>LFJQ01000019.1:2400000-3122409 GCA_001182835.1 Oropetium thomaeum | reverse complement strand
GCGCCGGATGTAATCCCGGAGCGACTCTCCAGGTTTCTGCCGGCAGTTCTTGAGGTCCCAGGGGTTACCTGGGCGGTTGTAAGTCCCCTGGAAGTTTCCAACGAAAACCTCCTTAAGGTCAGACCAGCAGGTGATCTGATTGGCGGGGAGATGCTCGAGCCACGTTCTGGCCGAGTCGGCCAGATACAATGGCAGGTTGCGGATGATGAAGTCGTCATCGTCCGCGCCCCCAGCCCGGCACGCGAGGCGATAGTCCTCGAGCCACAGGCCGGGGTTGGTTTCCCCCGCGTACTTCGGTACGTTGGTCGGGGGTCGGAAACGCCGCGGGAATGCTGCGTTCCGAACGTGAGGACTGAAGACCCTCGGTCCCGGGGCGTCCGGGCTAGGGCTTCTATCCTCGTCGTCGTCGTAGCGTCCTCCTCGACGCGGATGACGCGATCGGGAGGTGCCATCGTCGAACTCCAGGCGGCGCCGCCGCGCATCCAGGGTGGCGCGGGCGTCCCTGTTCGTCCCCAGACGACCGCGGACGGAGGCTTTCGCCGTGCCATCCGCTGCTGGGGGAGTCTGGTGGACAGACGTGTTCTGGGCACGTTGTCCACGCAGACGCGACAGCGAGCTCTCAGCTTGCTGCACTGCCGCGTGCTCAAGTAGCGCCTCAACCTCGCGCTGGGCGCGTCGGGCCTCCGGCGTGACAGGCTCAGGGAGGCCCCTGAGCAATGCCGCCGCCGCGGCCAAGTTCTGGCTCGCCCGTGGGAAGCGCGGGCAGCCATCGTCACGACTTGTGATTCGTAAGTCGCGAACGTCAGTGCGGGTGTGTTCACTGGACTCGCTCTGAGCGAGCTCGTGATCAATCACCGCACGCTGCTGATCCAGCTGACGCTGGACCTCCAGGAGTTCCTCCCTTCGTGCGCGCAGTCGTTCTGACTGCGCGTCACGGGGTGGGGTCCCGTCCTGCGGGCCAGACGATTCCGCAGGGCGTTCGCCCTCCGCAGCGGGAAGATGCTCCGCACGTATCATAAGGCACTCGCGTGAGGGATGATGACTTCCCTCACTGCACTCTGCATCGGAATCTTCGTTTGACGCTCCATCTAGGAGGTCGAAGAGAGACTCGGATGCGCAGCCCACCATGGCCACGAACTCGTTGTTCATGGCGCGTGGAGCTGGGAGCGTCGACGCCCGAGACAATGTCCCAGCGAGAGGCGATACACGCCCGGGGTCAAGCGGGGCAACCGGTGGTGCCGCTGCACCGGCCAGTGCCAGAGCGCCATCTGAGATGGCGACGAAGTCGAGGCTCCCGAAACGCACGTGTGCACCGGGAACCCAGGTGTTTGCGCGGCTAGCCATCCGAACAAAGAGAGGGGTTTGACGAAAACACGCACAAAGAACCCCTACCTGGCGCGCCAACTGTCGGCGTTCGTTGTGGCCGACGAGTAATTAGTATCGTGGAGTGCGTGTTTTGGTTCGGATGGTTCGCGAGAGGACACAAGGATTTATACTGGTTCGGGCAACGTGCCCTACGTCCAGTTCGATGAGGCTGCTCGTGTTACTCGCGACAGTTTGTAGTAGGGGGTTACAAACAGGCGAGAGAGGGATGAGCTCCCAAGTCTTTGTGAGGTGTTCGGCGTGGGGTGAGATATCGTGTGTGTTGCACTAGTCTTTTTTTTCCGTCGTTCTCCCGCCTCCCCCCTTTTATACTGCAAGGAGGGAGGTGGGCGTACAAAGAGTTGGCGCAAAGGTGTGGGCGGCGGCATGGCCGGGTGTCCTGTAGGCCGCGCTGTTGATGCTTCAGACTCCGTGCCGGTCGCTGTGGATGACGTCGCAGGCATGGCGGTGCTTCTTCGGTCGATGGCGCCACAGGGATGGCCGTCAACGAGGGACGTCCCTTCGGTATGGTCGGTCACCCTCCGACGAGGGGTCGGAGGAGAGGAGGACTGGTCATCGTTAGCTCCGTACCCGGTCAAAATGTCGATCGTAGCCGTCCCGTCTTGTCAGAAGGGATGGGCTTTGACGGGGGTCGTTCGCATAGTGACGGCCTCGCTGTCACTGTGCGACGTGGGCGGTAAACGCCCACTTGCGCGGGGGGCTTTGGTAGCCACGAGAGTAGTTGAGCTTTTATTACTCAACTACTCAGTACCAACCGCCTTCATCGCGCTAGGTGGCGCTCCCGACCCCTGAGGGTCGGGAGGGAGCGATTCGCCCGACCCCTGGGGTCGGGCGAGGCGGACTTTGGCACGAGCTCCCGACCCCGTCTGGTGAGGTCGGGAGCCTGAGTCGAGCGGCGGGTGATCCGACCCCGGTCGAGGGGGTCGGGCGAGGCGGACCTGTCTGTGGGCCCGAGCCACTGTACGCGCGTCGCGGCATAGAGGTCGGGCGAGACGGAGGTCGCTTATTGCTTTATACGTAAAGCAGTCGGAGGACCGCTAATACCGGTCATCACCGGTATCGGCCCTCAACACTTGCATACTTCATGTCGTATGAGACAGATCAAATACACATCTCAAATACCGTTAATTTTATTGAGAATTAGCAAAATGTTTATTACAAACTAGAAAAATTTGTTTGCTCGACCTAGAACATTTATACTATTCAAATGAATGTTTTCTTACTAGCAAAGGAGAGAAGTAGGAAAATCAAAACGGTTTGATGGACATTCAATGGCTGGGAAAAAAGAAAAAACAAATAGAGAAGAAAATTAATAAAATCTCATTCAGTTGAAATGGAGACGGTTCGTTGTCTATTCATTACCAATTATCTTTGTAAGATTATGTAATCTAAAGGGGCATACCCAGGGCTAAAAACCCTTTAGATTAAAATGGAGAAACGGCGCACGGCACGTCCAAATGAAAATGATGCCCGCCTCGGTACCAACGACCACGATGGCGACGACGGACGGATCTTTTCGACGGCCAGTTTCTGCAGTTCGGGACGGCCGGTCCGTCGGGATCAGCCATGTTTGGCATAGCTCTCACCCACTCCGCTCTCGATCTGCGTTTCTGACAGAGGGCGCTGTAGTTAGGAGTTTTTTTTTCTCTCTCTTACCCAATTGAACTAGGAGCACCTGAAGCTGGCTATTGTAGCTTGGCCGCTCCGACTCCGAACATATATCTGACACTCTACAGGAGGCTGGAGCAGAGCGGTCGAATCTAAGGTGCTGTTTGGTGTGGCTCCAACAGCTCCGGCTCCCGTCACTGTGCTGCATCAGTGTGTCAGTGCTCCCGGAGCAAATGAAGTGAGAAAAGATAGCTTCAGCCGCTCCCCGTGTAAATGAATAGGTAGTTTGAGAATCACTCCTATAAACAGTACATTATAATAACCATATGTCAGGGAAGCAGAGTGGGTAGGAGCCCAACCAAACTCACCCTAAACAAACACGGCCCTGCTCTCGGACAAACACGGCGCTGCTCTCGGACAAACACGGTCCTGCTCTCGGAACATTTTCTTCCCCTTCTTTTCCGTCTTCAAATAGGCCCCTCTCTCTTCCTCCTCCCCCGTCTCTGTGCTAACTAACCAGTAACAGGTCGAGCACCGCCTTAGCACCCTCTGCTGCGCCCCCAGCTCCTGAAACAGCACTCCAGCAGCTTCTTGCTCCAACGGGATCCTACACTGGCGGTAACGTTCCTAATTTCCTCTTGAACTGAGCCTCGATTTGCTGTGATTTCATCGAAAATGCTTTGGTTATTGGTTCCTGCTGTACAACGGCGTGATGAGCTGATGATCAAGGTGCTGGTGCTGCTCCAATTACTAATTGACAGGGGACTTGGCCGACGAGGATGAGCAACGGTGCGGGAAGGCGAGTGACGAGCGCCGGCTTCGCCGTCATGTTGCTTGCCGTCAGCGCCGCCGTCGGATCCGGCGACATCGGCTTTCTCCTTATTGGCCTCGCGGGAGTCCTCGTCGGCGCCAACCTCGTCTTCCTCGGCGTCCAGATTGGCGGCGACGGCCGGACCACGCCAGCCTTCGCGGCGTTCCTGCGCCGCAACCTCGGCCTCGTAGGGTTAATCATGGCTTCGTCTTCCGTCACTGCTCTCGCGGGCGAGGCTGAGCCCGGTATCGCCTGCGCCATGCTTGCTCTGCTCCTCCTCGGACTGTGCTTCATAAACATTCGAGTTCGTGGAGAGTAGTAGTAGCTGTTGCTGGCCCGTTGCTGCTGCTTTGACGCCTCATGCTCCGGCGGCTGATTCTTCAAAGGGTACTACTACTGTTCCCCCTCAGTTCTGACTCTGACAGTCGTCGCCACTCCCAAATCTTCTACAGTACTTACCAGTAATTAGTCTCTCTATTTTTATTGAATAATTCTTTAGTCATTCTTAGAATAAAATTAGTGGCGGCTTGTGTTAGTAGTAGTAGTATCTTAAAATAGTCACTCTGTACTACAGTATACACGTATTACATTTACATGTAACTAGTACTAGTACAAAAGATCCGTAGTGTCTGTGTCTGGCTGTCTGGTCTGGTCGAATCGAGATTGCAGCATGAATCAACATTTGATTCTGCGCAAGTGTTTTGCAGTCGCCAATTCGTCCGTCGGAGTACGATGTTCATGCTTTTTTGTCCAGAACGCTGTAATACTGCCCTTTTCCAATCGTTTATTAGGGTGTTGAATGCTCTTTCTTCCCTGGGTGGGCACATGGCAACTTTTAATTTGTCGAGTTGGGAACGTCGTACTGAAATACGGAGTACTACGTAACCAAGTTTTGGTTTCAAGTTTATACTGTTGGATCGCGCGTACGTACGTAGTATGCTCCAAATAAACAATTATAGCAAGATGAACAGTCTAAAGTTTTTTTGGTGGCTTACTTACTACACCTGACCTGAGCGCTGATGCACGTACTGCAATCCACCGACGACGGTCTCGTTGGATCGTGCATGGCGTTGCCCGGCCCAGCCCGACCACCGACGCAGTCGCCCAGATGTTGTGACCACGCGCGCCCGTCCACATACATGCTCGTGCGCCCAACCAAACGGAGGCCACAAGCTCCAAGCCATGGTGGTGAGGCTTGATTCTTCTCTTCAGTGCCTGTTGGAGAAGAACAAAGAACGAAGCATTAGCTCCGGCTGGGATGCACCTGCAGGCCCGGCCACTTCCGCTCGATTATTTGTTGATCCACCAAGGATTACTGGGAGGGTCAGCGTCCAAACGACGGCACGCAAAAACCAGCCGTGCTCACGTACGGCCAACGGTGGGAAAAAAAGAAGAAGAAAAAAAAATCGTAGTATTGAAAAGGGCACGGAAGAAGCATTTTGGTGGGTCCCCCATCCAAGGGCAGGAGATGGCGTGGATCCAAGTTGGTGAGGACTCAGGAGCGACCCGACGCCTTCTGCCCTTCTTCCATCAGATTTCGCAATCTTTTGTTTTAGCATATATACTACAAACCATGGTTACTTGTTACTTGTTCTGTAAACCATGGTGGTCTGTGTTGTGATGATAAGTGAGACAGTGATCCGTAGTATTGCGGAGTTGAATTCGCGGGTTCACCACCACCAAAGCAACCCACCGGGCCAAAAAAAAAAAAAAAAAAAGCAACCCACCGGTTCTGCTTCTGCCCTCGGACGGAGGCTCGGACGCGTCGTCCCAATCCCAAACCGTGTCACCCAGTGTTCCAACGTTTGTCTTCCTCCTCCGCGCGCTCTCCATCACACTTCCTTTTCCTTCCCCGGCTTTCAGAGCGAAGCTGCTCCATTCCTTGGCATCTTGCTCCTCTGCTTCCTATCCTGCTTTGCACGGAGCAGTACTAACCATGGCGCGGCACAGCTTGCTCTGCTCCGCCTCGGACTCTGCTTCATAAACGTTCGTGTTCATAAACTCGGACTCTGCATCGAGTTGGCTTGGCTCGCTCAACTCGCTGCTACTTGAAGACGCTGCGCTCAGTCTGACACCCGTTGCCGTACTAGTACGTGTTTATCTTGTGCTAGTAGTAAGTAGTACTAATTAAGGTGTTCATGCCCCGTCCAACATCCTGCTTTTCAAACAGTTCTTGTGGCCTGTGGGTATTAAATATTCATGTTGCCGGGCCACTTGGCAGTTGGTAGAGTTGTCAACGTAAAGTATTTTACTTACTAAGCCTGTTTTTTTTTAATTGTACACTGTATGTTCGTACGCACGCACCATGATCCGAATATTTTTTTCCCAGTTCGTAAACAGGTATTAGTAATATAATAGTAATAATTATTATAACAAGAATAGTCTACGTTCCTCTTGACCTAATACGCTGGTCATGATGTTCAGCTGATGGGCCCATGCTCTTGTCTCGGTTCACTGACGGACCGATCTGAATGACTGCATCGTCTAGCTAGTACTAGTATTATTAGTGCGCCGTAAACCGTCATTCTAGGCTGAACGGAACCATTATTTTAGGCCAACAATATAAATCCACACCGTAGAAATGTGATATTACTTGGGGGTATGATGACAGATAAACACGATGGCTAAATCTGATTTTCCCCGCAACGAGGGGAAAAAAAGAAGAAGAAGAAAAAATAAGAGACACTGCTATGCGCAAACACAGCCTGTTCAAATATATTGAGGCGTATACTGACTGACTGATATACATGCAATCCGGCCCTGTGTGTAATACAACTCGTTGGACATCTTTGTTTTGGATCTGTTTCGAATATAATTTGACTGCTAAGTAAGTACTACTACTATTTGAAACTCTGAGCAGAGGCCAACAACTAGACTAGAACTCCCAAGTAGTATTAAGATACACACAGCTCAGCTCAGGAAGCAGAGCACCTCCGTTTCAGGGAGGGGGATCACGCTCCGTCCAAAAACACACTAACGTTGATGAGGCCGAGGCCGCCCAGCCCCAGCAGGAGGAGGAGGCAGAGCGTCTGGTGGTCTGAGTCGGCTGCAGCCGCCGCCGTGACGGCGGAGGATGTCAGGACTATCCCCACGATGGCAAGGCTGCTGCGGGTGCGGGAGCGGCGGAGGAACGCCGCCGTGCTCGGGCCTGCGCCACCACCGCCGGTGACGGGCGCCGCGTTCGGCCGGTCGGCCTTCCACACGCCCAGAGCTATAACGTTGACGGCGCCGAGAACGCCCAGGAGGCCGAGGATCAAGCCGTAGCCGCCGCGAGGAAATCTCACGCCGGTGCTGACAGCCAGCGAAAGGATGGCAAGGCCGGTGCCTATCATTCTGCTTATTCCCCGAGTGCCCGACATCTGCGGACAAGAGATGTTTCAACTTCGAAGAAGGGACGACGGTAGGATTAGCATTTCCATTATTCTCTCTCCTACTCCTAGATAGCACAGTCGCAAAAGAGAGATCTGAGAGAGGATTGGAGACAGAACGTTACCACGCCGGAGAGGGCAGGAAGGAGACCTCTGATGGACTGTTGATCTTTTGCCCGCTGCCGTTTGCTTTCTCCCTCTCTCGTCGACGAGCTTCGCAACAGAGGCAGAGCAACGGAGCTTGTTGCTGCGTGTACTTGGGAACAAGAAGCGGGAATGGATTTATATAAACGTGAACGGAGTCTGCTGCCAACGGAGGGTGAGACCCATGCAAGCGCTAAGCGTGATCATAGGTTGGACCCACCGCCAATGCACTTGTTGACGACGAAAACACAGCGGAAAAGGATTTTATGCGCCGCAAAGCAAAGCAAGCCGAACTGGCACATGGTGGGACCCACCACAAATGACACTTGGTGACGACGTAGACATAGCAGGAGTGCAGGAGGACGGAGAGTCTGACACCGATGGTGGGACGCATGGCACGACGAAGAAGGCAGCGAACGGAGGGTGGGACCCATGCAACCGGCTGCTAGGAAATAGAGGTGGGACCCAGCACAGATGCAATGACGGCACACGGCAGGACGGGAAGTCTGGAATGGATGGTGGGGCGGGACCCATTTAAGCATACGGCAGCGCGGGACGCATTTCCCTCACCGTCTGCGGCGGGAAGGGAACAAAACAAGTCACGGCGTCCTCGTCAGGCGCCCGATTGGCAGAGGTTATCCGCGACTTCTATGTTACTAGTAGTAGTAACAGCGAGACGGAGTGTCTGATGAGTGCTCGGTGTGGACATGGACACGTGCCCAGTTATTGGCTCTGTGCGGGCCCCGCACGTGACAACACCGAAAACGACTACCAATCGGGGAAGGAATTGCACTAACTATTACTACTAGTACTACTCTCCAAGAATTCCAATGTGAGTGAGGGATATCGCAAGCAGGAAGAACATCTAGTAGTAAAATATCGAGGTCCAGCTCCAGCGCGCGATGCTGAGCAGTCTTGTTAGGTAAGGGGTTCTCACCATCATCTTACTAGTCATGCATACTGTATTATTTATAACCCAAATCTGAGCTTTAATTAATATAGCCAGGCCGTAGAAACTAGCAATCGATCTGAAGATAACCACGATTGCTTTTTTCTCTGCAATAAAAAATAAAGAAAAAAATGGACTGCTTTGCAATTAAACACACCACGTTCAGTATGTTGACGCGTATACTGATGCAATCCAGTTCTTTGTAATGACTGACTTGCTGAACATCTCATTTCGGGTCTGTTTTGAGGAATTCGACTAGAATTGACCTGAATAATTCTATATACCATGAACAAACACGTGAGCGGCTTTCAAAAATTGAGTGGTCTCTGTTTAACATTTAATGTCCCTTTTAGTATCTCTAAGAAAACATCTTCGTAAGATTGACACTGGTACGTGATAATGGACATATGCATGGTGGTGTGGTGGTGTGGACCATGGATATCTGCCCGGCCACCCATCAGCATCAGAAACATGCAAGGTGAAAGCCTGCCTGCCGTCCCTACTGCGTGCGCACCGGTGGGGGATTCAGCCCGTTTGCTTTGCTGCCGCGCCGGCGCCGCTGTGTTAGCAAGTCAAGTCCAACGGCAGGAATGGAAGCCCAGCACGTACGCATAAAATTAAACTGGGCCGCCAAAGATCCGCCTAAAAAGAAACTGGGCCGCATTTCTGCTCCCCCGTCTCTTCCGCGTAGCCTCAGCCGCTTCTCTTATCTCCGTCATCCCTGTCCTGGACTGAAAGCAAGAAGCACGGCAGCAGGCCCATTTTGTTTTCTTTTTTGCGGAATAGCAGGCCCATTAGATTGGCACAGGAACATCCATGCTCATTGCTGCATAGTATGAGAAAAAATATGGGCTAATAAGCTCAGCGCTTGCTGCTTCATCGAGATAAGTTATGTCACCCTTAATTAAGTCGGTGAACCCTGCGTGTGGTGGCAGCGGCACACATCTGTCCAGCATTTTGCTCAAAAGACTTCATTGTAGAGACTGGAGAGGCGTCGGAGCCTTCGGTCTCGGAGGGGGGATTGAGCGCGCGCTTGCTCCAAACGATTCGTGCGCGCGAGCAGCCTGTACTACTAGATTTTCTCTACTGAAACCCACCCACACCGCAACAGAAGAAGATGATGGATGGGATGGAAATGGAAATGGAAATGGATATTCGGAGAGAAGTCTTTTTTCTGCTGCTAACAGCACACTTGCTGTTACGTACGATGTGAGACGATGCCGTTTTTTGCGCCACTTCGTCGGTCTCGACTCGCCAACAGCCCCGGCCGGACGATGTGCCCGTGCTGCCCTTTGGCGCCACACATCGGTCTCGAACCGCCCGACAAGTACGTACGTAAGCAAAATCTAATGTGGAGAGGAGCTAGGAAAGGTCGGAACCGCATTCGGCTAGCAAATCCCATGCATATGTGCTCGAAGCCTCGAATTATTTATTGTTCAGATACTACTCCGAGTTTCTTTTTTGAACGACAAGTTCGGATAGCAGCCGGCAACTCAACTTTAGTGCGTTTTATTGGTCGAGAACAACACACATTAATAAACAAATACTTTCTCTGGATTTTTTTTCTTGATGCTTCAGACCACTTTGATAATTAATAGTAAGTTACACTACTGGTTTGCTTCTAGTAATTAATAATATCTCAACTATATATACTCCTGGTAACAATATTACTTTCAATTGACATGCTCGCATGGTCCAAATGCTTCAAATGTTCGCGTGATTAACCACTGATGTGACGTTTTGAGCACCTTCGTTAGAAATGTCCTAGAAAAAAAAAAGATAAATCGTGAAATGTACTTACTTCCTCGAACAAAAATCCATGAAATTTGGTGAGCTGAACGTTCTACTATGAAATACTTGTGCGACACGATAGTTTCGTTTCTCTTACTAATGTTTTTTCTAAGGGACAATTGCATATGCGGACTTGTTCTAACTGTACCTCTTTTTTCAACTTTACAAAAATGAACGTTCTTTTAAAAAAAATATAAAAGAAAAAGGAAATGCTTATGAAAATGATAAAAGACCACTCGCTGCTCCCGATGAACTAGGGTACGCTCTTCTGGTGCGGGCGGCACGGCGGGGTGAAAGCGAGGCTCGTGACGGGCGAGGCCGCGGTGCGCGCGGCGGACGCAAGCGGCTGCGGCGCGTGCTTCGTTGTGGCTGCTGCAGGGCGCTACGGCGGACGCAAGCGGCTGCGGCGCGTGCACTGTCAGTCCGGCACTCCGCCGGCTGCAGCGCGCAGAGGGGCCATGGGCATTTCGCTCCCCTAAACCGTTCGCGGCGCATCCTTTATCCATCGACCATCGTGGCGACTGGCGCGGTGCCCAGAGAGAACACAAACGTTCGGTTGCAGCAACTTGGTGGGCAACATCAAGCCCGTCGTGGAACTGGAATGTACCGACGCGCGCGGTGCTAGGTTACGAAAGGACAAACATTATCCAGCCCATCAAGTTGTTAAAAGGCCACTGTATTTTCTTCGATTCTTAAAATACAACGTTTCTTCTTTATAACTTCACATCTTCCAACAATGTATAGTATCTCTCACGAACCTGAAGATAAAATTGTAATTCGTGTACCTCTGATGCTGCAAGAGCAACAGAACATTACTGCTGTTTAAAACGAAAAGTTCTAGTGAAATTCATTAGACTGTCTTTATTATCGATCTAGATACAATGCTAAAATATTAGCTACAAAATTATAAAGTTTCTTATATGATCTCAAACTAACATCGTTAGCATCAAAACTAATGAAATATCATGTAAGACCTGCTACGATAGTCGCCTTAGGACCCTCAACCGCTGAGAAACACGTGCCGGCATGATCTTTGATTGGACCCCATACGTTTTTATAGAATTTAAGGGCGCGACACGGGAGCACACAACACCAGCTCGCTAGTTAGTTATGTATATTGAGCACAACAATTTTTTTTGATAAATTTTTTTATATTGAGAAAGATTGGTCGTTCTTTCCGGACCCATAATTCATCTAAAGTATCATCGGTTCACAAATACCTGCCATTCCCGATCAACGAAAAACACTAAAGTCGAACTGCTGAGCGGTTCCGACAGCTAAAAAATAATTTCAGGTTGTGTCAAAGCAACTCGGCGTCCCATCAATCTCCCACTTGCAGCGGACAAGGTTTCAAAAACCGCTGAAAGCCGCTCGGTTTTCGTGATTTTTGCTCAAACCGCTCCGGCTCGGTTTCTCAAACCGAACGGTTTTCTCTAAAAACCATAACTACATACTTTAGCAAAAACGGTTTTCACTTGATTTTTACGGTAAACCGCTCGGTTTTCACACAAACGGTTTTCACGGTTTAAATGGTTTTTGAAACCTTCGCAGCGGATCGATACGTTTTCTCTCATAGTTTCCGTCTCGCATTGGCCTCCCTCATAGAAATATTGGTCGTTCTTTCTAGATCTATAATCCATCGGAATTACTCATCGGTTCACAAATACTTACATTCTCGACCAACCAAAAACAATAAAGTTATACTTTACTCATCGGTTCACAAATACTTACATTCTTGACCAACCAAAAACAATAAAGTTATACTTTTATCGATCTCCCACTTGCAGGGGATCCATACCTTTTCTCTTATATTATAGTTTCCGTCTCGCCTTGACCTCCCTCGGTTCCTCCCCTCCCCACGCGTATACCCCCACCCTCTCTCCTCCAACTCCATTTCCTCCCATCTCCCGCAGTATACTACCGCTCGTTGCGCGCGGAGAGAAGAGAACAGAGCCCTCTGCGAACACCGGCCGCAGGTCCAGACGGGGAGGGCGACACCAGCGTCGTGCTTAATTTGGTAATGTTTCTCCCTCCCCCTCGATTCCCATTCTCCTGCTGTGTTGTGCTGAACATCTTCTTGCTGTGCGTGTTATGCTCCGATCGACTTATACTGTTATACAGACAAAGGGAACACTGTGTGCTGCGCCGGCGAGAGGATGAGCAACACTGCGGGAAGCATAGTGACGGCCGCCGGCCTGGCCTTCATGCTGCTTGCGGTCAGCGCCGCCGTCGGCTCCGGCGACTCCAACATACTCCTAATCAGCCTCGTGGGAGTCCTCGTCGGCGCCAACCTCGTCCTCCTCGGCGTCCACATGGGCAGCGCCGGCAGCCAGACCACGCCGATCGTCGCCGCCTTCTTTGCGTCCGCGGAGTTCCTGCGCCGCAACCTCGCCGTCGTCGGGCTAATCATGGCTTCACTTGCAGTCTCGGCTGTCGCCGGCAAGACTGGACCGGCGGTGCTCTGCTACGCGATGCTTGCTCTGCTCCAGCTCGGGCTCTGTCTGATCACCGCCGCCGTCCTTGGAGGCGTATCTGGGCTGGGCCGGACGCGTGCTCGTGAACCAGATGAAGCCCTGAGCTGAGAGGTTTTATACGTACTGTCAGTTTGACAGTTAATCAACCGTGCTTTTGTAGTATTCCTTTTTTGGCGCGAGGGCGTGTGTTTGTACTGTAATCACAGTGTGTATTGAGTTGAAAAGATCCTGCACCGTACTACTACAGTTTCTTTTTTACTGTCTTATATGGTTTCGCAATGTTGTATTTTTTAACATTGTTTCAAAATATATTAAATATAATCGGTAGGGGCTTTGTCCCCTCCCGTTTCTTCAAAAAAAAAAAAGACAATTACTTGTTATTAGCTTCCTGGATGAAACTAAACAAACCACACTAGTACTATTTTCAGGCGTTCTTGTGTACAAGAACAAAAAGATAAGCGCATGTGAACATTGTAAAAACCAATGAAAGGAAAACGTGCCAATATATTTTTTTTCTATAAAACTAAGGCTGGTGCTGGATGGGATATGTATTTTTAGTTCACTATACAATGTGGCGAGATATCACATAACCACCAACTAGTCCTTCTCATTGTTTATTCACACATCTTTTATTTAATCTCCGCATTAAGAGAAAAAACGTCATAAGATGAGTCGGAATGAATAGTATAGTTCTAGCTCGCTGCTTCCGGGGACAAGATATAACGACACCTAAAATAATCCAAGGACGGCGACGGGGAAGTCACAAATGCAGCGGTCCGGGTCCACAGGCCGTCGTTTTCACGGGCCATGGCGCAGCGACACGCCAAGCCAAGTCGTGTCGGTGGGCAGTGTCGGGGCGGGAATGAGATGTGAGATTCTCTAGGCTTTGCTTCCTCGCGGACACACGGCGGCGCGGGCCGCGTTACCAATCGTGGAAGGAATTGCACTAACTATTACTACTAGTACTACTCACCAAGAATTCCAATGTGAGCGAGGGATCTCGCAAGCAGGAAGAACATCTAGTAGTAAAATATCGAGGTCCAGGTCCAGCGCGCGATGCTGAGCAGTCTTGTTAGGTGAGCGGTTCTCACCATCATCTTACTAGTGATGCATACTGTATTATTTATAACCCAAATTTGAGCTTTAATTAATATAGCCAGGCCGTAGAAACGTAGCAATCGATCTGAAGATAAACACGATTGCTTTTTTCTCTGCAATAAAAAATAGAGAAAAAAATTGACTGCTTTGCAATTAAACACACCACGTTCAGTATATTGACGCGTATATGATGCAATCCAGTTCTTTGTAATGACTGAGTTGCTGAACATCTCATTTCGGGTCTGTTTTGAGGAATTCGACTAGTATTTTAAAACTCTGAGGATTAATATTGAGCTCCCTGCTTTCAACCGCACAACAATATTAAGATACATATAGTAGTGTTTATATTGTCGATACTGACTTGACACTTCAGGAGGAAGCAGAGCACCTCTCCGTTTCAGAGATCACGCACGAAACTGTGCTCCATCCAAGAGCATCTCATCTCCGCGGACACGAGGCACTTGTGGTTGCGGAGGTCAGACTGCCTTTTCTAATTCATGATAGATATTCCTCTCTATTGTTTAAGATGTTTCGACGCCCGCTTTCCAAATTCTTTTGTCGGTATCGAATACTATGCTTGACTGAGTGAGTACAAGCAAACTATTTTACTAATAAGCTTGGCTTAAATTTTCTATGTTCGCATATACGCTATGCCTTCAGGTCCTAAACAAATATTCTCTCTAACAAATACGCCCTCCAATAGAAGATTCTGGTAATGTATGATAAATTTTCTGAAGAAAAGTAAATCTATGACCCTTTTTTATTCTCTACGATTCGTAGCTACGAATCCTGATTTGAGGCTCAATCCACTGCAACGATCTCAAATCACTACAACACAGCACCTCTTAAATGGCACTTTAAAATGCCTTCAAAAATCTCCAAATGCCTTCAAAAGTCTTTGAAGGCATTTTTAGAAAGTGTCGGTGATACTTGTGTCGCTAAATGTCTTTGAAGACATTTTACCAAAATGCCTCAAAAGAATCAAATTAAAGCACTTTAGTAATGCCTTCAATTCCTTTTTCAGACATTTTAAAAATGACTTTCAACACATTTAGAGGTGTTATGCAAACACCTTCAAATATAAAGGAAGGCACTTTTTAGAAATGCCTACCAAAATCATCTATACAGACCTATCTATCAATAATAAAAATAATCCAGATTTACATCCATATAAGTTTTGAACATACACAATTTCATTTACTTGTTTGAAAGTAGGCTGTTGCCATAAATTATTAATGATCATTGAAGTTGCAAGTGTCAGACAAGGGCACATAGAAGAAACAGGTGCAAATTAATTGAGGTAAGTCTTGACTGCAAACTAAACAAATATTATCAACTAAATTGCCAGAACCAACACTTGCTACAGACAACGGGACAAACAAACAGCATCCAAAAGCTAAGGAGCAGCGACTGCGATGGTGAGTACGCGGATGATGACGTCCTTAGCTACTGAACAGCAACTTAGTGAAGGAGACCCCCATCCCTCATCTTCCTACAAAGCCGGTTTCAGAAAACAGTATCAGTGGGATTGTGATTTAGAAAGCAACCACAACATACAAACATGAAAAGTGAACATTCAGTGGGTACAATCGAAATAGTACCAGTCAACTACATTTATTTACAACGCATAAAAGGAAGAATTGGAACTACAACATCTATCATATATAGACAACCCCTTGATGAATGAATGGCATACATAAAAAAAATGAACATTAGATTTCGAAAAGTCAGACCAATAGACTAATTGAATGTCTATACTAAAACAAAAAATGTAAAGCCAAATGGTTAAATTAATTTGGTCCAATTCCAAGGTGTTCACATACTCATGTGAATCTTAATAAGGAAATCAAAGGAAAACGAAAACATAATCAATGAATTATCAGGGCATCACACTAAGGTATGGTGGTACTACAAGAAGTTAAAGTCCCAAATTTAAGGCAGATCCACATATACGAACAAAACTATATTCACTATAGCATTGACCCCCAAAGTAAGACATGAAAGTTATCTGTATAATATAGATATTGCAAGGAATTCATTGTAGTCCAGAAGGCCTTCATCATACTCAAGTGAGATCCTAAGTACATTAGAATAAAATATACAGATTGTGCAGTACCCAACAATAGACCTTATCAATTTGTGTAGTTAAACAAATATTTTAAATCCTAAAAACAAATAACCAACCACCTGAATCATACAATTTCAAATTCACCAGACCAAAACGTAATATATGCACTCAATGAAAAATCAAATGGAAAAAAGTCAATTTATATCCAGTCCATTATATAGCAAGAACAACATATATATATATACTGAAAAATGGTTAGTGGTGGTAGTCGAATAAATAGCTTCAGTAATCCAATTACCCACCAAAAAAGCAGTCCAATGTAAGTAGCACAAACAATTTATATATTGAAACTATTCTAATAGCTTGCGTTAGTACTGTTGTGCTATTACATGGGTTGAACTAAAATCAACAATAAAACATGAAAAAAACATTTAATTCTATCATATGTGAATGATGTACTGAAATAAACATTGTTCAGACATTTAATCGAGTACCTTGCAAGCAGCAGCTCAAACTCAAGTGTGCACAAGAATTTCTGGTTTCTCTATGTTGTATCATCTTCTCTCCGTGTTCAGGGTGCATCATTTCAAAACACACGATTGGGTTGCTGCAGTCCTATCATAATGGGATGGGTTCATCAGGCAAAAGCAGCACCACGGCAGCATCTAGATGGAACAAAACACAAGTCACCAACTAAGAGAAATTTTGAAGACCACATCTCACCGTGGAGCTCAGTGCTGAAGCAAGGACCTGCTAGACACTGCCGCCATGGATCTCGTTAGGTCACCCGGGCTGGAGAAGAGTGAAACTGCAACTCGTACAAGACCATGTGGTGGCGCCGACGGAGATGTGGGTGGTGCTGGCGGACGGGGCGCTGCGGCGATTCTCGGACGGGACAGTGCGTTGCAGGCGGTGAAGGCGGCCGGCGGCGCCCCCGCGTGGTTCCTGTGGTGCGCGAACGAGCAGGAGGTCGACGGCGCCGTGGCGGAGGTCGGGGACGACGTGGCGGAGGTCGGGGACGACGAGGGGCTGAAGCCGGGGCAGCTCTACTTCCTGCTCCGGGCCGCAATGTGGCGGCGGTCGTTGCAGACCAAGGAGAAGGCCGCACTCGCCATCCGCACCAGCACAGATCCAGGACTTGGAGAAGGAGAGCCAGCTGGAGGAGGAGCCGTGCCCCAGCCACGACTTGGAGGAGGAGAAGCTCAGCCGCCCTGGCCACTGATATGCGGAGAGAGGAGAATGAGGAGGAAATCGTGACCGGAAGTGGCGGAGGAAGAGAGAAGAGAGGGATGCGGACGCGAAGCACCGGAGGTTGCCCTCCCCGTCTCCGGTTTTCCTCCTCCCTTATCTGACTGGGTCGGTAGAGGAAGGATGGAGGTTTCGTTTAGGTCAGAGGTGAAGCCCTTCTTCATTAATGTTAAATTGTACGAAGGGTTGTTTGAAAATATTGATAAGATAAGAAGACATTTTCTGATTATTGCCTCCATTATTGCTTATATTAGAAGGCATTTTTCAATAATGCCTTCTAATATATATGATTTTGCAGGTGATTTATATAAACGCCTTCTAATCCTAATATATCAGAGGCATTGTTAAAATTTGCCTTTTTAATCACTTTTTGTGGCATTTTAATAAAGTGCTTTAACAAAATGCCTTCAAATACCCTCCATCTTATAGTGAATTGTTTGAGATTTGCTTGATTTACACTTTGATGTAAGAAGGGTGAGGATGATAGAACCTGTGAGGATTTCAATTCCGGGAATCTTTGGTTTAGAGGGAAAAAAAAATTCTAAATCCTGTATTTTCTCTATAAAATTGAATTTACAATTCCTGCGAAAACACCTCAAGCTGGTTTTGTTAACCGCTAAGGGTCGGGGAGATAAATTCCAAGTAAATTCCTTCAAACATGCCATGTTGATACATAAAAAACAGCATACTCATGCAATCCAATCCCCTGTAATAACTCGCTGAACATCTTATTATGGGTTTGTTTGAGGGATACTTGACCAGTACGACAAGAAATAGAATTAGGCTACAGTATAATATTTGTACTGCTAGGTATAGTATACTGTACTCACTATACTATTTTGGAACTCAATCAAGCCCAACTATTTTTAGTAAGATGACTATAGTATTATAATATGTCCGATCTGATTTGACAGTTCAGGAAGTAAACCACCTCGGGTTCCGGAATCACGCACCAAATTATGAGGGTGTTTGGATTGAGGAAAAAAATTTCGCTCGTGTCACTATCAGATGTTCAGCTAATTAGGAGGATTAAATATTGACTATTTATAAAAATAATACTAAAATAATATTTTAAGTAATAAAGTAAGTAATATCAAACTACAAGATATTGTTAGATCTTTAATAACCATTCACAGGTGGTGAGGACGGTTATTGACTCCTCCGAATGGCAAACAATGGCCGTGTCATCATCATCACCCGGTACCTCCTTTGGGGGTTTGTTGTTCATGCATGAACAATTTTCTCCGACTCGCTGCAAGCTGATAAGGAAAGTGGTCGTTGTCGGGGGTACTGTCATTATCTGTTCACCACAATGAAAAATGGTCGTTGGAGCCGGACGCGGCGTGTTGGAGTCCGAAACTCGTTTGAAAGAGCAGAACGTGATGTGACTAAACCTGTCAATGGATTAGTAAAAACCAAATCCAAGCCAAACTGTTATATTGTTAAATATATAAGTAGAATCCACACCAATCCATTACTTAATTTACCTTCTAAACCCAAATCAAACCAAACTAAATGAAAAATAGACCCAAACCAAATAAATCAATCCCCCAAACTATAGTTTGAAACTGGATTCAACCCCATTTGCTCCTACTGGTTCTTAGCTTCTAATGTAGGACCCACATATTAATCTGTCGGCGTTCGTACCGCCGACGAGTGATTTATCGTGCGGTACGCGTTTTGGGGTTCGGATGGTTCGTAAGAGGACACAAGGATTATACTGGTTCGGACAACGGTGCCCTATGTCCAGTTTCGAGCTGCTCGTGTTACTTGCGTTTATTTATAGTAGAGGGTTACAAACTGGCGAGAGAGGGATGGTTTCCCAAGTCTCTGGATGAAAGAGCGTGTGTGGAGAAGAGTTCATTGTTCCTCTCGTGTGTGCTCTAATGTCTGTTGTCTATCTGATGATCCCTCTATCCCTTTTCTCATCTCACTCTTCTCCTTTTATACCGCAAGGGGTGAGACGCGGGATAAGTCGTGGCGGAACGACGGTCGTGGCCATATGTCTCAAGTTGGGCTTCGTCGCTGTGGACGTCGTCATCGGTATGGCGACGTCTTTTTGGTCCGACGGAGTGGAGAATGTCGTCAATCGTGGATGTCTCGTCTATATTGAGGAGCAATTTTCGGTGGGGGTTGGCGGAATGGCACCGTCGTCATTGTCCTCGTTCCCGTCGTGCCGTCGCTCAAGAATGTCCCGTCCTTAGTGGGAGAGTGGGCTTCTGACAGAAGCTGTAGCAACAGTGTCCGTCCTTTGGTCGGTGCATGTCGTGTGCATTCATTGCCCACTTGCTCGAGTAATCGATGTCCTTCCCTGTTTATGGACGTGGGAGCTGTAGGTATTTATTGTCCAACCGTCACCGTCCCGTCCATTCGTGGGGTGGTAGGCGGCTCTAGGTCGGGCGAGGCGGAGTTTACTGCGATTTCCCGACCCTGGCGTGAGGGGGTCGAGCGCACAGGTCAGGCTGCGGGGAGTCCGACCCCTATTCGGAAGGGGTCGCACGAGGCGGAGGTCGCCCGTTGGCCCGACCCATCGGACATCTGTACGACATCATGGTCGGGCGAGGCGGAGATCGTCCCTACCTCCTTCGCGTTGCTAAGGCCATGGATCATTAAGAATAATTACCTCTAATATTGACGCTCGACATAATCTAACTATGATAATTTGTATAAAGTGGTGTACAACTTTACTATGTCACCTTTTAAAAACTTTCATTCAATTTCATTAAAATTTCAAGGTGTGAACGTGAGGTTTTAATTTTAGAGTTCAGCTTCTGACGTGGGAATCAGGTTAGTTTGTCTAAGGTAATTTGTATGAGGTAGCGTACAACTTTGCTGTGTCATCTCAAAAAGTTTCACGCAACTTCGCTAAAATTTTAAGGTGTGAATGAGAGATTTTAATTTTAAGGTCCAGCTTCTAACGTGAAACCCATCGGTTAGTCACTCAAGGATAATTTATACGAAGCCGCGTACAATTTTATTGAATCACCTCAAAAATTTTCAGTCAATTTTGCTGAAATTTTAAGGTTTAGATTTTGACACGAGACCATATGTTCAACGGGTGCAAAGCCATGGGCTCAAACTGTTTAGAACCAAACCATTTTTAAGTCCAAACCAAACTGTCCCATACCATGGGGCATGGGCTGAGCTGAGGCTTCTTGTTTTTGAGCTTCCCGGAATTTTGCGCGGACGCTTTGGCTAGACACCAGACAGTACGTACTCGTATGCTACGCAGAACCACGGTCCCAATGGGGCCAGCAGTTTACAATGAGATTTGAACCAGTTGCACACGACACGTAGGATGATGCCTCTGTTCTGTTACGGATACCATTTTTGTTGCTTACAAAGGCGGGTCAAGCCGTCCTCCTCCTGTACTGTACCCGCAGCCAGACAGCAGGACATATCCCGAGAGGTACAGCTCTCCCCGTCCTCGCCTTCCTTTTTTTTTCGGTCAGGCCGTGTGGGAGCCAGCCAGCAGCAGCTCCTGCTCCAACGACACTTCTCTGTACTCTTCAGGTTGAAAAAAAAAACTTATTTAGGACAATGATGTAATCTTTAAAACGTAATTTTAACTCTAATTTTTTATAAAAATATTAATTAAAAAATAGTATATAAATATTTTTATAAAAGTATTTTTAAAAACAAATCTATTTATATGATTTTCATTTTTTTAAACCTAATAACTTAAAAGTTATAATAATGTATATTTTAATGTTTGATCAAAAATTTTATACTAATCGAGTTTCTTTACCGACGTAGAGTCAGTACGCTAGCTTTAACTCTTTTCATCGCACTCCGTCCGATTTGCTATGATACCATCGAAAATGCTTCCATTAATTAGTTCCAGCTGCTGTATCATCGCGTGCCCCAATTGATAGGACCCCTTTCAATTGGAGGGCGGACGTTGCCGACGAGGATGAGCAACCGTCTGGGAAGCAGACTGATGCCCGTCGGGCTTGCCGTCATGTTGATTGAGTTCAGCGTCGGCGTCGACGGCTCCGGCGACTTCGGACTATTCCTCGGCCTCATGGAGGTTCTCATCGGCGCCAACCTGATCTTCCTTGGCCTTGGCGTCCGGATCCGGATCCGCCGGTGTGGGTGACAAGCAGATCGCTTCCGCCTATATCCCTACTGTCTGACTGTGTCTTGATGTCTGGTTGATCGAGATTGCAGAATGAATCCACGTCTGATTCTGTGCAAGTGTTTTGCAGTCACCAATTCGATTGGACATCGGATTACGACGCTCGTGCTCGCTGTCCAGAACACTTTAGTAGTACTTTTTTTTTTGCTGTCTACTATCGATTTCCTTGGACGGAAGATTCATGAGGGCGTGACCAGGCGAGATTTGTCGCGAGTCTTGCGACGACCCTGCCTTTTTAATTACTGTAAAACCAAAAAACTTTTAGATCGGTCCGTGGACAAAAAGGGCTGAGCCAGACTCATCATTGTAGGAGGCATGACGTCGCTCCACGTGCGGCGGCAGGGATTTAGGCTGTGAGTGTGCACAAGACGCTGGTAGTATTTTATTCGATTCTTAAAATACAACATTTCTCCTCTTTTTTTTTTCGGATAAACATTTCTCCTATGTAACTTTACGTCTTGAAACATCTATATCTCATCTCATGAATTGCAGATAAAATTTTGTGATTCATGTGCCGTGTGATGCTTGATCAACAAAAACGGAACCCAATTTGTAATATACCGTAGTAGGTTCATTCTTGCTATACCCCTCTGATCCAACACAACAGAGCACGTGCTCCATAGAAATGGAAGCTCTCTGATAATAAGCACGATGCCGAATTCCAGTTCTCCAAGGGGGAAAAAATGGTATATCTGCTTCGCAAACACACAATTTTGCAGTCTGTGCGTAATGACTTGCTGAACATCTTATTCGATCTGAGTCTGTTTGAGGAAATTCGTGACCGTTGTCATGCTATTTTGAAACTCAAGTAGTACTAATATCGAGCGCACAGCTGCCTTTCAAGCAGACAACGCCAATACGTAACTAGCTAGAAGTAGTACTAACATGGCCAATCTGATGTATTTGACACTTTCAAAGAGCAGAGCACCTTCGTTCGATTCAGGAATCACGCAGCTCCATCCAAGAACACACTCACGTTGATGAGGCCGACACCGAGCAGGAGCAAGGCAAACACGCCGGGAAGGCAGAGCGTCTGGTCCGAGCCGGCTGCGGCCACCGCCGGGAGGATGGCGGAGGAGGCCAACATTATTCCAACGACGGCAAGTTTCCTGCGGCGTAGGAACACCGCCGCAGTCACGCCTGCACCACCACCACCGCCGGGGCCGAGAATTACAACGGGTGCCGCCGCCGCCGGGTGGTCGGCCTGCCAGACGCCCAGAGATATAATGTTGACGGCGGCGAGAATGCCCAGGAGGCCAAGGAGCAAGCCGTAGCCGCCGCCGAAGCTCACGCCGGCGCTGACAGACAGCGAAAGGATGAAGAGGCCGGTGCCGATCAGTCTGCTTCCCGGAGTGCTTGCCATCTGCGACTGAACCACACGACAAGATGTTTGAAGGAGAGGTAGGATTAACGACATTTAGTCCTTTTTGCTAGTAGTACTAATAGCTTGCAAAACAAGAGAGAGACACAGGATTGGAGGCAGAACGTTACCAGGCCGGAGCCGGGCCAGAGATCGAGCAGGAAGGAGACCGTTTGCCGGTGCCGTTTGTTTTCCGTCTCGTGAGCTGCGCAGCGCAGAGCACTGGAGGCTGTTGTTGCTGGGTGTAGAAGAGATGACGAAGCTCGACGGGACTTTTATGGGCGCCATTCGCGGGTGGGAGTGCGGGGGACCCGGAGCGACCTAAGCAGATATCCAATCGTCCGGCTAAATTAGTCTAAAGGCATGTGAACGGTGAACCCGCCTAGACTGATTACACCGGCAAGATCGCTTCGTCCGGTGAGACCCATCCCCGCTGTTGGGACAGTACAACGCAAGTGAGTGGGCAAACGCCAGGCGGCGGTTTGGTTCCGAGGGTGGGACCCACGCCAGAGCACATGTGGGCACGACCGTGACTTCAGGTCATGTCCACCGTCCACGCCATCCGGCGGCTCCGCGTGCAGTAGCTGCTGCCTACGTGACAAAAAAACAGACGTCGTGAAGGGAAAACAATCGCATTAAATAGCCATCGCGTCTCTGTTTCACCACCGAAAATACAGAAATAGAGTTCCATTATAATAAGAACCTGTGTCTTCCCTTCCCTTTCATTCTTTCATAGTCCAACCAAAAGCAGTAAGAGATGGCGAAATAAATCACTCAGAAGATCACAGCCTTGTTTGTAGTGGTCCGAAGAGATGGTGGAAAAGATTGATGGAGAGCACCACGAATCTAGGTAAAAAAAATTATCCTCAAATGTTTTTCTGTATTTAAGCTTGATTTTATGGTCGTTTAAAACACCGATTGCACTTTCATTGCACTAATTGTTTAATTTATTTGTATTGGGCAGAGATACTGTGATTCCAATCTCAGTACCTCGACTTGGCATGAAGTTTGAAGATGAGGAGGAGGCTTGGGAATTCTGGAAGGCTTATGGGAGTAGCATTGGTTTTAAGGTTCGAAAGAGGTATGCAAATAAGAGAAAATCTGATGGCAAGGTTAGATCATTTAGATATGTTTACAACAAAGAGGGTCATCGAAAAGAGAATAAAAAAAGAAACCACCTAGTAAAGTGTGCACGAGCTGAAACTAGAACGGATTGTCAAGCGTGGATGAGCCTTACACTAGATAAAGAGGTAGGGAATTATATGGTGACTGATTTATCCTAGAACACAATCATATGTTTTATCCACCTGAAACATTGCACTTGATGTTATCACAAAGGAAGATTTTAGATTTGCAAGCTTTTGAAATTGAGACTGCTGATGACTCCGGTATTAGACCAAAAGCTGCACATGAGTTAGTTAGTCGTCAAGTTGTGGATCAGCTAACCTTAGCTACACTCTTCTTGATCATCAAAATTACTTGCGTACCAAACGCCATCGTGAGATGGTACATGGTCATGCAGGAAGTATGTTAAGGTACTTTCAAGATAAGATTGCTGACAACCCTTCATTCCAATATGCTTTGCAAATGGATTGTGATGACCAAATAACAAACATATTTTGGGCTGTTGCTAAAATGATTGTAGACTATGCACATTTTGGTGATGTAGTAACTTTTGATACTACATTTGGAACAAATAAGGAGTCTAGGTCTTTTAGTGTCTTTGTTGGATTCAATCATTTTAGAGAGCAAGTAGTTTTCGGTGCAGCTCTTATGTATGATGAAACATGTGATTCATTCGGGTGGTTGTTTGAGACCTTTGTGAAAGCACATAATGGCAAGCACCCCCGCACTATTTATACAGACCAAGATGCTGCAATGGCTATTGAAGAAGTATTCATAGAGACATGGCATGGATTATGCGCTTTTCACATAATGCAGAATGCAGCCAAACACTTACCTCATTCGCAAAATGATGATTCCAATATTCTATCTGATTTTAGTGCATGTATGTTTGAATATGAGGACAAGCAAAAATTTGAAGAAACTTTTAACACCGTGAGGAGAAAAGTGCAGACACAGACTTGGTTAAATAGTATCTACCAGTTCAAAGAAAAGCGGGTTGAATGTTACATGAAGGATGTCTACACATTAGGAACGAGGAGCACACAATTAAGTGAGAGTTTGAATAGCGACTTAAAAGATCATTTCAAATCTAATTTTGATATGATTCGGTTTCTAGAGCACTTTGAAAGGATGGTGCAAGGAAAAAGAGATAAGGAATTGCTCTTGCTATTTGGATCCCTAAAAAAATTACCTACAGTTAAAAACAAACACCTATATTGTTGGATGCAAGTAAGCTGTACACACCGATTATTTTTGAAGTGTTCCAAGCTGAATATGAACTTTCTACGGCAGCCTGTGCTACAAGGTTGGATGGAAATAATGAATATCTCGTCTCTATTGAAAATGATGATTTTACGCTTGAGGAGTACAAGGTTATTGCTAATCCTTTGGAACAAACAGTTGTTTGTAGCTGCAGTCAGTTCAATCGGATTGGAATATTATGTAGACATGCTTTGAAAGTTCTTGATTTAATGAATATCAAGTCAGTGCCACCACATTACGTGTTAAAGTGATGGACACAAGAAGCACGGCATGGAAGTATACAAGATAATCAGGGAAAAACAATAGTTGAAAATCCAATGTTTGATGCCATACGTCACCGCAAATACCTCGTCCAAAAATTTCTTAGTTTGGTTGATGAAGTAGCTACCTCATCAGAGCTTTGCTTGCTGATAGACAAAGCACTTAACATCCTTGTTAAGGAAGTTGAAACCAAATTAGATGCAAGTCCAGAGAATGTTTCAAGTCGTCCAACCAGTGTGGATGTTCAAGTGCCAGATATTTTACTTACTAATGCACGTCTGAAAAGGAGAGAGGTCCGAACAAGAACTTCAAAAAGAAAAAGACTATGGCATGATGAGAAGCACCAGCCAAAGGGTAAATAATCTAAGGTCTTTCATATGACAAATGTGTTTCATATTTCAGTCCCAAATTGCACTATATTACCAATGTGGTTTTGACTGCATTTTTGTTGTTTCTCCATCAAAAAGAGGCTACAAATGATGGCCCGCAAACGCAATTTACAGAAAGTGGCAACACTAGGAATTCTGAACAATACGGGTTCTTAAGTACCTTCACTCAACTACTAGTGGTAATCAGAATTGTAAGATTAAATGCACCACTTTATAGTGATTGTTATGTTACTAAAATTTCATTTTCTTTTTCAATTTGCAGAATCCAAGTATTAACGATCTTTACAGTGAAGATCTATTTTAGTTATGCATATTGCGTTCCAGGGCACTACTTTGGCTGTTATGAAGGGATATGACATTAGATTTTTCAAACACTTTTGTTATTATGAAATGATATCACTAACTGCTTTTGTTTGTAAAAAAATTATCAACTTTATGGAGTGATATGACACTATGTCTTTTGTAATGAATGGTGTTAAATAGATTTCTCAAATATTTTTCTAGTGAGATTCATGAAAGAATTGGTATTAGCAAAGCTGAATATTTTAAATGCTATCTGTAGGTTTGTAGTGTTCTCTGGTTACTGGTTTGGCTACAGAAATTAGCGGAAATCTTTTTCTCTAGTTGAGCCGCAACTACCTTCAAGCATCGGGCTTCCATGGGCCTGTGGACGTGAGTATAGCTGCTGCACGCAGAGCCACCGGATGACGTGGACGGTGGACATTAGCTGAAGTCACGGTTCGTGCCTTCACCCCCTTGAAGGTAGCCGATCTGAATCCGGTGTTGCAAGGGTTGCAAGGGTGGTGACACGTCTGCACGGGAACAGCTGGTACAACCCCTTTTCCTTCCCGTTTACCACCGCAACAGAGACTGAAGCTAATGATCCTATTTTTTTTTCTTAATTCACAATACATTTATTGTTATGTTTAAACATTCATCTTACTTATAAATCAATAAAACACATAGAAATATTTAACTGTATAATAATAATAATAATAAATTAATATATGGTACTACTTTTTAAAAAAATAATACGAGAAATAATAAAGCCAACTTAAAAAGTCAACCATAGCAAATAAAATAAAATGGAGGGAGTAGATTTATTGTACTATACTGATGCACTACTTTTGAGCTTGTCACATATTCCCTCCGTTTTTTAAATATAGTCACAGTTGACTTTAACTATATCTTTGACCATTTATCTTATTCAAAAAATTTATTCAAATGTGCCAACTAAAAAGTCATGTTTCAAAAACATTTTATGATAAAACGAATCCTAACAATATATATAATATTTCTTATTATTTTTTGAATAAGACGAATGATCAAAGTTATTAGTCAAAGTCAACTGTGACTATATTTAAAAAACAGAGGGAGTACTTTTTTTTGCATTATAATTTTTATAAAAAACATTTTCAATATTAATTTACCATCAGTTTCTATATTCATCGTATTCAAAAACTTTATTTTCTAGGAAAAAAGACATAGTCGTGATTGGACTCGTTTTGTTGCTGTTTCCATTAGGAAACTGTATATATCAGGACAAACAGATTGCAGATCAGGTTTGTGGTTTTGTATTGTGTGGTGCGATGATTTGAGAAGATTTTGATGTTACTACGTACTCTTTTCGTTCATTTATGTGTGTCGTCGTTAACTTTGATAAAAAATTTTGATCACTCGTTTTATTTAAAAAATTAGTTTAAAATATGTAAAATTAAAAATTAAGATTCAAAAACTTTTAATAATAAATTAAATTTTAATAAAATATTTATATTTTTATATTTGTTTAAATAAAATAAATGGTCGAAGTTATTAGTTAAAGTCAACGGTGACAAAGAAAAAAAGAGGGAGTATTATAGAAAGAAAAATATGTGGTTCCAAGTTGTAATTAACAAAGAGTAGAAGGATATGATGTTACTCCCTCCGTTCAGAAATAAATGTCATTCTAGCTTTTGAGGTCTTAATTTTAACCTTTCGTCTTATTTAAAAAATTTATGCAACTATGAATTATACTATTATTATTTGATAGAGTATAAAGCATATTTTATATGTGAGTTAAAATTTTTATTATTCATATAAATTTTTTGAATAAGACAAATAATACTAGATTATGCACGGAAATTAAAAGTGACAATTATTTCTGAACGGAGGTAGTAATTGATTCTTCCTGTTGCGTACGTAGCATTTATGGGCTATGGTTCTTGTCCGACATTCTGGTCAATATTCTTCCGATATCTTCTTGACATTGGCATGTCCACACTTAATAGGCTTCCTCTTGACCGACCCTCTCTGTCATCAAAACTTAGAAGCCCAGCAGAAAAAAGAAAAAAAAGATAGGGATTTCCTACGTTGGCATCATAATTTTCAAACGTGCGTCGTATGTCCCGCTGTGAAGACTGAAGACAGGAGAGGACGCGGCACATGGCCTAATATTGTTGCTTTCGCAGGTGGCAGGACGGCCACGGAGAATGGTTGGGCTGAGGTGAGGGATCGATCCATGGATGGCGGGTTCAGGAGAGTTCCAGTTGAAGATCGATGACCAGTCAGTTCAACGCAAGAACCCTTCCTGCACTATTTACTGATTTGTGTCTTGACCAGTCTAAATAAATTGGGCACGGTGTATTATTGCCAAACATTTTGTTTCACTCACCTGTTTTAAAATATCTTCGACGCTTTCCATATGTGATTCGGAATATTAACAAGTTCGTGCTTTGTCGACGTTTTAAAATTGGGCACTATTTACCGATGTTTTTTTTATGGACCATCGCAATATTAACAAGTTCGTGCTTTGTCGTGTGGATACTGCCTTTCCCAACTGTTTGGTCCATGTGTTAAGCCCGGGTGTGCAGCCACGAATATTATTGTTAGTGGTGGTCGGAGGCCGCGGAGTTTGTTTGCGAACACATGATTGATCATGGTTGTACGGCGGCGGCGGCGGTGGCGGCGACGGCTGCCGTTGTGACGGGGGATGGCGATTGACGTCGACGGTGACGTCGACCTGACGGTGGTGGTGGTGGGGCAGACTCTTTGCAGACGCGCCATGTGGTGGTTGGGTCCGAGGTCCTCACTCCTCCTCATCACCATGTAGTAACGATGCGCATCTTTTTAATGATGCATTTGTAGCCCAAATATGAGTGGATTAAAAAAAAAACAAGTATACGGCGTACGACCATCGCGGGGACGTCCGACTGGGATAGGGATATTAGTACTGGAGTAGATGGATTACGTGTCGCCGTGCAGTGCAGGAAGAACCTGCATTAATTCCTGCAGGCGATCGAAAGGTTTGGTAGTAGTACAAAAAGATTATCAGTGACAGGGACTACGCTCGCGGACGAGGCAGGCCGGGTCCGTCCTCATCATCGATTATCAGATATTCTTCTCGCAATAACCACATCGAGTCCTTTTTTTGTTTTTATTTTTTGCAAAGGATAACCACATAAAGTCATAGTATGACATAGTACTAATTAAATACCAACCAAAACTCACAAATTTGTCCGTGGCTGCGTCGTCGGAGCAGCTAGCTATCTTGTCAATCTCTGAGCTTCCCTCTGATTCGTGTACCCCCGACTGTGCAAATTATTCAAAGGGCGGCAGCCAAAAAAAAAAAAAAAAACGCACACGCTTTCCCAAAGACGCACAGAAATTCTAGGCTCATCCACTGCCCCCCTTTGGATATCGGTGCGAGTGAAGTCGCGCGCGCCCACTAATAGTACAGGATAAAGAAAAACCAATTAAGCACTTCGAAAGAAAAAGAAAACAATTAAGCTGATTGACAGCACCAGATATTTTATTTCCTGGCTAGACCATGGTTGCCCCCCTATTATATTCTAGAAAAAAGAATTGAGATTGAGAAGAAAAACGGCATGAACAATTAGAGGCTCTTCTGACGGGCATGGTTTACAAAACCGTTCTAAACTATTTCGGTTTTTGTGATTTTCGCAAAGCCATTGTAGTCTAGTTTCCACGAACGAACGATTTCGTTTTTAAAATTTGGTTAAATTTTAAAAATTCAAAAAATGTGTACAAAAGTTATATTAAAAAACTAGGTAAAAAATTGATGAATTATGGTGGAGAAAATTCATTAAAACAATCAATTTTGATGGATCAAAAAAATGATGGAAGGAAAAAACAAGAAAAAATAGAAAAGAACAAATTATCTATACTCTGGTCGTTCGTTGCAGGTAGCTGCACCGGTCTCTTCTTCCTGTCTCTTCTCTCCCCATCGCATGCGCCGACGAGCTCCTGCTCCTCCAATCCTTCGTAGATTTACGCGCATCCGGCAATGAAACGGGGAGACAGTGCGGTGCGGAGGTGGTGAAGAGGCGGCAAGCCAGAGTGTCCGCGCGGAAAGCCGCAGTTGGGGCCGTGGTTAGCAGGAGTCCGTGCGGCGGTTGGAGAGCGGAGGCGGCAAGCCGCTGGGTCGCGGTCACGGCGGCTAGCCGACGATTCGATGCGGTAAGCCGCTCGTGGAGCGCGGCTTCCTCTGTGCGGTGCTTCATTGCTTCTTGTTTTGCAGTTGATCTAAAGATTTGATATTGCTTGTAGTGACATTCTCAAGATTATATTGATTATGATATTGATTATTTCGTACTTCACGATTTCTGTTCTCTACGAATGGCAAACCGATCAAACCAAGCGGTTTACGCTCAAACCACTCGACTTATCGTTTCAAAACCGTTGGATTTCGTTCATTTTCATGATTGTAAATTTTGAACGGTTTTAAAGCGGTATCCACAGTTTTTGTCAAAACCTTCTTCAGACCTTGGCGACGGGCAGGGGCAACTGCGAGCTCGTGTGCCAGCCAGGGGCCAGGGCAGCAGGGCTCCTTTGCATACGGAAAAGTCGGCGCCAACGTCGATTGGCAAACGGTCCTCTGTGTCCGTGCGCCACGCAAACCGCATCCCAACCGAAGGGAAACGAGACGATCGGCCCCCAGCTGCTGGAACCTCTGCCTTTTTTATTTTTCCGTCCCGGGGAATAGGTTGAGGTTTTTCCCACCACGAAGGAGACCTTCGAAGCCCCCACCACGAAGGAGACCTCTCGTCTTCGAAGCACGCAGAGGTCGGCGCCGATCCCCGCTATGGGGCCCGGAGGTGTACTGCTTTTTCCAATCTCTTTTCGACCTACAGAGTCGGCGGAGGCAGCAGCACATCCGTAGGATATTCTTCATTCCAGAGATTGCGCTCTCATCTCTTCGATAGTTCATGTTGACAGCTGTTGGTGTGATACGTGGCGCTTTGAAAGAATCTCAGGGTTCTTTTGCCTTTCTCGTTCTGGTTGCCGTCGCCTATTACAAGAAGTTGTACATGTGCATGTCCATTCTTTCCTTTTTAATAAAAAACAAGAAAAGATTGGCTTCTATTTTATACTACTACTAGTAGTAGTAATAGTAGTATATATGACATTATTGTTAGTGATGGTGGAGGCTGTGGAGTTTTTTCTCTTTGCGAACATATGAATGAAATAATCATGGTTGAACGGCGACCATTGTGACGGGGGATGGCGACCCGACCTGATGGGCATGGGCAGGCTCTTTGAACACGCACGCACCGTGTGTGGTGGTTCGGTCAGAGAGGTCCTCACTCAGCACCACCGTAGTAACGCGCATCTTACTAACGATGCATAGCACATGTTGCCATCGCGGGGAAAGAGATTAGAGATAAGATGGATTAGGTGGCGCCGTGCAGTGCAGCAAGAACCTGCAGGCGAACAAAAGCAAGAGTATCAGTGACGGGGACTTCCGGACGGTGCCGCCGGGTCCCATCCTCGTCATAGATTCGGATGTTCTCTCGTAACCACAAATAACGTCATGATTCTGCCTGTCAAATGTTCGTCTCACCATAACGTTCGTGGCATGACATGTCTCCACAAAATTAAGCTTTCCCATAACCGTGCAAATTGATCAGGGGCAGCAGCAAAAAAAAAAAAAAAAAAAAAAAACGCACACGCCTTCCGCGGCTCGCCCCACTGCCCCCTTTGGATCGATATCGGTACGAGCGAAGCGCGTGCCCAATAATACTGTAGTACATGATAAAGAAAAAGCCAGTTAAGCTGATCAACAGCGTCAATCATTCTATTCGCTAGCTAGATCATGGTTGAGATTAAGATAAACGGCCGTCATTGTGACGGGAGACGGCGAGCTCGTGTCGTGTGCCAGCTGGGGCGAAGGCCGGCGTCAATGTCGATCGGTAAAACGGTCCTCCGTGTCCGTGCGCCACACAAACCGCCTCCAGCCGGTGGAACCTTTGTCGTCTCGGAGAGATGGAATGGAAGAAAGGTTTCAGAAACCGTTCGAATCAAAAATTTAAATAAAAATTATTTTTTTACGACATACAGTTACGGTTTTTTAAAAAAATCGTTCGATTTGAAAAATTAAATCGAAATGGTTTGAGCGAAAATCATGAAAACCGAACAGTTTTCAACGGTTTTTGAATGAAAGTCGGAAGGAAATGAAAGATAACGGAGTTAACTCTGAACGGAACGGAAGACGACTACCTGGGGAACGGGGTGAGGTTTTGGTACACTGGGGCCCCACCACGAAGGAGACGTCTCATCTTCGAGAAAGAAAGACGACATGAACGCCCGCGCTTTCGTTTGCCGATCGCTAAGCACGTAGAGGTCGCGTCGGTCGGTCGGGCGCTGATCAGTGATCCCCGCCAGGGACCGGGTCCACAGGTCAACGAGTCGGCAAGCACGCAGAGTGTGGCGAGCCAGGCCTGCCGTCGCCAATGCGAGCTCTGGCGTGTCCGTCCGGCACGCGCGGCACTTGGCATTTCGCACATCGAAGAATCCCGCATTCGGCGTGAGCGCCGTACGGAAAGAAATCCTCGGCGCCGGGTGCGTTTGTTGCCGATGCAGATGTTGTCGAACCCACCACACTCGCTAACATAACACTGATTAAGCTAGCGTTTGGATCGACTCGCACGTCCACTAGGAAGGGGGGGGGGACAAAACCGATTGTGTTCTAAACTAGTAGCCATCCAAACGTACCCAGATTTACGCCTCTCTCTCTCTCTCCTCTTATTATAAATGTCAAACTCTCCCACACAAAATCACGCACTAATCCAATTGCCTCTGCTAGTGCTACCTAGCTTCATTTGGCCCCTTCCCTCCATCGGGAGAGGCAGCTCGACCGAGACGAAAGAGCCTCGCTTCCAAAGCCAATCCAACAGTGGTTGGGCTTCCGGAAGCACGAGGTAATTAGTCACTAATCTCCTCTTTCCCTTAATCCCATCTGTGGTGGTGAAGAGTGTGTCTTTGCGTGTTTGCCTGTCTGCAACCTCAAATCCTCGATTTGTCTGTCCGGGACTTCTTGTGTTAGCCTTGGCTTGAAGAGCTAGCTGCTAAATTGGTTGACGTATCCGTTAGATCTGTAGGTTCCGCGGTCCAAACTGGTTGATTAAATGAACTACTACTGCTTGACGATGTTTGCTTCTGTTTTCTTTTTTTTTCTTCTCAACTTTTGCTTGGTGGACCGTTCGACCCCAGTCCCGAGCCCCTTTTCTCTTCAATCTGCAGATTCGATTTGTCGTTGGTGTCGACGCTACATACTAACAGTGTAGGATATTGCTCGATTTGTTACGCATGAACGGTTTCTTATGAGCGTTTTGTGTGCTTGAGTTTACGGATGCGTTACGTCGAATGCTTCCTGGAATTTGTTGTTGAGCTAATTCGTTTCCGAAATTCTGCTCCAGTTTTGTTGGATGAGACAAGCCAAACCGTTGTGCTTTCACATGATTTTGTGGTCTGCTGTTATGTTTACAGGACACCTGGATACTTACATCTTATATGACGAGAAGATGTTTTTGGCATATTGAATCACATGACAGGGACTAATGATCCCATATGCGTACGCTCTCGAGTTAACAAATGTGACCAATTGCAAATCTCTGTCTGTGACCAATTTGCTCTCCGTTGAGGGGCCGACAAATTTCCCCCCTTTCCTTTAAGGCCTGTTTGGAAGATGGGGGTTGCTCTTGGGAATATTTGCTTTGATTTTGTACTAAATTCTCTTCATGATGATTTTTCTCCCCTGGAATATTATCGAATTGAATTTTTTTGATCATTGATCTTTGGCTTCCATCATTTGTGCATTCTATTCCTTTTAAGTCTTGTCTATGTTGGCTTTCAGAGGTTTCATCCCTAGTCTACCCCAAGTTGGGACTAAAAGGCTTGATTGTTATTGTTGATTTGTACTAAATTCTAAGGAGCTGGATGTCTTTATGTCGTCTTACGAGTTTTATAAGCAGATGATTGTCAGTTCTTTTTTGCTTTCAAATATTCCATCCTAAATCCTGTTCCTACTGATTGTAAATTGGCTGGCCCAGTTTAAAAAGGATACGTAGATCTGTTTTTTTAGTGTAGGATATTCAGAACAAATTGGAACCATTAACTAGAATTTTTTTTTTTTTGAATTGCATGTTATGAACTTCTTCTTCTTCTTCTTCTTCTTTTTTATTGGCTTTGTATAGATTCCTATGAGTGGTTGCACTTTTTATGTTCACAAGTATGTAGTGTGGGGTACGGGAATCTGTTGTGGAGTCTCTGATTTTAACTTTTTTTTAAAAAAAAATGTGTCAAAGTTGTATTGAATATGACAATATCTTCTTAATTTTTTTTGCAAGGGACAATATATTCTTAATCTTTTTTTTTGCGATAAAGACAATACAGTATATTCTTTATCGACTCAATTGTTATGTGTTTTTTAGTTGTTGTTGTCTTTTATGTTCACCCAACAGTCTAAACACACTGTTTTGGTGCCGTTCAGGTGATCTTTTACTTGTTGAGCCACATCTTTCAGTTAAAATTGCTCCTCTCACTGAACCAAAAGTACCAGGGACCTGTTTATATAGCAACTCAGATGCTGTTGAGTTACAAAACCGTGCGAACAAGTGTGTTTGTTGACTTGCCTGTTTACTTGATTTAGTTGGCTTATCTCTTGGCCGGTCACGGCTTGCATAATACTCCTCCGATCTCAAATATGTGACGTCTCAGACAAGGAGAATGGCTTAATATTGAACTACAAAATTTTGTCCTAACGTCACACATTTAAAAACAGAGGAGTACTACTTAACTTTAAGGTTGTAAACATTTGTTTTGATAATACAATTATTGGTAGATCATTTGACCAAATTGCTTGCAAGTATAGAAAAAATAGTGCTGGATGTAGAGGTTATAGAATCGGATTATATCTTCAGTTCTGTTTGTTCGTCTATGCTAACATCGTCAGCTGTTTGTTTGCTGTTTCCAGATGAAGATTTTTGTCAAGGCCCCCACTGGCGAGACCATGGGCGTTGAGGTGGAGCCGTCTGACACCATCAGCATCGTCAAGGCAATGATTCTTGACATGGAGGGTATTGTCTCGGACCAGCAGCGCCCGATCTTGATCTTCGCCGGCAAGCTGCTCGAGGACGGGCACACGCTTGCTCATTATAATGTTCAGAAGGAGTCCACGCTGCACCTTCTGTTCTGTCACAGCGGCGCTAATGGTAGTCAGGTTTTCCTGAACAAGCAGCCCGCTGGCAAGGTCAGGAACGAGTATATTGAGGTGAGGTCGCCTGACATGTCTGGATGACATTATTATCACGCTAGCCTAATTCTTTCAATTGCTTTGTCTGCGTTGCGAACGTGTCCTTCCCACTTTCCCGTCGAAGCACTGCAGCCCTTCCCTTTTAAATTCAGATGTTGGCAACTGTTCTTTGTTTTGAAGAGCCATGAGCAAATCTGTTCCCGGACAACAACACTAACGGAAGCCCGAAATGTGACTGAAAATCACACTTCGCATATGTCGCACTCGGAAAAATTGGCGGTGAGGTTAGCTCAAGGAAAGAGGAGAGGGGTTCGAGATAGGGCAGGTCTATCCTGCGACACCCCGACAGCCTTCTCAAGCTCCGGCGCTGCTCCCGCCCTGACCGCTCTACGCCACCAGCTCCGGCGGCCAGCGTTCTACCGGCTCAGCGTCGTTAAAACGCAAATATCCAACGGCATCATTGATGTATGGATGAAGCTTGGTTCCCGAGCATTTTCTCTGTTACTAACCACGGGAGGGGACGCTGAAGAGTTTCGCCCAACCTTATGCCGGCCCATGGTTTGCCGACCATCACGCCGGCATGTTGTTTGGGCCTTTTTCGACCATAAGCGGCCCGAGTTACTTTGATGGGCCAGCTGCATCCGATTCTTTGCTGTTACCTCTTCTTACCATTGCATTTCAGTTTAATTTTCTACTGATGAAAATTGGACTAAAAGCATCTTACAAGTCAACGCTACACCTGTGCAGGTGGAGGTGGCTGATCTTGAGGAGGGGAACCAAGGACTGGTCCCAGCGGGCGGTCGAGCTGGACTTGCTGAACGCATGCGCCGGGGCCTTCCACTCATGGGACTGACTGTTGCCTCTCTTGCCGTGACGGGTCTCGCCGCCGGCGCGGCGACTCCGGCGAAGAGCTTCGGTATGTTCCTGATGCTGCTGGTTGGCCTGACCCTCGCCACCATCCCCGCGCTCCGTGCCAGCAGCAAGTAGTAAGTAGCCTAGAACACAGGCCATGGATTTTTGCTGTTGTAATTGTTGAACAGTTCGCCTTCCTTTTCTTCCCCCAAATAAAATTGTTTCCTATTTTCCGAGAATAGCCTGTCTCACAGTTTTCTTATGGTGAGTCAAAGTGTAATAGCAAAAATCAAAAGTGTTCTGTTGCTCAAATAAAATCAAAATCACTACAGTTGGTTTTAAATTGTTATCGCTAAAAACTTCTACCATCAATTTTATTTATTCATCTTATTTAAATATCATTCAGATATATAAAATTGTATGCAAAAGCCGCAGCGGCCGCCCTCATGGTCCACAGTCCCCGAGCGAACCATCGGACTATGCTGCCCACGGCTAGGTCCAGGAACACATGCTCGTTTTTTCTTCTCATTTCTCAAAACTATTGAGCAGAGCATCGAGATGCATCTCAAGATTTATCTGTGGATGCTGGCGAAGAATTCCGTCGTTGACAAGGTTCTTGAGGGAAGCGGCGCACGCCGTTAGACTAGAGCAGACCATGTTTGTTGCTAGCGTAGCTGAGGCTAAACCCAACCCACCCCAACCAAGCTAGTGGTGTCGTTCTTGCTGAACGGCGCCTCGCCGACACAGGGAAAGGGGGTTCCGGGCATTGAGACAGGGATCCAACTCGTCGGCTGTCGGGGCGTCTGGCAGTCGCGCGAGCAGTCGAACTTCCATGCCGTCCGTCGCCCCTGGACGATTCCTACTGGCCAGTCACGCAGCAAGCAGCGAAGTCTACGGCACCTTAACGCTCCCGTAGCAGTGTAGCACCACAAATCGAACAGTCAGGCAAAAGTCTAACCATCAGCCACTAAACTTCATCTATTTCCCTAAAAAAAACTTCATCTGTATTTAGCCCCGAATTTAATTACGTTCAACAGTAACTTATAAGCCTAAAAATTTAGGTCAATTTTTTACTCGAATTGTGGGGACATGGTGGGGACCTATTTTTGCTGCTTTTGCATGCCGCGCATGCATATATTTTTTCGGTGCGCGAGCCGTGATCGTTGGGAAGAGACGCAAAGAGGAAAACGAGCGGGCATGAGTAATTTAGGTGTTGCGGTTATCTAAAAGGCCAGTGGGGGACCAGCTGCAAACGAATTTTTTTTTGGAAACCTTCTCTACCTCTAGAGGGAGTACTTCATCTCTTAGTCTAAATTGGGTTGGATTAAGGCTTTGCAAATTGACTAACTAGCTTCCAACACTACATGAACAAAAAAAGATCTAACAACTAGACCTGCAAGTATAAAAAATGATACTAAATTTTGGTCTTGCAAGTCACCTAAAAGATGCATCGAGAAGTGAGTGTTAAGTATTTTAAAAAAAAAACTTGAGATAACTAAAGTGTCAAGTACTTTAGGATGGAGGAAGTATATATAAGAATCTGTTTGGGCTAGTTCGCCACACATTGAATGACACCTTGGACAAGGGAACATATTTAAGCACGAAACGACTAATATTTTCAGAGTTAAAAAGACAAAAATTGATGAGCTTGAGGCAAAACATAAAAATTCAGAGAAATCCGCTTGTTTGGTAGAGTCGTACAAACCCTCATCAAAAACATACTTACGGCTTTTTAAAAACTATAAAAGTTAGTATATGTACGTATAAATGACATGGTAATAAACATGCATAAAACATTTGATCAGTTCATTTCTTTGGCGCCCAGCCGAGATCGCAGAACAAGGACGTATTGCAGCGACAGGGTTTCAAACTGCTAGGACCTAGTTGAGCACTTAAGTCAGGCACCTCAAGTCGACAAAAATTTTCATCTATCTCACAACTAAAAACCTAGTGAAAAGTGGTGTCCATAATTCATCTATCTCACTAGGTTCATAATAATGTCCATAAAGAGTACAACCAAAAGTTTCATAGGACTCCATCAATCATTACAAAAAACTACAAAAAAAAAGACAAAAATATGTAAAAGCCAGCATAACGTACTAAATTATGTATCTGTACATTTCCTCCTAGGACTCCATCAATTTGTGTCGTTCCTTGTAGCTATCCTAGACCAGGTAACGACGAGATACACATATACCTCGTCATACATCTTGTCAACAAGGCGAAAATAAGGGATTCTCCAAATCTTCTTGAATAGAAGAGCATAAAACACAACCAAATAACCAACCACAAAACCTGCTGCAAGACCATAGTAGAAGAACAATGAGTTGGAATCCTTCTCTTGTCCTCTGTGACGGTCATACTCGTGCCCATTATTATTGTCTGAACAATTCTTTTGAAGAGGAGGACCACAAAGACCAGGGTTTCCATTGTACATGGACGGATTATCTATGTACAAGGTGTCGAGTTGACGTCCCGATGGAACTCTTCCAGTAAGATTGTTGTATGACAAGTCTAGGTAGCTTATATATGTCAGATCTGACAAGCTTGATGGGATTTCACCACAAAAGTTATTCCTCGAGAGGTCAAGGGATTCAATTGATTTCATAGATCCAATGTTCTCTGGAATTTTCCCACTCAAGCGATTCCTCGATAAATTTAAATTAGACAATCGATCGAGGGAAGTTATTTCCTCTGGAATCTCACCAGTTAGGCAATTGAGAGATATGTCAATTCCAACCACATCAACTACCCCATGTGATTTGTACTTGAGTATTTCATGCTTTATCTCAAGGGAAAATATATCGAGTGACTCATCGAATGCGAGGGTTGAGTTTGAATCACCCACAGCTTTTAGAGTCATTTCATTAAAATGTGACAAAGATGGAGGAATTAAACCAGATATTTTATTGTCTGCTAAATTCAGGTATTGAAGTTCTCTAAGATATGTGATGTTGACTGGGATATCCCCAGTGAACAAGTTATGACCTAGGTGCAGAATACGTATGGCAACCAAGTCTCCAATCCACCTTGGTATCGAACCATAAAACTTGTTCCATGAAAGGTCTAAGAAAACCATTGAAGAGAAGCCTTGGATACATGGGGGAAATTTTCCAGAAAAGTTGTTGCTGCTTAGGAGCAGGAAACGTAAGTTTCTCATACGAGAACAGTGAGGGAATTCTCCTTCAAATAAATTATTTGATAAATCCAAGAATTTGAAGTTTTCTGACTCACAAATAGTTTCAGGAACTTTGCCAGTAATGTAATTGGAGGATAGAATTAGACACTGAAGATTTGGGGCTGTAAATGTCAACGGCAGGTGCCCTGACAAGAAGTTCATTTGGGCACGCAGAACCTTGAGGCTCCTTGGTAACAATGGCATCTGGCCTCTGAGTCGATTGGAACTGAGATGTAGGTACTCCAAACTAGTCATGTTCCACAATCCTTGTGGTATAAGTCCACCAATACTGTTGTTATTGAGATCAACATAATTTAATCTTGTGAAGTGCTCGATACTATTTGGAAGCGTTCCTGTCATATTGTTGTTTGGTGAACTCAAGCGATATAATTTTTTGCTGGAACACTGTAACTTCTCGACCAAATCTGTTATGTTCCCAGATGACAAACTGTTCTCAAGATCTATGCTTCTGAGCTCACATAATTTTCTTGTGTCCACTGTCATTGTGGCTGCATTTCCATTAGACGAAAAATCTAGGTGTTGGAGCGACACCATCTCGCCTAGTGCGTCAGGGAAGGGACCATGAAGATAGGTTTCAACTAGGCTCAGTGACTTGATGCTTGTTGCGTTCCAAAACCAGCACGATGCAATTGGATGGCCAAAGTAGTTCAGCGAGAGGTCAAGATCCTCAAGTCTGGTGAGGTTTAGGTGTGTGATGGACGATTGGTTTGCACTTGACAGCGAACAATTCAAAAACATGATGCTTTTTAAGGTTGGAATCTTGTTGAGCACAACAGGCAAATCAACTATTCTGCTGAGAGATACATTGCTCATGTTAATATACTCTAACGAGCATAGACGACTTAACCATGAGATATCGGTCGAATACCCATGGCACATCCATCCAATGTCAAGATACCGCAACTTCGTAAGGTTTCCGATCTGAGGAGGCACTCTACCAGAAAACGATGTGAAGGAGAGGTCAAGGTATTCCAACTTGGTAAGGTTGCAGAGGAAGGTCGGCACTGTACCGGAGAACGGAATGTAGGAGAGGTCAAGATGTATCAAGTTCTTCATTAACCCCAGGAACGCCGGGACACTACCGTTAGGCCCTGCCAGGAAGTTGGTGTTGAGGTTGAGGTACTGCAAAGAATCCAGAGCCAGCAAAGACGGACTTATCTGGCCGACCATAGGTACGTAGGTGAGGAAGTTGCTGAGATCAAGCTTGATGACTCGACCGGTTCTTCTGCTGCAGGTTATTCCCGTCCACCGGCAGCAGTCCTGGCTTCTTCGCCGCCACGAGGAGAGCAGACCCACACTGTCGTTGGTGATGCCTTGCTTGAAGGAGAGGAGGGCGTCCCTTTCATGTGGTGCGCAGCGAAGTTTGAAAGCTGGTTCTGGTTGGTGCTGCTGCTGCTGCTGCTGCTGCCGTGCGCTCGTGATGAGGAAGAAGAAGCTAAAGGTGGTGCCGACGATCAGCAGCACAACCTTATTAGAAGACGAGGGATCCATGGCAGTTACTACTAGTATCGAGCAGTGATTGCCTGTGTTGTGTGTGCTTGTGTACCTCCCTTAAAAAAGAAGAGTTACATCAATTGGTTGAAAGATGCGTGTGAACCCGCTACCCAGCCAGCATCGGTCGTCAAGTCAGTCGGTCTCCGATTCCAGAGAGGACTTAAGCATTGACCACCAAATTAATTCCAGAGGACCTAATAAGCAGCTGAGCTATCGAACCGTATAGGAGATGAAGTGGACGAGAGCTCGCCCTAGGAATCACGTTACGTGCGCCATAGATGCCTGGCATAATTTAATTACCAGTGATGTGATCCCCTATGCGCCTTTGCGCAGCTCAAGAATTTCAGTGACCTCAAAGAAAAGAAAAAAAAAGTTTCAAGAATTTCAGGGCTAAGTCGACATTGGGTACAACAAACTCCGTGTGACAGATAATAAGTGTGCGGTGCTTCAGTCGGTCGTCGTGATCGGATTGCAAGACACGGCAGGACAGGGCACCTCTGCTTCCATTCGAGCTCTGTTGCGGGGTTGATGCGACTTCCTGGTCTGGTCTACCGGTCTGAACCGTGTATCGAACGTGCTCCTAGCAAGACGGAGTTGATGTACTACGAGTACTCACCGTACCAATCACGTCACGTGCTCGTAGCCGGACCCCGTCGGCAGAATGCTGTCAATACAAGACGGCTCACGGAATCTACCTCAATTCCTTAGCACCACACTGCGCCACGTCGTTAACGCACATCAACCATCTGATAATTTTTGTTTTGCGATGGGTCAACCATCTGATAATTAGCATCGTCGACAAATCACAACCGTCTGATTAGTCTATTTCTTGTAAAATCTATCAACTTGTTTTAAAAGATTTAATAAGCTAATTCTTCACTGAAATTTGGTGCTCCTCGGTGCCCTCAGAAACATTTCCGTTACCGAATTCTCTTTCTCCTAGCCGCCTGCCTGCGAAAGCGAGTAGCTGCTGCTGGTACAAGGGAACACCGCCCTTCATGTCCCGCATCATCGCCCTCACCTCATCGATGGCGTCCGAGTCAAAGACGAAGCGCCGCGGGTTCCGGAGGCGGAGGACGGTGCGTTTATTCTCGTTCAAGAACATCCGGTTCACGTAGTCGATCGCCTTTCGGATGGCATTACAGGCAGAGGAATCCTTTCCCTAGAGCAACAACAGGTGCTAAAAAATGTGATTAAAATAAAAAAGAAAGAACAGGTGCCAAATACGCGGCTCCTTTTTATTTTCCTTCCGAAAGGCGAAGACGCGGTTCCTTAGTGAGTGACTGTCCTCAACGTGGCTGCACCTCATGCTTGATCTATTCCGCTCCGTTACATTCTTAGCTGTGCCTGGCTTGCCGTGAGCCAGCAGCTGCTAGCCCACACATACAGACATTGGGGAGAAAATATATAAAGTGGTACAAAACTCTAGAACATTGCACTTATTTGACATTTTCAAAAAAAAAAAAGAAGAATCGAAACTTACTCGGAATCGTCATTTGCCTGTCCAAACATTGGTTTCCTCAACTCATGATGACAAAACTATCTCAAACACCATATACGGTTTTCTGACAAGTCAAAAATACTACAACATGTTATTATACACCTACTAAAAGAAGGCTACTTTGTTATTATTTAAGTGTAAAGAGTGGGTTCAATCATGCAAGCGGCAATACCCCTTCCATTCCTGCCGCCACTGTATAATAATAAGCCCCAACAGAATATAGTCTTCCCGTTGATAGTCCAGATGTCATACTACTAGTAGTCCAAATGATGGAAGGCCATGAAACCGTTGTAGTTTGATCCAAGCCATTCTATTGAGAAAAACATCCAAGCCATTCTATTGAAAGACATCCAGGGAGAGGGTCTATCAACACCATATTATCCTTATTCTGTCTTGAGGTATGCAATGCACTCATATGATTCCTTTTTCGTTGCTTATATTCAACAGCCATCTAGTGAGTCGATGCATCTCGTTCTTTCTTCAATCCATATTTTTCTTTTTGGAGACCTCTTCTGCAATGCATGCCATTTTGAAACCCAATGCTCATTCGTCTTGCATACTTTTGCCTTCTTGTATTTGTGTTTCCGTAGGACATCCTGCTGTGCAGAAGCAGAACGCATCTGAACATGGCGTACAAGATGAAAGGGGTCTTCAAGGGCCTCAAAGTCATCTCTCAGATATTCGGTATGTAATCAACACGTGTATATGATACATTCCGAAAGGAAAGGATGAGCTGAGAAAATTTAGCAAGAAGCTGGAAGAAACCCATCAAGCTCCTTCCTTTTGCGCATCTTAATTATTCATTCCTTTGCAGTGGTCAAGGAACATCAGATGGAGATCGGTTATCCAACCGACGTGAAGCATGTTGCGCACATCGGTTGGGACAGCCCCACGGGGAGTGCAGCTTCTCCTAGCTGGGTACATTTCATAACTCAGAACTCTGAACAAAGCTTCTACTCTTTCATCAGGCCGTTGCCTCGCCTGTCTGGTTATTAATTACCTCCATCAGTCATGTATGCCCAAGCTGATAAAACCCAGATTTCCATTTAGATGAATGATATGAACGGGTCACCGGAATTTTCGTCGCTAAGCAACGCCAAGCCATCGACGGGGAGCTCCTGGGCTTCTCAAGGTGACTTTCAGAACTATTGTTAATATATTCTTGAAGTTGTGGGATCGTGACGCGCATGTTTTGATCCAATCCAATTATTTCTGGCTTCTTTAGTTAAAGAATATTCCTTCATTTGTTTAATCCCAGTGGCAATGTGTGTGTTTGAGGAAGGAAAGTTGCTGTTGCTTATCCTAGGAATGTGCTCACATGTTGCCATGTTTAGCTAGCAATCTTGTGTTGATTGATGAATCAAGATCCATCAATTATTTTGAGGCAAGAATCCATGATGCTATTTAACAATTGATGCTTTTCAACCTCCATATCCTGACCGCATCTTTTATTGTTGGTGGACCTGAGATGCAACTTATATGATGAATAATTTATAGGACATGGTCCATACAGATCTTAGTTATACACTTATACTATATACACAGAGAGATATTATAGTTGTTTTTGTTTTGTATGATAGCATCTACTATGTTTTCCCCAACTTTAAGTGAGTAATGAAAATATAGCCAGCCAATACCTGAGATGGGGTTATCAACATCAACAATCTAAATAAAATGTTTCCACAATAACCAACATCCTTAATATTTATGATGTTGTGTATCCTTTTTAAATGATAGAGGTGCAAACGAGGTTCCATTTGTTTAAAATGATAATACTTCTGAAGATATATCACAATCTACATATTCATTTTTATAACAGTCTATTTATGTACAGCATATTTGCTTCCAAAAGAAAATTTGCAGATAAAAAAATAATTTATCTATATTGAATGAAGCAAATTTACTTGTATCATAATTTGTTTGTTATATATGGCAAATTTACTTGGATCATAATTTATTTATTATATACGGCCAACACATGCATAACAGAAAAGGAAAAGAAAAAAAATATCACCTTCCGAACTGTTCCTGGTCAAACACTTCTTAACATGTCGTCCACAAAGTTTTATTCAGTGCAAGTTGATGCAAATTCTGAGTACATAAAGAACTACAAGTGGAGTACTAGTTATGTCATGGAACAAAATTATGAGATACATTGCTTTGTTCTTGTTTGTCCACCAAATAATTCTATAACACCAATCCAGATAGCAAAGACACGTCTATCAAAGTAATCACATGACAATGATGTATATTATAAGATTTTAAAAAAAATGTCAAAATACTAGATCATTTGTTTAAACAAAGGGAGATTTTGCTACAGGGCATAATTCAAGTGTGGCATCTGCCGTAGAAAAAGTATTTGAAGTTCTAGTTATTCACTTCTAATGCTTTGTCAAAGTTTGTTTCTTTGACAGATTCCGATGAGCCCCGAGATATATCACCATTTGGTATATTTCCGGAAAATGCCAGCCAGGAAGCAAACCCATACCCCGACATACCAAAGCCACCCAGGAAGTCCAGGAAGAAATCTGGTAATGATTCACCGAGGGCATCCGCGAGATCATCAAGGTCATCAAGATCAAGATCAAGATCCAAAGCCTCACTTTCTTCTGCAGCTGAAAATATCCGTGCCAATGACACACAACCTGGAAACCGAATTGCATAGCCACCTTTATGCCTATTCATCGACAATTCACATACATACTCCCTCCAGATTAAAACTTTGAAGTTAAGAGAGCAACTGCAGTTCAGATCCCCGCTAGGCTTGATGTCCTATTGTCAATCATTTGTCCTCCAGACGGAGTATCTGTTCTCGGAATAGCAACATAACAATCTGATTTTTTTATTGATTTTAAGTTTAGACGAAAGGGCAACATTGTTAAATGCAATTAGCCTGTGATGTGGATTCTAAAAAACTAGCAAGACATTATTCTCTCTCCAAATATTTACTTTAAATGATAAAAAAAATAAGACATTCAAAAACTTTAGAATTGATTAGTAAAGACGCAACTAATTGTGATCCAAAATGAGCGACATGTTAGATAGCTCATGAAATAACAATATACCCTCCAAATATTAGTAGCTTCATAATGAAAGTATGAGCCAAAAATTCTCCACACAAATTGCATTCTATTACCTTCGAACATGTAACAGTAAAGAACCATACGATGCCATAAGAGTGGGAATATTCCTCAACAAAGATTATACATATAAAAACGAATCAAACTTTCAATACTGTCACCTACCAATCAAATACATGACTGAATACATTCATCATCAAAACTGTAAAGACTAATGTTACATACATTATCACCACAAATCAAAACTTGATAAATATCTTCCTAACACAAAGGCACTGGCCTCCTTAAGATCATGTTCTAAATAAATGAGAAGCATCAATGAAAAAAAAAAAACTACAAACAGAACCACCAGTTACTGATGATCTGGTCAGTCATATACTGGTATACCACGTTGCTCCTTGAAATCCCTATGCGACCACCTAGAAGCTTGTCACTTGAAAACACTGCCTATGACTAAAGATGGCATCCTCCACTGTACATTGGCAAGTTCTACTGATAACAAGAGCAGGTTTAAAATAGATTTTTGGATGAGGACAGTTAGTTTGCCAGGTCTCATGTCCTCTATCTATATATAAAGGCCCCAAAGGTCTATGGGTCCTAGTATCGACCCCTCTTGTTAGAGGTTCTATTTCTATCTAAGTTGCTGTAACGGTTCTGTGATTGTTGTGAGTAAGGTCTTGTTGGAGGGGTCCCACCTCCGTAAGGCCGCTGTTGCCACTGTTGCGCTCCATATGGTGCAGGCTGGTATCCCGGCGGGGGCCGCCAAAACTGTCCCTGACCTGCTGCTGGAGGAGCAGGATGTGATGAATGTGAATTGCCACGGTTTTGATGGTGTACAGATGGAGGTGGGACCCTTCCTCTAGATTCGTGGTGACTATGTCTGGAATGTGAGTGAGATTGTTGTCTTCCATTGTTACCCCGTTCATAATGAGAAGGACCAGACCTTCCATGCTGATAATGACTTGACGAAAATGCATACACTGCTACTTGACTATTGGGCACATTATCACCCTGAACATGCCAGCCAGGATGCCCACCTGGCTGCTCCATCCTTGGGTACACCCCCATAACACCCGTTTCATACCTTCCATTCGGATAGTTTGCACCATTCATTATTGTTTGATATGGCATAGGTGGGGCATTATATTTCTCACTGCCCCGAACATTCAAGCTGTTCGCAACCAGCCGATGAGCAGCATCCCCAAGATGTCGCCCGGATACTGCTCCTCCTGGGTTTTGCCTGAACCAGACATAGGTTAGAGCTTTATGTGCCTGCAATAAATTATAAAATAAGTGAGTTAGTATCGTACCTGTTGCTCCTATCAAGAGGCCCCCTGTTGTTGTTATCATAAGGTCTCCTATTGTTGTTATCATAAGGCCTCCTGCCATTGTCTTCGTGCCATAGCACTGGTGGCGGTTTCAAATCACCAGCTTCAACAATCTGCAGTAGAGCTCAAACATGGTTAAGTACTGTAAAAGATCTCGAGAGTAATTTTCCCAGCAGTTCTATACCTTCTTTGGCATGATAACACCAACAGGTGGACGGGTCATGTGCTTATGAGGATCTGGAAGCTTGTAGATTGAACATCTAGTTAAGAGAAACGTTACAATTGTTAGTCTGGTTACCACAAAATCATATTAACCATGTTCCGCAAAAAGGGTTGCACTTACATCACTTGATTGTCCATAATATCCTCCAGCCCATCCACAGGAGACCTAAAGACAGGAGGGCATGGGTCGCCACCACAAAGTGCAATATATCCATTCATTCCTCCGCTGAATTAAATAAGCAAGAGTAGCCATGTTAGAAGAAGTCACCCATGAAATGTTCAGCAGGCTTGTACAATGGTAAGTTCTCCCATGCTGATTGTTCAATTCTCCTCATGACAGGTGAAATCCAGAATCTCAGAATTCAGCGGTAAAAAAATAATTGTGATGGCATAAAAGAATGAAAATAAGCTTAACTAACCTAGCAGACGCATCAATCTTTTCTTTAATATTATTGCGCTCTTTGTCAGGCAGATGACCAAATTGGCTATTGAGAGAATAGATATAAGGCGCAAGTGGATGGGAGCCATTCACAAAAAGCATATTGCACAAGGTACTGTTTCTCCTTGCTTCTTCAGGCTACACGAAATATGTAACAGATGCAGATGTTAGAAGATGATTTTCTATCACAGAAAATAAGTATAGATGCACAAGAAACTGTTATATTTCATACCGTCAAAGTATGCTCAACTTTTCTAATCTCAGCCAATAACCGATCTTCATCGATAAATGGAAGTTTTGCTATTCCCTGTGAGGAATTGAATGCTGTTAAAAATAGTGGATTTTCAAGACAATAAAATATATTTGTCAATGAATTTTAGTTAGAATAAACAGAAATATGGCGTATACAATTATAAGCTATCACAAGAACAATTTACCTGCCACGAAAATCTCTTTCCATTCATGTCAACTTCAAAATCTGCATAGTAAATGGGGTAAGGATTAGAAAATATCCTGTGTGTTCAAGAAAATATACAAGTCTATAGCTCATTCTTAGCAAAACCACAAACCAGTTGGATAAAAGTCAATTATTGGTGAACTTGGATCAGTCATCAACCGCCGATACTGCAGTGGAAGTGCATGAGCACTGAAAAGTATATGTGGCAACAAATTATTAGAAAACTAGCATGATTAAGGATCTAAGACAAAACCACTTCAAACTTATCATATTCACCTCGCAGCTGGGAAAACTCCCATAAGCTGATCAAATGGTTTGAATGGTGACCCAAGTTTGAAAGTAATATTCATCTGACTCAAATCCTTTAAATCCGAAGCAAAAGGAGCATAGTGATAAGGGTAAAACCTGCATGTAGTAAGTTAATTTAGAATGACTAAGCAGAACCTGCATCTATTCTGTAATTAATTTTAGCGATTAAGTTAAATTACCATTGCCAGGAGCAAACCCCTTCATAGTAGTAGTGCATCACCCAACACAAACCTTCAGTATATTTGAGAGCCTAAAAAAAGAAAGGGCACATCATATACAGGATAATATACAAATAGGAGAAATCATACTCTCAAGTTAGGATAAATGGAGTAAACGGCAATGTTGCTCCACTATCCTTATTTACTTACAACATCCCTCCGTATTTCTTCGATCTGTTCAGGTGTTTTTGCCCCAAACTTCTCTTCATAATACCTTTCCTTCCATCCTGGTTCTCCAAGTTTTACCTGAAATATCAAAAAATCATGTTATATAAGCCTTCAAACTGCATTGACAATTAAAGCCAAACCATAAAAAAAGGGAGCCCAGTGCACATAGCTCCCGTTTACGCAGGCCACAGGAAGGGTCCAACCACTCTAGGTCTTGTGTATGCAGCCTTTCCCTGCATTTCTGCAAGAGGCTGTTTCCAAGACTCGGACCCGTGACCTCAAGGTCATAAAGCGAAAGATTTACCGATGTAGAGACAAAAGGTCAAACCCTGACAGATCAAAAGTAAATACATGCTAATTCTTACTATTTCACTTATATTGAACTCCAAATATAGAGGGACCGATTTGTTGTGCTAGCTCAGCTGTGGCAGCGGCTGTGCACAGGAACTTTTTGCTCGTAGCTGCAGCCACAGCTGCACCCACAGTAGCAATAATACCTTCCAAACATACAGCCAGAAATGCAATAACTGATGGCTCAAATTAATAGCTTAAGTTCAATGTTACTTCTGCAAAATTTCATCCTGAACATGCTAGGGCAGTGTTTCAACCACATAAAACAAATATAGAATGATCTACTATTTTGTGCACCAATAAATAAATAAAAATACCTTATCCTCCTCAGGATTTTCGGAATTAAAAGCATCTGATTTCTCACGGAGAACATCTTTAAGCATTGACTTCAAATCTTCTTTGTTTTCACGCTCCTAAAATGTTACACCAAAATATTAGATATAAGCACAAGGAAAAGCAAAACTACTTAAGAAAAAATGCATGTAACATCAAAAGAAGTACCTGTGCTTCAAGATCTTTTTCAGCTTCAACAATGGCAGCCCCAACACTAGATCCAGATGATGATACTCGTGCAGCTTTCTGAGCTCGACATTTTTCTTTTTTATGCGATCCGTTCTCAAAGGGTGACGGTACTGCACCAGAAGCGAGGCGAGACCCTTGGAAATGGGCAACAGGTACTATAAGGTCATCCCTGACATGAGGGTCCAGATCATCACCACGCTTTGCTTGAGCTTTCTCTCGTTTTATTCTTTCAGATTGACGCTGAGGATAATATTGTCATTGAACATAAGAAAAACATCCATCTTTATGATTTAATGATCGACCAGCACATGTAGAAATATGCTTGCAAATATATTTTTTCCAAGAAACATTCTTTAAGTAATGAATGGCCTGGATAGACACATATTTTACATTTACCGACATTATATTGTATCCATAATCATCATTAAAGCAAGATGCAAATACAAAAATAAAAACTAATACAGGAGGAACAGAAAAAGAACCATATCAGATTTCAAGAATAGGGGTTGACACTAGAGAATTAAATGGGGACTTTAATCCGAGAGGGCTTTAAACCTACTGAAAATGGTCAACATTCTTGTATGATCTGTTGATATTTCCTTTTTTTCTTACAATAATATTTAATTGAGACTTGCCAGATAAAAAGAAACAAGCAAAATTTCGAAATTTATAATATATTACACTAGTTATGCTTCAAAATTAAAGCCTAAAAATAAAATTAAGTTGGTCATCCTTGTTTACCTGATGCAAACGAGCTCTTTTCTGAAATATTTTATCCTCATAGGATCCAACTGCTTGAATAAAATGCTCCACTTTATTCAAATCAGGCTACAAAACAGCAATATGAAAGAAGCTATTGTAACTGTACAACTGAATAATACGAATATTTTCTGAAAAAGCAAATACAGTATGGACCAATTCTAGTAGAAATGAGTTTCCATTACCGTGCACGAATCAGTTAAATAGCCACCCATTGAACAAAACTCTTTCTTGTACACAGCCATTAGTAGATTGATAGCTCCCTGCAGACAAACCAGGAAGGTGAATAAAATGCAGACAAATTGTTTATAAGATAGAAAATAATTTTCATCCTTATATATTTTTATAGGTACTAGCTACAAAGTTGGGCATTCATAAAAACATAAACAAATAAGGAAACAAACCTCACGAATCTCTAGAGTTGGCATATGCGGAAGAAAGTCATTGCCGACAAAAAAACACATGAAGATGAAATCATCGATGATACGTTCAATATCAATTTTGAAAGGAGGATTTGGCATTTTGAACTCATATTCTAAGTACTCCCGAAGGGTCCAGATATTCAAGAACTGCAAAGCATAGTCAAGATGATTAAAGAAACAAAAATAAGGCCCAAGGTAAATCAATGAAATATACATATGAAACATAAGCAGCAATAGAGCTAATACCTGATACGGTTTCTTTGGAACAATAGCTTCACCTTTCTCATCATACTCACCAGCTTTTCTTTTTGCCTTTCCTTCACAGTTTGCGGCAAGATGTCCCACCTGACCACACAGGAAACACTTGTCCTGTTGTCCAGGCGTAAAAACTACCTGTGCATACAAAATGCACGTTAATATTTTTCTTATGTACTCTCTGTCCCATATTATTTGCAGTTTTAGCTCTGGGCACGGAGATTAATAAAATGAGAATAAGGTAGGTGCACAGAAAACGAGAAGGAGAGAGATAGGTATAGAGATGTATTGCAAGGAGAGAAAGGTGTATTGGAAAGCGAGAAAGACAAGTAATTTGGGACAAATGTAGAGGGCTAGAAACACAAGTAATTTGGGACGGAGGGAGAATATCTTAAGAGAAATAGTAACCACCAAAGAACGTGCAACTTATGTCTTTCTTAAGGAAATGTTTGAAGAACATTGACTGCAGGGAAAAAAAAAAGTAGAACAATCATTGTTTCCTAAGGCATCAATATGTGAAAACTAGAAATCTCAAAATCTATACAAGAGCTTGCCTCTCTCAGTATAGAGAAGTGCACTTCGTGTGTTGCTAAAGCTAACATTATCAGATCCGCATCCTGCATTAGTAAGAAAACAAGGCTATGTGTTAGCTGACCAACAAAAAAAATGAACTTCCATTGAGAAATACAATATAGATTATAGAACGTACCAGACCATACAAGCAATGGCGTGTATTTGGGTTAAATCCAGGAAGATTTCGTTGACCACGAATATAAGACATAATTTTATGTTCCCCTTCACCAGGGACATTCGCGTCAGATAGAATAACCTTCAAAAAGGAGTTAGTCAGAATGTACACAATTTTCTCTTTTTCACACTTAGTCTTATCTCCAGTGTATAGATCTTTTAAATCAGAATAGAGATACAAAAAAACAAATGGTCAAATTGACCACCAGCTCATACATACTTTAATTTGTTTCCATCCAGGATCATAATTTAGTCTCAGATGGATGTAGTACTGCAAAGCAACTGAAAGAACAGCCATAAACTCTGTCCCAGGAGTGATAACATTAGAATCACAAGTTTGAGATTGCTGTTTTGGAGGAAGTTTTCTGCCTTCCCTCTCAAATTCTTCGCGGAGCCGCTCTTCCTCTGCAGCCTGGAGATAGAACAACAATGGGCAGTGAGTGCGATTATAAATGGTTGACAGGCTCAAAACAGATAATTAACATGGAAGTGTATGATCATACACTGAATGCAAAAAGATAATTCCACATAGATACTGACCGCATCAGATGCATCTTTTGCAGCTCTGAATCGTCTAGAGCGCTGTTGGTTCATCTTAGCTCGAGGAGCAACACCATCTGCAAACACATTGCATAATCAGAACAGCTCCAGCAATGGCAGAAAATGTAGTTTCCATTATGAAAAGGTGTTCTGCAAGATAACACCCAGCTATCGTGAGAATTCATAATATGCACCAGTATAACCAGATGAACTCCAGCTCCTAGAACATTAGAACAGACAGATACATTACTGAACTGATTAATAGATCTGTTGAAAACATACCGATGGCCATGTACATAAGCTTCCGAGGGCGAACCATGATGAATAGCCTATCGATGTAATCAAACATGCACTGGAACACCTCTGCAAATGTCGTTGGGGATGGCTGTAGCAGAAAGCAGAGTCAAAATATCTCGATAGAGAAACAAGTGAACAAAGTGTTCCATGCAACTATAACAACAATAAAGCCTTTTTAGTCCCAAGCATATTGGGGTAGCCTAGAGATGAAACCCACAAGAATCAGGAAGATATGTCATTAGATAGAAGAATAGATAAATGCTTCCAATAAATTACTGGCAGCACAACAAATCATGGTATGTTAAGCTGACAGAGGCGCGTAGATGCATAAGATAAACATAATCTTATATTTCTAGCTATATTCAGTACGATGTTTGAGGAAGTAAATAAGCCACTACATTGGGGAAATGAGATCTCATATAGAGTGCTTAACGGTGTGGTATACTTAGGATGGTCTTAGAAGCTTGCTTTAGCATAAACACATCAGCTCCTAATAGTAATATGTAAGTGGTATATTTGCAGACCACAACACCACTTGCTCAAAACAAATCCTCTTGCTAGGCAGCTCAACAGGCAACAAAAGGACGGGGATAGGGCGAGGTACGGAACAATCTGTAGTCAATCTGTAGCTTCCCCGTGAAAGGTACACATTACTCGGGGACCAATTTTACAGCAGAGAGAAAGGGAGAGATGAACGGCGAGAAGAAATCAGGAAGCGGCACCACGCACGTACCCTATCCTCCGGGTGGAAGCAGGGGTGTATGATGCCGTTCATGTCGAGGTAGAGGTTGTCGAACTCGAGCCCGTTGGGATTGGGCTTGGAGGTGTCTACGGGGACCTTGACGCCCTCGATCTCGACGGGCTCCTCCTCCACCACGTCCACCACCACCATCGGGTACTTCTCCGCCAGCCACCGGTAGAACGCCGGGACGCCCATCTCCGCGGGCCCGGGGAGAGGAGCCGGCGGCGCACGAACCCTAACCCTAAGAATAGACGCGCGCGCAAGTTAGGGCAGAATAGACGCGGGCGGGACCAGGCTGGCTTGGAAGCGGCGGCGGCGCGGGAGCGGGAGGACGGGCGGAAGAAGAGGACGAGGGGGGTATATGCGCTTTTCCGGCGCGGCACAAAAATATCTTGCCGGAAGGGGGAAGGCGGTTTTGTGGTTTGGACTTTGGACCCGGAAGCCCTCCGGAGTCCGAGTCCGGATCCGGAGAGACAAGGTTTTCATTTGTTTATATTTCTGGGTTTTTTTCATTTTTTGCCATGCTCACGCGTGGTAGCGTTTGAGTTGAGCCGTTGACGAGTACGTGATATGGTCCGTGGGCCAAGACAGACGGGCCAGGCCTGTTGTCACATGGAGGTGGGATCTAGTGTCTAGACCCAAAACTAGGCCTATATGTTTTACATGGGTCTTGCTCTCCTATTGAGCAACCCAGCCCACTGAGCGATGACGGCGTTGGGGACGAAAAACTTCACGATGGTCATGTAGCAGCGTAGTTGTTTCGCTCCTGCCCTTTGCTCTGCGAACGTGCTCTCATTCACCGCCAAATCTCTCCCGTTCGTGCATACAGAATTATACCAAGAAAAACAAAAGAAGTCTTCTGTTTACATTGTCTTCTATTCTACTACAAAGGATCGACAATTAAAAAACGGAGGTAGAAAGGATCGACAATTAAAAAAGGGAGGTAATAGTAAACTTCTTTGACCACTCCAACATGAGAATGGTTTAGTTTATATGGGAATCCTATCATTCCTGACGATGTCACATATTCTATCCAAACCCGTCTGACATTTACTAATCCTGAGAGTATACCAATAACAGAATAGAAGGATAGTTTCCTTATATGTATAAGAATTCAAGTCAGATTTGAGACACGGTCAAGCTAGGCTAGCTAGACTATAAATATATAGGCACCCTCGTCGAGACTCGAGAGAGGCATCAAATTCTTGAATAACAATCGAGGTCGCAGTTGCAATTCAAGGCATCCAGCAAACTCGACCACTAGCAATACAAACACTGCAACTAGATGTAGGGTTATTGCTCTTTCAGAGGGTATGAACCAGTATAAACTCGTGCATCATCTCTTGGTTGAGATCTACAGAAGCAAAGCCCCTCCCCCCCCCCCCCTACGATACGAACTCCATCTATGTCATTTTACTCAAACAGCTCTTTATTTAATTATATGGAAAAGATAAACTAGATGAATTATTTATTTTGTACTCAACTAACAACTCAATGAATGAATGCTAAAGTTCATATTCTGACCTTGTTGTTGCTACGGCATCTATCTCATCTATTCATGAATCATGGCGACTGTGTACAGAGTTCAACTAAAGAAGTACTTGCTTGATAAGATAATAGATCAAACGTTGTACACTACAATTAACCTCTTGATTTAGCTCTCACGTGAGGATTAGGAATAATGTCTTGCCACACATCTTATAGTTATGTCAACCATAAATTTGTCACTGGATATGATGGAGATCGACACCAAACAAAAACACACACTGTACAGGCTGTCTTGACTTTTGAATCATAATGATTGCGAGGCATAGGTTTTGCAAAGCTAGAAGCGATAATGCCCCAACAGTGTACGTTTGGTGCAAGCTGTACGTACTTGTGGTCCATTGTCATACTTTATAAATGCATGCAGCATGCGTACTGAACGAGCTCTCGGTAAAAGTTTCACGTTTGATTATCTATACCTCTCGTTGTTCATACTGAATTTAACAGTGGATAGTTGGAGATTTAAATTTTATTTTACGCATTTTTGCTTTCTTTCGGTTTGATACCAGGTTTTGCAGGGGCAAAACGATCATGCATGAATCTAAGTATACATAATTCAGACTAAAAGAACAATTCAGTTCGGTAGTGATTATTATAAGACGAACAGTGCTTTCTGACGAGCCACAAGAGACCACTACCGTTCCACCAACAGCTGAACCAAGGTTATGTGTGTATTCTCTTTCCCGGCCCTTTCTATTTTCGTTGAAAACCCCTTCACTTCGTTTCTCTAGATGTTTTTCTAGTATGCCATAAGTATCTTAATTGAACTAAGCAATATGTTTGTACTAGCCAAACAAATGTACGTGCTACTGGAGGATTGGAGGACTAGTGTGATCCAACTATAAATGCAATATTTATATCACTGGGCACTATGTGAGGAACTTGTATGCTTGTACCATAAGGAACAATTTGCACAGTTAATGCTCCATCATTAATAAATATTGGAATATCTGAAGCAGGGAATGGACAATATATAATTTTGGATTTCAATGCTGAAAAGCCCATAAATTTAGTGGTTAATTATCTGTTTGTTGTCAAGAGCTTAAACTATGCACGTCAGAGTAGTATGGAACTACTCATTCAGATGGAGTGGAACAAACACATACTACTACACTATGTATATGGGAATGGTGGTCAATAGAAATGTTTAGAGAGTACAATATTTGTTGGCATTTATGAAAGAAACGATTCTATTTGTCTACTTGGAGAAAAACAATTTTGGTCTAATTAAATAACTATATATTCATAGTCTCCCAGCTTTAGGACAGGGAATGCCATGTTTGAGTATATATGAACCTACTCTATCTGGAAGCCAACTTTGAGTCTTTGACCTTCTCAGTTTATACATATACATATATATATATATATATATATGCGTATTACTTTTTTCTAAAAAAAAGAAAAAGTGTTATTTTTTACTTTTGTAAAAAATTTAGAGATTTTTCATCTATGTACATGTCATGATCTCTCTCTATCTCTCTCTCAACGAAAATGAGTGCATGCTTTTGATCGAGATATACTTTTAATAATTGTTGCAACATTGGGACACACCCATAGGAGTAACTGCAAATGGAACATGGGCATACAAGAATTAAAATCTCGGTAATAAACACACTTCACATCAACCAAATCCAAAGTATGTATATGTTTATCTTGAAGAGGTACATTTAAGAGTTTGATCCCCTGTGGTGAGACATCATTACCCATTATGCAATGCTCCCTGTTATGTTTTTCCTCTAGCGGATACGAGCACTTATTGCATTACATCATACATCATACAACATCCCTGTTGAGACCAACTATAGCATTCTTATTCTTTATTCAGAGGATCGGAGAAGACTTGCATCACGGGGAATTGAAGTTGGCATTTCCACATCTACCAAAACACATTGATTTAAAAGGACATGGAGCCCCACATGTCAATATCAGTGTCGACTGTCAATGCAACATTAGTAGTAGTGATCAAGATTTGTTCAATTTTGAAAGGTGTCGTAGATTAGGGGGATCCAACATGTGAGGTTTTACAACATGATTTGATTCTGTTTCTTTTCTTTTTCAAGGGGGGATAAAGGATAGCTTGGTGCATGTAGCTCCCACAAGCCAAGAGCTTACCGTTGCACCAGAGCTCTTCCTTCTTTCTTCTGTGAGAATAAAACTTGATGTCAAGTGCAATGGTGAGATTATTTTTCTTAGCATTTAAGCAATTAAGGTTTTATGATAATACTATTAGTATATTTTGCACTTGATAGGTTATATTTTGTACCAATATAATGTCAATCCACTAGCTATCCTATATGTACAATCTATATGTTGATTCTATTTTTATAAATAGAAATATACTAATACCAGAGGAACATCCGAGCATATACATAGAAAGCAATGGGATTCTTTTTCTTGCGAGGAAGAAAGACGTGGAATTGATATTTGCTTTACAACCACACGTTTTGGCCTCACATATCAATCACAGAAAAGGACATATACCAATAATTTGGAGTCGGAGATGCTACTTGGCTCGTCTGCATCCATGTATTCAATATATGGAGACCAAGATGCCATGTTGTGCGATGCTAGAAAAAAAAAAGATAACATGCTGTGCCGGTGTGATTAATAATTAGAGGTCATGTATCAAGTTCTCTAGCTATTAAGGGGTGATTTGGATTAGAAGACTTTTGGAGGAATGCTGTTGACAAAAGGAAAAACTTCGTATCCTATGATTTGGCTGGCAGAAGCAGCACTCCTTTGTGTTTTGATTTTACTCTTTGAATAGGTTTGTCCTAATTTAAGCTTTTAACTTGACCATCATTAACGAAAGTTTTATATGTTGATCATTGCTCCGTTTTTTAATTGTTCTGTATTTTATTCTTGTTGTTGACTTTTACCGTCAACTTTGATTATTCATCTTATTAAATACAATTTCACGGTGTGCTTTTTGAAGTCATGGGAAAAAAAATACAAATTTCCAGTAGTGCACCGGAATTATACATTAATATTATTGTAAATAATGTACTTTTAAACAAAAATGTAGGTTTTGAAAAAAAAAAGACTGCATATGTGCTGAGCATCATGCATATCACAAAAGTTTAAAACCCAAGCAATTTATGCTTATATGGTCCCTTTGAACGCATTGAGGAGACCATCAGACCATATAAAAATTTGAGTTGATATGGTCAAAGTAAACAATACTACTCCTAATTACATAGTACTGTACAGTACACTCGCGAACTGTCTGGAGTTGACCTATTCCAAATAAACATTAAATTTATGTCCAAAGGAGTCTTACTAGTCTAATAGCAACCAAGGTTCAAAAAAACCACTGGCAGTGGTTTTCACGGTTTTTGACGAAACCGCTCCGGATTGGTTTTTACGGTTAGCGGTTTTCCGATTTAAATTTGATGACATTTTAAAAATTAAAAAAAATTTATAAAAAATATGTAAAAAATTTAGATGAAAAATGAGGAATTATGGTGTACGCAGAACTTAAATTTTTTAGTTTAAAGCAGTGAAATAAATGGAAGAAGATAAAAAGTAAAAAAAAAAAACTAACCTTATCCCTTCCAAGCTGCTGTCACAACCTTATCCTCAGCTCCTCACCATTCGCGCACGACACTGAGTGGCTTCTCGTGGCCGGCCGTGAGTCCCGACGGCTCGCGCGCAGATCCTAACGCGAAAGCGCTGCTGGAGCCGCGAAAACAGCGCCTTGGAAGCGGCTGGGTGTGGAAGCCGCGATTTGCTGCTGCGCGCGCGCCCGGGAGCGGCAGCCGTGCGGTAGGAGCGGCTTGCCGGGCGGTCGGGCTCGGAAGCCGCGGTAGCCGCGCGGTTGCGGCGGAAGCCGTGCGGCCAGGCGCGTGTAGCGCGGCTGCGCTGCATTTTTTAACCTAGTTGACATTTTTTCCTCCAAAACCGCGGTTTTTGACCTCAAACTACGGTTTGAATGCGAACCTTGTTCAAAAATTTAAAAATTGTAATTTCTACATTTTTAAAATAGTAGTCGCGGTTACCGCGGTTTCTGCTAATGCGTGGCCCGACGGTATCCTCACATAGAACGGTAAGTTAAACCTTGATAGCAACTGACCACCTCAAGCTTCACTTAAATCTAAATATAAGGCCATCCAATCCGCTTTATCAAGTCAAGTTTATTACACCATCAAAAATTGCCTTGAAGTAATGGCTAAATTCAATGTAATTTATAGTTTGAACATAATTCAACGGACAAATATTTGATAGTATATGGTTGCTAGTTATTGCACGTCACATCAACATTGTCAGTATGCTACTCCTATGCTTATGTCTACTCTTTAGGCAGAAAAGCAAGTCAAAAGTTCCAACTGAATTTCTCATCTCCATAAGACCTTGTTATTAAAGCTCAAATCTTCTATTATATGTAGAGATAAATGTTTTTTTTACCTTAAAGCACAATTGCCAAATTGACCCTGTTTTTCAAAAAAAAAAAGGGGTCAAATTGGCAAGAATAATTGGATCAATTTTATAATAAAATGTTCCAAAGCAGGATCAAATTGGCAAATTTGGAAAATGGTGTGGAACTTGCAATTAGCCTTTAAAACAATGTAAAACCCTTCACGTAGTAGCTTCTAGCATTATCTTGACTACATGTATATATGATAAGGTAGAAATAGTTAACACTTTTATTTCTATAATTTCATTGGTAAAGTTTGTAGGTTGAACCCCCTTTTAGTTTAAAGCTTGAAAACCTTTAAGAGTGCTCATATTTTATTGAAAATATTTAAGGACTATTGTGGGCTCGGTAGTACTTTCTCCATCCTAATTTAAATATTATTTTAGAGTTGGACACAAAGATTAAAAGAGTGAAAAAGTTGGTTGCATAGATAACGATAATGAGATATAGAGATATATTAAAAATAAAAATGTTTATTAACAAGAGAGAACGTCAACTAATTTAGAAAAACTTCTAGAATGTCATTTATTTTGGAACAGAGGGGTAGGATATATAAAATAAAACTAATGTAACATGAATGAATACCTATATTGAACAATTAAAGGTTCTAAATTAATAAGACAAGATTTTAAGATAATCTGCACTTTTCATAATTTTTAAGAGGTGCAAGATCAAATCTCAACGAATCGTGACCAACAGGCTATAGGAGCAGCAGGCCCATTCGGTAAAAATCGTAAGGATTCTGGGTAGTCAGTCCTTGCTGGTATTCGGCACACTCGGGCAAAGCGCGCGCAGAAGCAAACATGCATATGCATGCATTCACACGAACAGCGTGAGGCGTCAGATTCCAAAGCTTCAATATATGCCTGCTTCCTTTTTTTTTCTAGGACAGCTAATTATTACCAGCACTGTAATTTTGGCAGCGGTAGTAGCAAATAATTAAACCGCTCCAAGATAAAAAGATAATAATAATACAAAGAAAACAGGTCATACATGTACGCAGAGCGTACAGCAGTGTAGCGCCTGTCACCGTGTACGTTACTCTCTCTCTCTCTCTCTCTCTCGCCCTCCCTCGCTCTCTCTCTGCTCGCTGCTGAGCAATAACGCTGCACCCTCTCACAATAAATGCTCTTGCACCCATCCACTCTTCCACTCCCGGCCTGCATTTACTCCTTCCTTCCCCGTCTCCACATTCCCATCCGCCGTTCCCCTTCCACCTCCGAGCTTCTCCCATGGCGTCTTCCTCCTCCTCGAGATCTCTCCCTGCTTCTTAGCCTGCTACGTGTGCGCGGAGCTTGTTCCTGCAGCTTGTTCCTGCAGCTTGTTGCATGCGATACCACCGTCTAAACCCTTCTTTGGAGGCCGTCGTCGAAGCAGGGGAGGATCGGAGGTACAGATCGCTCGACTTCTTCAGATCTCACGTCCCTGCTGGCCTTCGTTCTTGCATGGCTTGGTAGCTCTCGTGCGCGCGTGTCTGCCCTAGATCTGCTGCTGCACGTGCGTGCTGTTACGTGGCGTGCAAGCTACTGCTGATCCGTGAACATTTCTAGCTATAGGACGCTGCTTGCTGCTTTCTTTCCCCTGGTTATGTTATACTGTCTGATTTGCTTTTGTGATGTATGTGTGCGTCGTCGTTCTTTGGCAGAATAATGAGAGCAGCTGGTGGTGGAGGACAGCAGGAGCTAGGGTTTGGGAGGCACTACTAGTCCCGTTCGTGCTACTGTCGCTTATGACGCCGGCGAGGCGCATGCCGGCGATGATCGGCCGGAACGGCATGGCGTATGGGTCGTCATCGGCGCTGTCTCTGAACCAGGTAATTCAGAGAGGGATTGAAGATGCGCGAAATCAGCATTTCTGAGACTAGATTTTTTTTTTCTGGGATTTTCTGGGAAGAGAGAGTTTTATGCTTTAATTTGTTCCTGGTATTTTTGTATTTCTGTTTGGTAGTACTACTAGTCGGTTGTCCATACGCCATAATACTTTGCTTATTTAATTTTGATGTGGAACCGTAGGTGTTGTACATATATATGCATGTAGTAGCAGTAGTACTTAATTAAGCAGTTCATTAAAGGATACTGCGACCAGTTAAATTGCTATTCAATGGAACATGAGTAGGTACACTGATGGTAAAGAGGAGGAAGATACTGCTAGTTGATCTCATAAGATCCCCATTTAAAGGACTAGCTAGAGTGGTCCGGAGAGATATTTTTATTCCATTCGATTTGAAATGTTTCATTTAGGTTTTTCAGGTTACTTATTCTGATATTATCTTTGAATTATGACTCCCATGTATTTGAACTGAACAAACTTCAGGTTGACTTGTTAGACAACCAGCATCTCCAGCAGGCTTTCCAGCAGCAACTCTTCGATCAGATTCCAGCTGCTGGAGTGGACAGTGGCGACAACTTGATGCATGGCCATGCCGACGCATTGGCAGATGAGTTTGAGAGCAAATCGTGCAGCGAGAACCCTGATGGCACCTCTGGCGACGATGGGCAGGAGGACCCCAACCAGAGGCCAAACAAAAAGAAGCGGTATCACCGCCACACCCAACACCAGATACAGGAGATGGAAGCGTAAGAATGGATGGCACTGAAACTGTTTGAACTCCTTTTCCATTTCTTGAAACATAGCCATAGTTCATTTCTGAACTTTTGGGTGGATTTTGATTGTTATCGATCAGATTCTTCAAGGAGTGCCCGCATCCAGATGACAAGCAGCGGAAAGAGCTAAGTCGGGAGCTAGGTCTCGAGCCGCTTCAGGTCAAGTTTTGGTTCCAGAACAAGCGCACACAGATGAAGGCAAGTTCTTATGCTCTTTGATACATACTCTGTTTTTTAAATATTGTCATTGGTTAGTTGAGATGATTTTTACTAGCTAGTGTGACAATATTTAAAAACCGGAGGTAGTATTCATCAGGGAATAAGATGTATTTCTTTGGTTGAATCTCAATCATATATAGCTCTTCCTCATATTGCAATCCAAGCTTTTGCACACGTCTGCCACGTTCCTAGCTTGGCAACGTGACAAGTACTATATCTATACACAACTGAACAGAGGAGAGGGTTCTGCATTGCAGTCATATGCAGCATTTTAATTTAACTAACACTGAATGCTTTGAGAACAAAAACGAAATGGGTTCGCGTGAAAATTATGTTCTTATTTCAACATGTTGCGTTCATGCAGAACCAGCACGAGCGGCAGGAGAATGCTCAGCTGCGAGCAGAGAACGACAAGCTGCGGTCCGAGAACATGCGGTATAAGGAGGCGCTCAGCACCGCGTCCTGCCCCAGCTGTGGCGGCCCTGCCGCCCTCGGTGAGATGTCCTTCGACGAGCACCACCTCCGCCTCGAGAATGCTCGGCTCCGCGACGAGATCGACAGGATCTCGGGCATTGCCGCCAAGCATGTCGGCAAGCCCATGGTCTCTTTCCCATTGCTCTCCAGCCCGCTTGCTGCAGCCGCAGCCCGCTCCCCCCTTGACCTTGCCGGTGCTTACGGAATCCAGCAGCCCAGCCTCGCTGCTGACAACATATTTGGTGTTGGAGCTGGTGCTGGGGATCTACTGAGGAGCGTATCGACTGGCCAGCTTGACGCCGACAAGCCGATGATTGTGGAGCTGGCCGTCGCTGCCATGGACGAGCTTGTCCGGATGGCTCAGCTCGATGCACCGCTGTGGGTCATGGGCACGGCAGGAGCGCAGCCGCAGCTGGACGAGGAGGAGTATGCTAGGATGTTTCCGGGTGGGATCGGCCCAAGGCAATATGGTCTCCGGCCAGAGGCGTCTCGCGACAATGCTCTCGTGATTATGACTCGTGACAGCCTTGTTGAGATCCTCATGGACGCGGTACGTGATCCGCAACTGGTCTAGCAGTAAATTTGATTGGGTTCTGACATGGATAATCTGATTGTTTTCTGCTGTGCTGTTCTGTGTGATTCTACCTTGTGCGTGCAGAATCGATTCGCTTCAGTGTTCTCGAGCATTGTTTCTAGGGCTTCAACGCATGAGGTGCTGTCCACAGGCGTGGCAGGGAGCTACAATGGCGCACTGCAAGTGGTCTGTATCTCAAAATGAATTTCATCTTCATTGTTCGTGCATTTCGGTTCACGATTCATTGTCAGATCTTAGTCACCAGCGTACACTTTGTTTGAATCATCGTGATGTTGGTCGTGCGCGTGTTTCTTACAATGTTTTGGGTCATCAACTTGCAGATGTCAATGGAGTTTCAGGTGCCTTCACCACTGGTGCCGACGCGGGAGAGCTATTTTGTTAGGTATTGCAAGCACAACCCTGACGCGACGTGGGCAGTCGTGGACGTCTCACTTGATAGCCTCCGCCCTAGCCCTATCTTGAAGTGCAGGCGCAGGCCATCTGGTTGCCTTATTCAAGAAATGCCCAATGGATACTCAAAGGTCAATTTCTGCAACAGCGTTTTGCTTTCAAACTTTTCTGTCAGCAAATGTGTTTCCTGTCATGTTAGTAGCAGTATGCTTTACGAATTTGTTAAGCTATGCAATAAACTTGTGCCCTTTGGGCATGCAGGTGACCTGGGTGGAGCACATTGAGGTCGATGACAGGTCAATGCACAATCTCTACAAGCCTTTGGTAAGTTCAGGCCTTGCATTTGGTGCGAAACGGTGGGTTGGTACGCTGGACCGGCAGTGTGAGCGCCTTGCCAGCGCCATGGCCAGCAACATCCCCAATGGCGACCTTGGTGGTAGGCACAAATCATCACTTATGACATAAATGCATCAGCTAATAATTTTCTATAGTAGTAGGTACATGATGTGCATGATCTGTTGCAGTGATCACAAGCATAGAGGGGAGGAAGAGCATGCTGAAGCTGGCAGAGCGTATGGTGGCGAGCTTCTGCGGAGGCGTGACGGCATCCGCGGCGCATCAGTGGACGACTCTCTCGGGCAGCGGCGCGGAGGATGTTCGTGTCATGACGAGGAAGAGTGTCGATGACCCAGGAAGGCCACCGGGCATCGTGCTCAATGCTGCCACCTCCTTCTGGATACCTGTCCCGCCCAAGAGGGTCTTTGACTTCCTCCGCGATGAGACCTCTCGCAGCGAGGTAATCTAGCTGCTTTCTACAAATGTCGCATGTGCATTTGCTGGGATAAGTGCTTTCCTGGTAAAATTTGAACTTGTTGCAGTGGGACATCCTCTCCAATGGTGGCGCAGTCCAGGAGATGGCTCACATTGCCAATGGCCGTGACCATGGGAACTGTGTCTCCCTTCTTCGTGTCAATGTAAGTTTCTGAATTCCAGCAATGCAATTCAAGTTATTTTCTTTTCAAAAGTAATTTTCTGATTATTGGCGCACGAAACATTTGTGGATCATACTGGTGTCATGCTGTGCAGAGCACAAATTCAAACCAGAGCAACATGCTGATCCTGCAAGAGAGCTGCACCGACGCTTCGGGCTCGTATGTGGTGTACGCGCCGGTGGACGTAGTAGCAATGAACGTGGTGCTCAATGGAGGCGACCCTGACTACGTGGCCCTGTTGCCATCCGGTTTTGCCATCCTCCCTGACGGGCCACCAGGCGGCACAGCTGCTGAGGGGGAGAGCAATGGCAGTGGAGGATCCCTCCTGACGGTGGCATTCCAGATCCTGGTCGACTCCGTTCCGACTGCCAAGCTCTCACTGGGATCTGTCGCGACGGTGAACAGCCTCATCGCCTGCACCGTGGAGCGCATCAAAGCCGCCATTTGTGGTGAGGGCGGCAACCCGCAGTAGTCACTGTGTACTTGCAAGGTACTGTGCATCTTAGATCATGCATTCAGGTTCAAAACATTTGAGCAGAACCATGGTTAAGTTTTTTGTGCTTTTGAGTTTTTGCAGTTGGCAGCAAGATATTGGAGATTTCATCAGTGTGGAGTCAAGAACGCACCTCAGACTCTCCTTGCCATGTGGTGCTCATACTGCTGAGTGTATTTCATTGCCAAATAGGCACTCGCGAAAATGTCGCGACGAAAAAAGGCGTCACCACTATGCAAGGGGGGATGGTTCGGGTATTGACTTCCCTGTGGATTCTGCAACAGAAATGGATGCTGCTAAGTTGCTGATCTATTTCGCTAATTAGGGCTTCAGTTTGTGGCCGTGTACTTTGTTTATGTTCATGCTGTTGTTCGGGCTAAGTTGCCTGCCGTGCTGGTAGTAGCTAGAGAACAGAGATTTGTGTCTCTTTGGTTTTTCTTTTTTCTTTTTTGAATTTACAAAGATTCTTTTAGATTCTAGGTATTCTGTTTCGGTAGAACCGTTTCTGTTCTTGTTATTTAAGGGATGCAATTTCGATTCCTCAATTTCTACTTGTTCCTAGATTTTATTTTACTTTATAATTTTTTTTGGAACTAGAGTATCTCCTAATTTATACTTACCAAGACATGTTGGGTCCCACCAACATGTACTCCATCCCAGTGAGAATGTTGCTTTAGGTTTGGTTCACTTTGTTTCGTCCAATCTTTGATTGATAATTTCTATGAATTAGTCAGCTTTAACAACGTACAAATTATATGTTATAATTTTTTTTATGACAAGTGTATGAATTAAAATACAATTTCAGGTTAAAGATAGGAAAAAAACAGAGTCAAACTAAATCGATACTTTCAATGTGATAGAGGGAGTACCCGATAAGAGTACAACATATCATCGAAGAATAATGTTTGGGATAAAGCGAACTCACTCAGAGCAGCTGCAATCAAGGATCAATCAATGGGTTTAGTTTAGCTTAGTCTTTTCTCAGTAACTCGGACTCTATGCAACTCTTTGTAAACATCTTGCTCACTGCAAAGCTCAGTCAAAAAATGTTTGGGAGGAGATTTTGGAAACGGTGGGCGCGGCTTTTCTAAAGTGCAAAGGCTGTGAGATTGTTGTTTCAGATGATATGGCTCATTGAAAATGATGTTTCAGGCGATACGACATTCCCTTGATCTGGTGAGCGTGCAAGGCATAAAACTGACGCGGAGGAAAAACACTTCTCAACTCATGAAATATTTGTATAATAACATTATCAATTAAAAAACGGAGGGAGTAGTTGCGGAGGTTACAAATTATTCTACTATTTCAAAACGTTGGAGGAAAAAAAAAAATCATTGCAATGCACTCGGATATCAGGAAGTTAGTTTTTGGAACTGGACTCAGATTAAGGACAGCATCTTGTGCAGTTATGTGTTGTGGAGTCACAACTCACAACCTTCCGCATATTCTTGACTTGCATGGCAACTCGCGAGTTTTACAGGGCAGTTTCTTTTTTCCCGAGAGACCACAGGAACCAAACCATGTATGGATAGGTAAGTGGCCAGCGATTTATCTATGTCCAATCATATATTGATACCAAGAATTGAACTCTTGAATCTCTTGCAGCGCTTAAGAGATATCTGGTGCAGGATAGTGACTTTAATTTTTCAACCTCGGTCAGGCAGAAAAAAGAATTTCAAACAACAATTTGACAAAGACCAGGGTCCAGAGCATATAGATTCTGAAATAATGTTATAGCCTTAATAATTCGTCAGAATTTACTTGGTCAAAAGTAGCAGCAACATGGACTTATACAAGTGACAACGAATAATTGTCTTAAGACTTTACAATGCCCTTAGAATACACAAAGAAAAGGTAATGGCAACATTAGTCCCTCAAGCTGTTCATGTCATCATTATTGGTCATCTTGCACGGCCCCATGTTTCAGAAGCTATCAGCCAGCTAGAAGACTGATATAATCCTGCAAAAGATATTAACTAGGACGAAAGCAGAAAACTACAAAGATGGTTTTTGCATGTTCAATGATGTCATTGTTACATATAGACTGCCCTCGACTGTGGTGCTTGAAATCCTAGGCACGAGACTTTGATTTATATCATACCCACACTATTGTATGTAAAAAGCAGCACCTCAGCAGCTACGGGAAGGACCAGATGGCTGAAACAACATGGAAATAGTGACTGTATACCAGAATACCAGATTACTGATGTTGAATCACTAAATTACAGAGAGATTTACAGTTTTACACTACTATCACATTACATTCTATGCAAATTGTATCCGTCAAGACAGGAGTGAAGCTAAGCATACCAAAATCTGAGTCTCCAGTAGTTTACAGGTCATTTCTACAGCCGCAACCAAAGAAAAGGTAATAAGACAATGGCCCCTGCAAACAAAATTGCAAAAAAAACTTAATTGCATGCAATAACTCAACACAGCTATGTCTTTGAAGGATGCAAGCTCAAGGTTTAAAAAAAAGAGAGATAATTGCTTTTGTGGCAAACTAAAATAGGGGTTGGGGGGGGGGGGGGGGGGGGTGGGGGTGGGGAATCCATAGAAAAAAAACAAAAACAAAAGGAAAGACCTTTGAAGTATGGACTACCTAACACACAGGAAATCTTGGTTGCAAGCTCAAGATATATCTTGTTTTCAGCAATTTCTAGGTTTTACCTGTGTATAGTTGAGAATGAAATGCATGGATACTTACCAGCTATGCCCACCGCCTAAGTATTGCTGGGTCCAGATCGACATTTGGCATGGACAATAGGTCCCAAGTGTGACCTCTCCAGACCATCAATGTTACCATCCGGTGCATTCATGTACACTGCACCTTTGTACATCCATTCTTCTGTCTCATCACTGTAAAAATCTTCGAAGGGCTCTTGACATAATGCACAGAATGTTTGATCCTCATCAGCAGGGACAGCCATTTCTTTCTCTTCCTTTGTGTCTGGGAGTGGATCAGAGGGCACAAACGCAGGAACTCCCTCGTTCCCTACTGTTTCAGCTGCTCTTAACCATTCCTCCGCAGTGACAAAATATTTACGAGAAGATTGTTTACGGTTCTTTGAATTTCTATTTTTTGTAACATGCCAGTCCATGTGAGCACAGTGCTCTTCTTGGCATTTAAATCGAAGGCCACAAGTTTTGCACTGCCTTGGAAGATCTTGATACAAAGCATTGATGACAGACTCATTCCGTACCTTGAGGTCTACATTGAAGTCAACTCCAATAGAGTCCTAAAAGAAAGGATCCATAGCGACAACAGTTAACTTGCAGTAATTTACAAAGAGCAGCAGATAGATACCAACAATAAGCTGCACGAATGCATGAGAAATACCTGAGGTTGGGTAGATGCTTCTAGTGTAATGACACCCTGCCGCATAAGGTTACTCAACAGTCCAGAAACAAATGGTTGAGGGCCACATACTTGTGATGATGATGATGATGATGGAGCTGGCCCGGTGGGTAATGGTGGCATAGGGAAATTAGCTGTAGATTGCAAACCATAAGGTGGCACAGGAGGTGATACAGAAAAAGAGCTTGGCAGAATAGTAAGTGGTGGTGTTGGGGCATTTCCTCCTTGTCCTTGGAATTGAGATACCGAGACGGCAGGGCTAAAACCTCTAAATGCATCCTGATGGTGAGGACGAGGATGAAATTGCAGAGGACGATGAGGCTGAGCTTGGCTTCCCATAATTCCACCAAGATTTGGTTGACTTGATGACAACAAATCTGGGCGTTGATATGGCGTTTGAGCTAAGCCACCAATACTAACTGTTTTCTGGTCCAAGGTATTATACTGATGCTGTGGAATAAATACAGATGAATTGGCTCCTTGGGTGACAAATGGCCTAATATCTAAATTATCAGTTGAACTTCTAATATGTTTTGAATCAGGTGGAATTGGCTGTAATGTTTGTGATTGTGCATGAGGAAGAGGAGGCCATTCTATAGCAGCAGGAGCAGATGACCTGTGCTTCGCTGCTAAGGGCATGTCTACATTCAATGCATCATATGTACCACTATGGGCCAACCTGTTGATTTCACTATCAGCAGGCTGTGGTGTTCTATTAAGTACTGATGCATGTTCAGGTGTTTGTGCTCGCAATAGAAGACCAGTAGGCTGCTGCCAAGGTGGAGCTGCCAGGGTATGTATTCTCCCATGATTGAGGGTATGTTCGGAACTCTGGTACTCTGAATGTGATCCATTCTGAACTCCAAAATTGCTTAGATATCTCCTACTAGTGGTCACGTCAACATGCTGCACAGGGAAGAAAGAAAACTTCATGTCAACAGAAATTAACGTAGGTTCATACAAATATAAAAGTATCAAGTACTACAAGTCTGCAAACAAATACATTTTTTTCCAGTCAAACATAGGCAAATAAATGTCCAAACTCATGAAGGCTGCCAGGAAACCGTGAAACAATCTTAAGCAAGCGGAGCCAAAGCTACTTTTAGAGCAATGGCTTCAAAAATATGTTAATACTATAAAAGTATTAGTAATCAAGTTTGTGTACTGGAGGTCATGATCTTTGAGGAGTATTTAATGGAAGGAGGGTGTAAAAGATCAAAATTATTTCATTAGACAGTATGAGTGATTACAGGCATGGAAAGTGTCAATTTATTCAATGTAATTAAAGAAAGATAAGACAGACATACACCGGTAGCAGCAATCCTGTCTTCGTTTAATGGTGGTCCATCAACTGATGGTCGAGGAGCTTGGTTTGGGTAACTATTTCTCCTGATATCAGGTTCCAGTAGCCCTGTATTTGCCCCAGCAAAAGATGGCATGCTGCTTCTGATTCGGTCGGTCAAAGTTGGACTCATATCCTCCCAAGAGTACTCTTCTTCTTCGGAATTGAGCCAATTTCGTGCATTAGATTTGCTAGCCATACCATTGGAATCTAGACGCTGCATCTTAGGAAGTCTTTCATCAGCGTCCCTGCCTTGACAATTCCCATATGCATCAATTAGTTCTCTCGCACTTTGCTTCCTGTACTCTTCAAGCATGCTGATAGCTGGTCGTTGTGCACTATCGTCAAAAGCCCATCTCGACCTACCATTTCGATCAGGCAATCTTCTGGGGTCAGGTCCCAATATAGAATGAGATGGTGGTGGCCTTTCTAGTATTCTCTTTGGGGATACATTCTTATGGAGCAAATCAAGAGGCGGTGATCTAGACAGGGTTCTTCTTGAATTGGTTAATAGCCTATCTGGATTAACATCAGAAGGATTTGTGGTCAAAAGATGTGACGTTGCCCTTACAGTTCCAGTTTGATATGTCTCTTGTTGATCAGGATCCTCAGCATACTGCATGGTAGAATATGATTCCAACACTGATTATGAGACATGAAAAGTAAACGCACATGGTAGTGTAAGTAAACAAATAGAAGCAGCAATAGAATTGAAATAGAGACAGATGATCATGTTTCAAAATGAAGTACATGGGTTCCATTTCACCTAGAGAAAGATAGAAAAGTACATGTATAGAAGCCATATAACAAGTAAGTTGCATACATCATACTGTTTGCGAGCAAACTGTGATATCAAACCAGGTGTATGAGTTGGTACATGGTAAGGAGCCCTGGGAGGCTCAGAATAGAGACAGACTAACACAGAGTTCTTATAATATTGATATCGAAGCATAAAAATAAATAACATGAAAATTCATTAGTCAATAATAAAGAAGGTAAGACAAACATGAGGAGACTGTTTTTGGGGAGCATTCGACATTAAGTATCATATGGGTATATATAGGTCAGCATGACAAGCTTTAAACAGTAAATTGGTCGATGATTTACAAAAGGAGCAACCAAAAAAAGATGTGGGCTTGATACCTGCAGTTTTGAAGGTCGTACTCGCAAACCATTTGGTGTGAATCCATTTACCTGATCCTCCTCCAAATCAGCTGTTTGCCTGGTGCTGCGTGCTGTCGGCTGATGCACCAGGTTTTAGGGGGAAAAAACGGATAAAATGGACAAGCATCAATAATTTTAGAATTCACTAAATACAGAGAAGCAAAGAAAAGACTATACTATCTCTTGGAATAATAGAATATCCTATGTTTATATGCTTCTCATTAGTAAAACAAAAGTTGAATGTCTGAATAACGACATATGCAAAAGAAATAATTATACAGTACTAACTACTTGATATTCATAGGAAAAGAACTCTTACCATATTGGCCTGCTTGAATTTATTCTGTGCTTCGAGATACTTTGGATTTACATGTATGCCATGAGGTGGTCTTGGAGATAGTGACTCCGATTGATGCAGATTTGATGCTGAAGCAGGACGCCTCTTCTCTGAGGGAGAGAATTGAAGGTCATCCTCAATGCCACGGAGCACATAAGAAGGGAACACTGGCCACCAGGTACGAAAGAGGTGGCGCATTGAAGCATACTGATTGGGGTGAACTCTGCAGTATGCATCACAAAAAACCTTCTGCAACCTAACAGCAAAATGCTCGACATATTCCCTTCCTATATTTTTCACAATACTATCTAGCAAATACAGAGATGGTAATATCTGATCAGGTGACACCTGCAAGAATATACAGCACAGTGGTTGTTACTTGTTATGCAGAGTAACCTTGTAGGATAGAAGCATATTGTTAAAAGCATGCATATGAGGAAAAGTAAAAACGTAATGTACATTCCCAGTAACAATATCACAACCTCAGTGCCCAGACACTCAAGGTGAAAATTTAATTCAGTCCCTATAAATTTCAGGTGAATCTTAACTTCCTAACAATACATTTAAGAAAACAAGACTGTTAAGCACTAAAGCTTAAGCATCTATCTTATATAGGCCATCTACATTAGTTTGACTCTAACCTCTATTACGAAATCTAAGAAACAAAATTTGAAGCCAGAGAAAGAATTTCTAAACATCAATGAGTATCAATCAAACTGTGAAGTAGTGTGGTATTGTTTGGTCAGCAGTAAAAATTGAGGGTGTTTAGAAGTTTTACGGTGTATTCATTCTGTGGCAGAGGGAGTAGATGGGGAGTTAGATGCTTTAGTAAAAGAACTAAAGAAGATTACATTCCCACAATCAATCATAGCTCATGCCCACCATCTCATAACTTCCCCAACTTCCCAAAATCTATTGTCAGAGGGAGATGTGGTAACTGAGAGGGAGTTTGATGCTTAGTAAAAGAAGATTAGGTTTCCAACATTCATCATAGCTTTGTCCCAACTACCAACTCATAAACCAATTCAGGTGAAATAAAATTCCCTACATTAGTTCCATTTTGAACTCTGTTACAAAACCAAGAGCCAAATATGGTTTTTGGTCTCAAAAATGCAACTGGAGCGTCCAGACACTCAAGGTGGAAGTGAAACCAGCTCGTACGAATTCCAGGAAATTGACGATATCAAGCAGGAAATTGACGAAAACATATACTTTTAAGCACAAATCCATTTCCATCAGTTCTGCTCTAGCCTCCATTATTAAATGAATGAGTTCAAATGTAACCTCAATTGCTAAACATCCAAGACAAATGCAGCTTTCATAAAAAACTGAATCAATCTATGGTGTATCTCGATCCTTATAATAAGGAAAAATCTCTCAACTTTCACCGAAAATGCATCATCAAACGCCTAAGCTCTAGCTATCATATGGCACGACTCCACAATCAAGCTCTACGCATGGACAGCGGCACCAGTCACCCAAAATCCTACTGTAGGAAGAACTAAAAACAGCTCCTAGAGAAGAGATGGAGGAATGACCTCGGCGACGCGGGCACAGACGGCGTTGGCGATGCCCCTGGCGGCGAGCGCGGCGTGCTGGCCGGCGATGATGGTGAGCTCGGTGATGACGGGCTTACAGTTGAAGGTGAGCTCGCGGAGCGCCTCGGCGTACACGCGCACCACCGCGGCGACGCTCGGCTCGCCGCCCCCGCCGGTCTCCTCGCGCAGCCGTGCGCGGAACCGCTCCAGGAGCTGTCCCGACGCCGGGGACGCCGCCGCGGCCCCTGCCATCGGGTTGAGTGAGGATCTAGGGTTTGGGGTATGGCCGGCCGCGCTAGGGTTTGGGAGTGTGGCGACGAGGAGGGAGAGGAGGCGGAGGACGCATGTGGGGAAGGGAACGAAGGAAGGAAGGAAGGAGGAGGAGGAGCCGGCGATTTGGGATTTGTAACGGCGAGGATTCTTTTCTTCTGTGCGCTCTATTTGGAGGAATTAATTCCGGTGTTAAGAGAGTGAGATGGACCGTCCGATGCAGATCCGACGTGCCAGATGAAACCGAGTTTAAACTGAAGCGATCTATTTAGCCAGTAGACGAGAAAACAAAATAATTCCAAGGACTGAAAAGGAGCACTGATGTTCGCAGTATCAAATGCGAGGAATGATGTGCCATTGATTGCCGGTCGGTGCAGGCAACCTGAGCATGCAAGCCTGTACAACAAGCCATAGCCATGCAAGTCTGTACAACAAGCCGTAGCCATGCAAGAACCTTATTTAACACAACCTATTTCATAGGTATTTACAGAAATAGATCCAAAATGCATTAAAAAGTACTCCTTCCGTTCTTTTTTACTTGTCGTTATTTATTTTGATCGATTTTGACCATTCGTCTTATTAAAAATTTAATTTAAATATGTAAAATTAAAGATTAAGATTTAAAAACCTTCAATAATAAATTAAATCCTAACAAAATATTTGATATTTTTTATATATTTTTAAATAAGACGAATGGTCAAAGTTATTAGTCCAAGTCAACGGCAAAAAAAAAAAAGAATGGAGGGAGTATGCTTTATTAGCCACTTACTAATTCAGTTGCCTCTCTAGATAAACTTAAACATAATACAAGAATATTTTAGGGTCTGATCGATAATGCTTGCTACACAGCATTACTTGGTGCGGCTACAACGAGGCGAGAGACTAGTGAGAAAGAGAGGTGCAGATGCAACAGCTACAGCAAACACTTCCGATCTCAATCGTTGATACTATCCAACTACTTTTAGCCAGAGCTGTAGAAACTCCGTTTGTACTTAATGTGAGATACTGTGTTCACTATTAACAAGACTTGTATCATGTGAGAAGCTAAAGGAAAATCAAATAATATGCATCAAAATCTTCATGTAAATTTTTCTACTAACCTTGGTGAATCCCAATTTAAGAGCTAACTTATTAGTTGGTTGACGATCAGTTACCTCCGTCCATAAATAAGGTCATCTTTAACTTTTGATAATCACGTTTGAGTGTTTGTCTTATTCAAATTTTTTATATAAATATTATTTATTTTGTTATGACTTGTTTTATTATAAAAATGTTTTACTATGTACTTCTTTTTTTTAATATTTACATAAATAATTTAAATAGGACGAGTGGTCAAACATTATATCTATAAACATTTATTTGTGGATGGATGGAGTACATTTTTGCAGCGATTGTCTTAGATCTTTATTAATCAAATCAGCTCAAGTATGTTTGTGTTAGCACCTTTTCATATCCTAAGCTTGTAGCCGTGATAGAATAAATACCAGAGAACAGAATATCGCTCACTCTATTATACTTTTTCCGTTCTTTTTTAATTGTCGTCGTTGACTTTGACCTAAAACTTTGACCACTCATTTTATTCAAAAATTAATTCAAATATGTAAAATTAAAAATTACTATTAAAAAAATTCAGTAATAAATCAAATCTTAACAAAAATATTTATATTTTTTAATAAGACGAATGGTTAAAGTTATTGGTCAAAATGAACGGTGATACACAAGAGAACAGAGGGAGTATAACATAGTTAAGTCAATCCTGTTGATGTCCTTTGCAACAACTATTTACATGGCACGAGACATTTGCAATGCAAATATGGTCGATTGTGCGCTAGCCGCTGCTTGCCATGGATCCGAAGGGAGAGGGAGGGGGAAGGGTGAAGTGCAAAGTGCGATTTGCAGAGTGTAAAGTGCCTTGTCGAACGGACTTAAACCAAGGTTTACTAACCATTTGAACCGCGAAACCTACTCGTAAGCTAGTGGTTTGTACGAAAATCGCGAAACCATAAAAGCCGTTTAAAAACCATTCAAATCATGAAACTAAAACTTGGATGAAATTTAAACGTAAATTGAATGGTTTGGATGGTAAGCCAAGTGGTTTTCATATCTTGCTGTTTAGTGATAAATTGAAATGGTATAATGAGGGTTTTGAGATTTATTGCTTGGTTTGAGTGGTTTTGAAATTTTCAATTATTTTCAGAATTTTTTTCGCCCATTCTTATCACTCCTTACAGGTGTTTATGAAAATCATGAAATTGGAGCGGTTAACAGTTTTATAACCTGGCTCAAATTCCAGTGGACATACTCGCCATAGGATAGATGTAGAAAAGGGAGAAAGGCATATACGAGAGATAATTTGTAATCTTTCACGTGATTGTCAATTCAACAATAATAGCAAACAAACTTAAAAAAAATTATTGTCTGATGAATGGCTCTGAAAAATTATTTTATATGTTAAGAAAGATTTGCAATAGGATGACGGCCTTCTGGCGCGCGCGTTTGCTCAAATAGCAGAGACGTACGTGAGACGCGGCAGACAATGCAATGCTGTCCAGAGGCTGGGGTTAATGAGCCGGAATGGATCGGGTTTGAGGTTGACGATGCTTCTGCTCCATTCACGGCCAGCATTTGGACAAGGGTTACTCTCCATAGAGACCACAACCTTTTTGCTTGCTGTTTGGGCTGTTGGGCCACGTGGCACAACCTCAGGCCACCTTTTCCACCTTTTGGGTTTTTTTTTTTTCAGTTTTGGCACCAAAATACTTGGATGCTCCTATGACCCTTTCTTAGTTCTTACTCGCAGTATAATATAATCAACGTCTATATGGTTAATATGAAGTCTAGTATAGTATAATTTTCGGAAAGAATAAAGTCTTTAAGATGTGGTAATGTGTACTAGTAATCCGCAAATAGTTTAGAGATGAACCCGTAATACTCCCTCCGTTCTCAAAATATATTTTACTGTTATAATATTTCAATTTATTTTTAATAAACCTAAAAAAGAAGGCTCACCAATCGCCACAGGTAGCTAGCTAGGAACGTAAGCAGACTCATGTGATCGTCCTCTGACTCCCCACCCTCTGCCCACGTTCTTCCCCATCGGACCACACGTCCACACATTCCACCGTTTATTTAACACGGAGTAGAGTGTTAGTAAATCCGTGGTCATGCATGACGGTCCATAGACCATAATCCATATTGCCTGCAGCCTGCGATTCCATTCTTCGTAACATCTCCAGCCTGCGATCGGCAGCTTTGCACGCACGCACCTGCGAGTCTGCGACCAGCATACAGCAGCCGCCATGTACGCCCTGATGACACCGCGCTGCAACCTCCTGCCGCTCCGCCGGTCGCCGCCGCCGCGGCCGTGCCAGGCCGCATCGACGACGTCGCCGCCGCCACCTTCACTTTCCACTCCGTCCCGCGCCGCTCCGCCGGACGAGCTGCGGTCGACGTGGTCGCAGCGCGCGTGGACGCTGGCCGGCGCGGCCGCCATCGCCTCCTCCCTCTCGACGTCCGCCTCCCTCGCCGCCACCGGCGGGGGCTCATCGGCTGCCGAGTCGCTGGCCGCGGCGCTCGCCGCCTACTCCCTCGCGGACCTCGGGACGGGCGTGTACCACTGGCTCGTCGACAACTACGGCGACGCGTCCACACCGTTCTTCGGCTCGCAGATCGCCGCGTTCCAGGGCCACCACCGCCGCCCGTCCACCATCACTTTCCGGGACCCCTGCAACAACCTGCACGCGCTCGCGCGCGCCGCCGCGGTCTCGCTCGTTCCCGTCGACGCCGCGCTCTCCGCCGCGGGCAGCCCCGCCACCGCGCACGCCTTCGCCGGCGCGTTCGCGGCGTGCGTCGTGCTCAGCCAGCAGTTCCACGCGTGGGCGCACGAGAAGCGCCGCCGGCTACCGCCGGGCGTCCAGGCGCTACAGGACGCCGGAGTGCTCGTGTCGCGTGCACAGCACGCCGCGCACCACCGCCGGCCGTACGACACCAACTACTGCATCGTCAGCGGGATGTGGAACGGGGTGCTGGACAGGTACAGGGTGTTCGAGGTCCTGGAGACGGTGGTCTACCTCCACACCGGCGTCCGCCCGCGCTCGTGGGACGAGACAGACACCTCGTGGATGGAGGAGGACACTGGCGGCGCTGATCCCGCCACCGCTGGTGACGACGACGTTGGTTTGTTACGCCGGTGACCGTAGGCTCTGACTGACAACGGTAATGCAGCTGATAGGGCAGGTAAATACAGCTACCATGCAGGAGAAGCAACACAGGCACCAGACAAGTTATTGGTTTGGGTGGTTAACTGCACAACGGATATTCTTTTTTTTTTTTCCTTTACGATCTTTCGTGATGTTTGCGTAAACCATATATGGTATATACTGTAACACTCAAGCTAGGTTTAGAAAAAAGGAAAAATTACTGATGTTCAAAATGGATATCTTTTGTACAGTACAGGGAATTTTTTCCAGATGCCAAAAATTTCTTGTGGTCTGATCTCCTCTTATTTTTGTGGTACGAATCTTTTGAGTTATATCCTTCATAGCATACTTTTCAGACTTTCTTTTTTGGTAGTCTACATATAAGAAAATTCAGAGCCAGCCAGCCACACTCAAATGAGTGGCCTGAAATGATACACTATACAACAGTCTTTGCTGGAGCATGAAAGTACCTCAATGCAAGCAACCACAGCTCCTCTTCATAACAGGATTCAGTTTTCATCCTTTATAATACACTGAAATGATTGCGTGTATGTATGATTAATCCTTGTGCCCCATGCAATCCAGCAACTTTCACTGATCGATTCAAATAGAAGCCATGGCAATCCAAGCAGAATGATTGCAGTTTCACTGTGTACAGACAGGGTAATATTTCAAAACCTGTGTATAGGGTAGACCTTTGCATCACTATTGTTTGGTATCGTTCTGAGCTAAATCAGAGTTTTCTTGATTGATTTTTCCTCTCCAGAGAATAATCTGTTCATCTTTAAATAATAGGGGAACACATGGAACCAAATCCTGTGGTATGCAAAGAAAAGGGCAAATAATCAGACTGCTGTATCTGCAAACACCGTCTGCAGAGATTTAGACACAGGCATTTCAGATGCAATATAAGTCCAACAAAAATAGACTAAGAAATAAAGCATTAAATTTAACTTCTGGAGCCATTGAACGGTAACGACGGAATAACTGTTCAGACACAACAAAGGCGCGCGCGCGCGCGCACACACACACACACACACAACAGCAGCAGCAAAGCAGAAGAACTTACCCTTAGCTTCACACCAATTTTCTTGCAATCGCTGGTTCCAACATGAGAGCAATCAAGTCTCACCACTTCCACAGTTTTGAAGGCTTCTCTCACTCTATCGACAACATTAACATATACACCATTCCTAGCTGGACAAAATAGAAGGAATATCTCAACATGACTATGGATTATGGAATAGCGAAGTACGTTCATATAATTCAAAAGCCGATGATAGAAATATTCGAACTTACTCAGTTTCATAAGTGGTGAAGAGTTTAATCCTTTGTTCCTCAATTCTTTTGTTTTCTCAAAAGTCAGTCCTTCAGCAATGTTTTGCACAAGCCTAGGATATATCGGAGCTAAAGGTTTCCACAACATCAATGGTATCACAGGGCGTTGTTTTGGATCATAATTCCGACCACGATATAGAATAAGGATGTTAATATTGCGATATATTATCTTACCACCTGTTTTATCCTGCACAATCGTGCATTGACATAAGCAAATTGACATGTAAGTACAGAGCAGAGTGAAAACCTCAATCTTAAGCAATTAGTACCCCTTTATGACCTCAAGATGGAAACATATATTGTCCATGTCAATTGTTGGCACTCCCAAGCATTTGATCCTAACAGCTTCTGCACGTTTCCAGTGGTTGTGGATGTCATCAAGCATATTGTGTGTTACACCACCTTTCCCTGAGAATACGAAACATCACACTTACAACAGAAAACATAGATATTTTGAGCACAAAAATGGAATGTTAAAAAAATATTTGATCAAATATTCAGATGTAACATTGCACAAGTGTATCCTGTAACACTATGGATTTAATGGATTTTCTATAGCTTGCTATTAAGATGTCACGTCAGTTACTGATACACTAGGTGATTCCCCACACAGTGCTGCAGGACGTTGAAAACACCAAATAAATTCTAAGATATGCATACCGCGGTCAAGGAAATAGAAACTAAAATCATAAAAGAACAAAATTAGAAAGGTGGTAGAGGATTGTGAGAAGAAGGTAGGGCCAAAAAATTTCTATATTGATTAGTCAAATTACAAAGATAAACTGTGCACAAAATAATTCTGACCCAGACATCTAACTGAATATACATGAAGACAAAAGATGGGCAAAGAATCCAAACAATCATGTAAACGTAACAAACCTCGTATGAATAGAAATCAGAAGACAAACCTTGTCACTGTGCAGAATTTTTTATCAGCTGTAAACTTTAATCACCTCTGTTACGTCAGTATCTGTTTATTTCAAGAATAATGTTCTATGTATATAGGAGCACGGGGTGACAACACGATTGAACTCTTATGTTGGCTTGGTTCTAGGAATTCATATACTGCCGCGATAGCTTTTACTTCCTTCACAGACTCTGCAGTGAATCCGTGTCGTTGAAGGGAAAACACATAAAGCATACTACTTCCACAAATATTTGACATGGTTGACTTTTAATGCCATCTTTCATTATTCCTCTTATTTAAAAGGTATAGTAAATATCATATACATTTTGTTATGATTAGTTTTATCACTAAAAGTGATTTGAAACATGACTTAACTTTGCATATTTGAACTTATTTTTCTGAATAAGATGAATGGTTAAAGATGATACTATAGAGTTAACTATATCAAATAGTTGTGGCCAGAGGGAGCAGTTAAAAATAAGAACAGTATAGCTTTCTTGCTCTTGCAATTTGGCGTCGGTTACACTAAACGAGAGACAAAATTGGAAAAGTGTTCTCCTTATAACACTTCAAATAATGTTTCTTCTTCCTCATCTGTTATGGGGCCCATCTGGTGTGCAAGCAGCCGGAGCACGTCCCATATCTCGAAGCGCCTTTGGTGCGACTGGTCATCGGCTACAAATGAGCTGACCTCACCGTTGATCTCTACAGCGCTACATGCAGGCACTTTCTTGACCCCCCTGCTGCCGATCAGCTTCCGCACCCTCCGTGCGTCGTCTTTGCGGTTGGAATCAAGGTAGATGTTGGACAACTGCACGTACACACCCTCATCGGCACCGGTGCCTAGCCTCTCAAGCTCCCAGGCTGCAACTTCTGCTAGCTCGACATTGCCATAGTTCCGACAACCGGCGAGGAGAGAGCCCCATACTGATGAGAGGGGGGCCATTGGCATTTTCTTGATCAATCTCACCGCGTTCTCCAGCTGCCCGACTCGGCAGAGCATGTCGACTGTGCAGCTGTAGTGCTCGTGCCCCGGCGATACGCCGTACCGGTTGCGCATTTCATTGAGTAGGTGCAATCCATCCTCGACCTTGCCTGCGTGGGCGCACGCGGATAGTGCGCCGAGCACCGCGACGTCGTCCGGCCGCACACCATCCTCCGTTGCCATCCTCTCTAGGCACGCAATCGCCTGCGCCGCCATGCCATGCACTGCGAACGCGCTCACCATGGTACCCCAGACATATTCGTTCCGCTCGGGCATGCCATCGAACACCCTGATCGCCTGCTCCAGGCACCCACACTTGGCGTACATGCTGACAAGCGCGGAGCCCACAAACGCGTCCCCGAGCAGGTGCGGCATGACCCGCTCTATATAGTGGTGCACCCACACCCCACACTCAAGCGTACCGGCCTGTGCACATGTGGCCACGGCCGTGGTGAGCACGACAGCATCCGGGGCCACCCCATCATCGAACATGGCCCTGAACACAGCGAGCCCCTGGGCCGCCATCCCCACGCGGGCGTACGACCCAATGACCAGGTCATAATGGATTGCTTCCCGCCGCGGCAATTCGTCAAACACCATCTGCACAAGGTCTGGCTGGGGCGCATGGAGCTGAAGCAGTGCGGTGGTGACATAATGGTCGGCAGGGAAGAGTGCGTTCTTTAGAAGCAGCGCGTGGAGCTGCGCACCGGACGAGTCATCAACTGCGGCCGCGGCAGAGAGAGCGAAGGGGAAGGAGAGGTGGTCCGGCACGGGGAGTGGCGAGGTGGGGGAGAGCATGAGGTGGAGGAGGCGGAGCGCAAGGCGCGGGTGGGCTAGGCAGGTGGCGCGGCGGGAGAGGGCGTGCAGGAGGGAGTTCAGCGCGAGAAGGGAGAGGTCTGCATGGTGCGGGAGGAGGCCGGCAGTGGTTAGGAGGGCCTGCACGGGGAGAAGCGGCGCAGCAGGGGAGGCGGCAGAGCGAAGGAGGCGGGAGGCAAGGAGGGAGTGGCAGAAGGAGAAGGTGGCCTTGGGGATGTACGGCCGCATGCTTGGCTTGGTCGCACCGACGGGAACGGGCCGTTGCCCCTTCCTACCTTCAGCTAAATATACAGGTGGGAATTTTAGAGCCTGCTTGGATCTAGAGTACAGTAAATACAACTAAAATACGCCATGTCGGCTTCGAGAGAAGCAAGAACTCACCTAAATTGATCTGCCGGGAGCAGTCGCTATGCCGGTACCGCTCCACCAGCTCGGCCACCTCCGCCACCGACAGCGGCTCGCCGAGGACCTCCTCCCTGCTCCTCCCTCTGGAGCCGTCCTCCCCGGGGTCCGCACCTCCGCCTCTCGCGGCGGCCGCGACGCCGTCCCAGGGCCGGTCGAGGCGGCCGGGGCCGAAGGGCGAGAACCGGGTGGGCTCGCGGAACCCGATGGGCTTCCACGATGGGTCCGTCTCCGAGTATGAGTACCGGAAGTCAAATGGCAGGTCGGAGCTCGCCGGCTCGTCCGGCCTGATCTTGCCGGCAACCGCCTTTGGCTTCGGCGGCGGCGGTGAGGGCCGTTGAGGTGGGTTGCGATTAGGGATCCTCCTAAACGGCGGGTCGTCGTCGGTGTCGGAGCGGGAGATGGAACCGACGAGGCGACGGGCAAGGACCTGCGCGTGGGTGGAGCGCCGCCGCCATGGGAGAAGCTTGCGAGGAAGAAGCATTGGGAAGAGTTTTGGAGCGAGATGACGAAAACAGACGACGGACGGCGGGGGCTGGAACTTGAGGATTATTTGGGCTTCGAAGGCCCATGATTTCCCCTAATCTAACCCTGACTATAGAGCTCAATTAGCGTTTGTCCATGGGCCAAATATTTTTTTAATGGGTTCTGACTACCGGGCTTGTTTGTAGAGCTTCCCAAGTTGGGCGGTTGTTGACTGGGAGCATTTTCGTGTCATGTTCCATCACAAGTATAGTTAGGTCCGAAACAAAGAAAGATGCTTAAGCAGAAATCTTTTATTTATATTATTGAAAGAAATTGTACATCAATACAAACTATTTCATGTAATGTTTACACAAACTATAAGCAAGCAATTACACGTTATTTTGCTACGTGACAATTCGGAAATCCATGTTTTTTTTTCCTTATTACATGCCTACATGAAACCTCACAAGCATCAATTACTTAGTTGTGATTGTCCTCCCAAAACTGAGCTTGAAGCCAATCCACAACATTCTTATCGACTTGAAAAGCCTTGGCAAGAACATCATCGGCGATCGGTGGCTTTGATCCAAATACTGCATTGGCAATGGTAATGGCCCCGGGGTTCTGGCTGTTGAGCGCTGCGATAGCAACCGCTGGCTTTTCACGGCTTGGGTTGAACTGAAAGTGGATTAGTCCCTGTGGGAACACAAAGACGTCTCCCTTGTTGAGCATCTTACTGAAGAACTTGTTGTCTGGATTAGATGTAACAAAGCCAACATAGAGTGACCCCTCAAGAACCGTTAGGATCTCAGTGGCCCGAGGGTGAGTGTGTGGTGGGTTCTGTCCTAGAGGAGCATAATCGATCCTAGCCATGGAGATGCCAAGGGTGTTGAGACCTACGAGCTTCATCACGTTGATCAAAGTGACATTGGATCCAACCTTGCTCTTGGTCGTATCCATCGGTTTGTCAAGGTTGGCTGCTAGGAAGAAGTCATCTGCCTTGACATCATTTATATCCTTGCATGGAAACCCATTTACACGTACTGCATGAACAATAAACATATATAGTTACACGAATGAAGCATTACAAATAATATCTTGATATTTGAGCTTTGTTGTAAATATATAAGAATAAGATCACACGATATAGATTAGATGAGATATGGTGTTTATACCTGGTGAGTGTTTGTCAGCAACACAGAAGTCCTGGAGAGGGCTGGGGTCCGAAGCTACAGCCGGAGAAGTAATCAAGGCGAGAAGAGCAGTGAGAAGAAAGAAACTAAAGGAAGCCATGTCTAGCTTTGCTACAGAGAACGATTCTGATCTTGCAGGTTGAAGCTGCCTGTTTATATGTTGATTTGATGCTTTGTCCGCGGAGGGGATGCATGCATATATATAGTGTAGTTGAGGCTCGGAAGAGGTCAGTGAGCTGATGAGGTGGTAAACTGCCTCTGAAGAAATGGTCTCAGCTGAATCCGTGCAAGCAAATATAAATTTGATTCAGTCAGACAAGGTTCTTGTCTCTTTGTGTGTTTAGGTCGATGATCGTCATGCTTGACAACATGTGGCATTGCTGGTTGGTTCTTTAGCTACTATCATCGCACATTGATGAGCTCATCAGGAGCCTCGTTCCCTCTTCGATCAGGTTACCTGCAACAACGTCTTAACAACGTCATGCCATCAGTAAATTTGTTAATATTTCCCTAATTAACGTCTAGCTAGCACATTCGTCACTGATGGTGCTAATTTTCTGTGGCATGGAGGATGGTTTAAACGGGTCAAAGTTATGAGCGTTCATGTCCTCATCATGTATTTGCCAGGTCCCAGGTGGTTAATTACCAATTCATCGGAATGGTGGACGTGGTCGTCTCTCATCCTTACCATTTTCGATTCTTTTCATTACACGCATTCACACATGTCGATTTTCATGAAAGTATCCTCATAGAAAATAATGGCTTTCCATCAGGATATATTATATATCTACGCAAACCAAACGAAATAATGATTAGATCATAATTTCTTATTACCAGGTTACTTCTTGTTAGTTGGATGTACTAAAGGAACCTTCGTCGCCGCTGATTTTATCCGTGCAAATATATATAACCGCGTTCTTGTCAAAAAAGTTAATATACTCCATATTACTGCACGCGGTTAGTCAAAGCACTACTTTGTTTGATAATGACCGCTTCAAGAAGCTGTGATCTCTTCTCGTGGACTCGTTCAGAAGGCCAACTCACCTACCCTTTCTGCTGCTATATAAACTTCCCCCCATGTCGTGTCGTCCACAATCAGTTAAACACACACAACCAGAATCAGCCTGCCTACTTGAGCAACAGAAATACACCACAAGCAAAGACATTGCACAACAGATGGCCTCTTCAGCGAACTTCCTTGTCCTTGCTACTGCTCTTCTCGCACTACTCTCCATGCAAACAATTGCTTCAGATCCGAGCCCTCTCCAAGATTTCTGTGTTGCTGACAAGCATTATTCTCAGGGTATGTGCTTCTAAATATATATATGTTAATACTAACCAAACGTGCGGTTTAACAATTGCATATAATAAAATAGTGTTGCAATTGTCAGATCAAATATATATTTGTGATCTCATGTTTCTAATTATTCATTTTTCATTAATCACTAATGCAGTTAATGTCAATGGATTCGTCTGCAAAGACCCTAAGGACGTGAAGGCAGATGATTTCTTTCTTGCAGCTAAACCTTGATAAGACAAGAGACACCACCGTTAACAAGGTCGGGTCCAATGTCACCTTGATAAACGTCATGCGGATTCCTGGCCTCAACACTCTCGGAATTTCCTTGGCACGCATCGACTACGCTCCACTAGGCGAGAACCCACCTCACACGCATCCCCGTGCTACTGAGATTCTAACAGTTTTGGAGGGCACACTCTACGTTGGTTTTGTTACATCGAACCAAGAAAACAAGCTATTCTCAAAGGTGCTCAACAAGGGTGACGTGTTCGTATTCCCGGAGGGGCTCATCCACTTTCAGTTCAACCCATCACCTGACAAGCCAGCAGTTGCAATTGCTGCACTTAGCAGCCAAAACCCGGGTGCTATCACCATCGCCAATGCTGTTTTTGGATCAAAGCCACTGATCGCCGATGATGTCCTAGCCAAGGCATTTCAAGTGGACAAGAAGACTGTAGATTGGCTCCAAGCTCAGTTTTGGAGTAATAACTACAATTAAATTTAATTATGTACGATTGCAATATTCTTATGAAAATTCTTTTGTATTATTTTATTTTAGTACACAATGAATAGATGCCAAGCAGGCACCTATTATTAATGTAACCCGAAATCTTGTGAACTTTGTTGTGATGGTTGTTTTGATTCGGTATAGTCTGTGATTAAATTCATCTAAAAAATTTAGAGTAATAAATTTCACAGAGGTACGTATATCGCACTCAAATGTCTCTCAAATAATTAACTATATATGTATGTTAGAATGTAAAGTAAAATTTTTTCGCTAAATGTTTACATGAATCCCACACTTAAAAATAGTCATGAGATATATACTAATAGTACACAATTGGAATTATGTCAACAAACTAGCATAGCTTCGATAACAGACAGATTGCAAATTGAAAGTTTCTCATTATGGCTCATGCTGACTGTCACCATCTGGGATGACCGCGACTGCGCTGCACCATGCACCGGTCCAGTTCATCCCAAGAACGCGGCTGCGCACCAGTGCTGACGTAGATCACCATTTCCAGTGCCTCGAACACCTTGCCCCTGTCCAGCACGCGGTTCCACATGCCACTGACGATGCAGTAGTTCGAGTTGTACGGCGGCCGGTGGTGTTGTGCGTGCTGCGAGCGCGACACGAGAACGCCGGCGTTCTGGAGTGCCTCAACGCCGGGCGGCAGCCGCGACGGTTTCTCGTGCGCCCAGGCGTGGAACTGCAAGCTCAGCACGAGGAATGCCGCGAACGCGCCGGCAAAGGCGTGCGCCGCCGCGCCGGAGCCACGGGCGGCGAATGCGACGTCGACGGCAGGCAGCACGACGGCCACGACCCCAGCGAGCACGTGCAGGTTGTTGCACGGCTCCAGGCGCGCGATGGCGGACGGGCGGCGGTGGTGGTCCAGGAAGTTAGCGACCTGCGGGCCCAAGACGGGCGTGGCCTCGCTTCCGTAGTTGTCGACGAGCCAGTGGTAGATGCCCGTGGCGAGGTCGGCGAGCGAGTAGGCCGCGAACACCGCCATGGCCACGGCCAACGGCCCGCCGGAGCCGCCGCCGAGGCGGGAGCACGTGATGAAGAGGGAAGAGAGGACGGCTGCCGAGCCGGCCAGCGTCCATGCGCGCTGCGGCCACGTAGACCGCAGCTTGTCGTCCGGGTCAGCGTGCGGTGAACCGGAAGGCGGTGGCGGCGTCCCGAGCTTGCAGCCATGATCTGTGTGATGCTTATTTGCTTCCCAGATACCTCCATATTTATACTATCCATCAACGAAGACGATGATCGATCTCCCGTGGTCACACCGATCTTATTAATTAGCTGATCTTATCAAAGAAGCGACGACCTTGCTTGTTGCAGAAACCTTAGCTTGTTGCTTCCAGCTCATTTCGTCTAGGATTCTATTGAGTGCAGCATTTTGATTGTGCGGTGTCATCTTTCAAGTAATTAAACTGGAGAAGCAAGCTCCTACGGTACAATCAAGCTAGCTAGTCATCCACATTCCACAACCCGGAATCCAACTTGTCATTATAAACCCTCTACATACGATTGTTAAACTTCACGATCCTTTGTATGCCACACTCTTGTCTATGACATATGGGTCCATCTATATCTATGATATGTGGGGTCAATGACATACCAGGAATTTTGGAGTTAACAGTGCCATGGTGGGATTATATCCTAATAATTTAATATGATGCATGCATAGCTGCTTAATTACCTTGCGTGCAAGTGCAAGAAAAGAAAGTTGTAGATATGATTGGCAACCGATTTTCATTGTTGACACAAAATATTCTCCATTAGTTGCATTTTGGCAGACGAGAATCGCTTCAAATCGTGGTGGGCTATATATTAGGCGCCACGTGCTGAACCATATATGGTTAATTAAAAGGTAACAGTGCAGTGTTTTGGACAAATTATCAACTAATTTCTGCTCTGTGGCTATCTACTGGGAGGAGCAGCAGCAGGGACGGAACTTCATGCAGAAGGCAAAAATCATTTGACTAATATTACACACACACAGACACACATACACACGCTTGTATAAAAATTATGTAGGGGCGCGAAAATTGTAAATACCTATTTACAGCTTTTGGAGGTTTTCATATTCCAATCTGCAAGTACTTTTGTTTCTTCGGTCTAACACCGTGAAGAATAAAGAAAACTTCGACCTGAGGCTTTTCTTTAGTATGGAGCGGCCCTAACCTTTCAAGGATTAACTTGCTTTTTTCTACAATATAAAATGAAAGATTTCTGCTCAAGCGTGCTTTTTTTTTTTGTTCTGGACCTAACTATACTTGTGATGGAACATTTTTTTTTTGAGACACACTTGTGATGGGACATGACAACCAAAATAATGCTCCCAGTCACCAGCGGCCCAGCTCGGGAAGTTCTAACCCAAACAAGCACGGTACCCATTTAAGAAAATATTTGGCCCACGGGCAAGCGCTACTTGAGCTTATTAAGAACGGAACTGCCAGTGGTGCTGCCAGCCGTTAACGTCGGAAAAAAAATTCTCTACAGGAGGGCTGTAAACCGGTTAATTTACAGCCCTGCCTGGATTAGCGCAACGTGGCTAATGAATCGATCTCAAAGCAGTTCACACGTCTAGTCGAGCCGCCATCCAATCGAGCGCAACACACTTAGTCCATCGGCTTGGCTTAGGAACAGAGAGAGAAGAAAATTGGCTTGAACCGTCGAGCTCCGACGATGCCTGCTCTGAACAACCCGTGCGGCGGCGACAAGGGCGACGAGTGCCTAACGGAGTGGTTAACGTCGTCGCGCTCGCCACCCGGGGCTCCAGCGCGGCCGCGCACGCGTTCGGGCCGTGCGTCGTTCTGAGCTGAGCGTGCTTGGGCGCACGAGATTAAACCGTCGCGGCTGCAGAACACCGGCGTGCTCGTATCGCGCTCGCAGCACGCCCAACACCACCGGTCGCCGTACAGCACGATGGTGACAGCCAGCATGAGCAATAAGGAGCAAGTTTTAACTTTGCAAATCTGTTTCTGTCGTGTCGAAGCTATGCTACTTTGTTGATACAACTCTGTGTATATACCATTAATTATGACTTTTAAAGTGTGGGATTGGTGTAATGTGTAGCTAAAAATTTGTAGTTTACATTGTGACAATACATAGGTACTAGTATTTCAGAGAGATTTCCTTTCAGTGCAATACGCGTATCTCTGTGACAATTATGTACTCTAAAATTTTCAGATGAATTTAGTCACAGGACTGTACCAAATAAGAACACTCATCACAAACAAACATGACAAGATAGTTGTGTTACATAAATAATAGGCGCCTGCTTGGTATCTATGCAAATATTTTAGTTGTGGTTGTCACTCCAGAACTGAGCTTGGAGCCAATCTACGGTCTTCTTGTCCACTTGAAATGCCTTGGCTAGGACATCATCGGCGATCGGTGGCTTTGATCCGAAAACAGCATTTGCGATGGTGATAGCCCCCGGGTTTTGGCTGCTAAGTGCAGCTATTGCAACTGCTGGTTTGTCAGGGGAAGGGTTGAACTGAAAGTGGATGAGCCCCTCCGGAAATACGAACACGTCACCCTTGTTGAGCACCTTTGAGAACAGCTTGTTTTCTTGGTTGGATGTAACAAAACCAACATAGAGCGTGCCCTCCAAAACTGTTAGAATCTCAGTAGCACGGGGATGCGTGTGCGGTGGGTTTTCGCCTAGGGGAGAGTAGTCGATGCGTGCCAAGGAGATTCCAAGAGTGTTGAGGCCAGGAATCCGCATGACGTTTATCAAGGTGACATTGGATCCGACCTTGTTAACGGTCGTGTCTCTTGCCTTATCAAGGTTGGCTGCAAGAAAGAAGTCATCTGCCTTCACGTCCTTATGGTCTTTGCAGACGAATCCATTAACATTCACTGCATTAGTGAATAATGAAAAATAAATAATTAGAAACATGAGATCACAAATATATATTTGGTCTGGCAACTGCAATATACTATTTTGTATATGCAATTGTTAACCCACACGTCTGTTTAGTATTAACATATATATATCTGGAAGCACATACCCTGATGAGAATAATGCTTGTCAGCAACACAGAAATCTTGGAGAGGGCTCGGATCTGAAGCAATTGCTTGCATGGAGAGTAGTGCGAGAAGAGCAGTAGTAAGGACAAGGAAGTTTGCTGAAGAGGCCATCTGTCGTGCAATGTCTTTGCTTATGTGGTATTTCTGTTGGTCAACTAGGTAGAGGCTGATTCTGGTTGTGTGTGTTTAATTGATTGTGGACGACATGGGGGGAAAGTTTATATAGCAGCAGAAAGGGTAGGTGAGTTGACCTTCTGAACGAGTCCACAAGAAGAGGTCGTCACAGCTACTTGAAACGGTCATTATCGGACAAAGTATACTGCTGCTTTGACCACAGATGAAATCGTCGACGTCGAAGTTTCCTTTAATACATCCTTTTAAAAACGTGTTAGCCAACTAACAAGACGTGTGACCATGATTCGGTATTATGAAATTATAATCTATCACTACTTGGTTTGATTTTTGTGTGATTTATATATCCTGATGGATAACCATCATTTTTCTACGAAGTTACTTTCATAAAAAGCGCATATCAATGCATGTGTTATGCAAAGAATAGAAGCAGGTTAGGATAAGAGACCACGTCCACCATTCCGAAGAATTGGTAACAAACCTGGACTTGGCAAACACATGATGACGACATGACCACCCAAATGTTTGACCAGTTTAAACTAGCACCCTGAGTGACGAGAATGTGCTATATTAGCTAGACATTAGGAAAATAAATTTACTGGCATGCCCATAGATTCAACTTAATTAATGTGATAAAAGCTAGGTTTGTATAAAAGCTAAGGTCACTATAGTTACTGTGTCTCCCTATAATGTTTTCGTTTATTCAGATTTTAAAAGTCGTAGTTGGTACTATACTATATTTATTGATCGAAAGGACATGCCTCCTGAGCTCCTCAATGTGTGATGATATATACTACCTCCGGATGCAAATTGTTGACGTTCGGACAGTTTGTTTGAACTATTTTGAATTAGTTTTTTGATCTGAACGTCAACAAAAGAAATACGGAGGGAGTATTAGCTATAGAACCAATTAGAAATGTCATATTGTCAGGCATGACGACCACCAGCCTAAACACACGAGAGACTCAATCAAAATTTATTGCTTGCACACGGATTCAGCGGAGACCATTTCTTTAGAGGCAGTTTACCTCACCGGCTCATTGACCTCTTCTGAGTCTCAATTACTATATATATGCATGCATCCCCTCCATGGACAAAGCATCACAACATACAAACAAACAGCTGCAAGAGCAGAATCCTCTCTAGCAAAGCACTAAATATGGCCTCGTCTGGTTTGCTTCTTCTCACTGCTCTTTTCGCCTTGATTATTTCCGGGGCTGTGGCATCGGACCCCAGCCCTCTTCAGGACTTCTGCGTTGCTGACAAACACTCACCAGGTATACACACTTCATCTGATCTATCATGTGCTCTCATTCTTATGTTTTCAAGAAAGCTCAAATATCAAGATATTATTTGTAATGCTTCATCCGCCTAACTATATATGATATATTGTTATGCAGTACGTGTGAATGGGTTTCCATGCAAGGATATAAATGATGTTAAGGCAGAAGACTTCTTCCTAGAAGCAAATCTTGACAAACCGATGGACACAACCAAGAGCAAGGTTGGATCCAATGTCACCTTGATCAACGTGATGAAGCTCGCAGGTCTCAACACCCTTGGCATCTCCATGGCTAGGATCGATTATGCTCCTCTAGGACAGAACCCACCACACACTCACCCTCGGGCCACTGAGATCCTAACGGTTCTTGAGGGGTCACTCTATGTTGGCTTTGTTACATCTAATCCAGACAACAAGTTCTTCAGTAAGATGCTCAACAAGGGAGACGTCTTTGTGTTCCCACAGGGACTAATCCACTTTCAGTTCAACCCAAGCCGTGAAAAGCCAGCGGTTGCTATCGCAGCGCTCAACAGCCAGAACCCCGGGGCCATTACCATTGCCAATGCAGTATTTGGATCAAAGCCACCAATCTCCGATGATGTTCTTGCCAAGGCTTTTCAAGTCAATAAGAATGTTGTTGACTGGCTTCAAGCTCAGTTTTGGGAAGACAATCACAACTAATTAAGTAATTGATGCTTGTCACATTTTATGTAATTAAGTATGTAATAAGAAAAAACATGTTTTTTTTTCTGAATTGTCATGTATCAACGTAACATATATACTGTAATTTTTTGCTTATATGAATAATTTTCTTTGACGTATGATGTCTTTCAAGAATCTCTTTTTATAAAGTACGGATAACCGAGATCGAACCAAATAATTAATGCTCCCAAAACCTAGAGTTAAATATGGCATCCATGCATGTCTACTGGCCAGTGGATGAATATTCCATGTCCTTCAAATTTTCTTACTCTTATACAGAAATTAACAGCAATCTATGCCTCTCCTAAGTCATAAGGACTTGCGCGTGCACTGCACACGTATAATATATGCATAACGCTAAGCTTACTCAATTCAAACAAGACAAAAAAGATATATATTGCACAGATGGACTGGAAAATGTTCTTATTACTGATTGAATTGCTGACATCAAGATCATTAGAAGTATGTTATATAATTTGCAGAAAAAAAATTTACATGGTATAAATTAAATATTACCTGAAACAGACATGAAAAAAAGGCTGCCTCTTTATTTCTTTTTGCCCTATATTCAAGAGCCTACCCTGAGTCACAATAAGTACGCCTATAAAAGGGAGGTTGTGCATATATATGGCCAATTGGCCATCAGTTGTTTTCAGGCAATATGAGACGTCACCATGGGTTGTCATATATATGAACTGAAACAAACACACTCTACAGTTTGCTAGAAAATATTTTACAGAAAAAAAGACACATAAAAAAAAGTTTCATGCGAGAACCTACAGTCAAAGTCCCAAATCAGCTTCAATAAGGATTTCATTAGTACAGGAAACTGGAAGCAGTATTACACATGCCCAACACCACCCCACACTGCTTTCAAAATGAATCCTTCATGAACTCATCCGCACAGACACTTCCAACTCACATAGTGATAAGCTCTAGCACATAGCCATGAGAATCTTACAAGGCGGATTCAGAACTTAATTCAGGCCTGCAATTCGAATACCTCCGGCGGATTCACCAAACTTGCCACAAAAAACGGCTGCACATCCAGCCAAAAATAAAGGGGTTAGTCTATATGTCACTTAAGCGTTCTACTCGTTTTGAACACTCGAGTGTTTTTTGGCCGTAAAACACATGAATTTTAATCTCACAAAAAGCAAGTGTTCTCATGTAGATCAACACACTAATTCCTAGACATCGGATCTGAAATCAACGTTCCAGTTTTAAATAGTCTAAAACAAAAACAAACATATAACTCCCCTGTTTATAATCTAATAAAGCCCAAAGGCAAAAAAGGCCTATGTTGACACGACAGAGCCCCCTCCCCAAAAGAAAAAAAACACATGCAGAATTCAAAATAATCAAAATTAAACTATACCTATCAAAGACAAAATTAGGGAGGAGTTAGTGTTAAACCACAAAATACAAAAAATAAATCATAATTCCACATAAGAAAAAATGAAAACAAAGTGAGCATTTGCTATATTTAGAAACATATAGCTGTAATTCACAATAGTTATAATAAGTTTACTCTTAAACTTATAATTTGATTAAGTATAATTATGATTAATACATACCGTACATATAATGATACTTTCTGTGTCCACTTTTGAACCCACGAGCTAATAATTTGTACTTATTGAACAAAAAACACTAAAAAAGCACATTGTCAAAAAGAGGACATAGGAAGGGGCATTTGAAAAAAAAAGGAATTACATGCGGTATATGTGTAAATTACAACAAACTAATATTGAAATTATGGCACATACTTGATGTAACTATAGATATTGTACGGTGTACATAGAGTAATATAGTACTGTAACCAAACTAATGGGTGCTAATACACTCTAATTTAAGTGAGTTTAAAAGTAGTTGATTGGAAAATAAAATTTAAAAAATATAATAAACAGTGATAATCAGTAAGATAGCCCTGGAGCGTGGGGACAAATATTTTAGTCACAGTTAGAATTCTAATTAACTACCTTACTGACAGGTGGGGACAAAATGAGGTGCTCAGCAAAACAAAACGGAAGTCAGCATCCATCGCACGAATAAAGTAGCGGATATCGACGGCTGCGAAATCGAGTGCTCAGCCCGCACAAAACACTCGAGCGGGCTGTAGCAAAACCGGAAATAAATGTCTGGGGTGATGAACGAACAGCTCATATGCACAGTAATCAAAATATACATATGTAGAGCATACAGCTGGTGCCTAGGCGGTTTGGCTAGAGGTTTCGCAAGGTAGAAACCGCCGTGCGCCATCGCCTGCGTGCTGCTCATCCCCGCGCCACAGACCTCTCTCGGTGCTGCTCCCTGCACCCAAGGTCAAGCTACCGGCCCCGACGATGAGAGATTCGCAAGCAGGAAAAATGGAAGACGGTTTAATTTCAATCCGCGTCCTTTGATGTGTTATAATTTATGGTGGATCTGGGACCGTCCAATGCCCGACACAGATGCCCTGGAGGTCTATGCTATGCTACACCGCTTGATGCTTGAGGACCTCAATCTTGTGTTCGCCGCCATGGGCACTCTAATCAGTGTGTTTGTACGCTCTCTAGTTCAATATTTTCTGGAACCCATCCCTCTGCGTGTTAAACATGAAGGCAGAGCCGCCATCGCTGCAGTCAGTGTCAACGTTTGGTATGGTAGTGTGACACAGGGAAATTAAGATGAGGACGACGGAGGCCATTATTAGATTGACAAGAAAGCGAATTAGTTTATGCAAATATATTTAAAAGACATTGGATAAGTTAATAAATAAATAAATGCAGTTCAGTTATTAAATCAAAGTTACAAGGTACGACACACAATGCATTTAAGGAAATAAATATGAGAAATCCAGAATAAAGTAATTTGCCACACCACACTTCACAATCCTTGTTAGTTTTTGTTACATGCAAGCATAAAATCAGACAAACAATCATTACTTAGTTGTGATTGTCCTCCCAGAACTGGGCTTGCAGCCAATCTATTGCTTTCTTGTCTACCTGGAACGCCTTGGCAAGCACATCATCAGCAATCGGTGGCTTTGACCCAAATACTGCATTGGCAATGGTGATTGCACCTGGATTCTGGCTGCTGAGAGCAGCTAGGGCAACTGCTGGCTTGTCATAGCTTGGATTGAACTGAAAGTGGATTAGGCCTTGGGGGAAAACAAAAACATCTCCTTTGTTGAGTATCTTACTGAAGAACTTGTTGTCCGGATTAGATGTAACGAAGCCAACATAGAGCGAACCCTCGAGAACGGTTAAGATCTCAGTGGCACGGGGATGTGTATGTGGTGGGTTCTGACCATGAGGAGCATAGTCAATCCTTGCCATGGAGATGCCAAGGGTGTTGAGACCTGCAAGCTTCATCACATTGATCAAGGTAACATTGGATCCAACCTTGCTCTTAGTGGTGTCCATCGGCTTGTCAAGGTTGGCTTCTAGGAAGAAGTCATCTACCTTGACATCGTTTATGTCTTTGCAGGGGAACCCATTGACACGTACTATACATCAAAGATAATTGCATAAATATTTGTTAGGAATTGAAATTAATGAAGCATATTAATATATCTAGGTGTTTTGGCTTTGCTATAAGCATCAAAATCCAATTCAATTACATGAGAGCTGAGATGAAGTGTGTCGTAGTACCTGGTGAGTGTTTGTCTGCAACACAGAAATCTTGGAGAGGGCTAGGGTCTGAAGCCACAGCCCCAGAGACGATCAAGGCTAGAAGAGCTGTGAAAAGAAACAAGCTTGAGGAGGCCATGTCTAGCTCTGCTAGAAGGAAGTACACTTTTTAGAGATGTTTGTTGTGTATGTTGATTCGATGCTTGGTCCATGGAGGGAAGATTCATGCATATATATAGAGTAGGGCCAGAAGATGTCATGAGAGAAACAAAACTATATCTATAAGAAATTGTCTCAGCTGCATCCTTGCAAGCATCTAGTCAATATATTTGATCTTGTCAATACGCGGTCTCGTGTTTGGGTTGGTGGTCGTCATGCTGGACAATATATATTCAATAAACTGAAGTCATAGATACTAGGTAAATTATGGAACGTGTCAAGTTAGCTATCTTATTGTATTCAGGAGCTTTGTTCCTCCCTTCAAAACTACTAGTACTACCTAGCAAACTAATAGATAATTAATGAGCTTTAAATATGGATTATATATCGGCTACACACTAAGCATGCCACAACAAATTTATTTTCCTGACACCTAGCCTCTAGTATATATTATTAACTTGTCACGATCGTCAATCATGTGGCAATGGTTTTCTGTTGTATAGATGATTCAAACGGGTCAAACATTGGCTTTGTGAAAGATTCATCAGAATATATATATGGTGGACGTGGTCTCTCATGCTTACAGACTTCGATACACTAAAGGAAACTTTCGTCCATTTGAACTATGTGCACTATTCTACCTAATACAGTAATGCGACCATTTCAATTATTAGCAGTACGAAAGTGACCTATTCTTTTATTGACTTTTTCACAGGGTCACCTACCTTTCTGCTGCTAAGTACACACTACTTCTCAAATACACGCAACCAGCATGAGCTAATGGACTAGAACAACTGAAGGAACACATCATGTAAGACCTCTGTTCATTTTTATCGTCTTCTCTGTTCCCAACAATTAAAATAAAAAGAAGTAATTGAAATATTGTCACCAATATGGCCCATTAAATTTGTAGGTTGTAGAGTATAAGTTGAAAAACTAAACAAACTAGTCACAAAACCAGTAGGTGCATATTTAGGACCGATGTCTTCATTTACAAAATGTCTAGGTTAGAAACTTGTAACTTACGGCTTTCTATGAAAGGTGTACTATATGTTCATAAACTTATGGTCCTCGAATTTTTAGAAAAAAATGGTACAGGTTCTAAACTTAGAAACGTAGAAAGATTGTTGAACCATATTGACCACTTGAGACAAATAAATGAGCAGTCAGAAAAGATTGGAAGTATTGTAATATACAAACTCATTCAAAATGTGGTGAGGAGGGAGCTGGTCTCCATATATGTTGTTTGGATACCGATTACCTACTTAATTATCCACTAAGGCCTAGCTTGGTTCCCATATTGAGAAAGATGCCTTGATAAGGCAGCACGTTCTGCGCGCCTGAGAGGGCACCAAAACTAAACTAGCCCTAGCCATCTACAAAGTATAAGCATTACTAGATGGAGCTGGTTGGTGTATGTCTAACTAAATATTCACATATCAGCAGCTGGCTTCTAGCCCAAGCCTGTATGATCAACTTGTATTTTGTATTCCGGATCTACGGTTAGGTTAGTTTGATCTTTGCAAAATTCAGTCATTGACTAATGTTTAGCAAAATTAGGATCAAAATTTGAAGAACTAGGAATTTGACTGCCTGAACATTAAGTTTCGTTCCTGGTTTTCTAGGGTTTTGGTGTTTGGAACTCGATAGGCCGATCGGTGATAATTTCAACCACTGAGAAGGAGACGAATAAACATGGATATGGTTGCCATTTTTATTTATGCTGTTTTCTTAGGATAGCCTTGGGAGCAATAAATTTTGGATTATTTCAACAACTGACTACGAGAAAATAAATTCATTTAATTAAAATATGTTAGGTGTTAATAAATATATAAATAAGTGGAGTTCATTTATTCGATCTAAGTTTACAAAGTATGACATACAATATGTTTAAGGAAATAAATAAGAAAAATCAAGAATTAAGTAATTTGCCACACACTATACAACCCATATTACTTGTTATTACATGCTCTCATAGAAGCCTCAAACAATCATTGCTTAGTTGTTATTGTCCTCCCAAAACTGGGCTTGGAGCCAATCTATGGCCTTCTTGTCCACCTGGAATGCCTTGGCAAGAACATCGTCGGCAATCGGTGGCTTTGACCCAAATACTGCATTGGCAATGGTGATTGCACCTGGATTCTGGCTACTAAGAGCAGCTAGGGCAACTGCGGGCTTGTCATGGCTTGGATTGAATTGAAAGTGGATAAGGCCCTGGGGGAATACAAAGACGTCCCCCTTGTTGAGCATCTTACTGAAGAACTTGTTCTCTGGATTAGACGTAACGAACCCAACATAAAGTGAGCCCTCGAGTACTGTTAAGATCTCAGTGGCACGGGGATGTGTATGTGGTGGGTTTTGTCCTTGAGGAGCGTAGTCAATTCTAGCCATGGAGATGCCTAGGGTGTTGAGACCTGCGAGCTTCATCACGTTTATCAAGGTGACATTGGATCGAACCTTGCTCTTTGTTGTGTCCATCGGTTTGTCAAGGTTCGCCGCTAGGAAGAAGTCATCTACCTTAACATCATTTATGTCCTTGCAGGGGAACCCGTTGAGACGTACTGCAACAACAAAATAGCATACACATATTTGTCAGGAGTTGAAACCATATGGTGTATAATCGAAACTCACGAATCAAATTCGATCACATGATAGCTCAAATGAAGTGTTTAGTACCTGGTGAGTGTTTGTCAGCGACGCAGAAGTCTTGGAGAGGGCTGGGGTCTGAGGCCACGGCTCCCGAAACGATCAAGGCTAGAAGAGCAGTGAGAAAAAACAAGGCTGAGGAGGCCATGTGTTCGCTCTGCCAGAGGAAAATCTGCTTCAGAGAGCTGTTTGTTGTGTATGTTGATTTGATGCTTTATCGATGGGAGGGAATTCATGCATATATATAGTAGTTGAGGGTGAGAAGAGGTCATCAATCATCAGATATAAAACTCGATCTATGGAAATTGTCTCAGCTGCATTCGGCCGCATGCAAGCAATTAATTATATATTTGATTTTGTCAATACGCGGTGTCGTGTTTTGTTTGCGTTTGGTCATGTGGGTCAATACATATGGCGTTGATATATATATATATATATATATATATATATATATATATATATATATATATTAAGGTTGTCGTTGGATTGGTTCTTCTCATCAATTTGAAGCCATATACTAGCACAGTAAATAATGAGCTTTATATACGTGCATGATTTATCTTCTTTAGTAATGCCGGCAAATTTTATTTTCCGGACGGCTAGATAGCTTCTAGTATACTATATATGAACCTGTCATGTTCGTCGGCACTGATTCTCTATTGAACATATATGGATGGTTTAATTAATGGATCAAACACATGGCCATTCATAAGGTCATCATGCACGTATTCATGCTGCCAAGATCCATCATAAGATATATGGTGGATTGGTGGACGTGGTCTCATCGTAAGGAAACCTTCCATCTGAACTGTGTAAATATGTGACTGCATTTGGTCAAAGCACTACTCAATTAGCCGTATGCATGGATGTGACCCCGTCCCTTCTTGTTGACCTGGTCACAAAAGGTCACATACTTTTTTGGCTGCTAAGTATACTTTTCCTCAAAACATAAACATACACAACCAGCATGAGCCTACGTGTAGAACACACAATGTAAAAGAGAGCTCTTGTGCATTTTCACCGTGTTGCTGCTGCGTTCCTACCAATAAAACTAAAACAATGTAAAAGTACCATATTGTCACCGATTTTACTTGAGGCACACACACACAAAAAAAAAATTCTAACATTTGTTTTGGCCCGTTAGTTTGTAGTAGAGCATAAGTTGAACAAATTAGAGTGACCAAAACCTGTAGGTGCATATTTAGGACCCACTTCTTTTACAAAGGGTGTTGTACTGTAGGTTCATACATTATGATCATCCAATTTTTAGGGAAACTAATATTTTGGGTTCTAAACTTAGAATTGAGCGCATGAAGAAACATATGATGTTATAATATTTAATATCTTTTCATTAATATTTTTATAATTTAATGACTACCTTTCATCATTGGAGTCATATATTAGTTTATCTGTTTATTTAGTCCTGAAATTGTTGAGGCACTAATTCCCTTTTGAGATTTGTCTTAGTGAGAATCATTGTATCTGACTTAATTATAGGAATGAGCGAATACCGCAAGGAAGCTCGGCCACCACCGCCCGACCATGCATGCCACACCCTCACGTGCGCTAGCTGCCCATCGAGCTCAGCCGTCATGGTCATGCTCACCCTCCACCTCCAGCCCGCCGCTGCCCCCCACCATGCCACATTCGCTTGCCATGCTCGGCCGACCACGAATTTTGCACAACTGTCGCTCCTCGCCCCGCTTGCCATAGTCTCCACTGGATTGTAGCCATGCATGACCGTCCGCCACGTCTCTGTGTGTGTGTGTGTGTGTGTGTGTGTGTGTGAGGGATACAAATGTACCGCCACTACCACATTTTTTGCATGCAAAGTATCAAAAGAATAAATCTGTGTGCGAAGAAACCACATGGTAACTTTTGTGCATGCATGGGCTCAGAGAAAGACACATCAAGAAAGCAAAAAATATCATAGATCCATTATCATTAACATAAAAAACGAGAACACACACCTAGCTAATATAATATGGTCTCTACAACCTGCATTTTTCACTAAATCGAAAAGCATGCTACACTGAATGACAACTAATGTCCAGAAGGATCTGTTAATATCCAGCCAGCACACTAGCTAGGGCAAGTCTATTATGTCGTCGTTGATGATGTCGCCGTATACATAATCATAATCATCTGAAACAAGATCAGTCAATGATTAGTGTACCCATTTTTACTTACTAGCCTATTTAATAAAAACAAGAAACCAACAAACAAATTAATGTTTCATAAAAGTTATGATAGTATTACCGTTAGCCAACTGCGGCTCCTGCACATGTGCTGGCTCCTCTACAATTTCTGGTTCGGCGCCATGATTATTGGCAAACAGTGGCTGCTGCACATTCGACAGTTCATTCACGATTTCTTCTCCGCCATTAGGGACAAAAAAAATTGTGTCTGCAGCACACGTACCAGTTGTGTCTGCTGCACATCTGCCTGGTCCTCCACTATTTGTTCTCCACCATTATTGCTGAATTGTGGCTGCTGCACATCTGTTGGCTCCTCAGCAATTTCTTCCCCGTCATTTGCTAGCTGCTGCTGCTGCGGCGGCGGCGGCACATCTGCTGGTTTTTCTACAATTCCTTCTCCGCCATTGACCAACTGCCCTTCTCCACCATTCGAAGCTCGTTCCTCAGCAACTTCTTCTCTCCACCATTCGGAGCTTGCTCCTGCTCAACAAGACCTGGAAATGTGTATCATATATATGGAATTCTTAGTGTTGACGTACAGCACACTCTTAAGGTTGTCTTATTGAATGGATCATAGAATTACCAGTTCCTGCCTGCTGAATCTGAATGTCATGTATAACATCTTCATTCTCAAGGAGGCCTACAGAATATAATAGAAATTTCTTTACTCAATATCTCAGTCATACTGAATGGACTTTAAGTATGTACACTCGAAAGAAAGAAAACAATTTGTGAGAATATCCATAATATCGACCTAATCATTCTCACCAGTTGGTTCTGAAAATATAAGAGAAATATAGGGCCTATTTGTTTCCGCTTATCATAATCTTATATGTGGGAATAATTGAAAATCTCACTAAACGCTTTACTTATTTTCATGAGATTCGGATTTTCTGATAAATGGCATCACTGATTTAAACTACGAGAATCGAAAAGCGAGAATTGATAAATTGTTCATTGTGGGAATAATCAGATTTGCTGGTAAGCGCTTCTCCTAGCGGAAGCAAACAGATACATAATTATTTACATGTGGTCGAATAGAAATTAAAAAAAAAATCTAATGTGCTGAAGAGCACGGTGAATCCTCTACTGATTCTTTGATATTTGGGACAATGTAACAACCACAAATCTGAATAAGTCAATGGTGATTTAGCCAATTTTTTTTTTCAAATTTTAACCATTGCTTAAGCTCTTAAGGGCCCGTGCTCCTATATTTGGAACCATTGGATCTATCACTTGGATCATTAGATGTCTCAACAAGATGTCATCTTCCGGTCCCCGTCCCCTCCTTCTCAAATCAAACAGCTGAGATTGTAGGGGCACAAGCACTTAAGAGTTATTTTTCCACTTTTTGATTAGAACCCTAACCCTCTCCCATCTACGACGAGCGCGGCGAGGCTGAGGCGTGCGACGGCCGTGGTGTGGGCTGCGGCAGGTGCCCAGGGGGGGGGGGCAGCATGCAGGGCGTCAGCATTGCGATGGGCGTGGTGGTGCGGCGTGTGCGGATCGCGGTGAGCATGGCAGCGTTGTGCGCAGCACAGGTGTGGTTTTCGCTGAGAGGACACGCGAGCTTGGCTGCAAATTCGTTGTTGCATATGTTTCACATGTGCAAAATTGAGCCAAAATGCTGCTGAAATACTGTTGAATTGCTCCTGAAATTGTAATGAAAGGATGCCAAAATTTTCATTTGAATTGCTGCTGAAATGTACATTTCAAAGATTGTCGAAATTCATATTTGAAATATTATTGAATTTAAATTTGAATTGCTCTCTCATTCGTGTTTAAAAATTCAAAAATACTGCTGAAATCTAATTTCAAAAGTTTGATCAAAATTATAATTTAAATATTTGTCCAGATTTCAAAATTTGATGATAATTCAATTTTTTTATTAAATTCCATCCAAGTGTGTTCATACAATGCTTCATTTGCCTTTTCGCACCAAAAAGTTAAATCATCAAGGGTGATTGTGTCTTTTCACACTCAAGTTAACATCGTTAGGAACACTAAACGGACTTATGGTACAACCATGTAGTTTTTCTGAAACAAATTAATGTCTGAAACACATAATTCGAAAAATGGGGCTAAGTCATAATTGAACATGAAATTTATGGTTGTTTTGCAATTTTCCACTTGATATTATACGAGCATCAAGTTTTAAAATTGAAATTGAGGATTGCACCATGCGTATGCTTGGGTTGTGTTTGTGCAATCAATTATACCAATGTAGGCTAACTTAGATTTTCTTATAAATAAATTTTAGAAATATACATATATGGTGCAATCTGCATGGAATTTTTTTTAAAGAATTTTTCGGGTCACATTCAATAGCATCTTATAGGATCTGAATCACTAAATTTGTTTCTAGGAACTATGTGATTCTAAGGGACATCAGCCATATATAGTACAGCACCCAAAATATATTTGAATAACCAAAGCCGCATTTTATTTATGTCTTTCCAGTGCAAATGAAACAATAATTTTATTTTAAGTACGAAACAAGAATAACAGAATATAGGAAATAATGAACTAAATAAAACTTAACCTGAACTTGTGTTCTCTGTTACTGCATCTACAGGAGCTGCCTTATGCTTTTGTCCTTTCCCTACAAATGGAGAACTTTTTCGTCACAAACTTCAGCAGCAAAGTATATACAAAACAATGATTGAAATAAAATTTACCTTGTACTGTTTTGGTTTCTGCTGCATCGATGGGAGCTGCCTTACGCTTTCGTCCTTTCCCTATAAATGGAGAGCTTTTCACATTAAAGAGTTGTGGTAGCAAAGTATATATACCATATAATGAAATAAACAAAATTTTACCTGATGGGCCTGTTTTTACAGCCACAGGATCCATAGGGGCTGCTTACGCTTTCTTCCTTTCCCTACAAATAGAGAGATTTTACATCACAAGCCGTTGTCATAACAGAATATATATACAATACAATGAATAAACAGAATTTTACCTGAATTTGAGTTCATGGTTGTTATATCTGATATAAAGCCTTCCGCTTTCTTCCTTTCTCTAAAATGAAAACCGAGTGCTTTTTATTTACATCATAAATTGTGCTACCACATGCAATGTTTAAAACTGTCACAGATCACTAAGTTTCATTTTGTCTACAACTTCCATAAAATAAAGGTTCTAATCAAATTCATGAATACCTGAGGTAGCACTTGTTGGGTGATATTTACTATTGTCGGCCACAATGGGCTCGTATTGTTCAGCTTTTTGGCGCTCTTGTTCAGCTGCTTGGCGTTCCTCTCTCGTGGTGCTGGTAGCGCTAGAACGGCACTAGGTATCCTATTTGATGCCATCTGACCATTAAAAAATTAATTAGTCTATGAGTATGCATGACTACACATGCGAAGAACAATAGAAAGAAATGTGCAAATATGATTGCATTGTGGTAAGTTAATTAATCTGAATGCCAATATACATTATTGCTCAGTTATATGTAACTAGAAAATGAAACACGACATCCAAAGAAATACAATATTAAGCTATGTACTATTCTAAACAGTAGAGGCTGGAACCTTTGTTCCATTGTCTAAAGAAAAGGAGTACAATATTAATTATTTGGTTTGCATGTAACTCCACTGAGGAGACCTGCTGCACCCACAAGTTGAAACTTGAAACCCCACGCTCCAATGAACCATAGATCAAACAATTGTACCTTAAACCTGTGCAAAATCATTATTTAGACGTACCATCATTGACTTGCTCAGATTTTTTTTTCTGCCAAACTATGCATAATACTGATCAGATGCTTAATAGGGCTTCATGAACTAAAATTAATTAGAAGACTTGATGGTGAAAGTCACTGCTAGTGCTCAGCACATGACTAAGGATCGATTTCAATGTAAACAATGTGCAACATACTTCCAACTTTATGTAAGAATAAGATAAATAATCCAACTAACTAGTCATTACTATATTCGAAAAGGCAGTGCAAGTTGTAAACTTGGTTTTTTCTGTTATAAAGAATTTGCCTTTATACACCACACACCCTAACTGGTTCCTAATTTTTATTTTCCAATGCCATTATGACACAACTATGTCTTGTTCACGCCTGGTCACTAATAAGGAAATGTGGAACATAAAAATGATGGGTCCATTAACTCATTCTAGGTGCAGTTGGAGTGACGATTGATGACATCCTTTGCGTCATTGAGGTCCATCATGCTCAACTCTAAGTGCAACTGGAATGACCTGGAGGACGCGATGAGTATGATGTCGTTGACGTAGAGGAGGGTATAGGCAATAACGTATCAATATATATTAGTAAACAAAGAGAGACATGTCAGATGTCGAGGGGATGGAGTGAAGACATCGGATGTATGTCACAAGCAACTATGCACCAAACGCGTGGTGCCTGCATGAGGTTGTAGTCAGACTTCTTATGAACAAAAAACACACATATGTTTCCGTTGCTGATAAGAGAGGAAATTTGTCGATGACACCATATGAAGAAATTCATTTGTTGACGTTGAGCTGATTTATTGCTAGAAGAATGAGGTGGCAATGTTGAAATGACACGGATGGTCAACAACTTAGCTGAATATCTTACCACAACAGATCGAAGTGCTATCGGGAATGACCATGAATAAATCAATACACATTTGTGGTGCTACTATCGGAGTTGAATTTATTGCATATCCCCATGCCGATCAAAGCGTTGGCATCAGGTGGACACAAAAAGAAATGGTCCAAGTGTTTTTGTCAATTAGGGCATTGTGTTCTTTCACCATCGCCACACTTGTTCGGGTTAGCCAGAGCATTATTATAGTTCTTAGCATTGGCAACTCTCATCAGTGGATTATGGTCTCATTGGCATATTGATGTTGTCAACACAATCAGCTTTAGCACACCTGCCCATGTGCACTTGATAATCTGATCGGGGTTGAATATGGATTAAGGCACAACAGTCGTGACGAAGGCAAGCCACGGTGAGACCGGAACGATCTTGGGAGGTATGTTAGTATTTGTACTGCCAGTGCAAAGTAGTAGGGACGATAGGGGATGCTCTACATCTAGGGCACCAGATAGAGGGGGCGAGATGGGCTAGAGCCACACCGTACTCCTGGGAGCGGCTGCTCAATGTCACTGAGAGAGAGCGACCATGGCAGTGAAACTCAGTGGTCACTCAATATACGGGCATGATCGATAAAGCTACCACAAAGAAGTTTGTAAATCATGTGTTCAATCAACTTACAATTCTGGAGTGAGATATATACAGGGTTAGGATAGGTTCAAGCTAGATAGTGCCACAGAAGGGGAAGAATAATGTGTGGATAGTAAGTTCTTTGTAAATTTAGTGCCATTGTATGCTGCAGCAACTTTAAGTGTGAGCTTGAACAGTGCATGGGCTTAAAAGCAAATAGTAGGACATGTGCTATTAATTAACCTCAGGCTTTTTGTGAATTGGGAAGGTCTAGCAAAAAAAGCGTAAAATCATTGAGCAACACAACACACTATAAATAGACATGTGGTTCTCAGCATGAGAGATATAGGCCTGAATACCATAGTGAAGGAGCTCAAAAGGGGCACAAGTATGTGACATCGAATTTGATAATGGTACGTACGTGTGCATATCCTTGCCAACCTGATTTGAACGAATAATACTTGAGTTTTGTTATTACATGAAATAAAAAGCTGCTTAATTCAAAGTGTCAAAGGCACACTGGCTGGCAAGCCCGTGTCGATCGTGGAATGAGGCGGACAAAGTGGTAGTGGGCGGGGCACGGGCAGGAATCAATGGGCTGCGAGTGATGGTGCATAAGTCCTTAACACTGTTGCAACATAGAATCACACACCTGGTCCGGAGGTCCTCAACTAGAAAAAAATTAAAAAGGTCGTCGAACTCTCTAGAACAATTGTTTGGTGTGTAGTAGGATAAAGAAAAGGGATGGGACAAAACAAACATTCTTCGGTAGAAATATCGATGAACTCTCACATAAAGAGAGGAGTGATCACCAACATAAAAAATGGAGACACATGAGCGCCAATTGAATTGTGTTGGCCAAAGTATACGAGGATTATACCCTTCAATGAAAGCCATGTGAAAGGAGTCCTCGATACCAATCACCCACTAATCATTCAGCTGAACGGTGGGATGTTCAGGGTGGTGAACAGGACTGCCTACTAATCCCAATAGGGCAGAATAGGGGGACTAGGTCAGATAACCGAGGAATGGGTAGTCAGGGTTAGAAAATCATCTGCTTGTAAATTCCTTTTGAAAAAAAGTTAGTGCTTGTCTGAGAATTGGGATTATGATAACTCGTGTGTTCTTGAGGAGAATGTGGATGGCAGCCAAACGATGGTTCCTATCATTGCAACACTGGGCACCTGAGCACCTTGGACTGAATGTGGGAAGGATGGGGTCAATGTATTTCTGATGGAGATTTGGATTGTAAAATCCGGTCTTGCTTGGTAGACATGTATTTTAGAAGTTTTGGATTTATGTTTTTCATGTAAAAAGAACATAAAACAATAGTACTTTAAATTTTCTAATATGTGAAATCTAAAATGCAAAATCTAAATATTACAATAATTAGATTAATCTTTTAGGACTAATTTTTTTGACATTAATAGAAAAATATATAGTTATTTAATGACCATAATCTGTATTTTAGTGTCGCTTGATAATGTTAGAGATGGTAATTCTCTCAACAAGAAAGCAAATCTAATGCTGATGCTCTCGTAATCTATCAAAATCTGAATTGTAGTATAATTCCAACACGTGAATCAAATCTAGATGCTACGTACATCCATTAAGATACACAATCTGAGTTGCGGAAAAAACATCTTGACCCTAAACTAAAGCAAAATCAGCTTTCTGTTCAGCCAGGCTCTAAGGCACCTTTGGTTTATCAAAATAGAAAAAAAAACACCTTCTGCATATGCTGAGACAGGCCCACACTGTTCTCAGATACTAACCAAACAGGCATACAGTAAGCTGTATCCTAGGAGCCTGTCTCGCCTAGATGCAGAACCAATCGCCCCCTTTCCTTTTTCTCCAATAATCTTCTCCACTTTCAAAATCCCCAATCGTCCGACCCAAAGACAACTCGTCCGTCCGTCCGGCCGGCCGGCCGCTCGTCGCACGAGGCGTCGGTCCGTCTGAACGGCCAGCAACGGGGCATCACCGGACCGTGGGCAGCACCACACTCTCCTACGAAGGGGCCCCGCCGGACTCAACCAAAATCGACGGAGATTTGGTGCGGCGGCGCCGGAGTGGTTCACGGGGCGAAGAGATGGGGAGGAGGAGGAGAAACGCGAGTCTGGTGCTGAAACGCAGAGTGGAGGCCGCGTATGAGAAACGCTCCCCTTGTGTGCAATGTCGTGACCGCGGGCCGCACGCGTTTCGGGTAAGCTGATTTTATTCGGGCCGTTTGGGTCTGCTTGTTGCGTTTTTTGGGCCATAAGCTGCTTAAAAGCCTAAACAAACAGGGCCGCAGTAGATCCCCGACCTCAAATGTAGCGCCCTCGTTCACACATCGGGCTACCTCAGCTACAAATCCGGCCACAAGTCCGGCCGCCTACCTCATGCAGTACTTTTCTCGAGGTCCCCTTCGGCCGTTCGCCACTCTGTCCACAGATCGACACCGAGCCCCCCGATGGCGTAGCTTCCCCGACGGTGCAGCCTCCCCCGACGGTGCGCTCCCAGCCGGCGCTTCCTCCTCGAACGCCCTGCCCTCGTCGAGATCCACCCGCTAGGAGTGAGGTACAGGCTTGTTCCTCCTGTTTCATGCGCCATTTATTCTTTGTGTTAAGCTAGTTCGTAGTTCATTTGTTGATGGACAAGGCACTAAAGGTTGCAGCTAGATGGGATTCATTTGCTGCAAAATTTTTTAATGACATTTGTGTGGAAGAAGTGCATGTCCACAATCGCCCGCAACAATGTTTGAATAGCGTGGGATATGCAAACCTTGTTAGAAAATTTTTTGAATGCACCAAGAGGCCATACACTGAGAGCCAAATGAAGAACCGGTGGGATTTGCTGAAGAAAAAATATGGTCAATAGAAGATTTTGAATTTGAGAGCCACAGGTTAGGGAGAGATCCTCTTACTAGCTGCATTATCGCTGATGATGAGCGGTGGGTTGAGCAGAATAAGGTGAGCCCACATTTCATACTAGTGGTATGTACGTCAATGTGTTAGATTGAGATCATTTTTGCTATGTACTTCAATGTTCCGTACGTCTAATTAGTGGTATGTACTGTTTTGTACAGGCTATATCGGGATGTATATGTTTTAAAACTGCCCCACTTGAGCATGAGGAACAAATGAGAATAATGTTTGATGCTGTTGTTGTTACTAATGAAACTTCCTATGTTCCAACAACTGGTGAGAGTTCAGCTCAAAAAGAAGGTGATGCAAATATTGATGCTGATTTGGACAACCCTGTTCCACTTAGTGCAGATAGGTGAGCTGAAAAAAAACCTGCTGTCCCCCTTTCCCGAAGGGAAAAAAAAGAGAAGACTTTTAGAGACCAATGCATGAAGCGTTTGGTGGATGCATGAGATAAAAGCTCAAAGTAGTAATTTTTCTGCTACTTCACAAGTGGTAGACCATGTTAGAAATGAGATTGGAAGTATGATGGATCAAGTCATCAAGGATGGGGCGACGAGGAGAGTGATGCACACTTCTATGCCACACAACTTCTTCAAAAGAAAGAGAACCATGACATCTTCATCACATTCAAGACAGCAGCTGGTCGGTTGAATTGGCTAAAGAGGGCTTGGGAGGCCAGGAAAAAGCACTAGAGTCTGATGTAGCATCATTTGTATCCTTTGTTTGTTTACTTCGGTTGAATTTGCTAAGTTTGTTTATTTCAGAAATTATTTGTACAATTTATTCCAAACATCATTTGCTAAGTTTGCATTCCCAAATTCTGTTGTACTATTTATTTGTAAGACGTTGTGTTGTATGAATAAAAAAATTGTTTGCTCTTATTTGACACGATAGATTTTTTTCATGAGTGCATCTAGTGCTTGTACTCAATTGATGATGGGGCAGTGCATAACATGGACATTCACTACCAGAAACTCTGACTTTCGTGTCGGCAAGAAAATGCACACAGGAAAATAGATATATTTCTTGTCGGTTTTCCGCTCACCCACGGGAAAATTAAAAACACACAGAAAAAAGGTATATTTACTGACGGTTTTTACACACCGACTGTAAAATGTCGCGCCCACAGGAAAATTTATTTTTCCTAACGGTTTTTGGAGAAAACACACAGGAAATTAACCGACAGCAAATAAAATTTGTGGAGCGCGCGGTTCAATTTTTTCAGATGCGCGCGCGCTTCATTTTTCCACTCACGCGCGCTAGGTGGCTTGCATGTACACTGCCTTGTGGACTGCCTTGTGGGGCCATGACCTCCTGCCATAGTACTCCATTCGGTGGGTGCCCAAATCCCCAACTCCAAGCGCGCACACAGCTGCCAGAGCATCCTCTCTCCTCCTTCCTCCCTGGTGCTGCCTCCTACCAGAGGAACCGTGCAGCAGATCTCCCCGTCGCCCTCCACGCGCAGCCTCCACATGCTCCCCTGCGGCCATGGATGTGAGCTTCTTTCTCCTCCCTCCTCCCTGCTCGTAGCCAAGGTACAAAACTCCGTCCTGCTCCCGACCCCTTCCAGAGCTCCTCCACAGATAGCCCCATCCAAATCTCAGCAGCAGCATCCCGATTTGGTGACCTCTGCTACTCTTGGAACAAAATCCGGACCTGGTACGTCTCCCTCAGCACCTTGCCCCCTGCTGTATTTAGAAGCTAATTTTATTTGGGATTTGGTTGAATCGTGAACCATAAACCTTAAGAGGTATCTGATCTGAGTAGGTTATCTAATTTGACTGGAATGAGGATTTCTAGCAACGCTCTTTTTTAAATCTCAAACTGGTTGTGCTGTATTTTTTGAAGGAACCTCAAATTAGTGGTGAAGAAGACCGTAGTTACAACAATTTGGTGGTCAAGAAGACCAGAGTTAGAACAGTTTCAAAGTGTTGAATAGATTTTCAGGAGCTTGTGGCTGAAGGTAAACCTCTTCTTCTTTTCATCATCTCCAGTAAATGTGTTTTTGTGTTGCACATTAATTAAAACGTTTGTTCTGATATATGTATAGTATATATGTGTACATGTTTGAATGGGTGTGTGTCTGCTGCACTGGCGATTATTTTTTGTATTGGAGTTTTGTTCAATGTTTAAAATATTTTTATGCATTATTTTAATTCAAAGTATTCATCTTTGAATCACAGAAGTTGTTTAAATGTCAGACCGTATGTGGATGTATAGGGGTTGGCAACGTGGTAAAGCTCCCTCTAGTGAATGGATTGAGGGAACAACAGAGTTCTTGAATCATGCATATTCTACTCAGGATGTTGTTGAAAATAATACCATTAAGTGTCCCTGTGCCATGTGCCGCAACTATTTTCGACATAACAGATTTACCGTAGAGATGCATTTGTGTAAGCATATTTTTAGAGAAGGGTATGAGATATGGACAGACCATGGTGAAGGAGTTGTTATGAATGATAATATATCTGGTAGCTCAAGTAATCTTGAGGGTTTTGATGACACTGACCAGATGGCCCAAATGTTGATTGATATAGGTGGTGAGAATCCACCTATGATGGATGATGTACCAACTGCATATGCTAGAGCTTTCTATAGGATGGTGGCTAGTGCAGATGAATTGGTATGATAAAACAACGCACTCATCCTTGTCTGCTACAACTCATTTGCTAGCATTAAAGTCAAGATACAATATGTCAATTGCATTTTATGATGAATGGGTAGGGATAATACATGAACTTCTACCTCCAGATGCTAAGTTACCAAAAGACTTCTACCACTCAAGAAAAAGTTACTAGAGGGTCTTGGCATGCCGTATGTTAAAATTGATGTTTGTTATAACAATTCAATGTTGTTCTACAAAGAAAATCAGAATAAAGAAAAATGTGACATCTGTAATGAAAACCGTTATGAGGAAGGTCGGAGTAAAGTTCCACGTAAGGTCTTACGTTACCTTCCTGTAACGGATAGGCTTCAACGGTTATATGCACATGACCAAACAGCCAAGCTGCTGAGTTCTCATGCTCCCTCAACGTCGGGCAAGATTGTTCACCCGTGTGATGGTGAAGCATGGCAGCAATTTGATAAGGACTTTCTAGATTTTGCAAACGATAGGAGGAATGTGCGACTTTGTATAGCAACTGATGGTTTCCAACTATTTGATAATACTTGTGATGGTTACTCATGTTGGCCAGTTTTTGTGACACCGTTGAATCTCCCATCTGGCACATTGCTAAGGCTTGAGCACATTTTTCTCACCCTTGTTGTTCCTGGCCCTGAACATCCCGGAAAAAAACTAAATATTCTAATGCAGCCCTTAGTTGATGAATTTCAAAAACTATGGGAAGGGGTTGAAACATGGGATGCCTCCCTAAAGAAGAATTTTACAATGAGGGCAATATACTTAAAGCTCATGGAGACTTTGCTGGTTGGAGCACAAATGGTAGATTGTCATGCCCATATGGCGTTTCATGTCGAGGTTTCCTACTCCGTCATGGTTGTAAGCCTTGTTGGTTTGACTGTCATAGGACCCTTCTGCCCAAAGATCATGTATTTAGAAAACAAGCTAATTCATTTCGTAAGAACACAAAGGTATTAGATGAGAGAACAAGACAATTTTTTTGGGAGGAAACCCAAGCTGAAGTGTTGAAATGGGTAGATGGTACCGACAATTATGGTAAATTGCACAATTGGACACGTATCAATTGCTTTAGACAATTTCCATACTTCTCTAAGTTGAAGCTTCCACACAATATTGATGTGATGCACCAAGAAAAGAACATGGCTGAAGCTATATGGAACACATGCTTTGACATACTGGAGGCACACTTTGCTTCAAATTTATCTTCACTTAGCAGTTTGTAGGAGAGTAGCAGCAACACTTTGCTTCAAATTATCTTCACTTACCGTTTGTAGGAGAGTAGCAACAACACTTTGCTTTAAATTTATATTCACTTAGTTGTTTATAGGAGCAACAACAACATTTTGCTTCAAATTTATCTTTTACTAGATTCTCAATCTTTCTTGTTGTCTTGGATTTCATATTAATAAAATATATCTTATTCTTATGTAGCTGACTGGATCGTCTCATGCCGGCTCAGATAGCGCTACACGCTTGTGTCATGATGCATTTCAAGGAACAATGCATGGCACCAACAGCATCCCCAGTGAAAACCATGGCACAAACCAGTAGTAGGTGTTGTTTCAAATACCTAATTGAGTCTTCTAACTATGCTGAAGCTTGCTTCTAAAGTGGTAGTAATGACATTGTTATTGTGACTCATATTTTGTTGACCTCTAATGACTGGAATGTTTGGAGGTCAATGTTGTGTTTTAGGACCTATGTTTCGCAATGTGAACTTTCAATTATGCATGGACAATCTGTTGGATTATGATCTTTCAAAGTGAACTGTACCAGTTATTTCAATATCAGTTTGGGTGTTTACTGGAATCTGCATATATATTTTTGTAGGTTACCCATATCAATATTTCTGCTATTTCATATCAGCACAAACGCACTGGAGAATAAATTCAATGGAGTGAATTTTGTTATGCGCTCACTGACAGGAAAATTCACAAATTCCTGTGGGTTTTGACACACAGGAAATTTCAGTTCAGGACTTGACGGAAAGGATGTTTCCTGTGGGTTGTCAAACCGTCAGTAAAATTATTGAAATTTCCTGTGTACTAACCGATAGTACAATCACAATTTCCTGTGTGTTTCGCCGCACAGTAAAATTCAGTCCGGAACTTGACGGAAAGGATTTTCTTGTGGGTGTTATAACCATCAATAAAATTATTAGTGACGGCTAGTTGACAGGAAAATGTAGTTTTTCTGTCGTCGTATTCCTGGCAGTTATTTACTGACGGGAGGCCGTCGCGAAAAGTATTTCTAACGGCATTCCATATTGTACTGTCGGTATTTGGCCGTTGGGAAAATTGAAGTTTCCAGTAGTGATTGATTCATTTGGTGATGATGATTTTATGGTTGCAATGGTTGCTCTTGACTGGATGCGATCTTCTGCGAAGGATAATTCCTCTTCTGATGATAAAGAAGGTGATGACGTTGATGCAATTTCAATTATGACTGGAATCCAGTGGGTTGAGTTAACTCTAAATGATCCGGTGGAGTGCTTTAACGTGTTTAGAATGAGAAGGTCAGTTTTCTTACAACTTCACGACATATTGGTAAGGAGCCATGGATTGAGATCAAGTAGGAGGTTTAGTGGCAAAGAAGGGATGTTTGTATGGGCTTGTGGTGCACCTAAATTGTTAAGGCAATGCAAGAACAAGTTTCATCACTCACTAGAAACTATTAGTATGAAATTTAAAGAGGTTCTTGATGTTGTTATTAGCTTGGCTGCTGAAATTATAAAATCTAGAGATCAACAGTTCAACATGGTTCATCCTAAAATTCAAGAAGATAGGTTCTGGCCTTATTTCAAAGATTGCATTGGTGCTATAGATGGAACACATATATCAGTAACTATTCCTTTAAATGAACAACCAAAATACATTGGTCGTCACGGATATGCTTCACAAAATGTAATGGCAGTTCGTGACTTTGATATGAGATTCACTTTTGCTGTCACTGGTTGGTCTAGGTCTGTTCATGACACTCGAGTGTTGTTGGATACGTTGTTGACATACAAGGATCAGTTCCCAAAACCTCCTGAAAGTAACAACAATATTGCTACAATTTCTTTCAAATCAATTCTCCAAATATCCTAACTTTATAAATGTTATATATAGGTAACTGCCACCTTATGGACTCTGGATATCCTAACAGAAAAGGGTTTCTTGCACCCTATAAGGATCAAAGATATCATATCTCTGAATGGCATCATGGTCCAGTTGGATACAAAGAAGTATTTAATCAAGCACATTCATCACTTAAAAATCATATGAAGTGGCGCTCTAGAAAATAAGCAATCCAAAATTATATATGCTTATATGGTCCTTCACAATTTTGTTACGGAGCATACTTTGAATGACACACATTTCTAAGCGGATGTTAAAGGCTATGGTCCTCAGCCGTCGGAACCTGTGAATGATGATATTTCAGGAGACGATACGGACATGGGAGCTATACGAAATGCTATTGCTGTCGCAATGGTTTTATAAACCATTTCTATTCTAATCACTATTCTATTAAATTATAAAATTAGGATATTTGAGTGAACTATTAATATTCATTAGTATTGTAATATTATTTCTACATATCAAACTCAAATATTATTACAATTGCTGAATTCTTCTTCAATTTTTTTAAAAAATAAGATATTATGGTCAAATTGATAAGCGAAGCTTAAATAAACATATCCAAACACCCTACTTATTCAGAGTCTCGCTTATTTAAAAAAACAAGATAATCGAAGAGCAAGCTTTTTAGATAAATAAAGTCTAAAAAAGCATAAACTAACGGGGCCGAGATGTCACGTTTAGCCCCCCTCAAACCCCGGAGAGGAACGCCATAGCTCCCGCGCATCTACCACGAACAACAGCCCCAGGATGTCCCGGTCCCAGATTCACCCCAAAATCAATACCTATACGTATACTATATCGCAGGACGCAACGCAAGATCGAAATCAAACCTGCTCGCGAATCTCAGCGTCGGCGCCGCCGGTGGCTTGGCAGGACGGCAGGACCAGCACCGAGATGAGCAGCATGCAGGACAAAACCTGAGCCGAGATCTGGGTGGCGGGCGGAGCTGCAGTTTCTACTCTGAACCTGTAGCCCAAGCCTCGCACCAGGAAATTATTTATTTTTGGCAGGATATATGCAGCCGCTTTTGTCTGAGGTACTTGAATTTGCACGCCTCTACTGCTTTCAGTTTCCAGTAATGCTGCAATCAAATCCTTGCTGAAGCTGCTTGGGACTTTGTAGGTATTCTTACATGAAACAAAATTGACAATGCAATGAGATGGAGCGTTCTGGACAAGTGACGAAAATTAATTAAGCTGGTAATAATGTTCTGTCAACCTTTTTTTTGTCTTTTTTCCTAATAAAGTGTTTTCCCGCAATGCATCAGTTCATAACCCATGATGATGTCATATTTCCTGAAAAAGCTTGGTGGCCGTATATGCACCGTCTTTAACCAAATAATAAACATATTGAGAGATGTTAATTTCACATTTTAAACTTAATTATGGTCACTGAGGCAGGCTTTCATAGAACCAACTAAGCGACAAGTTCACAACACTTGAACCCTGCTTACTTTGTGTTCTTCTCTGCTGCTTGTTTTAATTCATTGACAGTGATATAAACAGGTCAGGTTATAAAAATAGTTGCTCTCACTCTAAAAAAAGATTAATACGTCTACAGAACTATACAGAATCCAGCCAGATATCCTGTGGTTTTATCAGATGCTTGTCAGATCAATCCGGTACTACCTTGGAGTCTTAGAGTTAGCAGTCAGTGATGATAAAACAAAAACTCAAGGTAGTGGCAAGTGGTCTCAGTGTCCATTCCGGGTAATCTCTTTATTTTTCCGTCTCAGTTTCAGGAAATCATTTATTATATATATTTACTGATATACATTCTGCTACATAAATGCAATTATGTAGTGTTGATGATGAAGTGCTCCAGTTTTGCTGTATGTTTTTTTCTTTCAAAACCATGTCACATATTAGGTTCTCAAGTGTGTGCAGCACACGTACATGTGATGCTGATCCTTATGACAAGTCAATTTCTGTAAGACGTTTGTACATTTCTGACTAGCTGTCAAACAATTACTATCGAACCAATTATTTCCCTCATTGGGTCTCTGTTTGGCTTCCAGTTTTATTAGATGGATCTGACCGTATGAGCTATTCGGTTACTGGGTTAGTTCAGTCTTTGAAAATTCAGCCATGAGTAATGTTAACAGAACTTAGGATCAAAATTTCAAGAATAAAAAATTTGAGTGCCTGAACTTTCGGTTTCGGCCTCGGTTTTCTAGTTTTTGGTGTATGGATATCGAATTTATACGGAGGCCAATTGATGATTATTTCAACCACTGATCAACTAGGGGATTAATATATACATAGATATGGTTGCAAATATTATTTATGCTATTTTCTTAAGATAGGCTCGGGGAGCAATAAATTTTAAATTATTTCAACAAGTGACTAGGAGGCAATAACTTCATTTATTATTTCCATTAGTTTATGCAAATATATTCTTGAAAGACATTGTGTGTAGTAAATAAATAACTAAAGTAGTTCATTTATTGGATCTAAGTTTACAAAGTATGATATACAATATGTTTAAGGAAACAAATAAGAAAAAAAGGGATTAAGTAATTTGCCACACACCACACACATTACAACCCAATGCATGTTACTTTTATTACATGCTAGCATGGACCTCTAACAATCATTGCTTAGTTGTGATTGTCCTCCCAAAACTGGGCTTGGAGCCAATCTATAGCCTTCTTGTCCACCTGGAATGCCTTGGCAAGAACATCATCGGCAATCGGTGGCTTTGACCCAAATACTGCATTGGCAATGGTTATTGCACCTGGATTCTGGCTGCTGAGAGCAGCTATGGCAACTGCAGGCTTGTCGTAGCTTGGATTGAACTGAAAGTGGATTAAGCCCTGGGGAAAGACAAAAACGTCTCCCTTGTTGAGCATCTTACTGAAGAACTTGTTGTCCGGATTAGATGTAACAAAGCCAACGTACAGTGATCCCTCGAGAACGGTTAAGATTTCAGTGGCACGAGGATGTGTATGTGGTGGGTTCTGTCCATGAGGAGCATAGTCAATCCTTGCCATGGAGATGCCGAGGGTGTTGAGGCCTGCAAGCTTCATCACATTGATCAAGGTAACATTGGATCCAACCTTGCTCTTAGTGGTGTCCATCGGTTTGTCAAGGTTGGCTGCTAGGAAGAAGTCATCGACTTTGACATCATTTATATCCTTGCAGGGGAAACCATTGACACGTACTGCATCAAAGAAAGTAGCATATGTTTTTGTTAGGAACTTAAAACGAATTAAGCATAATCAAAATATCAGGCTGTTTGGTTTTGCTATAAATATCATAGCTTGATGACATGATAGCATAAATGAAAACAAATTTAGTACCTGGTGAGTATTTATCGGCAACGCAGAAGTCCTGGAGAGGGCTTGGATCTGAAGCCACAACTCCAGAAGCTGTCAAGGCAATAATAGCAACGAAGAGAAACAAGTTAAAGGTGGCCATGTCTAGCGTTTCTAGAATGGAATCTGCTCGATCTCCCAAGAAATTGGTTGGGTATGTTGGTTGATGCCTTGTCCATGGAGGGGATGGAGGCATATATATAGTAGTTGAGACTCAGAATAGGTCAATGAGCTGGTGGATATAAAACTGGCTCTATGGAAATGGTCTCTGCTGATTTAGTTCGCAACCGGTGCAAGAAATTATATATTGAACCATTCTATCATCATATGGTCTCATTTTCTGGTTGATGGTTGTCATGCATGACAATTGGACGGCGTCTCATTTTTCGGTTGATAGTTGTCATGCATGACAATTGGACGGCGTGCTGAGTATTCTTGAAATCAACAGCTCAACTAGAACAAACTTTTAAAATTTGAGAAAACGAAGGCTTCGGGGTGTACTGTGTTCATGTCTAACATGTACCGTTATTAATAAGCTTAACACAAAATTATTATCCTGAAAACATCAATTTATAAATGGAGGGTGTACTTCAGTTCACTACACCACAACACACTTTTGCCAACCGTGTCAAAGTCGGCAGGTCACCTTTCCCGACAGAAAAAATGTCAACAGAGGCCGCTGATTGTTTTTAATAGTCGTTAGGTGGTATAAATCATGTGTCAATATATGTATCCTTGTACCAGTTCTTCCCTAACTCGTGTTCGCACACGGTTGCACCTCATAAAGCGGCGACCAAGTAATTAAGAGAGTGGTGTGTTAGTATGTACAAGATAGAAGGAATGGTGTAATAGTAAGCTCCGTTTGTGAAGTACATCACCCTTGTGAACTCTGAACTTAATTATATTAAAGTGTATCAAGGTAGGGACAGCCCCTCCCAATTATTTTAAATCATATGGAAGCGCATGCATATGCATGGTAGAACTTTGTCACCACAGTTGCGAACCCGCCGGGAACAAACATGACGAATTATTTACTCTGGTATTCGGAAATGTGACATGAAAGGGATGCTTTGGAAAACCTATGTAATAAGTTAATTGGATATAGTTCATCATTCGTACTTTCGTAGTGTCACAACGACCATTTCAATGCATGGACAGAATCCACTTTTGACTAGCTCGTTCTGTACTCTTTATGTGTTCACATTGCCAACGGCGGCTATAAAAGCACTTCTGTGTCCTCCACATCAAAGCATCAACCGAGGCTCTCACAAAACAGCGAACTACATTAGTTAGCCTGATACTAGAGAGAGCAACAAGCTAGCTAAGTAGATAGAAAACAATGGCTTCATCCACTTGCTTCCTTCTCGTTTCTGTTCTTGCATTGGTTGCTTCTCAGGTGGCCTTTGCTTCTGATCCAAGTCCTCTCCAAGACTTCTGCGTCGCTGACAAGTACTCACCTGGTATGTAGTTCTGTAATAGATCAGCTGTGCTTTCATTATTCTATGGTATCTCATCAACCAATAATACATCTGAAACTGTGAATATAATTTTAAGCACCAATTCATATATTTGCTTCTTCATATATGAATGCAGTGCGGGTGAATGGATTTGTTTGTAAGGACCCCAAGACAGTTAATGCAGATGATTTCTTCAAGGCAGCCATGCTTGACAAGCCTAGGAACACAATGGGGAGCAAGGTTGGATCTAATGTCACTTTGATCAACGCCATGCAGATCCCTGGCCTCAACACCTTAGGCATATCTCTGGTTCGCATTGACTATGCACCCTTGGGCCAAAACCCTCCGCACACGCACCCACGTGCTACTGAGATCCTCACTGTTCTTGAAGGAACACTCTACGTTGGGTTCGTCACCTCCAACCCGAACCAACTCTTTGCCAAGGTGCTCAACAAGGGTGACGTTTTTGTGTTCCCACAGGGGCTCATCCATTTTCAGTTTAACCCAATCTATGACAAACCAGCAGTTGCCATCGCTGCTCTCAGTAGCCAAAATCCTGGGACTGTTACCATTGCTAATGCAGTATTTGGCTCAAAGCCACCTATCTCGGATGATGTTTTGGCCAAGGCATTTCAGGTGCAAAAGGGCACAATAGACTGGCTCCAGGCACAGTTTTGGGAGAACAACCACTACTGATGAATGAAGCATTGTTAAGAAATGCCTAAAAAAGAATATATGTATGAGAAGTTATTTTCCTAGGATGTCTCTGTAATTCTCATGTACTTCCAAGCATACAATTCGAGTGAAAATGACCAAATAAATATGATTCCTTGTATTGATTTCCCATGAATATGCGTTTCGGACAACAACATGGTCTCCAAAGCTTAACTTTCACTTACATTTTTTTTTATAAAAACTATTGATTGAAAAGTGATATAGGTATACCTTTTAAGGTTTGTTTGAGACTTTTATGGGAGATTTTTCAAAGACAAATATATTCATATGATTTTCATATTTTCAAACTTAACTATTTAAAAGATATTCATGATTATATTCCTAATATTTGATCAAAATCTTGTCCATGATTTCAATTACCAACTTGGAGGGAGTAGTATAATTTTTTAATCTTGTGCGCTTGTGAGTGATGATGATATATGAATTATTGCATTAGTACTAACCCCTGCCGACTGAAACATCTAATGTATTTTCGGGCTCGGTACATTGCTCATGTTAATTATTGATCACGATTTGTTTCCATGTACCAAGGTGATCAAGAATTTATTATTTATTTAATATGTCCTCTGTATTTAAATTATTTTCATCATTGACTTTAATTGTCATCTATTGACCATTCATATTAATCAAAGCAAGATTATATATATCAATAATTACGATGCAAGTCAAACAGAACGCCTTCCCCACGCCAGCACTCCTCGGTAGAGAACACAACGCCTTACCTGCTTATCCATTCACTAAATTTACGTAAAAATAGTTACCAGGTAAAATATACTCTATGGTTAATCACAAGGTATATTATCTTGTAAACCATCAGGGAACCGATGTTTGTTTATGTAGTCGGGACTAGCTGCAGATATATTTGTTACTAAGATATGTTGTTCATTATATTAATTGTGTATTAGGTACAAACTTGGCATATATATAGTTGTAAGATTTGTTACTGAAGATGTCCATCAAATAATAATCGACTCATTCCCATATACATGCAGTCGGCACGTGGGTAGGTGCATATTGACTCAAGTGGTTTCCGAGATGGTGTTGTTCATTATATTACTTACTGTACTAGGTAAAAAAAAAAGTTGACCTTATTGTAATATCTATAGGTGATGTCCTTCAAACTGTTGACTGGTTCCGTACGGTGCAGACTTGAAATAATTATAAGATCTGTTATGTGTGCCGCATCCTTAAAGTTCTTGACTCAGTTCAGTACGCACTTATATGTACCTTGCATTCAATGACTGAGGCCTTCCTTTGTTTATAAATTAAAACAGTCATGACATGCAAGCTAAAGTAATCAAGCTCTTCGTCGTCCGTTTTGATTACAAAACTGAATCCTTTCTATTTCAAGCACTACCGGAAATCGGCTCTTTGCCAAGTGTCCAATTCTTTGCTGAGTGTTATTTTTCACGCACTCGGTAAAGAGTTCTTTGTCGAGTGCAAAAATAAAAACGCTCGGAAAAAAAAGCACTTGGCAAAGACTTCTTTGCCGGCACATTGGCGAGTGTTACCGTCGGCAAAGTTTTTACCGAGTGTAATTTGGCCTTTGTTTCGCGTAGTGAAGGTAGTTTCATGAATTATATAAATAATGGACCGTGATAATTATTTTATATATAGTGGTTCTCAGGGCAAATATTAGTGCCTTGAACAAAATATTGATCAGCTACATGTTGAGAACGTCGACCATTTTTTTTATAGGTAACAGGATGGAGACAACGATTTTCACTATATTAATTGTATTAGGTACAAAATGTTGGCTTCTACTTGTAGTATTTATTATTAACGGTGTCCATCAAATTATTGACTCAATCCGATATACATGCATGCAGACGCGGCATGTGGGAGCATGCATTGACTCAGGTGATGAATAATATCTAAGATGGAGTTGTTAATTTATACAACTTGTATTAGGTACAAAGTTGACATAATTACAACATCGGTAATTGATGTTTTCAAATTGTTGACTCGTTCTGTATGTATGTACGGTGGAAATGTTGACCAATGCCTCTCTCTGTCTACAAAACTGTTACACAATACGCAAGCAAAGTAAGCTGGTGTTACGTATGTGCTGTTTCATCAGTATGCATGTTCTATCAAACAGAGAGACTATTTCGTACTTTGTTCGGTTCAAATTGACCTTTTTTTTTCAATAATTAATAGTTCAAGGCGGCTGTGGGTGGTGCATCATTGACCGGCCAGTCACTTTCTTTTATTTTTACTTTACAAAACTGTTATAATATGCAATCTAATCATGTCCTACTTGTTACTACGTACGACTTAACCAAAAGTGGATTGTTTCGATCTTTGAGTTATGTTCATCACTAATCTAAAGGAATTTCATTCTTAATTAGAATCAATAGCAACAATTTACATGCTAAAGTTAAATAACAATCCCGGGCCAAGGATCAATTTATGCTTTAGAAAATAAATTTGGCGAATGGTGCCAAACAGCACCTTCCTGGCCGCTTATGGAAATATGCAATTTTCTGAGGCAAAAAAGTTCATTCGCCAGATTATATTAAAAAATTATCAAGTAAAATTAGTAATGGTATATTCTTGTGAAAATCAGGTAACACACGACTCCTTCGCGTAAATCGATCCTTTTCTTTTTCACTTTCAGCGGTATTTTATAGTAGTCGGTTGATACACTGCAGATAAATTTCTGGTATGAACAATGTCGAGAAGATTGACAAGGTCTTGCATAGTTCACTAAGTGATTTGGTATTAATTGAAGTCTTCCACGACCACCTCAAAATTAGCATGTGCCTACCGTTTCTTGTGTACTTAGAATGTATGCATGCTTTGAATTTGGATCCGTGCAAATAGCTTCTAACAAAATCTTAACCAGGTACATGTTGGGAAGCGTTGATCATCTATCCATAACAAGAATATGGAGATACCGATGTTCATTATATATTGAAGTCTTCCACGGTCATACCTCATCATCAGAATTTGAGAGCTGTGCGCGCCTACCGTTTCTTTGTGTATATGCATGCTTTGCATTTGGATCCGTGGAAATAGTTTCTAAAAAAATCTTAACCAGATTCATGTTAGGAAAAGTTGATCATCTATCTATAACAAGATAGAGAATATTGATGTTCACTATATTAATTTATTATGTAAAAAAGTCGGCATTGAAAGATTTGTTACTGAAGATATCCATCAAGTTATTGACTCATTCCCATATGCATGTCGTCGGCATGTCGTAGGTGCTTGTATTGCCTCTAACTGATTCTCCAAGATGGAGTGTTGTGCGTTGTATTTCTTGTATTAGGTAAAAACTTGACATTATTATAAGATCTTTAGGTGGTGTGCTTCAGATTGTTGACTCCTTCCATACGTACGTATGAACGGCATGCATGCATTGACTAAGCTTTGTGTTTGGTTTACGAAATTGTCACAACATGCACGCAAAGTAGCTGGTGTGTCCTCTACCTTCAAATTGTAATTTTTTATATGGTACAGAAACAGTTAGTACTGTGCAGCAAAGTCCGGGAGATAAGTGGACGGTAACTGGAAATTTCATTATTTCATTTATTATTTCATAAATTGTTGATTAAAACTGAGAATGGTAGAAAATATGGTCTACGATTTCTCTAGAAGCAAAGGGATCGATCACGCATCAGACAGAATTCGTAGCAACCTACGTACCGAAACGGTTATACAATAGATAACGTATGCTAGTTCATCAGCATGTTCCACCAAACACAGAGACTTTCGTTCCTTTTGGTCGGTTCAACTGGACCGGTTCAATAATTAACTGCTCATTGTTCAAAACAAATAAAGAAATATATATATATATATATATAAATAATATCTATCCGATCATGATTATAGAAAAAAAAATCAGTAAAGTTTTTTGATTCAGTCATTGGTTTTTGTTCAGTAAGAATCGGTTGGTGAAGAATTAAGGAAAAGGTGCATTTTACTCCCTTCAAATATAACTGAAGTCTGGATAACCCCCAAAACTATTTTTTAGTTTAGTTTACTTTACCCCAAACTTATGTCATTTGGTTTAATTACCCCTAGTAAAATGTGCTTTTTTTCTCCATACACAATTTGAATTTAAAGTTGAAATTTTATATGGTGGTTGGGGACGTCATAATGTATATTTACAAAAAGTTAAACTTTTTTAACACTATTCTCATATACTTTTATATCACCATGATTATTTTATAATTAAATATCCTTCTCTACTAAAATGATGTTAAAAAAATTGTACAATATTTTTTAACATGCGTTATGATGTGAACCATCATTACGTAAAATTTTAACTTGTAATTTCAATTATGCATGAAGAAAATAAAAAGATAAATTATATTAGGGGTAAGTTGTTAAACCAAATGATATAACTTTGAGGGTAAAGTAAATCAAAGAAAAGTCTAGCGGGTTATCTAGACTTTGGCTATAGTTCAGAAGAGTAAATTAAACTTTTTCCTATACTTTTCTAAGGTTTGTGTTGTTTATTTAGTGCAAAGAGAACATGTCACATTATTGGTTAGTAGTAGAGTGCAACCAAGCGACCATTTTTTTAGCGACCATTGAAAATTCAATGATACGCCAGGTTCTTTACGTGGTCTCCGCAGCAAGTTCTACGGCAGACGTGTTCAGACCAGAGACCATTTCATGCATTATTGGCCGGTTAAGTTGACCTGTTCAGGTGGGCAGCAGCACTTCAGCAGGGTGATCTGCACCTATATAAACACATCCAAATCGCATCCACAAGAGAAACAACACACAGGCAGCAACGTTCTTGCTTTCAGAGAACACTAACACACACACAGACACACACACACAAAAAAGGAAAAAGAAAAAAAAGCTTGGCAAAACCAAATCAGAACAAAAATGGCCGCCGCCTCCTACTCCATTTTCGTTGTTTTACTAGCATTGTTTGCTTCACAGGCCATTGCTGGTGACCCCAGCCCACTCCAGGACTTTTGTGTTGCCGATATGCACTCACCTGGTAAGTATATGTAGTTATCTATATGTACAGTATATATATATATATATATATATATATATATATATATATATACTATATATATATATATATCGTATATGTATATATCTATATTAATTTAACATCTTTTTTATGTGAACAGTGCGCGTGAATGGATTTGTTTGCAAAGACCCCATGGCCGTGAATGCTGAGGACTTTTTCATGGCAGCCAATCTCGACAAGCCGATGGACACCAAGACTAGCAAGGTGGGGTCAAATGTCACGCTGGTCAACGTAATGAAGATCCCTGGCCTCAACACTTTGGGCATTTCGCTCGCTCGCATTGACTACGCACCCTTGGGAGAAAACCCACCGCACACCCACCCGCGTGCCACAGAGATCCTCACTGTTCTCGAGGGGACTCTCTACGTTGGCTTTGTCACATCGAACCCAAACAACACTCTGCTTGCCAAGGTACTCAACAAGGGGGACGTGTTTGTTTTCCCTGAGGGGCTGATCCACTTCCAGTTTAACCCCAACCCTTACAAGCCAGCGGTCGCCATTGCGGCACTCAGCAGCCAAAACCCTGGAGCTATTACCATAGCCAATGCAGTATTTGGATCGAAGCCACCGATCTCAGATGATGTGCTCGCCAAGGCGTTCCAGGTCCAAAAGGGAACGATTGATTGGCTCCAGGCTCAATTCTGGGAGAACAACCACAACTAGATGAATCAAACAACAAAATATCATACCGGAGATCGTTCATATGCACTCTTATCGTACAACGACCACATATTTATTGTTCTACATTATATAATAATATTAACGTAAATGATGTAATTCTTGCACGGTGACTTTCATTAATAAAGTTTGTATTTCTCGATGATTGTCCATTTAAATTTTACTAACTTGTAATGCATGTAATCCATCGGTACGTAGTTATTTTGCAGTTATATATTGGTAACCTACCTTTCTATTTGTCGAGCCTTTGCGAGAAGGAGCGCATGCTATAGCTGAGAAAGTTTAGCTATCTGGACATATTAGAAGCAGTAAGGGGTTAGAAACATGGAAATTTAAATCCATGGCGTACCTAATTTCTTTGGTACCCAACGCTGACAAAATAGTTTTTATGGAAGTTGAGTAAAATTGTTTAAAAAAGCTCACTCGGAGCTGATTTTTTTTAGCTTTAATGTGTAGTAAAATTTGAAAAGCTCACCGGAGCTGAAAACTTTAAATCTGTGTTTGTTATGCTTTAGAGTGAAATGATAATTGTAGTATTCGTAGAGTCATCTGGCATACAGCCAATGTTTTTGGAATGTCTTCCCCAGCAACTTACTTTTGCCTGTTCAAGAGCAAATGCTATACTTTTGCCTGTTCAAGAGCAAATGCTACGAAACCCCATGTCCAACAGTCGAAGAGCAAATTTTGCCAAAATCATGACATTCATAAGAATTGACATAGTGATAATTTAGAGGGTAGAAATTGGAAAGATCTAAACAATCATTTGTGTCTAAGTTGTTAGGACATGTAAGTCATGGGCAAGAGCACGAGGCAGGTCGACCTGGATGGTCATGGAGCTTCAATATTGATCTTTATCACTACTAAAATGAGGGTCTGGTGTGGCAAAACAGTGTTTACTATTACTAAGTGCTATTTTTAGTATTCATTTGAACAGTTAAAAATCCATCGCACTAGTAGAGTTTTAGTACAACTCTTCAGTTAACACCGATCCAACCCGACGTCCACCGCTAGGGGTGTTCAGATAACGTTTCATAAAACCAGAACAAAATCTCTTGCGGCTCAAATTGACTTGTGAGTTGGATAGTTTTAGTGTTCACAGCTTTCCAGTGACATACCAGTTTCGATCCCGGTTTGGGTTCACAGGTGACGGGCAGGTGACAATCAACTGAGCTAAACTAACTGTTGATGTCAACCCATTGTGCTTACTCGACTGCATACGTGGCTGCACGCTCCAGAAACAATGCAAAAGGCCAAGGAGAAATGGAACCGAGATTGGATGTGCTAAACGACTATGAATTCGTCAGCCGGAAGAAAATTCTGGTTTGATCAAGCAGCTCCGCAAAAAACATCATTGTTTTACCCAGATGAAACGCAAAGGTGGACGCGCTGGCAGACCACAGCATTGTCACACCATGCTTACAACACGCACGATGCTCACGGTAACTGTTACCTAGTGCTCAGATCAAAGACGTGGCCGCATCTCGATCTCTTCCCATCGGTAACCACGGGAAGTCATGCAGCAACTTCAAAATTTGCCACGCAACAAGGCAAATTATAGACAATAAAGAAATAAGAAAATTAACACAAAAGATGGACCACTCAAAAGAGATGGGGTAGCAAGCACCGTTAAATTAACAGTACAAAGAAACGACAACTCAAATATAATATAGCAACAGAATCACACAATGAGCCATGACAAAATCTGGAGTACTGGAAACCATCTCTAGAACCGCAACCAAGGCTTCCACCAGCAGCTCTATCGATTACAGAACGTCATTCATCGCCTGCATAGGAAGCTCGGCAACTAATCCCTTGCGAGTCTTCAGATCTCACTGCAAAGGGTGGCAGCAATTTGTCAGATTCTGAGCCATCCATGTGTGAACTATTTAATTTGTCCATAAACGGTGTCAGCTTTAGAGCATTTGGCAGCCTCCCAGCATTTCAGCAGCAATTGAGAGAGAAAATGCTACACTAAAGATTCTTAAACAGTGTCTCCAACTCATCAGATTCATTCAATTAATAGGAGTATCTTTTTTTCCAGACCAATATATATAACTGACATAATTTCCAACATAATCACTTTGGCAACACTATTCACCAAAAAAATGGAAGAATCAATTACATAGTCAATTCTTATATTTTTTTTTTTTTTTGTTTATCAGAGTGCAGCATTAGTTGGATGCCAACAAGTCGACATCTAACTAAAATGTAGTCCAATTTAATTTTACTACCTCCATATTAAATTGTTGTCCTTACGACAACAACTATATTTCATTTTTGAGCTAGAATGGTTGTCCTAATGACAATTAAGAAACGGGGAGTACTTAAAATACATACTGGTGTAATAGAAAGACGGTACTTCTATCAGCATGACACAAGAATCCATACGAGTCAAGATGGAACAAAAAAGTAATAGTCACACCTGCTACTGTTGTGGCGGCTGTGCTGCCGGCTGCTGTTGGTAATTTGGATAGCCACCATAAGCTCCATACCCGTACACATTAGGATCCTGTGGCTGAGAGTATCCATAAGCCTCATAGCCTTGCCCGTAGCCATAGTAGCCAGCATTAGCACCAGCCCATTGGTTGGAATCCTGTTGAGGCTGGAAGCGCACATGTATCAGCCTTAATTGGATGGAGGGGAAGAAAGCAAGGTAATAATAATAAAATAAATACCTGAACTTGTTTGTTGGAAGGAGTGCGACCCCATGAAAGCCTCACATTCTGCCCTCCAATTAAGGTACCTTGCAAAAGTGTCAATGCCTCCTCTGCAGAGGATCTGAATGCACATAAATATAATAACTGTTTACATGAATTCGTAGAATGGGTATCAACAAACAAGGAACAATAAAATAAAGGACACAAAATCACTTAACCTGTTAGCATATTGAACAAAGCCACATCTCTTTCCAACAGGAATCTTAACATGGACTACTTCTCCATAAGGAGAGAAAATTTGTTTCAGCGCATCCTCAGTAACATTGGGATCAAGACCACCAACAAAAATCTATTATCAGCAAGAAAGCAACAAAGATAAGCATCAATAACATAGATATGGCTATCACAAGAAAAAAAAGGAACAAAGAACGCACAGTTGTATTGTTAGGGTCACTGTCAGACTGAACTCCTTGAGCACTGGGTACTGAAAATAAAACAGAAATAAAGAAGGCATAATGTAAGGCTTACTGAATATTAAGATAAAATATAGACCCTAAAATATATATGAATATGGATGCTAATCATGCACCTCACAACAACGGTTGAAACTGCAGTCAATTATGAAATGAGGGTGTATATGCAGGTATGTCATGATATATTGCATCGCCACAAGAGAATGTTTCTGACAATCTGATCTACAATGACTAGCTTGGTAAACCAGAATAATAGGTAAAACAAATAAACACAACAAAATGAAAAAAATGAAAAGCAAGCAAGAGCAATGGTGTATATGCAGGTATGTCATCACATTTGCATCGCCATAAGAGTGTTTCTGATAATCTGATCCAAAACGACTAGCTTGGTAAACCAGAATAATAGGTACAATAAATAAACACAACAACATGACCAAAAATGAAAAGCAAGCAAGACTACTTTCAGAAATATAAAAGAAAAGGAAAGAAGGCAACCATATCATATATCAGTTTTTCTGTGTTGTCTTTCAAACTATTAGCATAATACTGGGGAAAAAAGACATGCAATAATGCTGCATCACTGATGGTTAAAAGGCCAGCTCCAGCAATTCATATAAACAACAATAACAAAGCCTTCAACCCCAATCGAGTTGGGGTAGCCTAGACACAAAACCCACAAGGACCAACAAGAAATGAATGTAACAAGATATAAAACAGCTACAGCAATTCATATCCAGCAGTAAGCTATTATTTTAATAATTACTCCATTCCTGTAAGTTTTGCAAGAACATAAAATCATTCAAGTAGGCCAAGTTCATTCGTTGGAATTCGAAAGCAAAAGAAAGTTAGTTATGAACTAGTATATAAATCACAAGATTCAAACCAAAAAAAAAGTACAGTATGTGCCTCAAGATAGATAGGTAACAGAAAACCTTTTTTCAACACAGAAAATAGAGACCAGACTTAGCTAGTTGGCAACAATCAAGGGAACTGAAAAACCAGTAATCAACTGCACATAAAATCATCATGATACAAAAATATAAGGTTTCAAAATGCAAACAAAACAACTAACGGTCCAAGAAGTAAAATCAAAACAAACAAGAATTGAAAGGTCAGTGGACAAAATGTCACCCCTTTTACATTAGCATTCCAATACTAAGCTTCAAGTTCTTCCTAAAGCTATTTACATAGCAGAGCTAGCGGAAAGGTGCTCAGCCTTCTTGGCTGAAAAAGTTTGAACCACCTGTGACCTAGAAACTCACCGATTACAAGGCTTAAAAATATCATATGCATTTTCTAAGAAACTACTAGAAGCAAAGGGTTGCAGATGCGAGAGATAGCCATAACAAGGATAATGGAGGAAATAAATGGACTGTTGCAGCAAGAAAGTAAGCGGGGAATGTTCACAGGGAGGAAAATGGATTGGTGCAGAAAGAAAATTAGTGTGAATGCTATTAGCCTCTATAGTAATAGTTTCAAATTTTTAATGAAAAAGATACAGAGAAATAAATGGATTGCAGAGGAAAGGGAAGACTAAAACATAAAGTAGATACTAAAGGAATCGATATCAAATTTAGGACATAAACAATTAACACTGACCTAACAGAGGCCACGCATTACACAAGATATGCATTGCAGCTCAAGTCAGTTCCAAGGCTCCTATATGAAGAGCCTGTTGGTATCCTGCTTCCAGACAACATGAGTTTTATGAGTATTTCAGAACCCTGGTGTATCAAATTATCCGAATCCACAAATGAAAATGTTGTGGCACAACTGCCTTGTTCAAAGGACTGAAAACAATGCCTAAATACATTTGGAAAAAACAAGGATACAAAACCAGAGCAAAATAGTAACGAGTAACAGTAATAAGTACCAAGAGAACAAACACAAAATAAATAACAGAACAGACACACAGCATTCAGTTCCCATCACATGCAGTTATGCAAATGTAATAAAATGCAGTTAAGATATGATAAGCCCATTCAGTGCATACCTTTCTCTTGAACTCCAGTAGCTTTCTTATTTGCAGCTGGTCCAATACGCATAGGCCTTGTGGAACAGAGCATTCCATTCATTTCAGTCATTGCACGAGCTTGCTCATTAGGATCACCAAATTTCACAAAGCCATACCCCTTCGGGCGCATTGTCAGTTTGTCTATTACAACTTTTGCTCCCTTCACAGAAGGGTAATGTACCCTGAACGTCTCTTGTAATATGTAGTCTGTAACATCAGCAGCCAAGTCGCCAACAAAAATCGTATAATCAGGGGTGTCATCACGTTTTTCACCAGCAGAGGCCCAGTTCAAACGGAATGGCAATTCTACATTTGGCATCATTGTCCCATTGTATGTCTGAAGAACTCTTTCAGCAGTAGCACGGTTCATGAATTCAACAAAACCATAGCCTTGAAGTTGCCCAGTATTCTTGTCACGAATTAGTTTAACAGATTGTACCTAAAACTCAGAAGAAAAAACAACAAAAAAAGTATCAGCTAAAGAAATCCAAGCACTGAACCAACCAAGCACTTAAAAAGGAAATCACGGTACTGCAAATAGCCAAATATCATGATCAAACTGGTTTATGTAGTTATGCCAGATAACCAATGAAAAGAGGTATACAAGAGAAACTAATCTACCCAAGGTATCAAAAATTGCCAATCATGAAACACAAACAAAACATTGTAGAGAAAGGAGATAAAAAAAGGGACATGTTGAATTAAAACTACCAAACACCGCAAGGATTTATAACCAGTGGACCGTACACTCTAACAAAATCTGACTGCCACTGTTCTAGCCCAATCATCCATGGCATACAGAAGGGAGAACACAAGAGCTTAAAGCAGACTCCTAACAAGAGCAGATTCATATAAATGCACAGATCCTGCAGTACGCACCATGATTCTTAAAATTTATCCATGAAACGGAAGAAAAATCTCTGAGACGAAACAAAACCGGAGTTCAACTACAGCATGTATTGCATAAATGCATTCATAAGTTAAAATAGCAGATTCTGAACAAAACTATATTACTCATATAATTGAACAGTTAGTGCAACATGTATGACAATACTCAAAACTACAAGGAAAAAATGCTTTATGACATCACGTATGACCCATTCGTCGGACTTTATGCCGACCAGGTGGCTTATTCCCTTCAATATATAAATTGAATAACTACCCAAGTGATTTTAGCCATTAGACCTCCTGATAGTAAAGAAGTCTACCAAATGAGTCATACGTACTGCATAGCAGCACTCAAACATATCTATGCATCAGAATTAAGAAGAGAAAATCTGCTGAGTGAAACAAAACCAGAGTTCAACTAAACGTGGCAGAAACGCATTCTAAAACCGCAATAGATAGTGCCTATAACCCTATAACCATATCTAATCAAAACACAATAACTTACGATATTCAATCCCAACGATTCATTGGCACAATTAACCATGTTCTGCAGGAAACACGTAACGATCTGTCCAACTAGTTCTCATCCTAGATGAAACGTCATCCATGTCAATCGGATCTAAGCAATCGCGCGTGCAGGTTCCGCGAAACGTGAACACAAATCAGGAGGAAAGGTACCTCGCCGGTAGACGCGAAGCAGTTGTAAACGTAGTTCTCGTCCATCCAGAACTGCAGGTCCCCGATCCAGAGCGTCCTGACCTCGTTAGGCCCGGCTGGGGCCGCCGCTGGCGGGGGCGCCTGCGCCGGCGAAGGGGCCCCGTAGTACGCGCCAGGCTGGGGCGGCGTGACCATAGGTGGCGGCGCCTGGCCGTACGAAGCCTGGTGCGGCGGCGGGGGTGCCTGGCCCCACATCTGCGGCGGGGGCGGCGCCTGGTACTGCTGCGGCGGCGGCGGAGCGTACTGCTGCGGTGGCGGCGGCTGCTGAGCCGGTGGGGCCATGTGTGGCGGCACCATGCTCCATGGAGGCGGCGCACCGGGGCCACCCTGCGGCGGCGGAGCCATGCCGGGCTGCGGAGGCGGTGGAGCCATGCCGGGCTGCATCATGGAGGCGGCGGCGAGAGGACGGGGCACAGGCGTGGAGGAGGAGGGGATGGGTTTGGACTGGGACGGGTGTACGCGTGTGGGCCAGGGTAAGATATTTTTGCCTCGGGTCGCGGAGGTGGTGGTCGCTCTGGAAGGGTCTATGCCGGGCCGGTAGTCCGCGAACGGCGTTCTGAAACCAAAGTGGCCTGTTACGGACGGTCCATTTAGCTAGCCCGTTTATCAGAGATGCACAACATGGCCCAAACAATTGCTTTCCTATTTCTCGTCTTGCCCATCGGTTTAACGAGACCAGAGGCGGCGGCGCCGCGCGGCACGGCCTCTCTGGCTCGGCGGACGGCGGACGTGGCGCCGGGAAGCGACTTCTCGTGGCAGAAGCGTTATAAAGTGCAAACTGTTAGATTTAGGTTTTCTTGGAGCTCGAGGGCAAGGAAAAGCGAGCAATAAGAAGTATTAAGTGATCAATTATCTCTTTCTTGTTATAATAGCATTGGGGGCTATTTATAGGCTAGAGCCATTACGACTTTACTAGTCGTATTATAGGAATACCCTCATCTTTCTGCTTTATCATAGGGCATTCAATGATTTAATTTTTTCTAGTACATGCACAGCTGCACCTCCGTCCTCTATACGTCACGAGCTTTATCCTCCCGTTGTGAGCCTCCTCCCCCTTCGGTGCAGAAGGGTGACAAGACCGAAGGACCCTTCAGTCCCGAAGGCTTTCTTGATCGCAAATCTTCGTGGGCTTATCGTAGGTCTTCGTGGGCTTTGCGCCATCCTTTAAAAAGGGGCCGCAGATGGGCCTCGGCCCCCCAACAGCAGCCCCTCATGGGTGAGATCCGCCTTCGAAAGAACTGAAACCATGACCGAAGGCCAAGCCCATCGGTCCTCCCTCCTTTTCAGTTCTTCGGAAGGCCTGCGAAAGAGGGTATATGTCGATAGATAAGTGTTAGTTGTGCAGTGTTCGAGTACGAAGTGGCGACCGTGTGGTTGAACGGAACAGGCATGGTTTCCGATGTGACGCATTACACAAGTACGAAGCGGCAACGGCGTTGTTTGAACGGAGTGGGCACGTTTCTCGATGAGGCGCGCTGCCGTTGGGCTTCTTAAGGGGCTACGTGTCGCGCCCTCTGAGGATTTCTACGGCGATGGCGGGGCAACGGCGGGCACGCCTATAAAAGCGTAGGCGGGGCGAGGCGGCGTGAGTCATTCATATTTCTCACGCCGCAACGCTCTTGCGCTTTAGAGGAGGCTTAGCATCGCTTTAGATTGTCGTGCGGCTGTCTGCCTCACCGAAGCCAAAGCCCGGTTCCGAAGACCTCAAGTTAGCGGAGTGATCATGCCGAAAGCTGGCGGAGCATCAAGCTCGAAGGGCCGGTGCCGTGTGTCAGACGCTTTGCGCACCAGTCCCTTGCTAGGGTTAAGCACGGTGATAGAGAGTCAGTTGAACGAACTGGCTGAGCGCGGATGGCTGGAGAGGCACTTGGCCTCCATGCCTCCAAAGGGGCGCAACACAGCCGGAAGTGCGAGCTGACCGCACTGTGCTGTTCCTTCAGTTCTTCAACGGAGGGCTCCGGATGCCATGCTCATCCTTTGTTGGAAAGGTGCTACAACGTTATGAGCTAGAGATCCAACAGATAACCGTCAACGCAATAGTGCGGCTAAGTATCATGTAATGGGCATTCCGCATGGAGGGGGTTATGCCGGACGCCGATGTTTTTGCTGTGATGCATCGGACAGCGTACCAGAAGCACGACAGCCTGATGGGGGAAGGGTATATGATGCCCTATGCCACCTTCAGCTTCATGCCTATTGACGAGAGCAAGCTCCCGGTGAAGGCTTATCGCGAGCACTGGGGCCGAGGGTGGACTTCCGGATGGTTTTACTATCATGTGGGAGAAGGAAGCCCTCTTCGGTCCAGTTGCTCGGAGATCCTTCACTGGCCTCGCCCGGCCATCGAACTGAGCGACAAGTCGAAGCAAAGGATGAGGGCGTTGGAGGTGTCCCGCAGACTAACTATGTGGGACCTTTGTGAAGAATTTGTGACTGCCGGGATCAGTCCTCTGCTCAAGGACTGGTCCCGAGAGTTTCTCGTTGGGCTGCCCGACAGCCGAAGGAGGCTGGTACTACAGCCGGAGAAATTTTTCGGTGAGTGTTCCGTACGATCCCACGCTCTCCAGTCCTTTGACACTTAAGTTTCTGTGCCACGGACTCATGTAACTAATGTACAGATCTCAGCTTGGAGGAGATCGAAGCGTAGGCCGAACATTACCTCGAGAAGTTCCGAGAGATGGAGGCACGCCACCGAGAGCGTGCTCAGTGTGGGCAACCGAGTTTTGCTCCTGAAGGACCCGCACGTGCAGCTTTCGGAACGTAAGCTGGCTGACAAGGAGGAGGGCGAGAAGGGGAAGGGGAAGGCGGCGACAGGGGACGCTTCAGGTTCGAAGAAGCGGAAGGCCGGCGGCGAGGCAGCCTCACCCCTCAAGGATGCTCGAGCAGCTAAAAGGCTGCCACAAAGGCCATAACAACACTGCAGGGCCGATGCTCTCCAAGTGCTTCGAGCTTGCTGCACACTGAGCCGGAGCCCGAAGTGGACTCCTCTGCCGAAAGGGCAAATCCGGGTTGCTTAATAGCACCGGAGGGGACCTCGGGAGGAGGGGCCTTGTCCGAAGCCCTCGAGGACTTCATGGTCGGGGACGTAGATTTTGTCTTTGAAGAGGGTACGTACTCTTAATTCGTTACGTAGGTTAGTAACATGCGCTAATTCTCTTATGTGACTTTCTGCAGAGCCCGTAGGAAGGAGAGAACCTTCCACGAGGGCCCAACCTTCGGAAGAAGGACTGGGTCAGAGTGCGTGTTTTGAGGGCGAGGAGGGTGCCGCCGGGACCGAAAGCCCACACACTTTCGGCCGCGGGAAGGGCTTGTACAGCTACCTACCTCCAGGGTCGTCGCCCGGAGACGTAGCTGCCGGGCTCCATAAAGGGGACCTTCTCCTGCGCGAAGGTGCGCGCCGCGCTCTAGGCTTAGCTGGACGGCTCATGGATATGGCCGGGGTCGACGAGCTTCTGAGTGAGCTAAGCCCGGCCGAAGCGTCGGAGTCGCTTTCGAGGATGGCTTTACAGGTATTTCTTATACATGTACGAGCTCGAAGTTGCAACTCATTTAGAAGGGCTGACAAGGTGCTCACGTATTTTGCAGAGTGCGATGCTCGCGCGGCACGTAGCGTCCTCAGCTCAGAAGAGCGAGGAGGGGTTACAAGGCCAGCTCCGGGCTATGGAGGCCGAAGCGAAGAAGTCCTCGGAGCTGCGGTGCCAGGCTGACCTCCGGACCTTGGAGCTGGAGCAAGTGCTTACCTCGTTACAAGACGAAAGGAAAGGCCTGGCGCAGGAGCTGACCGAGATGGTCCAGGAACGTGACACGTTCTAGGAAGCTTTAAAGGCCGCCAAAGGTCAACTTACCATCGTGGAGCACCTCACCGAGGGGGTAGGACAGCTAATGGGCGATGTGGACGACCTCCTAAATCAACTCGGGGTGAACGTGGTCGCACCACCACCGGATGCGTCCGAAGACCCCATGGCCTGCATCTCCCAGACCCGATGAGGGATCGAAGCGGCCCGCAAAGCGCTCCGTACGTTCGGGAACCACTGTCCTCAGGTGGCCTGGACCAGCGCTTTTGCTACTGTCCACGCAAGCGGCGTCACCGACTTCGCGCCCGTCAAGAAAGCCATCAGCGGGGTGCAGGGAGCCTATGCAACCAGCTTCGAAGCATATGCCGGGCTTTGGGAGTCGATCCGCGATGTCGGCAAAGCCTTCGCCCAAGTATTCTGGCTCTGGGGCGGCAGCGAGCTTAGCCGCGAGTCGGCGCTTCGTTCGGTGGGAGGCCAGCTGGGGCGGCGAGAACCGGGCCTTCGGCAACGGAAGCTAGGGAACCAAGCAGCCTTCGAGCCATAGATGATGACTCCGAAGGCCAGGCCGGGAGAGGTGGACAGCCGAGCGAAGCTTCGAGAGGCACCCACCCCCAGGTGTGAGCTGCTGCTTAGTTTTGGCCTAGCTTGTATCTAGGTTTTTTGAGAGCTTAGGAACAAAACGTTCTGCGAGAGCTTTGTAATATGACTATTGAATTGAAAAGTGACTTAGATTCCTCCTGTTCAGGCCGGATTGATTCTTGACGTGATGCCCGTGTCATATGCTCCTTCAGGAAGCACCACGGTTAGCCGAGTTAACTTTGGGAGCGAACATTAGTGGCGTAAGTGGTTCCGGGAAAACCCCTCTGGAACCATCGAAGAGTTTCGGGCGTACATAGAAAAGCACAACGCGGCCATCAAGGAGTCATGCAATAGGGTGAGCTCAAAAGAAAGGTTCGAATGGCGTGTCAAATGCGAGCATCGAAGGGCCTTACAAGAGAACCATTGCCCGGCCCTGGTGCTATGTGGATCGAAAGTTGAGCCGGAAGTAGAAACCATTGAGATATCCAGTGGGTCGTCGTCTCCCGAAGAGCCTATTCCGGACTTGATGGAGGAGTTAGCCCGCGCAGTGAACAGTCCCGAAGGGGTCATGAGCTACATCGCAACTTCGGCGCGAAATAAACGAGCTAGAGGAACAGCTCCCTAGCATGAGACGCTTCGATCGCCAAGCGCTGTGACGTAGTTGTCATAGTGTCATATTAGTGACGAGGAGATGTTCCTTATGCTGTAGTGACGGATAGACTTGATGTTATTGTAACGAAGTAATGTATGTGACATTATAATAACGAAGATATGTAGTTCACATCGTTGTAACGAAGAAATGTATTTAACAGCGTTGTAACGAAGAAATGTACTTGACATAGTAAGGAGCTAACCGCCGTCCAGTCCTTTGCTTGTCCAACATATTGAATGGAAGATGTCCTTCGGCTTCCATAATTAAACTTCGTATTCGATGCTCGTAGCCGCCCATGTGAAAAGTGTGTGAGGTCTGCTCGGCATGTGTAGTGTGCCGAAGGTCAAGTGACCGTCATACAACTTTCGTGAAAAACCACTATGCGTTGGACGAAAGACAGTCAGATCGTTAGACGCGCTGCCTCTTTCAGCCACCAATTGGCTTCTATGCGCATCGAGGGAATGACAGACCGTGTGAGGCACGGCCTCGCGTTAAGTCACAAATCAACGTCTCAATGCATCGAAGGCACTAGGAATCGTCTGAGGCGCAGCCCTTTCTCCGGACATGAACCTAGAAATCGTCTGAGGCACAGTCTCGTCTTCGGACATAAGTCGGCATCTCGATGCATCGAAGGCACGAGAAATCACATGAGGCACAACCTCGCTTTCGGACATAAGCCAACATCTCGATGCATCGAAGGCACGAGGAATCATATAAGGCACAGCCTCGTCTTCGGACATAAGTCGGCATCTCGATGCATCGAAGGCACGAGGAATCATATAAGGCACAGCCTCGCCTTTGGACATAAGTTGGCATCTCGATGCATCGAAGGCACGAGGAATCACACGAGGCACAGCCTCGCCTTCGGACATAAGCCGGCATCTCGATGCATCGAAGGCACGAGGAATCACACGAGGCACAGCCTCGCCTTCGGACATAAGCCGACATCTCGATGCATCGAAGGCACGAGGAATCACATGAGGCATAGCCTCGCCTTCGGACATAAGCCGGCATCTCGATGCATCGAAGGCACGAGGAATCACACGAGGCACAGCCTCACCTTTGGACATAAGCCGACATCTCGATGCATCGAAGGCATGAGGAATCACATGAGGCACAGCCTCGCCTTCGGACATAAGCCGGCATCTCGATGCATCGAAGGCACGAGGAATCACATGAGGCACAGCCTCGCCTTCGGACATAAGCCGACATCTCGATGCATCGAAGGCACGAGGAATCACATGAGGCACGGGGCATGCATAGGATGTTTGCGGGGGCGTCTTTCGAACGCCATTCGATTTACACTATTGCGAGACGCAGCTCGGCTTACTAGATTAGCAGCTAGGTGGTTCGAAGAACCTAGCTCGAGGCGCAGCTCGGCACAAAAGTAAAGAAAAAAATAAAATGACTTACAGGACTTTGCAAGAGACGCAGCTCGGCACAAGAGGGAGAAACCTGCAAGGCTTCGCACAAGACGTAGCTCAGCTTAAAAAAGGGGAAAAGGTCAGGACTGCGCGCGAGATATGAGTCGGCATGAGCAGTGATGACAGCTTAAGCATAGAAGCGCTTGAGCACATCCGTGTTCCAAGTGTGCGTGATAGGCGATCCATCGAGTTGCAGCAGGTGGTAAGCCTTGGATCTAACCGAACGGTGTACAATGAATGGACCTGTCCATTTGCTCTGAAGCTGTCCGACTGAAGTAGGATTAGGGTTAAGCTTGAGGACGTGGTCACCTAACTCGAAGGATCGGGGGTGAACCCTCTTGTTGTAAGTCTTCTCCATTGACTTGATGTAGCGACTCAGGTTCGAAACGGCTTTCAAACGAACTTCTTCAATGGTGTCCTTTGTGAGGTCTTCTGCATCGAGGGATGGGTGAATGGATCGAAGGGAACCATGTTTAATCTCTTCAGGGGTTATAGCTTCACTACCATACATGAGCTTGAATGGGGTGAACCCTGTTGCTCTTGTCTTCGTGGTGCGTAAAGACCATAGAACATGAGGCAAGATTTCTACCCACTTTCCTTTCGACGGGCCCACCAGGGCTCGAGAGACGGCGTGGAAAATATTGTCATTTGCGCATTCACAAGCCCCATTGGCTCTGGGATTGTCCACGGAGATATTGCACTTCTTAACGCCAATGCTAATACAGTATTCTCGGAATAGCTCAACTTCAAACTGTTTCCCATTGTCAACCGTGAGCTCGAGAGGTACTTCGAACCGGCATATCACATTTTTCCAGAAAAATTTTCTTATTGCAAGCGCTGTGATTTTGACCAGCGGTTCGGCCTCGACCCATTTTGTGAAGTAATCAATGGCGACCACCTTGAAGTGAAAACCACCAGGAGCAGTTGAAAGTGGCCCAACGATGTCGATGCCCCACCTAGCCAGGGGCCAGACTGGAGGAATTGGTTGTAAAGGGGTGGCTGGTTGGTGCGATTGTCGACCCATCCATTGGCATTCTGAGCATGTGCGGACCAGAGATTCTGCGTTGGCCAGAGCTGTGGGCCAGTAGAAACCTTCCCGGAAGGCCTTAGAAACCAGAGCACGAGGTGCAAGATATGATGAGCATAGCCCCTGGTGTATGTCGGAGAGAAGGCTACATCCCTCATTGCGAGACAGGCACCAAAGCAATGGCACGCAGACACCAGCTTTGTAAAGGATTCCTTCGACTAAGACATAGCCCCTCACGCGGTAGAGGAGACGTTGCTCCTCCATGTGATCATCAGGGGAAAGGCGCCCTTCGATATAAGCTCTGATGGGGGCGCGCCAATCTTCTGCCACAGCAGGGCTTACGGCAGCCACAAGCTTAATGTGTGCGGTAGATGGGGATCTGAGGACCTCATGAAAGACATAAGCTGGTTTGTTCTTCTGATAAGCTGCGGCCTTAGCCAACATATCCGCTTCCTCATTCTCATTGTGCCGAATGACTCGAACCTGAAACCCTATAAATTGCTTCTCCATGTCATGAACGAGTTGAATATAGCGGGCAAGCTCCGGTTCTTTAGTTTGGAAGTCTTTGGTGATTTGCCCGGAGGCCAACTGAGAATCGCTAAGAACAACCAGTCGCTTCGCACCTAGATCTTAGACCTTTCGAAGGCCTAGTAGGATGCCTTCATACTCAGCCCCGTTGTTGGTCGTCTGAAACTGAAGAGACGCGGAGTACCGAAGCTTCTGCCGACTAGGCGACGTGATGACTGCAGCGCAACCGGCACCAGAAGCTCCCCAAGCTCCATCGGTGAACACAAGCCAGGAGGGGTCTACCGGATGAATATTAGAATGCTCGGAGGTAGCCCACTCTGCCAGAAATTCTGCTATAACCCCGGACTTGATGGCTTTCCGAGCAATGAAAGATATGTTGTACCGCGCTAGCTCGGCTGCCCATTTGATGACTCGACTCGGGGCGTTTTTTTTTTTTGAGAATGTCGCGAATGGGGTAAGCCGAAGGGACTAGTATTGGGTGCTCGTCGAAATAGCGTCGGAGCTTCCTGGCCACCATGAGAACTGCAAATGCCAGTTTCTCTCCCAGAAGGTAGTTGCACTTAGCTCCTGATAGCACTTTCAAGACATAGTAGATTGGCTGTTGAACGAGTTTTTCATCCAACTTGAGCTCATGCACCAGAACGGCGCTAACAGCGCATTGAGCTACGGTGATGTAAAGTATCAGGGGGACTTTCGGAGGTGGTGGATGCAGAGTGGTTAACTGAATGAGGTAAGCCTTGAGCTCCTTAAATGCTTTCTGGTGCTGTGGAGTCCACATGAAAGGTCGGGAACCTCTGAGGATTTCGTAGAAGGGCAGGCTCCTTTCAACTGACTTGGCGATGAATCGATTTAGAGCTGCCAGCCGCCCTATGAACTTCTACAATTCTCTTATTGTCTTGGGAGGATTCATATCGAGTATCGCCTGTATCTTAGTGGGGTTCAGATTGATACCGTTCTTCGAAATCATGTAGCCCAGAAGCTTGCCGGAGCTTACCCCGAAGACGTATTTTGAAGGATTCAGCTTCATATCAACTCTACGGAGGCTCTCAAATGTCTCAGTGAGATCCGAGATGTGACTATCTTGAACTGTGCTCTTGACCACGATGTCGTCGATGTAAGCAGCTACGTTACGCCCAAGCTGTTGTTTCAACATTTCTCTGACCACCCGAGAGAAAGTAGCCCCGGCGTTCTTGAGGCCAAAAGACATTCTGTTGTAGCAGAAGGTTCCCTCTGGAGTTTGGAATGCTGTGAATGGCTGATCCGATGGAGCCAGCCACACCTGATGAAAGCCAGAATATCCATCCAGAAAACTTAGTAGCTCGCAGCCTGCTGTATCATCCACCAATTGATCAATGCGGACTAGAGGAAAATCATCCTTCGGGCAGGTCTTGTTCAAGGAAGTGAAGTCAATGCACATTCTCCATTTGCCATTCTGTTTCTTGACGAGAACAGGATTGGCCAGCCAAATTGTACGATCGTTTGGTCAGATGACTCCAGTGTTGAGCAACTTCTGAACTTTTTGCTTGAGTGCAGCAACTTTCTCGGCTGTCCACTGTCGTATCTTTTGCTTCACTGGGGGGCAGTGCGGACTTATGTCCAGTCGATGCTCCATAATGTCCCGACGGATGCCGGGGAGATCTTTGGGCGATCAAGCAAAGATGTCTGCATTAGATCGCAAGAATGTCAAGAGCTCCTATTCTTGCTCCGGGGCAATTCTGTGCCTATGCGGACGAGCTATTCTAAGGCAGTCAGGTTGAGGAGGACTTCTTTGGAAGTAACTTCTGCTTTCACTTGGATTGGGGGCTTGGGCAATGCTGTGACATAAGTTTTGTTCAGTGCCTAGTCTTTTGGCCCTGGGGCGAGCGCGTGAACCTGCTTCTAGCCCAGAGCAGTACCCAATTTGAGACGGCGTGCTTCTGTCTGATCACCGTATAGCGCGATAACTCCGTTTGGTGCTGGCATCTTCATGCATAGATATCCGTGGTGTACTACGGTGCTGAACGCATTGATCGCCCCCTACCGAAGATAGCATTGTAAGGGTGGGGGAAGTCCATTATATCAAAGACTACCTCTTCCGTACGATGGCCTTCTGTGCCTGAGAATGATACTTTGAGCTTGACGCTACCAATTGCATACACAGGCTGTCCTCCGAACCCCTCAGAGGTACAGGGGCAGCTCTGAGGTCTTCTCGGGAGATACCCATCTGTCGGAGGGCACTGAGGAAGATAACGTCAGCGGCACTACCTTCGTTAATAAAGACCCTACGGACCTCATCCCCATTGATATCCACTGCTGTAACAAAGGCATCCTTGTACGGGTAGTCTATTGGCTTGAGGTCTTCTTGAGTGAAGCTTATGGGCATATGAGACCAGCGGCACTGTACAAGAGGGGGGTGAGCTGCCACATGATTGACCCGTCTGATATACTCTCGGCATTGATGCTTGGAGGGAAAATCCTGGCCCGAGCCCCCTGTTATAGCGAAGATGATCTTACGTGCTTGGTTCGCTGCGCGGAGGGAGGGGCCTGCTCAAATGTCTGCTGCGGTAGAGGGGGCGGCGGTGGCAAGCACTTGTGATGTGCATTTTGCGCAGGAGGAGCCCAGGCGAGAGCAGGACATGGTGGTGGTGTGAGTAATGCAAGCTGCTGAGTTGGTTGGTATCACGATGGAGCCCCTTCGTGTCGCCGGAAAGTATGAGAGACTTGCTTGACTGCTTCCAATGCTTCCGCGCGAAGCTTGGCTTCTCGAAGGGCTAGAAGGTTAGGGCAATAGTTCGAAGTGTGCCCCTGCCCAACCCCATGATAGAGGTAATAGAGTTTGTTGGGGTCCCTTAGTGGGCGATGCTGAGGGCCGATAGAGCGTCCCCCCTGGTCCTTACTCATCCGATGCCTGTCCTGCCGCCGCGACTCCGGTTGATGATTGCGCGGTGGGGACCTGGCTCGGGGTGGTGCAGGGTCTTTCTGAATAGGCAGCACTTCCCGGCGAGGTGGCTCATAAGTCTTGCTATGGTGGCGATGAAGGGAAGATCGACACCTTTCGGGGGGACCCCCTTTCTGTGACACATGATATTATTTCTCCCGCCTGATGTCATCTTCCACCCTAACCTGAGCTTCCAAGATGCTCAGCATGTGATCCAGGATCTTGGCTTGTATCTTGCGCAGCTCAGATCTGGCTGGACCGAGTTGAAGTCCCTTCGTGACGGTGTCAATAATAGTAGCATCATTGATGTCTTCGGCCTGGCACTTGAGGTGGATGAATCACCGAACATATGCTGCTAGGCTTTCGCCATCGCGCTGAATGCAGGCATGCAGATCTCCTGAGCTGACATGACGGGCGTGATTGCCCTAGAAGTGCACTAATACTTCGTGTCTCAGCTGACCCCAAGAGAAGATATTCAGCGGGTGCAATCTGGTGTACCACGTTCGAGCGATTCCCTCAACGGCCAGCATGAAGGCCTTTGCCTTGACAGCATTCCCTCTGCCAATGGATTCAATGGCTGCTTCATAACTCATGAAGAATTCCCTGGGATCGGAGACGCCTGCATATGTTGGGAGCTTGACCGCTGCAAAGCGTGATGGCAGGGTGCCTGCTGAAGTTCTGGAGCCAGCGGCGAGGTCTTGTCGTAAGGTACTACTGGCGACAAGGATGGAGAGGAAGCTTCGTCGAAAGAGGCATAGCGCGGAGCTTCGGTTCCGGAATACCCACCCTCTTCAAAGCCTCTATCTGCTTCCGAAGTAACTCTTGCTGCCTCCGGGCGGCTTCCGCCGGAGCTTGTACCCCAACTCTTCCTTGGACATGCTTTCCAGAGCCCGCCGGCGGAGCTGCTCCTCTTTTGTTGCCGCCTTGGCTCTTTCGAGCTCCACCGTGAGCTCCGCAGCTCTTCGCTCTTCTGCCGCGACCACGTCTTTCTCCTGTTGGAGGCGCGCCAAGGCCTCGACTTGTGGAGGTAGAAGCTCCTGGTTGCCGGCTTCGGTTGAAGCTTCGGCAGCCAACCTTTCTGCTGGGAGCACCGGGGCCGAGGTCTTCATTGCTGCTTCCACAGCCACGGTGACCGCCGGCTCTTCAATAGAAGCTTCGGTTTCGTCTTCCGGGTGAGAACTTTCGCCATCACGAGGTGGTTTCTTCGCCTTCCCTTTAGCTCCGGCCATCCTAACAGACTTTTTGTTCGAAAAACATGGACGGCGCCAGCTGTTGGATTTAGGTTTCCTTCGGAACTTGAGGGTAAAGGAAAGTGAGTAATAAGAAGTATTAAGGGATCAATCATCTCTCTCCTTATTATAATAGCCTTGGGGGCTATTTATAGGCTAGAGCTATTACAACTTTACTAGCCTTATTACAGGAATAACCTCATCTTTCTGCTTTACCATGGGGTATTCGGTAATTTAATTCTTTCTAGTACATGCACAGCTGCACCTCCGTACTCTATACGTCACGAGCCTTATCCTCCCGTTGTGAGCCCCCCTCCCCCTTCGGTGCAGAAGGGTGACAAGACCGAAGGACCCTTCGGTCCGAAGGCTTTCTTGATTGCAAATCTTCGTGGGCTTATCGCAGGCCTTCGTGCGCTTTGCGCCATTCTTCAAAAAGATGGGCCTAGGCCCCCCAACACAAACTGTTCCCCACGCTTGTGTAGGTGCGTTCTGTCTGCTTGACACCATTGCACGGATAGTAGTAGTATGACGTTCACTCCGCTCGCGACCTGCTCGACTTAACGCCTGAACGGTATGAATTTTTGTTCTTGCGGTGCTCGACTAGGCATATTTTGTGCGCATTCTCGATCTCCTTGTAGAACATGTGGCACACACGCACTTCATCACAAAGATGCGCAGTTCACAAAGGTCCGGCATGGATCATGATCATTTCGTCTATCTCTTCGTTCGTTTCATTAGGAGGCTTGCTCCCTCATTGTTAATGACATGGTCAACAGATAATGATTCGTTTCTAGAGTTGAAATAGTGCCTGTATCGAGCTGTGGGCGCACGTTTCCACCGAGGTCTGGAGTCAACTCTTCACACTGTATTGTTTGTCTGCTTTTGGTTTCTTTTTCCTCCGTCCAAAATCATTATTTTGTTCACTTCTGCGGAATGTCAAGGCAGCCGGCGTAAATTATTGCTACAAAGACTATTTCATTTGTGCTCTTCGATATGATCAGTAACAAGTCTCAAGCATGCCTTATATGTACTATCTTTTATTCCCTTGCTGCTCCTTCAAGGCAGCCGGCATAAATATGCGTACAAAATCTTTTCATACTGTGTCAGCTAGAGATCTGTACATTGGCAGTGCATCCAATAGTCCTCTTCTTTCATCTATAGTCCATGGTCTACTTCTCTTGTTCTCCCTGATCCATTGTGAACCCCTTCTAGTTCCTCCTGTCAATCTGCCTTCCTTCCTTCTTTGCTTGTACTCTACAATAAACCTCTACTGATGGCCCTGGTACCCATTTGAACCACCAGGCGACAGCTCCCTGCTAGAGTTTGCATCACATGTTGGCCTCCATGATGGCGTCGTTGTCCTTGAGGAGAAACTGAGGAACGCCAGCCTGGTGCTAGGTGCTGTCCGAGAGATCGAGATCAGGAACGAGGCGCTGGTGGAATTGTTGCCAGAGCTGCAGCATCTGGTGTACGACGCTGAACTGGTGCTCGATGAGATTGACTACTTCCGCATCCAAGCAGAGATTGATGCTGATGTGGAGATGTTTAGTGAAACTCATGGCTGTATGTGTAATGCTGATGTAGAGATGGTTGATGAGACTCGGGATGGTAAGAGAGCAATTTAGGTAGTGATCATAAAATTTGTAATTCTGATGTATCTTTCTAACGAAAACCTGATGTGTCTATTCTTACTTGGTCCTGCAGTTGTGGCTGAGCATGTAATTAGCAACACGTTGATCCCTGCATGCGGACATGCTACTGTTCAGGCTGAGGCAAGGATTCAACTTGACAGATACAAGGTATTGCCTCAAATTTCTGAAATCAGTTGGTCGTTGGGTCAGCTCACTGATGACATACGTAAGGCACTCAAGCTAGAGGAGCTAGATTCCATGGCATTAGCAAAGCGTGGCCCTGAAAACCAAAGGCACTTGACTACATCGTATCTTAGTGAAACTAAGATGTACGGGAGGGACAACGAGAGGGACCAGATCTTGGAGTTATTGATGGGTAATTCTGTTATGAACCTCACAGTTCTCTCTATTGTTGGTAATGGTGGCATTAGCAAGACTGCATTGGGACAATATGTCTGCAGTAATCCCAGAGTAGAAGCCTATTTTGACACTATGATATGGGTATGTGTCTCCCTGAATTTTGATGTCGTGAAACTTACCAGACAGATGCTAGAATGCGTAACAGGAGTTGACCAAGATGGCAACACAAATTTGATTGTTCTTCAGGCGACGCTCAAGGATGAATTGAAGGGCTGCAGAGTCTTGTTAGTTTTAGATGATATATGGGATATCAAAGATAGCGGCGAGTGGAGCAGGCTTGTAGCTCCCTTTGAATCTAATCAGCAAGGTAAAGGAAACGTGATATTAGTGACAACTCGAAAACATTCTGTGGCCATGACTGTTTCGACATGGGAACCAATTACATTAGATGGCCTAAAAAAAGAAGATTTCTGGGAATGCTTTAAAGCATATGCATTTGGTAAAGCAAAAGGGAACAAAAAGTTGTACCATATAGGGAGGCAAATCGGTGATAGGTTAAAGGGTTACCTTCTTGCAGCTAAAAGTGTAGGGGGGCTATTGAGGAAAGATATAAACTTTGAGCGCTCGACAAGAACTTTTGAGAGCAAACAATGGATAGCGCACAAAGATACTGAAGGAATCATATCAATTCTTAAGTTTAGTTATGACCATCTTCCCTTCCATCTGAGACGATGCTTCTCATATTGTTCATTGTTTCCCAAAGCTTATCAGATATATGTAGAGGACTTGGTCTATCTTTGGATTTCTCAAGGGTTTATATATCCTGCTTGTGATGATAAAGATTGGAGATATTGGGTTCGAATATTTACATAATTTAGTTAATTTAGGATTTTTTGAGAGTTTGGATAAAAGAAACTGATAAGCACTACATCATGCATGACTTAATGCATGATCTAGCTCTGGGTGTTTCATCAAAAGAATGCTTTACTATGGATGGTTCTCACTGCCAACCAGTGCCATGAACAATCTGTCATTTATCTATAATTGCTTCATGTCAATATTCAGACTTTGAGAATGATTTGCTTCAACTTGATACACTGCAAACAAAGAGGCTGAAATCCTTAATGTTATTTGGCAGTTTTGGTTCAACATTTCTCACAGGATTTCACTTTGCTGCTGATGTGATATGCAATCTGCGTTCATTGCAGATATCTAGAATTGAGGATGATGGAGACATTCTATCTGGATTTGGACAATGTATTCATCTTCGATATCTTCGAACAACCAGACAAGAATATGACAAACATGACCTTTATCTTAAAAGATACGATCGTCATTTCCCGCATGAACTGTGTAGACTTTACCGCTTGCAATTCCTGAATGTAGGAGTAGACTGTTATCTTTCTAACTTGACAAAACATTTCTTCAATCTTGTAAATCTACGACATTTTATTTGTCATGAAGAAAACCATTCAGAGCTTTCTGAGGTTAGCAAATTATCTTCGCTTCAGAAGCTACGTCATTTTAAAGTTAGAAAGGATGTTGATGTTCATATGACACAGCTGGCAAATATGTTAGAACTTGATTCACTATCCATTTTTGGTCTCGAGAATGTAGAAACCAAGGAAGGGGCAGTCAATGCCAGGCTCCTAGACAGGAAACACTTAGAAAGCTTGTGCATGAGCTGGGGTGCTGACAGGATTGATGGTAATCCCATTACAGAAAAGGAGGTACTTGAGGGACTTACAACCTCTTGAAGAACTGAAACATCTCCAAATCCGTGGGTACAGAAGTCCTTCAACTCCAACATGGTTAGGTGAGGCTTCACCACTTTTTCATTTGAGATCTCTCTATTTGGAAGATTGCCAGCAGTTGAGGACTCTACCACCTTTTGTGCATTTGAAGTTCCTGAAGAAGCTACATTTATCAAGAATTTGTGGTCCACCCGAAGTGTCAACTCATTCTTTAGAGGAGTTTGTTATTGACAAAGTTGAAGAAATAGAAAGATGGGTCATTAGAGGCAAAATGTTGTTGCTAGCATCAGAGTTACAGGTCCCTGAAATTAAAGATTGCTCCAAACTAAAGGAGCTTCCTTTTTCACATTGTTCATCTGCCCAAACCACAGAAATTCATTTATTCCATCTTCTCCATAGTTTTATCATACATGATTGCCCCTTGCTAATGCCATTACTTCCCCTTCCTCTTGGACCTAAGGTATTGAGAATGACTACTGTAAATGTTGGGTCACTACTATATGAGAGTTTGTCATATTATCAGTTTAAAAGCTTAAAATATTATTAGACACTGATCTTGGTCGGGACTGAGAAATTGATAACACCAAATGGTGTGTTGAGTTTTCATAATTTTGGGGCCTTATCAGAACTCACTCTCGACGGTTGTGCAAACCTCACTTGGATCTCATGGGGTGAGGCATTCCAGCAACTTAGATCAATGAAGAAACTGAACTTTGTGGGATGTCCAAGACTCTTCGCAATGAGTCCGGCACATGATGACCAATACAAAAGATAATCCATTACCAGCTCTAGAGGAGCTTACTATCAAATCGTGCCATATCATAGGAAGTTTGTTTGATCATATGTTATCTCTTCTACCATCGCTGGTAAAGTTGAAGCTTATAGATTGCCCTGATTCCACTTGGTTCCTTGATGTCCTTAAAAAAGCTGCACATTTCAAACTGTTTGGATCTCTCCTGTGGAAACAATGATGGACTCAGAGGACTCATTTCTCTTGAGACATTGAGGATCGGAGATTGTCCCAAACTAACGTCTTCTTTGGTGCTTGATGAGATGGAGAACGAAGGTCAAATCATGAGCAGAAACATCCTCCTTCCATCATCATTGCAGGAACTCGTCCTTGATGGTTTCAGTCAAAAGTTCTTGCCTCTATCAAGCCTCACCTCTTTGAAGGAACTTGGCATAACTGAAAGCTCAGATCTAGAATCTCTTGATCTACATTCATGAACAGCACCGGAAGAGATAAGAGTTCATTGCTCTGGGGCATTGTTGTCTGTAAAAGGACTGCAAACATGCATTCGACTAAGATATCTTCTAGTTTATGACCGCCCTGGCTTTTGGCGTGCTTGGAGTCATGCAATAGAAGAGCTGATCAGTTTAGATCATGATGTCTTCTGCCCAGAACTTGAAAGGATTTGGACAGATGATCTCTCCCTACTGTCAGTCTGCTCCAGTAAATATCTCCAATCTCTCACGTGGCTAAGCTTTATGTGTTTTGATGATGAAGAAGATAAGAGCTCAACAATGGTGGGACCAAAAGAAGCTTTCCCATTACTTACTTCCTTTCAGGACCTGGAGTTTAACACTTACAAGGCACTTCACACTTTGCCTATGATGTTGCATCTACTTCCTTCCCTGAAGAAGTTAGCAATAAAATCATGTGAAAACATGTCGCAACCCCGTCCGATAAAATCGAACGGTTGCTCATCCAGGATCATTCGGGGGGGGCGCTTGCCGAAATAAGTGACTTTGCAATACAATAATTAACAAGGACTCGCATAAATGACTTGAAGATACATTAATTCAGGTTATATTACAACTGATTTCAGAAGTTTAGGAAGTGCGGAAACGTAGTTTTGATAACAAACACGTGGATTTCAGCGGAAACAAAAATCTAACACTCGACGCCTCGATTAAACACCCCAGCCCGATGGTGTTTAATCTCCATGGGAGGGCGAAGCGGGGACCCACTCGAAGGTCCACTCCGAGGGCATCTCCTCTTCCCAACCACCCTGGCTACAGTCAGCACTATTACCTGCAAAACAACAATCAACAAACCGTGAGCGACTGACGCTCAGCAAGACTTACCCGTCAATAGGCCTTCTAAGGCCGACTCCTAGTATGCAGGGAGTATTTGTGGCAGCAGGGTAGTATTTGCAAAAACAGCACTAATGGTAAACCCTATTTTCAGGTTTTTAGCCAAGATTTTAAGAGTTCACTAGCAGTAGTAAAATGTGCTCTTAAATACTAAACAAACATGGTTGCAATACAATTTATTGAGATCCCAATACATCGGTTTTCCCACCATACAACCCACATTCTCGGCAAGATGTGACACAGTGGACAAGCGGGTACTCTTAACCGTGAGGGGCGGCGATTATAATCGATGTACATCCTGCAGGAGAAACCCGAATAACACGACACGTGCGCACTTCACGAGTCGCACGTGGCCACCTTTCACTGCATCGCGACAGTGTTGGTCCAACATCCATCTCTCCAAGGACATGGTCCTCCAGGCAACGCCCTACGTTCCTGTACGGCCCCAAGCCTTTCCCACTAGCACATGCCCAAGAAAACAGAAATGCGAATTCATCCACCATACTGGTCCGTTCACCCGGAAAAAGAGATGGCCAATCGTCCAAACACTGCGCAATGAGCTACGTCGGTTTCCTGGGTCCCATATGCCAGTATGTATTCGGTACACAACTCAATACTTGCCCATGGGTGCCGACATTCAGTACCATTGTTAACTTAATCCATTCAGCAATACTGGCTAACAGTTAATGTCATATTTTGTGCCCATTCCTTAAAGACTACACAGTTGACAGTCACCCACCTCCCACAAGATTTTAGCTATCGAATGAGTAATCTCCATACTACTCATGTGCTACCGATTCCTAATATTAGCAAGGCATGCTAGCGCTTAGCTGATGCTACTGGATTATCCCATAGGAACTCCTGCTAAGGCTATGCAACTAGGTGTCAAACAACTCCTCGACGTAATGCACAAACAAGACCTGCAAACATAGTGACAAAGTAAAACTTTAAATCTTAGGTGTGCACCGGGGCTTGCCTCGGTTCGGGGAGAAGTTAGCACAGTCGATGGCGGGGTCGGCAGCGGGGAAGTCCTCCTCAGCCTCAGTGGCCGTCTGCAGCTCGGTTCCTATATGAAGATGCAAGGTAATCTTGTATTACAGATGAGTGAAGTTGCATGAATTTCTCTCTAACAAACTTTAGTGTTGCTTCGGTAGACGGGACTAGCTAGACTGGTCGGACGGCAAAGATTACCAGAGGGCTGTCGGTGGAAAAAGAACAGCAACAGAGACCGGTCGTCGGAAAGAGATGTCGACGCGCCGCTACTGCTGAAATACTGCGGAAGAATGGGGCGGCGGTTAGAGACGATAACGACGGACGATGGAACCGTCGGCAGGGCAAGGCTTACCGAGCGCACCTGAGCACGAGAGAAGCTGGCTCTGCTTCGGCCCTGCGGGGCTCTTCGGCTGTAATGGCGGAAGGGAGTGGAGACGAGAGCAGAGAGACGAGCGCGCAGAGGAGCAAAGGAGCTCGCCGAGTGAAGTGTTTCGTCTCAGGGAAAAATATCAGCCTCCGTTCCTTTTGTCTCTCCAGGACGACGCAAGTTGGCGCGGCGGCAGTGTACTGCAGCGCATGGGCGCCGGGCGTGCGCGTCCCATCACGAAGACTTTCGGCGCGGTGGCAGCACTGCTGTGTACGGCCAGACACTTTTACGGTTGGGAAGATGACCGGCAGCATTAATGGCGCGGCCGCTTCGAGCTCGGGTCCGACGAGTCTGTCCGGCCTCGGGGTCGAGCGAGGCGGAACGAAATGCGGCTTGTCCGACCTCGGGGGTCGAGCGAAACGGAGCGAAACTGCTTGTCCGACCTCAGGGTCGAGCGAGGCGGAGCGAGATGTCCGACCTCGGGGTCGAGCGAGGCGGAGCGAACGGCTTGTCCAACCTTGGGGTCGAGCGAGACGGAGCTAACGGCTTGTCCGACCTCGGGTCGAGCGAAGCGGAGAGTGATGACGGGTCGGGCGAGACGGAAAATAATGTCCGACCGCTGGGGGTCGGAGTCGGGCGAATCGTGAAAATCATCCGACCTCTGGGTCGGAGGTCGGGCGAATCGCGAAAATCATCCGACCTCTGGGTCGGAGGTCGGGCGAAACGCAAAAGTCCTCCGACCTCTGGGTCGGAGGTCGGGCGAATCGGATTCCCAAACGACGGGGTCGGGAAGACATGGAAAAGAACAGAGGAGCGGCACCCGGAGGAGCAGGGACTCGGGCGGCGGCTTGAAATTGGGAGAACAGAGGAGACCGGACGGCGCTCGTTCCTGCTCGGAGCGGAGCAAGGCCGGCGGTACACGGGCGAAAGCAATGAGAAGCGGAAAGACAGTAAAGATTGGATTTCAAATTAAATTTTGAATTTAAGTTCTGTTGATTAGATTCTACGATGTCATTAACTTTGGGTTTTGAGATTTTTATTAAACACAATAAGCCTTTATTGACAAAAGATTTAGCGAGAATTCAGTTCGGGATGTTACAAAACATAATGTCACTGGAAGAGCTAATTTTGTCAGCTTCCTCGGAAGAATTATACATCATTAGTTGTGAGAGATTGTGTTCCCTGCCTGCAAAGCTGAATTGTCTCCCGTCCTTAAAGAAGTTAGAGATTTCTTCTTGTCCAGGCATTTTTTCTTTAAAAGAGCAGTACCTGCCATACTCTCTGGAAGAAATTGTTATAGAGTGCTGTGAGAATCTTCAATCGCTCCCAGATGATGTATCTTCTAAGCTCTCTCAGCAAGTTAGATATCAAGTCATGTCCCAGCATTAAGTCAATGCTAGAAAAGGGCCTTCCTTCCATGTTGAGAGAATTGTGGATCTGGGACTGCAGTGAGGAGTTAAAGAAGCAATGCACTAAGATTGACAATATCAAAGAGCACTACATTTATGTTTCTAGATTAGTTGGAAGTTTAGAAATGATTATATACAAGTCATTTCACTATGTTTCCTTTCCATTGAGGTTAAAATTGCTGCTCTATGCACAGCACACATGACTGTGAGAAAGTAAGGCTACTGTTATTATTTTACTCCCTCCATTCTTTTTAAATATTTAGAAGTAGAATTGTTGTCCCAACGACTGTATTAAAATGTACTACCTATGTTTTTCTATTGTTGATGTTTTTTAGTATAAATTTGTAGTAGAAAACGTCAACAATAAAAAAGAGGTAGTAGGTAGTATATTCTTTAGAAGGTAATATAAATGTATTTATTAGATCCAACAAATATATCCAACCCGTGAGATTCAACATGAGGTTGAACTTATTACTATTTTTTTCCAGGAGAACAATATACTCAACATGAGGCTTAAGAATATTATATTTAATGCAGTTAGGGTCTTATGGGTAGGAAATTAAAAATTCTCTACACGTTCATTTAAATGTGCTTCAGAAGTTGCAATTTTCTTGGTCAAACTTGTGTTGTTATATACAAATTATTAGTGTTATTAGTTCTTCACTGCTCATTATATTTGAAAAATGACAAGCAGCTTATGGATCCTCCTGTTTGAATCTCGTCACAGGTTGGATATATTTCACTATGGTGTTGATTGGATATAGTCGTTGCGGTTTGTTCTCTATGGCGTCTACCAATCCATCTTATTTGCCGTGCTTCCGATGGATTCAACAAAGGTCTTATGCGTCAGACTTTATTGTGATTTTGTTCTACGCAGTTGTGGAAAGGATATTGCTTCCATGGCACACCCTTGCTAACTCCATGTCGGTGTTTCAGATGCTTCCATAACAGGTAGAAATATGATTATTCTTTTCCTAATTTGTCTGAGAATATGCTTATAAACTGGCTAGCCCATCATGTGGAGTGAGATACATCAGTTTTGTGGCGGTACTGATTAGATATTTTCTCGCTATATATTCATTTATCTGCAATATGCTTATTGCTTACCAACGGGCATACATTTGGAGTGTTCTACAATTGTTTTCTTTTTTTTTTTGGCGGGTCTAATTAGATGTCGTCTTACTGTATTCAACAGAGGTTGAGGTGCATGATCTTCACAGTCCGTGGTGCAAGAGTGAGCCATAGGCAAGATTTCTAGCAGCCGGAACAATAGAAGGCCAAGAATATCAGAAGCTCAAGAAGGCAGAAAGCAAGGACCAGAACCTATTATATGTCATCTCGGATCTTGAAGACTATCAAGGTTGACAGTCAGAAAGATGAATCATGGCTCACTGAAAACAAGCATCTGTATCCCCAAAAAGTCAAAACGTTTCGGTTCCGACCTTGCGCTCCTGGACGGAAGCAAGAAGACCAGCTACCTGACCTGATGATAACGCAACAGAGACAAACAGGGAAGATTCATGCTTATGTGTTTTACAAGCTCCCTGTCCTAATGATAATAGGAGATGCATTGCATTTGTCACATGAATACAGATGAGGTGACTCCAACGGGTATTTAGGGCTTGCTTGGTTGCAGCCCTAGCAAATTTCGGTATTGTGATTCAGTGTCTTCTTGGCTACTCTGTCAAAACCGGATCAGGCGTGAACCACGTTGAAGAAGGTTGTTCTATATCCTCCATTTTCTAGAATAATGTGTTCATTGAACTTTGACCATTCGTCTTATTAACCAAATTGTGACAAATATCATATACTCCCACCATTTACAAATAAATGATGTTGATTTCTGACATGTGCTTTGACCATTCGTCTGATTAACAAAATAGTTCTGGTTCAAATACCTTTAATGATGAGTCAAATCATAACAAAATTTATGATATGAATCATAATTTTTTTTTTGAAATAAGACTAATAATTAAAGATGATGCTAAAAGTCAACTACATTAATTATATCTAAATGGGTGACGTATTTTTTACACTTTCCTTTATCACTAAAGGTATTTAAACTATGACTCATAAGTTTACACATTCAAACCATTTTTTTAAATAATATAATGGTTAAAATTGATGTTAAAAGTTAATGATCACAATATAAGAAGGGAGGTAGGAATTGTTTTTTTTTCTTGAACATGATATTTTTCTCAATCGCGCAGGACAATAAGCCAAAATGTTGCTCCATAAACATTCCAGGAAACCCTGCTTTAGCAGGTACTGTGTTGATCGTCCGCCTCTGCTGGCAATCAACAATCATTGCCGGTTCAGATCATCGTCCCTACCCCAATTCATCACCATGTTGCTTAGCCTCCGTCCTCCAATGTACCTGTTCCATTCCAGTCGATCCCATGGCCAGTTTGTGACCCTACTTGTCTTCTCACCACCCAGAGTAGAATCATGGAGGACCAGTGAGATAAACACAAAGTTTCTCGCTGAATCTAAAGGTCCCATGGAGCGCCAGAATTTTCATTTTTTTTGTAATATGAACCACGAGGTGAAAAATGTATCGGTGCTAAATTGAAGTTTATTTCTAGTGCTGGTTGATTGTGTTTTCTTCTTGATGTTGATTAATGATTTTTATAATTAAGTTTTGGTCAAATTTAACAACATACTCCTCATTTTTTTATTCATGATGTTTCAGACAAACGCCTAGCAAAGAAGAACTATACACTCTACAATAAAAAAAGGAACTATACAATTTTTCCCAAAAGAAAAGGAAGAACTATACAAGATGGAGGGGTATAAATTATATGTAATGAAATATTAGTTTTTATGATGAATGTAAATAATGGTTTGCTAAGTTTATTGAATTTATGTAAATCAATGATAAGAAGAAGATACAAACAACCAACTATAGAAATAAATTATTTTAGAATGGAGGGAGCATGCTTTACTTGTTTATAGCAGAAAATGGCCCAAAAATTAGGGGCCTATTAAGCGCGTGAAAGAAGAGGTGAAGGATACAAGAAGAGCTCCGTTACGGTGGATTACACTATTTTAAACATGAAACTATTATAATTAATCGTAACCCTTAATTTATAAGGATAAAATCTTTTTTACTATATTATTAATATATTTATAATACTATATCGCTTGCATCCAAATCATTTTTTTATCGACTCGCCGCCGCTGTAATGCCTAGATCCATCGTCGTCATATCCAGATCAGCCGCCGTTATGGTTAGATCCGTTGTCGTCATGCCTAAATCCGTTATTCCCATATTTAGATCCATCGTCCACATATTTAGATCCTTCGCCGTCATGTGCAGATCCGTCGTCGTCATGTTTAGATTTATATGTAAATAATCCTTTATAATGTTATTATTTTTTTAATTTCCAAATTACGCTATAATATTTAATACTATATTATTATACTTAACAATACTTGATGATTAGAAATAGTATAACTCAATCTAAACCACTAGATCGAGGAAAATAAATGGCTCATATTAATATAAGTTCACCGAAAAGGCACCCTAGGCACCCTACAAGAAAGACGGTGGGACGATCATGTGTTTACTGACGACTTAGGCCACATGTATTTTCCATGCAGAATTACCTACATAACTGTTTATTTTAACACAAAAGCTCATTCACTTATATCTGTGAAATTGTTTTGACAAAAGGTTTTTTCAATAAATTATACTGTTTTCAGTATACGTCAGAATAAATTATACTTTTTTAACATTAAATCTCATGAGTACTCCGAACTAGAACAGCCGTCCCATAAATACTTCCTCCATCCATATTATATTTTGATGTACAAGAATTTATATGTTGTTAAATCAGACACATCATTGAATTCCTCCTTTCCTTACAAGCCCCCTGAAATTTCTCCTTTCCTTCTGTGCCCCTTAATTCCCTCGCCTCTGTCACATTCACTCTCCACTTCTTCGCCGCCGCCTCCAACGTCTCGCACTCCGTGGTCTCCCCACTCCACAATCCACATTGCCACCACGCATCGCCGGCACCCTACCTAGCCAATGCCGCCTACCTCTCGCTCCGCCGCCACCTCCTCGGCTCGTCCTCTGCTGCGGCCGCAACGCACTCCCCGCCGACGGAGCCAGCTCAAAGCCGCTCCCACCACCACCCCAGCCTCCGCCGCCGCCAGAGGTGGACACCGCGGCGGGCCAGAGACGCCACATCTACGGTGGATAGCGCAGGCCGGTGAGGGAAATGCCGGCGTGGAGAAGCCGCGCGGGGACCCGGGCTCCTCCACGAGGCGCCTCGCGGCGGCGGTCTGGCGGCTGCGGCCACACGAGGAGGCACTCGCCGCCGGCGAGCGCAGTGCCGACTGTGGTGTTGGCCTCGAGGTAGGCTCCCTGCCCCTCCAGAAACAAAAAAAGCATTCGGATTTTTTTAGCTCAAATTTAGTCCATTCCGCTCGAAATTCTTGATCAAATTCGGCGTACGGCGAGGCGAATCTAGAACAGCCATTGGCCTCATCAAAGCACTCTAGCAGCGTAGCACCGCGTACCACCACCCTACCGGCACAGCCCGTTCCTTCCAGCTCGTGGCGCCAAGCAGTTACTAACCGTTGTCGGCGCCGCACGGCGCTTCCGAATCGAAGCCCAGATCCCCATTTATGACGGCGCCCCTTCCCGTGTCGCGGGCGGGCATTAATTGGCAGGGCTGCGGGCGCGTTTCTTGTGATGCACTCATCCAATCTTCCTCATGTGAGCTTCTGCTACCTCCTTCGCGAAGGGCGGGGTCCCCACCGCCGGCATTGAATCACCGGGTAGCCGTGCAATTATGCGAGCACGGATGTACCAAGTACCTTGCTAGGGTTCTTGATGCGGTAGTAATCGGGTTGTCTCCTGCGGCTGCAGCTGTTTGTGTGGTACTTTGGTGTGGTGTTTGCTATAGTTACTGCTGTTGGTTACTTTACCGGATAATGTAAACTAGGTTATGAGTTATAGGTCTCACTTTTGTAGTTAAATGCTCTTATTACAGTGGTGCTGCTGTTTACACATGGTGAACAAGAAGTGATTTTTTTGTGGATGTTATGTTGTTTCATAAAAGTTTTCCTTGTTGAATTTTCTGAATGATCCAGCCATTAGAGTTGCCTTAGTCTTTCTGGCACAGACAAGTCATCTATTCGAGATCTGTATCATATGAACATAAAAGTAAGTTGATGGCATAAATTGTGAGGTGTGTGAGATCTGTGCAGCTATCTGAATCTGTTAGCCATGCGATGATTTGCTGGGAAAGGATGATGAAACACAATTGAATGTTGTTAATTTTTCCTGCTTATCTGACATTATTTTGGTAATTTATATTTATAATTTGGTGTTCATTTACTTATATGGCAGCATATACCAAGGCATTTACAAGCTCAGCTTCTGAGGAAGGATCCTCTTGGTAACCAACACCATCTGAAAAATGACATTGCAAGCCCCAATTCTGTCCTGGAGCCACATAGTGGAGACCTCCACAAGGTAAAGCTAGGAACCAGTTGCAACTAAGTTTCTTTTATTGCTCCCATGCTGCAACTTGATTAAGTGAATTTTTGTTTAGGTACAGCTTCGTATTAGCTCAGAATCGGAGGATGCTACAAAGTGGGAGCCTATAAGCAAAAAGGGGATCAAACCAGATGGTGCCTATGTCATAGCAAGTGAACTAAATCTCATGGAGGAACAGCAAGGGGAAACTTATGTTGCTAACCTTCAGATGGAGCTTCAGCGAGCACGTGATAGGGTGACCAAGCTAGAAGGCGAGAGGGTTTCTGCCAAGAAGCAACTCAATCACCTGTTCAAAAAACTCGTGGAGGAGAAAGCAGCATGGCGGAACAGAGAGCACAAGAAGGTCAAAGCTATTCTTGAAGATATGAAGGCAGATCTTGAGCATGAAAAGAGGAATCGGAGGCAGTTGGAGACTATTAACTTGAAGCTTGTTGATGAGTTGAAGGAGGTCAAAATGGCTGCAAACCAGCTGCTGCAAGAGTATGACAATGAGAGGAAGACACGTGAACTCACTGAGGAGGTGTGCAACAAGCTGGTAAGGGAGATAGACGAACACAAAACAGAGATTGTAGCTTTGAAGAATGATTCTCTCAAACTACGAGGGGAGGTAGAGGAGGACAGAAAATTGCTACAGATGGCTGAAGTGTGGCGTGAGGAGCGAGTGCAAATGAAACTTATTGATGCAAGACTCACTCTTGAGGAAAAGTATGAACAGCTGAGTAAATTGCAACAGGATGTTGAGGCTATCATTTCCGCTCTCAGTTCTTACCAAGGAGACAGCAAACTCGTCCAAGCAGCAGAAAATATCGTTCAGGCCATTGGATCAGTTAAATCCCAAGATGTAGAGTTCACCTATGAGCCACCACGCGCGTCAGAAGATATACTGTCCATCTTTGAAGAGCTACGGCCAAAGGAAGAAGTCCACACAAATGAAGAGTCTGAGCTAAAGGAGACAGAACCATGCCATAATAAAAGTTATGCACTTTGTGAATCAGAAATTCAGGACGCTACCCCATTGACAGATTTATTGCTAAAAAACGGTGCCAGATTGTTCCCTGATGGAAGCCCTTGTGATGATAGTGAAACAGAAGATGGCAGCAGTTGGGAGACCATGAGTCATGAAGAGATGCAGGGCTCAAGCCATTCTCCATATGGAAGTGAACCTTCCATTAACAAGAGCTTCGACAGAATTTCCTGGACGAGTGGAAACGATTCTGAAGGTTTGCAGAGCAACAGGCTATGTGACGATATGAGCAATATGTGCTTGGCAGACATCAAGCAGCCCAAGAAGAAAGAGTCAGCCATATCGAAGTTCTGGAAGTCATCCCCTCTGAAAAGCTGTGAATTCCGCATGGAAGATGCTGAGGATCTAATTAAGGGGAGAGCATCCAATGCAAGTCTTCCAAGTGGCTTGTATTCTACTACCAGAGCCACGAATCAGGATATGGGGCTTAGCACTCCAAGTACAGCTCAATGGAGCTCACCAGATTCAATGAACAGTCAACTCAACCGGGGTTTCAGAGGCTGCATGGAGTTGGTTCAGAAGCAGAGCCTGAAGGCAAAGCTACTTGAAGCTCGGATGGAGACCCAGAAGATTCAGCTACGTCATGTGCTCAACCAGAAGACTTAAGAACTGCAAAATGGAGATTAGTTATAAAATAAAATTCTAAGCGTTGGATTTACTTTGATTTCTCTTGTGCACTGTAGCTTGTAACCTAGTCCTGTATTTTTATTTTTTTTACACCACAGAACTGCGTAGCTAGCTGTAGCCTCGTAGGCTGACATGGCCATAGTTGATGCATCAGTCTAATTGTGGTAGTTGTACAACGGACAGGTTCTCTAGTGTCATCCGGATCTGTAACGTAGCAGTAAACAAGAAACAATGTTCGAACAAACTGTACCAGTCAATGAAGAATCTCTCTCTCTCTCTCTCTCTCTCTCTCTCTCTCTCTCTCTCTCTCTCTCTCACACACACACACACACCCACACACACACACACACATACACACACGGTTGGGTCTAATTATCCACGTACAGGGTGTTATTTCATTGCTGTGGTAACGGTTTCTATATAGTATACAGAAAATTTTAACCTCGACAGGCAGAGCTTACAGAAACATTTCAACGAATTCCAAGCGTGAAATCAAATCTACACAATATATTTCTTGCCACTGCAATAACAGCCAGCAGCGTCGTTGTGACCAAGAAATAAGTTGAAAGCCTGAAACAACCATCCCCAATAGACAATCACTTGCATAAAGTTTCTGGGAGCTTTACTTCAGATATGTTTCATGTTCCAGAATAGTTAGATAAGTACATTTTTGTTTTCTTAACACAACTGACTTTTCAGATAGCAAGTACAAGATGAGACAAGTTATAGTACATGCTGGGATCACACATTGCTTTGCTTGTAGAGCTTTGTGTCAAGCACTTGCTTCCCGCACATTGCACACACTCCTGAAACAAGTAAATACTAATCAGGCATTATAGAAACTTTTAATCAAAGAGTTCTAGAAAATTTACAGCCTCAAAGATATGAAATACTTGGAAGTGCTAACGCACTTATATCGAGGCTAGAAACCGTAGAAAAGATCATTTTACCCAAGGTTGTGTTTTCAAAGGAGTGAGTTTCTTACCTTTCGAATAAGCACAAGTGTGGCAGTATTTGGCATCCTGGTGCACCTGTTGCTTGCAGATTATGCATTTGGTGTTCCCATATGGAGTCCACCTAAGATTAAGGTACAGTCAATTAGACCATAAATTAGGAAAACAAAATGCAGTTTCAGTAGTTACATGAAAAAAGCATGTCCTGAAGATCGGATATGTAAACCATGGAAATTCAAGGGCATAATATAAAGTTGAAATGAATTCAGATTATATACTATCGATGTCAAAGGGGCCTATTGAAGATGAAAATCTTGATGACCTACTTAGCCACAACTGTATGCAAATATAGCTAATACCCATTTTCAACTTTTACAAGATGAAGATTATCTATTTTCATCATCTTCTCTCTTTTTCCCTGTTTGTTTCGACTGCACGTACAGTTTCATGAAAGGTTCACTAATTCAAGAGGCTATTTGTTTCTATTCTACTATTCTCACGAAAATGATGCTCAATATAAACATTTCTCCAATAAAACCTAATAAACTGAAATGATACTCAACATAAACATTCCTCCAATAACACCCAACAAAAACAAACTACAAGAAAGTATCTGTGATTTGCCATTTGTAGTTCATTATGATCTAGATTTTTGAAAATTTGAACCTGTAACTAATTCAGTTACAAAGGGATTGTATTAATTAATTCTGCTCGGATGCAATCTGGCCAATACGGATATCTGGATACCTCGTTTTTCTAGAAGTCTGAATGTCTGATACATGGAGATGTTTAAAATTCTCAGAGAACAATTAATAATTTCATATAAACGACATAGTATAGCAGCAAAAGGTTAAGCAGTTTCCCTAGTTCTTGAGCCAATGCTATTCTATTTTTCTAGCTATCGGGTACACTCCACCCCGAACACCGAACCATTCTGTTAGAGGGCATTAGGCTACCCTGGTACCATCATCGCGATAAATAAGGGGTTGCCAGACACCCTGATCCTAAAAAGGTCAATGACAGCTCCAGAGGCCTGCCTACATTCACCTGAGGGGAATGACCAGAGATGTTCCATGATTTCTAGAAACAAAATCGTTTGGTGGTTTAATGTCTAGAAAAACTGTTCTAATCAAGTCTTACTAACGGACATCGGGTTTGGGCCTCCCCTATTTTCTTTTAGTTCATTGGATTTTTCTTTTTCTTTTCTTTTGTCTCCTGTGTTGTTCTTTGGGTCTTGTTATTGTTGGATCTCAATTCTCATAGGTTTCATCTCGAGCCTACCCCAACTTGTTTGGGACTAAAAGCTTGTTTGTTGTTCTTGTTGTTGTTGTTGCTCAGTTTCTTGGTTACTATAGAATTACAGATCTTTTTTTGAACCTAGTCACTACAAGTCTTCAGTGGCCACTAACTACCCTCATCATCTACCACACATAAAACTTACAATTATGCTGGTTTGTTCTCTTCCCTCAAAAATAAAATGCAGAGCACCTACCTTGATCTATACATGGAATCCAAAGCAAGTGCAATTGAAGCGCAAGAAACTGGCATCAATTACTATCATCCTATCGATGCTTAAAAAAAAAAAGTAGCATCCTACCAAATTAATCAGGCTGAGGATGACCTACCTATTCTTTTTGGAGAGGAGCTTGTTCTCGTTTATTTTGCGGCCACCGCTCTCGTTGGTGTTGCTGGCACCTTCCTTCCACTTGTCCGGCACGATTACCTTCCCTAACTTCTTCTCGCCTGCAAAGCAAGATTCCCGTCAAATTTTCTTATACCCAGGAAACAACACAGATCCCAGCACGGAGGAACTCCTAGGGCAAAAGGAGCAGGGAGAAGGGACATCTAATGCGGGAGGGAGCAAGAGAGGGAGGGGTTCTTACACTTGGCGCACACCATGGCCGCTGCCGCAGCCGCCGGCGATTCCTTTCCTTGGTCTTCGGGTTGGTATTGGGAATTTGGGATTGGGGCCGTCGACGAGCGAAGAGAAGGCGGTGCCGGAGAGATGCGCCGGGCCCGGGTCCGGGTCGGGGCGACAAGCAAGCTGGCCACTAGGAGGAAGATGACCTTGGGCCCAGCTGCCCAGGCCCTCCTCAGGCCCAATCCGATCGCCAATGTACATCCGGAGGCCTAAAGAATCTATACAGACTAAGCAGGCTTTGAGGCCTAATAGTGGGCTTTGCCAATTGTTGTGGTTTCAGCAAAACTATAGTTTTTTTTACTTTTTCCTTTGCGAACGGTGCCAGCGCAGTAGTTCCAACGTCTTGGCGCCAGCCAGCAAGCTTTTATTGCTAAAAAGTAAGAAATTCATGTTTCAATTCTTCTTCTTTTTTTGATTCAATGTTTCAATTCTTTCTTCAAAGATATAAAAAGTAGTCTTACAAGGATTCAAACATTAACGTCTATGAGGGATCAAAGAAGAGAGAGCCAAGATTCCATAAGTTACTCAAAAAGTTGTAGAGATTAAAATAAAACTCTTTTAATTTGGTTAATTGGTTATGCGTAAGTTTTCAGAACACAATCTATTCCACAAAAAATCAGGTAAAATTCATTATTTGTCATCTAGTTATTTCTTGAATTATGTTCCAATATATATTCTATTTAAACATAATTGTGCCTTGGAAAAGTTACTTTTGAATTGTTTGACTGTACGTATCCATGATTATGGCAGCAAGATTAACAGGCCCACGATGTACTCCCTCTGTTCATTTTTTCTTATCGTCATTTACTTTGATCATTCATTTTATTAAAAAATATATTTAAGTGTATAAAATTAAGTCATGTTTCAAAATCATTAATAATAAATTAAAATGACAAAACATATGATATTTCTTAGGTTTTTTTAACAAGTCAAATTGTCAAAAAATTTATCAAAGCGAACGACGACAAATAAAAAAGAATGGGAGTAGAACAATAGGAAAATAAAGCGTCATTTCGTGAGGCCTCAATTTTGATGCAGTTCTCTTGCCACCAAAGACAGCACTAGAAAAGGAAAACCAAAAAAAGTAAAACAAGACGAGAGCGACCAAGACCATAGATAAGAAAAGTACGTAGCACACAGCAAGGTTTGCTATAAGCATGTACAATGATTCTACCGAACAGAAAGTTCATGATAGCAATGCCCGTTCCCCACACAGTTCATCATCATAACAGCAGGCAAAATTGTCCCACAATAGTATACCCACTAGCTAGTATGTTCTGTCGCCTGCGGCTTTATTCCCAGTTTATTTAGTGATCAACAAAGGCCCTGGTATCCAAAGTTCTCTACACCGATGCGGCTGCCCATCCGGGTGCCAGGGACAAAGGGTCTGTCGCACTGTCATCACTGTTGAAATGGCATAATTGGGTCTAGTTCTGTGCGGCTGCCAAGTTGCGGATGACATATGGAAGGATGCCTCCGTGGTTGTAGTATGCCAGCTCCACCTGCATAAGCAAAGGAAATGTAATTGCTAGTTTCAAGGCAAAGCAATTCAAAAAGCAGGAAGGTACAAAGATGTTTCTGCAATGCACGTACCTCTGTGTCAAAACGGAGGGTGCAGGTGAAAGACTTTCCATTATCCGTTGTGACAGTCACATCCTGGCCAGGACGGATGTCACTGAGGTTGGTTGGGAGTTCAATGTTGTACCGCTCATGTCCAGTAAGGCCAAGTGAATCAGCATCCTCGCCAGCTTTGAAGCAGAGAGGAATGATTCCCATGCCCACCAAATTGCTTCGGTGAATACGCTCGAAGCTCTTGGCAATCACAGCTTTAACTCCCTGAACAAATGCATATATGATTGTCAGTACTATGGTTTTCCAAAGAAGAGATAAAACGAGGGCCAAGTCCATAGAGAACTTGCCAGGAGCATCGGACCCTTGGCAGCCCAATCACGAGAGCTACCACTTCCGTACTCAGCACCAGTGAGAACAATGGTGTCATGGCCCTCAGACTTGTATCTCTGCAGCAGGACACATCAGAAACATGAGCATTAGGTGACAATATTAACAGAAATGAATAGATAACATTACAAGGTCCATCTAGCCTACCATGGCGGCATCAAAAACATAAAGCTTCTCCCCACTAGGAACGTGAATGGTCTTGGGTCCAACTTCTCCATTCAAGAACTTGTTCACAATTCTAATGTTTGCGAATGTTCCTCTTGCCATTACTTCATCATTGCCACGACGGCTGCCATATGAATTGAAATCTTTGCGGTCCACACCACGCTCAAGCAAATACTTGGCAGCGGGGCTGTCTTTGTGAATGCTGCCTGCAGGTGAAATATGATCTGTTGTAATGCTGTCCCCGAAGTTCAGCAAGCAGTAGGCATTCTTCACAGCATGGGGTCCAGGTGGCGACATGGTCATGTCCTTAAAGTACGGTGGTTCATGTATGTAAGTGGACTTTGGGTCCCATGAATAGAGACTCGCTTGGGGTACGGTTAGCTCATTCCACATAGGGTTGCCTTTTGTGATGGCCTCGTAGGTGCTCTTGAACATGTCAGGCAGTACACTGGATTCCACAACCTGTTCAGTAACATTTTTTTAATTTTTACTAATTATTGCAACAAAATAAGCAAAGACATACGTCTCCAGCATAATGAAATGCCAGGATCATAAATTCAGAACAGATAATGAAGCTACATCACATAATGTACCTGTGAAATTTCTTCAGTGGAGGGCCATATATCCCTGAAGTAGACTTCCTTGCCATCCTTTCCAACTCCAATGGGTTCTTTCTCAAAATCAATGTCAACCTGAAAAGTAGTTGTTGTAATTTTAAAATAGCTGCCTTCAACAAATGCACAACTAGTCTGGCATTTAGTTAATCATCCCTACAGAAACATGTTCTGTGATTGTAACCAGCAGTGAGACAAAATGATACCGACTTACAGTGCCAGCAAGTGCATATGCAACAACTAGAGGAGGCGAAGCAAGGTAGTTAGCCCGAGTCAAAGGGTGCACACGACCCTCAAAGTTACGGTTGCCAGACAAAACAGCAGCAGCGACAACATCTAAGCAAAAAATACAAGCATAAGAAAAACATTGAGAGCAAATGCAATTACACCTAAAAAATATTCAGTGCCTACAGTACCATTTTCTGCAATAGCAGCTGACACAGATTCATCAAGATCACCAGAGTTGCCAATACAAGTAGTACATCCATACCCAACAAGATGAAATCCTTGCTCATTCAAGTATTCTTGAAGACCACTGGAATTACCAAAATCCATTAAAAGGTGCATCCAATAGAAGTTAAATGTTTAAGTATTTCTATTCTAGTGGTGAAAATATACCTCTGAAGCAAGTATTTTGTCACAACTCCAGACCCAGGGGCAAGGCTTGTCTTCACCCATGGTTTGACCTGAACAAAAATTATATTCAACATCAAAAGAAAGCACAGAAAATATACAACATCAATTTGTGAATAGATTATGAAAGAACAAACCTGAAGACCCAATTCGCAGGCCTTTTTAGCTACAAGAGCAGCACCAAGCATAACACTAGGATTTGATGTGTTTGTGCAGCTAGTTATTGCTGCTATAACAACACTGCCGTGCTTGATTTCTGCAGGTTGACCATGAAAGTCAAACTTCACAACTTTTTCCTGCTGCTCCTTTGGCACTGCAAAACCCTGGGATTTTTATGTCCTCGGTTAGTAAAATCAGAAGATGCTATGAAAAACTATATAAAACAAAATAAATAATTACCTTGAACCCAACTTTGTTGTCTAGGCAAGCATGCCAATCTGATTTCATTTCCTTCAAAGGAACCCGGTCATGAGGCCTAAAAGTTCACTAATATGGTTAGGCTACACTAAAGCTTGAGTATATATCTTAAGAGACAAAAAGGAAGAATGAAGTAAAAATCATACCTCTTAGGGCCAGAGATGCAAGGCTCAACCTCAGCAAGGTCCAGCTCAAGATAAGAGGAGTAAACTCGTTCTGTTTGAGGCTGATATTTACAAGTATGTCAAATCTGATTAATTAACAAAAAAGAAACCTGAGATTGAAGTGCTATAGTGCCAAAAGAAGCCTACCTCGTTGTAATCAATAAACATCTTGTTGGCTCTCAGATATGCTTCAATCATGGACACCTACATCACCATGGGAGATTTAGTTTAGTAACTCTGAAATGTTAAACTTATCTGATAAATGTTTTACAAGTATCGAACTATCCATAAGTCATGGTTGTCTAGTTATGAGTGAAGTGAAGGACATGAAAAACAGCAGGAATGGAAATGGGAATTTGTGGGAGATAGATCTTTCTTGAAACAGCAGCAAGTCCCAGTGGAGCACAAAACATTGGTCACATAACACCCACCAAAGGGGTACACGGAATAAAAGGATAAAGAGTCAAGGCCATAGCCCATTAGGCGAATGCCAGGAAATAATTGAGTACCCACATGTTTCAAATTTATCGTAGAAACAGATAAATGACTTTGCAGATAGTAAAGCATACAGTTTCATCGCTCCGGCCTGTCAATTTAAGGTACTCCAGTGTCACATGGTCTACAGGGAAGAAGCCCATAGTAGCTCCATATTCTGGTGACATGTTTGCAATTGTAGCCCTGTCAGCCAGAGACAGCTTACCCATACCTTCACCTGGATAGAAGAGAAACAGGAAACATGTCGGTGTCATATGACTGAATTATAGAGAGCAACTTCCACCTAATAATGTAAATACTAACCATGGAACTCAACAAATTTTCCAACAACGCCATGCTTCCTTAGCATTTGTGTCACAGTAAGAACAAGATCAGTAGCTGTGACACCACTCCGTAACTTTCCAGTCAACTTGAAGCCAACCACACCAGGCAAAACCATGCTCATTGGCTGTATAGTGTAACAAAAAAGAGGGAAAATGGAATTAGAACAAATATAGAATATACATTTAGCACTTAAGGAAACTGCTTAGATAAGTCCCAAGTATAATCAACATAAGCGAATAAGTCATTACTACATGTTGAATTTATTTGTGCAATTTTTCCAATATACTGTAATTTTTTTAAAAAAAAAACATAGTAGGGACTTCCCTACTATTTGTCTAAAAAAGGCATTCCAAAGCAAGTTTTAATATCGAAGGAAATATAGGTTTAAATAGATCGTATTAGATTTTGGTGAACAATAAAAAGGTCAGAAGTAATCAGGAAATGAATCTGTTTGAGATACCTGGCCAAGCATTGTAGCCTCAGCTTCAATACCACCAACCCCCCAACCAGCAACACCCAAACCATCAATCATAGTGGTGTGGGAATCAGTACCAACAACACTGTCAGGGTAAAGCATGCCATCTGTGTTGAAAACAACTCTGCCCAGATACTCAAGATTGACCTGATTTTTGTGTCAAGAAACAAAAAAACATTAACATAGTATAGAAGGCATGATAGCACCCCACAAAATTGTGTGAGTTCCAAAGCCATTACCTGGTGGACAATGCCAGAACCAGGGGGAACAACCAGCATATTTTGGAAAGCAATAGATCCCCATTTAAGGAAACCAAATCTTTCTTTGTTACGGCTAAACTCCAGTTCCATGTTTGATTGCAATGCATTGGGAGACCTTGCTACATCCACCTGCACCGAGTGATCAATAACTAGATCTACTGGGACCTGCATTCCAAATGGAAAAATAAGCACATCAGAATAAATACTAAGACGTAAATGTCAAGAGGATCTGCATTCCAAATGAAAAATAAGCACATGAGAATAAGTATTAAGATGTTGATGCCAAGAGTCCAGATAAGTGAAGTCCTATGGGATTTTTGTAACTTCTGGGCTCCATGAGATGGTTTTGCCATATCACAAACTGATTGTTTTTCCAATTTTCAGATAAAAAATGAAACAAGAAATATGTACCAGTGGGTTGATCTTGTTGGCATCACTTCCCAACTTAGCCATCGCATCTCGCATTGCTGCAAGATCAACAACTGCTGGAACTCCGGTGAAGTCCTGGAGAGAAATTTCAATGTTGAGCAGAACGCATTTAGAAAGAGGGAGATCATTTACTCTGATACCGGTTCAAACCTGAAGAAGAACTCGAGCTGGCTTGAAAGGTATCTCAGCCAGCTTTGGGGCTGTATTTTCCCAGTCAATGATTTTCTCAACATCATTTGTGGTAACTTGGAAGTTATCACAGTTACGGATAGCTGACTCGAGAAGAATACGGATGGAATAGGGCAGCTTATCTGATAGTTCACAAAGGGAACGGGTCATGTAACAATAATACCTTAGCAATTCAAATTATAGCATTGCAATCGCAACTGATAGAATGGCATTCAAATTATAGCATTGCAATCGCAACTGATAGAATGGCAAATGATAAGTCTAGGAAGGCTCCGCTATATATTCATAAGTCCAGATCAGATGTGGAAAAGAAAACAGAAACACAGAATTGCTTCAGAATTTTCAACTTTAATGACCTATATTTTGTAGATTGATAGAAAACAATATAAATAAATCCTCGTGTTGATTGGGAGTTGAAGTTATATTTACAATATTTTACTCAGTTTATGACGACAGAACCAGGCTCGGTATAAAATGCCAAAACTGAAAATGTTAGCAGTAAGATAGTAAAGGGATAAAGGCAAAGGTAAAAAAGGAAAAGTAAATTCAAATTTTCAAATGTAAGCAGAGCAATTACCAATCCTTGGATCATTTAGTGCAGGAAGGCTGTAGAACTTTCCATATTCACCACCACCAGGCTTAGGAAGGGTTGTAAGAATAGTCTTAAAGGGATGCTCCGTAGCTGTAAGTAAAGCAACAAAACCAATATGAGGGGAAAGGGAAATGATATAACTGTAAGTAAACCAACAAGACTAGACATGAGGAAAAAGAAATGCAGATTCATAAAAATATCATCAATTGATAGTAAATGACTGGTCTCTGACAAATCGACTTATTTCGTTATTTGAGAAAATCCATTTTCAGTTTCTATATTAGGGCCAAGGCCAATTATAATGGTAAAGGGACAGTATGTAAACATACAGATGCAATGTCAACTGAATGAGTTATCAAGTTGGTAGCTTATTGAAAATTTGGTTAAGTCAAACGTGACTAGGGACATCCCAGATGCAATAAAGTGCATAGTCATCCACTATAAATAAGACCAAAAACCTGTACCAGTGGTTCATGTGCATAGCACGGAGGTCAAAATAAGCCTACTTGAACACAATACTACACAAATCATGCCGCCAACATATCCTGTTAGCACTCATATCAGGCCGTATGTGCCTATTATCCCACTGAACACAACAACAATCTCGTACAGGAGAGCTTCCAGAAGAAATGGATCCATATACATCACATGCAAACAACCTTACTCATCTAATCAGCAGCAAATGCCCAGAACAAACCACAACCACAAGTAGCCTGTCAGTTTCGAAATCATTTCCAACAGCGCTAGCCTAAAATGCAATTGGAGCTCCGTGCTTAATCATCTTGCTACAACACAAATACTGTACACACCACTTGTACCTCAAAGAAAACAAAATCAAAGGGCCCAAAAGAGCAGCGAATTATCCATCTAGAAGAGAATCTCCAGGCAGGAAAAAGTAAAACGCAAGTATTCGCTCGATCCGCTAAACCCCTAGCCCCAACCGAATCTCTTTACCTAGAATATACCCCCAACACGTGCTTTCTCGAACGAACAAATGGATCCAACACCACTGTCAATGGATCGTCTTCGAACGCATCCACCAACCAGATCGCACCTGCTGCTTCGGTAACTGAACCTCGAAAAAGCATGTGGAACACGAGCCAGTCTACCGATCAGCGGCACCCGATCCGCTTGAAATGGCGTCCCCAGTTCCGAGTTCAAACTTCCGAATCGCAGCCAAGGCAGCCTCGATCGACCCAATTTGCAGTTCGAGGCCGTCCGAAAAATTTAAACAGTGGACCATTCCAGGACACACCACGCGGCGCGCGTGACAGACGCGGCCACGCGTGACCGCAACGCGACAGGAACCTGGAACCCGGTAGAAAAAGAAACACACACACACCAGATGGCAGCGAAGCGCACCTTGGGTGGCCATCCTGCGCTGGAACCGCTCGACGGCGGGCACGGAGGCGGCCCCGATCTGTGGCCTGGCGGGGGTGTACCGGGACGACACACCGGCGCGGAGCACGAGCCCTCGTCCGGCCCACGCGGCGGCGCACGGTCGCGAGAGCGCGAGGCGAGCGGAGGCGGAGGCGGCGACGAGCCGCGGCTTGCTGGAGGTTGCAACGGCGGAGGCGGACGACGCGGAGGAGGAGGAGAGGGATCTGAGGAGCAGGCGGGCGGAAGCCGGTTTATACATGGAGCCTGGCGTGTGTGTCTGCAAGTGGATGTGGGCAGAGGAGGAGGACTATCCACGGGCCGGAGCCGGGAGCGGCGGGGTTGGTGGCTGGCTGGCGAGGCGATGCCGTTTGGATTTGGGATTTTTGGAGCACGGACCATGGGGTGCGGTTGGGATCTAACCCTGGTTAGCCGGCACTGCCGTTACGGGTTGCCAGGAGCCCAGGAGGGAGGGGGGCGTGGCTGCCACGCGGCCATGGCGTTTCCTCACACTGGTAGATGGGCCCCGTTCGCAGGGGACAGCTGGCCGTCTCGGTGCGCTGCGGCCGCCGCGGCGGCGGCTCGTCCAAGCGGAAAGGCCAAGGTGCACGTGGAGCGTGGCTGTGTGGGTTGCCGAGCCGAACCACCTAGGACGCGCCAGTCGTCGTTCCAAAGGTGTTTAGCAAACAATTTGGAAAGGCGCTAGAAATGACTAGATTTTTCCTTTAGCTTAATGTACTTATTACTTTTTAAAATATTGACATAGTTAACTGTCTATGTGTATCTAGATTTTAGATCTATTTGGTTTGGATCTTTCAGCTCCCATCCCACACTGTTTGTGTCAGCTGTCAGTCGAGAGCGAGCACAGCGAGTAAATAAAGCTTCGTTCGCGTTTTTTTTCTGAAATAATGTTAAATTAATTATTAATTCTAAAAATGGGTGTCGATTTAGAAATAATGCAAAAATAGAAGCCAGTCGGTCTCCGGAAGACCGATAACGGGCCTGTCGGTCTCCGGAAAACCGATATGACCTATCGGTTTTCCGACGCCCGACTGCTGTCACGTTCGGTGCCACCTGGGCTATCGGCCGCCGAAAGGCCTGTCGGTAACTGGATTACCGACAGGCCACAGCAGGCCTGGCCCAGTCGGGCCCGGGCGGACCCGACTTCTGTCCCCAGTCGGTAATCGGGCGACCGACTAGTTAACCTAGTCGGTTTTCGGGAGACCAACAGGTCCCCCTATTTGCCCCCGCTCCATTTGCGTCGCGCGGCGCAGAACGAGAGAGAGAGAACCGAGAGAGAGAGAGAGAGGCGCGGGCGGCGAGCGAGCAGGCGGCGCGCGAGGAGAGCGGGGCGAGCGGGAGAGAGGCGCGGGCGGCTCGCGCTCGCGGGAGGAGGAGGAGCAGCAGCAGCAGCAGCAGCAGCAGAAGAAGAAGAAGAAGAAGAAGAAGAAGAAGAAGAAGAAGAAGGTGGAGGAGGTATAATATTTTTTTTAGATTTAGTAGAATAATAGTTTATATACATTATAAATTTAGTTTTGTAATGATTATTTAGATCGCGGGAGAAGAATAAGAGGAAGAGGAAGAACGAGAAGAATAAGAAGTAAGTATAATATTTTTTTAGATTCAGTAGAATAATAGTTTATGTACATTATAAGTTTGTTTTGTAATGAGTATTTAGATAGTGATTTTATTTAGATGAGTATTTTCTAAGTTTATAAAATTTATAGTATATACGTATAATATATATAGAGCATATGAAAAAAAATTCGATGTTGCTATAATTATAATAAAATTAAATAGTAAATAAAGGGTAGCTAAAAATATTTTTGTTGTCAGGATGTCCAGTGTCGTCAGATTCAGAATATTTTATGGGGAAGGAGAAATTAGACACTGTGAATATGGTATAGATTTGAATGAATTTTCATATGTGGATGGGTGGTTTAATGGACCCTGTGAGGTGCCTAGAGTGGAAGTGTGGAAATGGTTGCAAGAACTGTTGAATATCCTATTACATGATCGGTTAGTGGTGAAAGTTTTAATTCCTAAGATATACGAAGGGGTATACAAATGGGAGTTTTTTGAGATAAAAAACACAACAAGTTGACGGAAGTTCGTGTATATGGGTATCCAGAAAAAGTTTGATCACGTGCTGCTTGTTCAACATGAATCAAGGAGCACATCGGAAGGGCGTGAGGAAGTAGGTGAAAGTTATGTCCATGTTTCAAATAATTTAGCAATCGGTGAGAGCACGGAGGAAAATATTGAAGCTGAGAATAATAGTACCAGAGAATAGATTAATCAGACGCAAGATGAGGTGGGAGGAGGCCGGATGGAAATGATGGTTGTTGATTGTGGAGAAGAGAATGAGGTTATTGTAGATGAGATGCAGAGGGATGATGATGAGTATGAAGATTTTGTTGAGACATGGGGCGGGTGGAAGGAGGGTGATGAAGAGCCAGAAGAATGGATTGATACGGACAACATGGCATGTGATGATGGTCACCAGTCAGCCTGGGAATATGATGCTGTAGAAGTGAGGCAGGGGCAGATGTTTCATGATAAGGGGGACTTGCAAATGGCGGTGAAGCGGTGGGCGTATTCTGAGAAGAAGCAGTTCAGGGTGATAATTTCAAACACAACAACATATGATGTAAAGTGCATTGCTCCAGACTGCACGTGGCGAGTTCATGGGTATCTACCAAAGAATGAGACATCATTTGTTGTCTCTATTGTGGTGCCTCACTCGTGTATGTTGAGAAATACTCTTCTGAAACATAGGAATATGACAGCAAAATTTGTTGCTGATGTACTGTATTCAGAGATAGTGCAAAAGACTGCAATATCTCCCTTTGCTATCATGCATAGTATACAGAACAGATATGGGTATGACATATCGTATGATATGGCATGGAGGGCAAAACAGAAAGCATTGGAAAGAAGGTTTGGCACTTACGAGGATTCATATCGTAATCTTCCTGCATTACTTGAAGTTGTTCAAGCTCGGAATGCGGGGACTGTAATTGCATGGCACGACTTTGTCAATGCAGATGGTAACAAGGTACTTCAACGTGCTTTCTGGTCATTTGGATGCATGATTGCAGCGTTTAGATACTGCCGATCCGTGCTATGTGTGGATGGTACATTCTTGACCGGCAAGTATAAAGGGCAAATCCTTACTGCTATTGGGGTTGATGGAGAGAATCAGATTGTGCCAATTGCATTTTCATTTGTGGAGCACGAGAGGACCGAAACTTGGTTGTGGTTCCTTCGGTGGCTTAAGAGAGCTGTTGTTAGAAATAGGCCAGATGTTTGCATCATACATGATCGAAATGCTGGTCTATTATCAGCAATTGATTTGTTGCAAACGAATAGTACGGACGAAGCATTTTGGCCAGATTTACATAGTCGTTGGTGCATGAGACATTTGGCTGCAAACTTTCATCGACAATTTAAGAACAAACGTCTGATGAATATGTTCAAGCAGCTATGCAAGCAGAACCAACGTTCAAAATTTAATAAACTATTACAGGAGCTTGATAGATTAACTAGCAATCAAATGAAGGAATTAAAAGATATGGCTCTGCCAGGTTATGATGCAGAGGCTCTTCCTTTGGATCCTCTTCCTAATGAAGCACACAGCGTGACACGAAGGCGGAAGGGGGGAAGAAGAGTGAGTTGTTTCTCGGACTGGATTAAGGAGGAGTCAATGGAGAAATGGTCATTGATAGAAGACAGAGATGGATCCCGTTATGGTATAATGACAACTAATCTCGCAGAGGTTTATAATTGGGTAATGAAAGGTACACGGAGCCTTCCACTCGTAGCTATCGTTGAGGGTATCATACGTGGTACACAAACATATCTGCAAGAGCGTTATGCTCAAGCAATGTTGAACATGTCCAACCATCAAGTACTATACTCCTCTAAAATCACGGAGTATATGCAAGAAAAAAGTGAGAAAGGTGAAACATATTTGGTTCGGAGGACAGGTAACAGAGAACTAGTTTTTGAGGTGCTGTTGCGCGGAAAGAGCGGACTTGGCATTGCTCGTGCTGAAGTAACAATGGAATGCATATTATGGCCTGATTTGAACAAATGTGAGTGCACATGTAACAAGCCAAAGTTGCTGCATTTACCCTGCTCTCATGTCTTCACTGCTTGTGCTAAGGGAAATATTGACACCCATAAATTGTGTCACCATACTACTTCAAAGAAGCAGTGGAGGCTACATGGCGTGGTGAGTTACTTGGTTGGAGAGTTGTCTCTAACTTCACACGGCCACCACAGGGAGAACCAGCTTGGATCCCGGATCCAAGCAAACGAGTTATAATGAAGGGTCGGCGCAAAATGCGTCGAATCAGGAATGACATGGACACCAGTCAGGCGCGTGGGGGTCACAAAGAATGCATAGTTTGTGGAGGTAACCACCTACGAAAGGATTGCAACTTGTACGTAGTGGAAAGGAGACCTGACGGCGCGGATGTGCGACGTGTTCCAATGCGGAGGGGCGCCCGCATTGAAAGAGGAGGACCGTCTACTTAATTGTGTCATGGGTACGATGTATTTTAAGATGTAGTATTTTAATTTATAACATGTGTAGTAAGTGTTATGTAATATCATAAGATGTACTATTTTCAATTGTACCATGTGTAGTAAGTGTTAATTTATAACGGCGCTGCAGGGACGCCCTTCGGTGCTCATCATGTTCGCAGTCCTACGACGTGCGTCCGCGGTCACAGCCAGGTTCGATCCAACCTCGCACTCGCCTATATTTCTGCAATTTGTTACAAGTGAAACATAGTTTCCAAATCATATATCTTATAAAAAATTACTACTTCCGTCGAACCTGCCTCTGCAGCACCGTCATTCCATTCTCAGGAACCCTCCTCTTCTCGGCATCACTCGGACGCCGGCCCGTCTCATTTTCATGAGGGCGGTCCATCTCAGTTTCAGGAACCCGGGCCATCTCATTTTCAGGAGTCTGTGCCATCTCATTTTTACGAGCCCGGGCCATCTCATTTTCATGAGCCCGGCCCGTCCCATTTCCACGTCGATCCATCAGCCATCCCTTTTGGGACCGGTTTTATTCCGACACCTGGTTACCAGGCACCAGCAGGTTCATCTTATCTTTCCCGCACTCCATTCATATTATATTTTGAAATACCCCTTCATTAAGTGAAACTAATAATGCTCTTATTGCAGGTGACTACACAAGGAACGTCACGGGCTCCACTTCCGACGAGATGACGTCGTGGACCAACGTGGACGTGGAGGATTATTCACAGATGCCCGGAGCTCCTGTACCAAGTCAGCCCACGCAGCAGGAGGAGTCGACCCCTTTGGAGGGTCCTAGGACTCGCCACGCACCGGACCACCTCACTTACCCGTCAGGGCAGGTTAGGCACCGGAAGACGCGGCGTCGTGATGCTTGAATGTTAACATACCTGTTGTAATATATTTATGTGTCATTATAATTATGTTCTACAATACTTATGTTGCATTATGATTATGTGCATTATCAGATATCTATTACGTATTTCAGTACTTCTATCTCCGCCATTTGCTGTCATATAACGTCTGACTCCGACATGCGCTCCCACAAAGCGTCGGGGAATCCAATAAAGTCTGTCTCTGAAACGCTATTTAATGCCACTGAAACGTGTCGGTCATGAACACTCCGATACCCTATTCGGTGCTCCGATCTCCGACATGCGCTCCCACATAGCGTTAGGGAATCCAATAAAGTCTGTCTCTGAAACGCTATTTAATGCCACTGAAACGTGTCGGCCATGAACACTCGGATACCCTATTCGGTCCTCTGATCTCCGACATGTGCTCCCACATAGCGCTAAGGAATCCAATAAAGTCTGTCTCTGAAACACCATTTAATGCCGCTGAAACGTGTCGGCCATGACCACTCCGATACCCTATTCGGTCCTCCGATATCCGACATGTGCTCTCACGTAGCGCTAGGAATCCAAAGTGTTGCACGCCGTCTCTATATATCATGTCCTGCCCTCTTCTTCATGCATATACAAAGTTTAAACTACCCAACTTCATCAATGGCTAGTAGAGGTCATGGTCGTGGAGGTCGGGGGGCCGTTCCAACCCCTCCTCCCATCGGCGGACCAACATGGTTTAGTGAACCAAAACCAGAGTTCCCTCTAGAATTCAAGTCTGAATTCAGTCCAGGCAGTCCTCTGCGACCATATGATGCTACGAAGGAGAAATGGCCCAAGGGTAAACATGGTGCTGATGCTGTCGTGCAAACGATGGACTACGGCGAGGATAGTGGTCGTCGTTTTTTTCGCTGTCCATACGGAGCGGTAACTATGAATTTCTAATTTACTTTCACATTTAACTCTCTTTATTATGCAATAACACTCCTTTTCATGAACATATTACTTTTTCCACAGTCGTATGATGATGACGATAATTGCGGATGGACTGCATGGGTTGATCTAGAGGCAATCTATCCGTATCGTCACTTCATCACCTACCTGGAAGATAAAATCTTCGACCTCACCCAGCTGCTAAATGCTCCGACTCCTGAACCATCCAATGAAGATGTTGTCATTTCCATCGCTGAAGATGATGACATGATATGGTGCGAGGTCCCGTATTGTAAATGCCCACATCACAAGCCTGGACCTACTAAACCTCCTTCGCAACAGCGCTCTTCCTCGTCTTCTCATTTCCACTAGCCCTAAGTCTGCTACTAATAATCGTCAATACCCTCCACTTACCGTAGTGTTCAAGGGAATGTATTGTATTTGTATCTTACTCTTTATCGAACAAATAATATATCTTTGTAATTTTAATACTCCTCATATATATTTTTTAATTTAATAATATTTTTTTCTCACTATAATGTGTAATAAAATAATCGTATTGTCCAATACATATACACGACGTACACGCAAAATGTATAAACGAAAATATTTCTTTCAATGAACATTGTATTATTATTTTTTCCGCAGGAATGAACCTGTCGGTTCTCTGATAACCGATAGGCCTATCGGTAATCAGAGGCCCGACAGGCCCCTTTCGGTATTCAGCTTGCCCGACAGGCCACAAACCCTAGGGGCCGGGGACCTGTCGGTTCTCAGTCTACCGATAGGTCCCTGTCGGGACCCCCTTCGCCCGATTCCTCAGATCCTACGCGCCACGTCGATGCCTCGTCATCGCCACATAGGCTATCGGTTTTCTGGCGGCCGACAGGTCCCTTATCGGTTTTCCAGTGACCGACTGGCTTCTATTTTTGCAATATTTCTAAATCGACCCTCGTTTTTGGAATTAGTAATTAAATTAATATTATTTCAGAAAAAAAAACTTCGTTCGCTCCCTATTCATCCAAGCATGAAAGTTATTTTAAGGAACGGACTGTCAACAAGTGAGGACCGATTAAAAATCGTACCAGACAATCTCTTAGAATCACGATCCTAAATAAGAATCAGCTTTTGCAAGAAGATCGTACGATTGGTGCACCCGGAATCCACGATTTCACAATCAAAGATCAAATAATTTTTTGTTAGATTGTGATGCAGATACTTTCGACTTTGTCACTCACACCACTGCAACAGAATCCTAAAATCCAGACAAATAAACAATTCTTAGATTTTGATTCATAAGTATTTTAGTAATTCTAAATTTTACAATTCATAATTTATAATGTAAATTCCACGGTCTAATTTGAAACAAACACATCGTGATTTTTATCTTTATTTTAATTATTTATCCTATTAAAATATATAATCAATATCGTATTTTGATTTGTATTTTTGCTAAAGGAATTAAACACATCACTTGTAATTTTTATATATTTGAACTAATTTTCAAACAAGACAAAATGGTCCAAGTTGATGATAGAAGTCAACATTAACAATATTTAAAAATGAAGGAGTATGTTTTTAAATGTTAACTTATTAGTATAGATTTGCACTTATGTTGACAAGTAAAAAATCAGAAAGATACAATAACAGAAATTAAGAATTTTAAAATGTGAAGAAGTATATACGCACTCATATTATATTTTTATTGTACGTTATCTCTGGATTCTTGAAAGATGCAACCGAATTTTTTTTAAGTAGTGCTCATTAGTGCAAATGAGATAATTATATATCCTAAATATCATTTGGTACATTATTGTCGAGTGAAATAAAGAAAAGAAAAAATAACCGTGGCAGGAGGTTCATTTGGGACTCGGACTGGGCGGCGATTTCGGGTAGAATCGAATGAATGAATGGGAGGGAGAAGGGCCAAGAGAAGTGCAGGCGGGCGGAGCAGAGCCGTGCGGCTCACCGCCTCTGTTGCAGCCCATGCGGCGAGCGCGAGGGGGTTCTTCCGTGGAAGCAACCAACAGCAACGACTGGCTAGTGAGTAGTGGTTCTACTAGTAGGCTGACGATGTGGCGTGGCCTTCCCCAACCGAAAGAGGAAGAGAGCAGGTTCTCGCGATCGATGACGGGGTGGGGGTGCAGTGCTTTCTGTGATTGTCTGCTGGCTGGTTCGGTTCGCCTGTTTCCCAGGCCAGGCGGCATCCGCAGCCGCCGCGCGTGACGCGCGAACATGTGGGCGCCAACGAGATATTATTCCTCGCACTCGCACAGGACAGGAACTCCTTTCCTTTTCGCACCCGTCCAGTCCAGACCAGAAGATCGCTGGAGGCGCCTGCCTTTCTGGCCTGCAGCCTTTTTCAGGCTAGCTACAGTCTGTACAGGACGACGAGAGAGATTCCTCGTCTCTTTCCTTTTTTTTTTCTTTCGCTCCAACTCCAACACTTGCCTTCCGCGTGTGCTCCAATGAGCATCGTATCAAAGTATCATCATGCTTGCTTGCTGCCCGGTCATATCGGCAAAACAAATATACAGAGAGAAAAGGATATCCACGCAAGGGAGGTATCAGTCCTATATGCCACCCCGGCAAGGGCGGTATATGTCTTACATCTCATCCAGGTGCTATGCATTAACCTAACTGTTTTGATAGAGTTCGCATAGATGTATGAGAACATATAGGGTGAGTTTGGTTTAGCTTCATGCTGCTCCGCTTCAAGCACTATTGTCTGACAGTGGCAGGCGCTCCTAGAAGCTGAATAAGCTGAAAAACATCGCTCCACCCACTCTCAGTACAAAATCAAGCAGGTGAGAGAATATTAGTTCCAAGTTACAGTAGCAAATACAGTACATTGGCAGACTTTGGCAAAGAGAGCGGAGCAGGGAGAAGCTCCACCAAACTGCTCCATAGAATGTGTCACAAGTAACGCTTACCTACCTATAATGTCTACTTTACCTAAAAAAACCTATAATGTTTTATGAGCAACAAAAAATGCTTCAAACATTTCTTATCTTAATATATTATATCACAATTAGAAAGTGTGGAACTAGGCTTGAACATGAGCACAACCCTCCATAACAGAAATCCACGAAAGCAATGTGATGCGCCGTGGCACAACAATGTACATCGCGTGAACGGAAGTGAATCCCCGTAACATGTTGTTCCACACGTCACCATAGTCGATATGTCCTCGTGAATCCGCTATATGACATAAATCCAGCGAAGCAAGGTGAGGCATCATGACATGACAGTAGTGGACCCGTGCTATAGAGCACTGGACGTCGCGTCAACGGAAGTGGATCCTCTAACTTACTATCAAACACGACACCATCGCCGGCACGCACTTGTGAGCTGGCAAACCTGGAACAATAGGCACAAAACCATGGACTCAAAACAAGACATCACCAGTGTCATACAAAAACCACCTGAAGCTGGAGGCGGAAGGTATCAAATTCATTTTGATAAAAAATTCATAGGGGAGAAATAAAGAAGATTTTTCAGTGTGCGGTTGTATTTTTCGGCTACCAACTTGGCATAGCGAACTATTTAGGGTTCGAACCTCGCAATAGGACACTAAAGGGGGTGTCGTTGGGCGTTGGTACTTGTAGGTTGTGGAGGTTTCGAGCCATGGAGATTGTGTTTTGGTCGCAGAGTCCTGCCTACCCTCGGATTCGCCCGACGCTCCTTGTTCGGCCGGTCGTCGGCGTCCCTATCGGTGGCAGCGGCGTCACACAGGTATGATGTATCTTCTTCTAAGAATTTTATCCTTTAGTGCCAGTTTAGAAAGGATCGGATCAAAGGACCCTGTGGTCCATCCCTTGTCAATCTTTGTGTTTCTTGTTTAGGTTGTGCTTCTTGTGTGTCTTGACTCGTTACGCGTTTGGACTATTTCTCAATGGGGATCGAGGTCTATTTCACACTGTTCGGTTGTAGTTGAGGGTCTTGGGAGGGTTTCGATTTTTTCTATTTTGGTAATGTCGTTCCGTGTAGATGATGTGGTATATAGTTTCCTGATTGGGGCATCTAGCGTGGTGCTGGTCAATTCGATGATGGACAAATAGACCTTTTGAATGTCTTTAATTAAGCCTTAGAAGTGAATTTTAGATTATTGCGTGCCTTTGTGTAATTATATGTTTAACTCTTTTATGCTTGATGTCATTGTTTTTCTTTTTTTTTTTTGGATAAACCCGCGTATGACAGTGCAATTCCGTGTAATCTCATACTCGATGTCATACAACGGTTAAATTTGGAAGTCGATACAATACTAGGGTTTTTCAGGTTTGTGATGTCAAATAAAGGATTATACATAATTGTAGTGTCATACAAGAGTTTATCCTTTTTTTCTTGGTAAAGGAAAAGGACATGAAAAGAAGGTTTACTATACTCATTTATCTTGTTGTTACCGGGAATCAAGGTCAAAAAACTATATGGCATAATTTAGGAGAAGCATCTTCTCTAGAATCTAGAAGTATATCCGATATTGATGTTATGATTGTAAGGAGTTCAATTCATTAGTGAAATTGTTTTATCATGTACGATCCTAGAGGACTAAAAAATGTGATATGTGACTTCGTTCCTATAGGTTCCATTATCAATTACTGGTTCTGACTTTGTTTACGCATCAAGGAGCTCCACATATCTGACTTTGTTTAAGCCCTAAGAAAGTTCCTTTACCTCGCAACATCTTAAACTGCAGTGCAAATCAGAGTTAATTGTTGTTTATTTCGCGTTTCAGCCCTTTTTGAGGAACAACAAATATTCCAGGACAAGGACTATTCAATGCATAGTAGCAAACTCAGGTTTGAGGAATTGTTTTGTTGAAAGTTTATTACATGTTTGCTATTCTGTTGACGCCATGTTGTTGGTATTTCGTTATGCAGATTTCCCTAATAGGAAATTAATAAAGAAAACAACTACTAAGATCAAAGTCACTGCTTTTGGAGGCGATGCTCCAAGACTCATGGTGGAACCAAGCGCCAAGACGAGAGAACACCATGACAGTGATGAAGAAATGATGGGCACAAATAATAAGTTGTTAAATACTGATCCACAAGAGTGGGGCAATAGTAGAAAGATAGAATCTAGTGAAGTGCACTCATCGCAGAATGCTTCAACTAATTCAACATTACAGGGAGTGGATGCCACGGAGGAAGAAGAGGTGTTGGACATAATTAAAGATGATTTGCCAGAAAATGTATTGGACAATAAATCAATAGAGAAACTGGATAATGATGAGGATGAAGAAGACAAACTACAGGAAGTAATTGTGGTTGATGAAGCTAAGGCTAAAAAAGACATATTTGTTTTTGGTTTGTTAGGAATTGCGCCAAACCTTGATACTAGAATGGATGTAGTGGAAGTCATAAATGAAACTGGGCTTGAACATGATATAGTTGAGGTGGATTCGTTGGAAATCTCATCGAGCAAGGCAACACCTGCAGAAGTGGATTTCATGGGTGAATCAGGGTTTATATATGAGGCATTTGATGATGATTTTTCATATAATTCTGCAAGGAGCAAAATATATGGGGAAGTCGTTGTGACCGGTGAAACTCAGATCAAAGAAATTATATTTGAGAAGTATTTATCAGTACTGTCGTCCAGCAATGCAAGAATAGGGGGAATGGATGTAGTCTATGAAGCTAGTACTGAAAAGAATACACTTGGGACGATGTCTTTGTTAGGTGGTGATCCAGATACCACAAAATATATGGTAGTGGATTCTGTTGATGAAACTAGAGCTGAGGAAGTAAACTGCCAACAACAATATACATCACTCTCTGAAAGATCGATGCAGGTCCATAACCAAAATCACGGTGCTACTGCTTTTGATGTACGGAATTCATCAATCGTAAGGTTCCCTAAACAAGATCTAGCCATTGCTCATTTACCTGAGAAAAACTGTTACATGGTCCAATCAATCATTAGTATGTGTAAACAAGACCAATCAATTGTTGGTTACTATAGACAAGATGCATCCATTGTTAGAGTGCCAAAACAAACCCAATCGCTCCTTGGCTTCAATAAACCACACCAATTTATTGTTTGTTCTAGGAATGATCACAAGTCAATTGTCTGTTTCCCTGCACAAAAGCGATCCATAGTTGCTTTTCAAAAGCCAGACCTATCAATCGTTGCTACCTCCATAGAGTTGCAAACAAAGCATGTGACCATTGTTAGTATTGATGATATATGGCATGGGAAGGGAATGGAAGCTAATAAACTTCAAAAACCTGATAGGGATACACATACTATAAAGGTTGATGTTGACAGATTGTTGCAGAAAGGTAAGGAGGATATCATTGAAGAAGGAGGTGATATGACAACTAGCAAGAAAGTTGATGAGGAACATATTCTAACGACTGAAGCGCAGATGATCACAAGTTTGGGTGAAGAGCAACCTCTCGTTATGGAGGAAAGAATTTTAGCTGCCAAGAAAATGGATGAGGATGAACTTATGCATCTGCTTTCTGAAGAAGTGGGTATAATTGAGGGTGAGGAACAGTCTAAAGTTCATCAGACTTATGTGTCAGTTGAAAAAGACAAACTGGAGTTTGAGGTTGACATAGACCCACAAACACGCCAAAGGATTCTTCAAGAACTTGCCGAGAAAAACCATTCACTAGGAAACATGCTCTTCCTTTATCCAGGAGTAGTGAAAGCAGATTCAACTATAAATATACTTTTAAATCGTGATCTATCAGCATTGGTCAATGAGCCCGACGTAATTATCAAGGGAGCATTCAACGGGTGGAGATGGAAGCCTTTCACTGAAAGATTGCATAAGAGTGAATTTGGAGGTGACTGGTGGTGCTGCAAACTATACATTCCCAAACAGGCATACAGATTAGATTTTGTGTTCTTTAATGGCCGCACGGTCTATGAAAATAATGAGAATAACGATTTTGTGTGGCAAATAGAAAGTGACATGGATGAACATTTGTTTGAGGGTTTCTTGGTTAAAGAAAAGAAAATGGAACTCGAGAGACTTGCAACTGAAGAAGCTGAAAGAAGGAGACACAGAGATGATCAACAACGAAGGGAGGAAGAAAGAGTTGTTGATGAAGCTGTCAGGGCACAAGCGAAGGCTGAGATAGGTATCAAAAAGAATAAATTACGCATGGTATTGGATTTAGCCAAAATATCAGTTGATAATTTGTGGTACATAGATCCTATCAGAACTGGACAAGAGTCCAAGGTTAGAATTTATTATAACAGAAGCTTGAGATCACTTGCCCATAGTGCTGAGATTTGGATTCATGGTGGCTACAACAATTGGATTGATGGACTCTCTTTCGCTGAAAAACTTGATCAACATGATGGTGAAAATACTGAATGGTGGTTTGCAGAAGGTATGACATATCATGCTTATCTACAATTAATATTGTAATGATTGTGTTACTGGCATGGTGAAACTTTAAATATAACATGACTCTATATTTAAATATTTTCAAGAGGAACGCTAAAAGAGACATGTAACTTGATAGAAAAATCAAATTTATTGTGTTATCTACTCCATTAACTACAAATATTTGTTTCCTTTACAGTTGTCCTACCTGATAGAGCATATGTCTTGGACTGGGTTTTTGCTAACGGGCCACCAGGAAGTGCCCAAAATTTCGACAACAATGACAAACAGGATTTCCATGCTATTCTTCCAAACAACAAAACTGAGGTTGAATACTGGAAGAAAGAGGAACAGAGAATCTATACAAGGCTTATACAAGAGAGGAGAGAAAAGGAGGAGGCTGTTAAAAGAAAGGTTAGTCGAAATTGACTTTTTGTTCTTCTACTGTATATGTTCAATAACCAGTGCTAGTGTAGCCGAACAGTCATGGTTGCTATGCTCGAATCCCTGATGCAGTGATGTGTTAATGACATAATGGATATGAGTGGATGGTTAATATTTTCCACATTTTTGTGCACAGGCTCAGCTAAATGCCAAGATGAAATTGGAGATGAAGGAAAAGACCATGAGAATGTTTCTCGTTTCCCAAAAGCACATTGTTTATACTGAACCACTTAAAATACATGCTGGAACCACTGTCGATGTGCTTTACAATCCTTCAAGTACAGTGCTAAATGGAAAGTCAGAGGTCTGGTTTAGATGCTCCTTCAACCGATGGATGTATCCAGGTGGTGTGTTGCCACCGCAGAAGATGGTACAAGCAGAAAATTGCTCACATTTGAAAGCAATAGGTTTGATTTTCTTACGTCATTGTTTCTAATATTGGTATCTTTGTGTGGTACATTTTATAATGGGGCAAAGGGAAGTTGTGTCCTACATAGTATTTTTCAATAGACTATTTCTAGTACTCTCTAGCAAGGTATTTTTGGCAGAAAGCAGAGCTAGTGTAAGGAACTTTGGGCAATGCTAGGTATGTTTGGCAGAAGGCAGAGCTAGTGTGAGGGAATTTGGGCAATGCTTATAAGTGCATAAGGGATACTATTAATATAATAGCAGTTCCTTGCCCTCAATTATTCTTCTTCATTAACTCATCTGCTGCTTGTCCAGTTAATGTTCCAACAGATGCCTATGTGATGGACTTTGTATTCTCTGAGTCGGAAGAAGGTGGAATTTATGACAATAGGAATGGCCTAGATTACCATATTCCTATTTTTGGTTCAATTGGAAAGGAGTCTTCAATGCATATCGTCCATATTGCTGTTGAGATGGCTCCCATCGCAAAGGTACGTAAACTCTCTCTCTATCTATCTCCCTTTCTCTCCATCCCTCTCTTTCTCTCTCTGTCCCTCGCTCATCCCTCAATCTCTCTGTCCCCCTATCTGTTTCCCTTCTCTCTTACTCTCTCTAACCCTCACTATCTCTCCCTCTTCTTTCCCTTTTCTTTCTCTGTCTCTCTCATCTCTCTCTCCTCTCCCTCTCCCTCTCACGCCTTCTCCCTCCTCCCTCTCTCTCTGTCTCCCTCCTCTCCCTACTTCTCTCTTCTCCCTCTCCCACTCTATATCTCTCCCTCTCCATCGTCCCTCGCGCTCTCCCTCCGTCTCCCTCTCACGCTTGCTCCCTCTCTCCTCTCCCTCTCTCTATCTCCCTCTCTCACTGTCTTCGTCTCTTGCCCTCTCTCCTTCTCTCCATCCCTTTCTTTCTCTCTTTCTCTATCTCCTCTCGCTCCCTCCTCTCTCTCCCCCTCTCCCGCTCTATCTCCTCTCCCTCCCTCACGCTCTCTCTCTCTCTTCCCCTCCCTCTCCCTCCCTCTCTCTTCTCTCCCTCTATCTCTCTCCCCCTCCCTTTATCTCTCCCTATCCTCTTCCCCTCCCTCTCTCCCTTTGCCTCCCTGTATCTCTCCCTCCTTCTCGCGCTCGCTCCCTCTCTCCTCTCTCTCTTCTCCCTCTTCCTCTCTTTCCCTCTCGCGCTCGCTGTCCCTTTCCTCTCCCTCTCTCTATCTCCCTCCCTCTCTCTGTCTCACCGTCTCCGTCTCCCTCTCTTCCTCCCCTCCATCTCTCTCCTTGTCCCCCTCCCTCTCTCTCTCTCTCACCATCTTCGTATCCCTCTCTCTTCTCTCCCTCCCCTTCCCTCTTCTCATGTCCTCTTCCCTCTCTCTCTCACCGTCTTCATATCCCTCTCTCTTCTCTCCCTCCTCTTCCCTCTTCTCATGTCCTCTTCCCTCTCTCTCTCACCGTCTTCATATCCCTCTCTCTTCTCTACCTCTCTCTCCTCTCCTTCTATCTCTTCCCCCTCCCTCTCTCTCTTGCTCTCTCTCTCTCCTTTATCCCTCCCTCTCTTCTTGCTCTCTCCCTCTCCCTCCCTCTTTCTCCTCTCCCTCTCTCCCTCTCTCTATCTCTATATCCCTCTCTCCTTCTTCATCTTCCTTTCTCTTTAACTCCCTTCCCTGTCTCTCCCTTTATGTGTGTGTGTGTCGAAAACACTGATATAATTTGAAGTTGAATTTCTGTGCCTACCAACAGGTAGGATGTCATTGCTTTTACGCTTCTTCATCTTCATTATACTAACATCATTTTTTGCATGGTGAACATTATCACAGGTTGGAGGTCTTGGTGACGTTGTTACAAGCCTTTCACGTGCTGTTCAAGATTTAGGGCACAAGGTCGAGGTTATTGTACCAAAGCACGATTGTTTGAACCTAAGCCGTGTAAGTTAAAATATGCTTTATTGCATCCCTTGTTGCTTCCATACCATGTCAAGTAATTCACTTTATTTCTCCAACTCAAATTTGACATAACTAATCCGTGAGTATCTAAAACTACAAACACACATTGGGTTTTTAAAGTACACTCTCTCCTTTAGTTGTTTGTTCCTAGAAATGTTCAAATCTGAGCTTAATATATGAAGTGAAAAAATTCTTGCATGAGTTATATTATTTTGAAAGCACTATTTTATCCATTTTTATGACTTAGTGCAAAAATGACAAAATCAGACATAACTTAACAATTGATAAGAAAAAACTAAGAAGAAAGAAGTGGATATGCAATACAGTTTGTGTCCCCTGCCTATCAATTACCTGCATGTATTTGAATACAGGTGAGGAATCTACATGTACGTGAATGTTTTCCTTGGGGCGGTACTGAAATAAGAGTATGGTCTGGATTAGTCGAGGATGTATTTGTTTACTTCTTGGAACCACAAAATGGGTATGAAGCAGCTTATTTTTCCAAAGATTTAAAAGCTTAGGTTTACTTTATTTCATAAAGCACAAAGGGCTTTGTGTTGCGCCTGAATATATTATTGCTTTAGATACTGCAAACAAATCCAACTTTCATCTACGTTTATATATATTCACTGTCAGAAAATTGAATTTTCGCGTCGGATTGAAATCATACACTTTTTTTTATTCCTTTTTCTGGCAACGATATAAGCTAGAAAGGACGTGATCGATATGTGATTAGAAGATTGGTGACCCTGTAATCTCTAGAGTATATATAAACTTTGTAAGATTTGATCTATAAATTCAACTTTTGTAAGTCCAGGTAATTAATATTTCTAAATTAGATAGCTTATCATAACTTCGGAATGCACTATCTGGGAACTAGCTGCGGTTGTCGTGAGACCTTTTTCTGAGCACGCATGATCGGTGATACACTGTTTTTTGTTTTGATTCTGTACTTCAGCATGGATGTTGGTTCTTGCAATAAATGTCCTGGAGTTTTCTTCCAGAATTAATAACTTATATTTTCCTTTTGCAGGATGTTTGGGGTGGGATGTGTATATGGAAGGAATGATGACCGCAGATTTGGCTTCTTCTGCCATTCTGCTCTAGAATTTCTCCACCAGAGTGGATCGTCTCCAGTAAGTGCTATTTATAACAGTCAGGGACATATATTCTTCTTTTCATGTAACATTTATTCTTATGAATTGTGTTTGCCACACCTGAAGTGCGTTACGCTTAAAAACTTATGTTAGTCACACTATTTTAATTTTGTTTCTTAAAACAGCTTAAGTCTGAATGCCGATAGGTGGTTCTGCATGCCTGTTACTACTCATTACTCATTAGGTGTTCCTTGTTTGTTTATTTGCTTCGTTCTCAGTTACGTAACCACTAATATTTTATCCCCGTGACAGCATATAATACATTGCCATGATTGGTCAAGCGCTCCAGTTGCTTGGCTATGCAAGGAAAACTATGCGCAATCCAGTTTGGCAGATGCACGAGTTATATTTACCATCCACAACCTGGAATTTGGCGCACATTATATTGGCAAAGCAATGAAGTACTGTGACAAAGCCACCACTGTGAGTGCCAAACAACTGTCTTATAGCTATAGATTTCAGTAACTGAATTTTGAATACTTTATTGCAACAAAAACTCATTTCATTATAGTACTAATTATTTTATAAACCCAAGGTGTGGTGTGTGTGCGTGTGTGTGTTTGTGTGTGTATGTGTGTGTTATGTATGTATAGTAGTAAAACATTTTAGTAAATACTTTATTTTAATTTCTTTGAATCGTTGCAGGTCTCTAATACATATTCAAGGGAGATTTCTGGCCACGGTGCTATTGCTCCTCATCTCGGGAAATTCTTTGGGATTCTTAACGGAATCGATCCGGATATCTGGGATCCATATAACGACAGCTTTATCCCGGTATGTACTTCATAGTCAATACTGTAGTAAGTAGTAGATTGTACTTGTGTTTGTCTCATATGCGTGCAGTTTCTCAGTGATGGTTTCCCGTTTTGAACTGTATTTCATCATTCACAACATTTTAGGTTCATTACACTCCCGAGAATGTTGTGGAGGGCAAGAGCGCTGCAAAGAAGGCGTTACAGCAGAAGCTCGGACTGCAGCAGACCGATGATGTGCCCGTGGTCGGGATCATCAGCCGCTTGACAGCTCAGAAGGGGATCCATCTCATCAAGCATGCAATTCATCGCATTCTCGAGCGGAACGGACAGGTACCGTTACATCGTCCCTTATCCTATTAGCTTGCTGATAATAAATTAATAACGCATTATTATTTCCGTATATAATCGTGTACGTCTGCATGTGATGCGTTTCGGTTTCAGGTGGTCCTGCTTGGTTCGGCTCCAGACCCTGGGATCCAGCAAGATTTCTGCAACCTGGCTAACACCCTCCACGGTGTAAGCCACGGCAGGGTGCGGCTGTGTTTGACCTACGACGAGCCCCTGTCACATCTGGTGAGCCGAGATAATGATACGATGTGTCTGCTCCTCGCGCTCTGAATCTAACTGATCTGATTCCCATGATACATCCTGCAACTGCAACAACAGATATACGCTGGCTCCGACTTCATCCTCGTCCCGTCCATTTTCGAACCCTGCGGCTTGACCCAGCTCGTCGCCATGCGGTACGGCTCCATCCCCATTGTCCGGAAAACTGGAGGTACGTACTGGTATGATCGACGCACTCTGTGTGTCTGCGTGTGTTCTGTACACAACGAGCTAAAACTGATGATGGTCTGCGCGGCCGCGCGCGCAGGGCTCTACGACACCATCTTCGACGTCGAGCACGACAGGGACCGGGCACGGGCGCGAGGCGTGGAACCGAACGGGTTCAGCTTCGACGGAGCGGACGCCACCGCCGTCGACTACATCCTGAACAGGCAAGCACACGCATACACGGCGTGTCATGTCCATCCCATACATCCAGATCCACCCAGTTTTGTCTGAATTCCGCGCAGCGTGTTTACTTACTCACTCGTTCCGCGCCTGCCTGGGCGCGCGCGTTCTCGAATTTCAGGGCCTTCAGCGCCTGGTTCGAAGCCCGGGAATGGTTCCAGTCCCTGAGCAGGAGGGTCATGGAGCAGGACTGGTCCTGGAACCGGCCTGCCCTCGACTACATCGAGCTCTACCGTTCCGCGGCCGCGCGCAGATTCTGAGGTCAGAGTACAGTTACTACTACTGCCGAACGGCGCGAGGACGGTTTGCAGTTGCAAGAAACGAAGGGTAGAAGTATTCTCTCTGGTATGAATACACAAACGGTATTATTATTCATCGGTTCCAAACAGAGCAGCATTAATTTGAGAGGACGATAAATGTTGTAGCAATCGATGGACTAAAAAAGTTGCATCTTAGTGCTTGTTTGGTACTACACCGTTTAAAACAGATTCTGCTTCGGCCACTAATAAAATTCAACCAAACAGTCTCAAAATAAAATAGATTCTGCTTCACCACATCAATAATCGATTCTACCGAATCAACCAGCAGCGAAAAGCGGCAAAAAAAACATCGCTCCAGCGCCCTCCCTCGTTCCGGTCCAGGCCCACGGCAAGCGACCATTTATTTGCACATAGATAGATTTGCTGAAAATGCCACTGCACCACCTGCCCCCGTGCTCCTCTCTCACGTCACGTACTCCTCTCGAAGCGCCGGCAGCCGGGTGTCGGACAACACGGTGGCTGGGGGCGGCGGGAGGGACGGCGGCCGGCCGACAACGGAGGGACGGCGGACGGGCGACGGGAGATCTCACGCGCAGCTTAGGTGCTACATCAAAGAAGCGCCGTCGCCATGACTCCCCTCCAGCTCCCGGACTGCCTCCATGCATGTCCGGAGCCGATGATGGCGGCTCCGACTCGTTGGGTCGATCTGCGGACCGCGCCCCAAGAATCTCGTCTGGCGCCCTTAGCTTCTCCCGACTGGAAAGATAGCTCCCAGGCGGCTGGGAGTCTTCTTCGATCCGGAGAAAAAGCCGAAGCACCGGGAGAAACAGCCGCTTTTGGTGGCGGCGTCAGCGCGTCCGGCAAGGCCGTGAGCCCCCTGGACTTCAGGGATAGCTAGGTTCTCCAGCAGAATCTTGACGCTCCGGTCGTTGGATGATACTATCTCCCTTAGGCCTCGTTCGGTTTGTTAGGGATCGGCGGGGAACGTAGGCTGCTACCATGGATTGGTCCGACGTAGCTTCAATCTCACTCCGTTATACTAGTGAGAACGGACGTTTCGGTTGTGCCCCGCGGCGAATGAATTTCGGCCAATTTCAGTCATTACACCCTCTCTCCGGCTTAGGTTGAAACCACACCAACGCAGTCATGGAACCAATCTTCCAACGGCTCGCGCTGCGGCGACGGCGCAAGGCTTTGGCAAGTCCTCCCGGGACTCAATCCAGGAACAAAGTAACGGCGGCGTTGGGGCGCGTGAGGCCGAGGCTGCGTGGCTCAGGTCGGCAACGACGTGCGGCGAGATGACGAACCGTGAGCTGGAGCGGAGCAAGCACGCCATCATCGTGGCCACTGCTACCACAGCGGTGATGGCCGCCGTCACCGTCATCCGGCTCAACGGCAAGGGGCCTATGCTCGTCGTCCGGCTGCCCCTTCTCCACTTCTCCTTGCTGGTGGCGGCGCAAGGCAACCACATCGACGGCGTGGCGGCGTGAGGGCAGCACGGGCGCGACGACTCCCAGTTCCCATCTTCCTGCTCGCTGGTGGCAGTGTGAAAGCGCATCGACGGGGTGGCGGAGTGAGGCAAGCAAACAGCAGCAAGTTATGATTCGACGGTGACAGCGACATGGCCTCTGAGCTTGCTGCAGATCTTGTCTTCGTTCTTGTTCTTGCAGTGGTGTTCATCTCTCACCGGCCGCCCAATTGGTATTGCTAGATTTTTTGTTGGGATTTCTTGGAGTTCGATGGACATCTGATCTGTTCTGGACTTATTCAAACGTTAATCAGTTTGTGTTGTGATTGACTAATCTTTTCTGCAGTCTGCTGTGAATCTATTCCCTGACTGCCAAACGAAGAAACTCTGTCTAGAGATTGAAAAACAGAGGGGGATAAATCTGTAGCGGGATTGAGTGAAGAGGCAAGGATTCACTCAATCCCAACTGGGGATGAAGTTACGTGTGTAAGCCTTCCCATGTAACCGAACGAGGCCTTAGAGCTTTGAGCGTGGCTTTCTCGCGCCGGTAGGCTGCTGGTCTTAATGATGTGCTGACCAGCAACGCCCTGACTTGTCCGGCCATCACAACCTTGATGTCGTTCGCAAGGGCGAGCTTCATCCCAAGGTACTCGGCCACAAGGTTCACAGAACGGTTTGAACTGTAGAAACCGCTCGGGACCGATTTTACGAAAACCGTAAAAACCGTAAAAAAATCATTTTAAAACCGCTTTAAATAGTCCATGCTAAATAAGGTAGAAGACAGACCGAGGTTCAAGAATGGTTGTCAACTTTTGGAATCTATTATCATGGAGGTTTTCTCAAAGTTTGGGTGGAGCTTTCGGAATAGAATTGAAGTCTAGTGTTCGTTATTTTCATAGAGTGATCTGTTTGTTTTGGACATGACTTTGGATCTTCTTGTTTATGTTAGGTTGATCATGTGTTCGTAATCCTCTCTAGCGAGAGATTGTGGAGCTTCATGGCTCGTTGGTTGTATTGACGCCGCGTATTGTTTTTAAAACCATAGAGGCGGGAACATGGTTTCATTCTAAAAAAAACCGCTTTAAATGTTGAAATATCAATTTGCGCGGAATTAAAACAAAAACCAAACGGTTTTTATGGTTTACCGAGCGGTTTTTTGCCGTCGCTTTTGGAATTTTCGATTTACAAAACGGTTCATTGGTTTATCAAACGGTTTTTACGGTCTACCGAATGTTTTTAACGGTTTGTAACTTTTCAAAATTTTCAATTTTTTAAAAAAATTAAAACGGTAACCAGCCATCTAGAAAAACCGCTCCGAACCAATTTTGCAAAAACCGCGAAAACTAGAGCGGTTTTTAACGGTTTTGTGAACCTTGCTCGGCCATGGCGAGCCGCACTTTAGGAGTGCCTTTGATTAGTTTGGTGAGCAGCGGCTCAAGCGGGCTGTTCTCAGCCATTAATTTGTTTTTCATTGCTCTCATACAGTACTTTTTTAGATTTTTATTCTTTTTGGAAACTACTTCTCCAGATTCTTGATCCTGTTGAAGTAACATTTTCTTGGCGTGGATTATTCGGTGTGCTTTGATTTTTTTTTTTTTTTTGGTTAGTGACACTGGACTGTGATTTTGCAACATGAGAAATTTGTGCTCCGAAGCATGCTGCTGACATCGCTGCTGTATGTCTAGTGGCATTAGGGTCATTCTTTCTCTTTCTCCTTAAGACCTTAACTCAAAAATCAACAGAAGCCCGTTTTACCAAAGAAATCAAAAGGTGATTTTAGGAGAGAATCTATTTTCAAGAAAAGTTGTCTTGTTTTTGAAAAAGTTGTACGAAACGACGAGCCCTCAGTATGATCAGCTTCTTGACGTAGTATAGTAATATATAGGAAGAAGCGATTGACGCTTTGACAATAGTAGTACTCCTATATCTCTTGTACCACGATCTTGGGCGCGCTCTTGATGGAGACGCCCGGCGTGCGCGGCACGATCACCACGTCGACGGCGTCGACGTCGTCGCCGAGCTTTAGGTCGGCGAACACGTCGTCCACGGGCAGCTCGAGCGACGTCACCAACGTCGTCTTGGTCTGGCTCGGGAGCTTACCACCACCGCCGCCGCCTTGGACGCCGCCGGCGCGCGGTAGGCTGGCAAAGCTCCCGGCGTACTCGACCCACTGCGGCCCCACGCCGCTGGCGGTGTCTGGCGCCACGTTGATGACGACGTCGAACTTGGCGACCTCAGTGGGGTTGAACTCGATGTTGGCGTCGAACAGCAGCACCTCCAGCTTGTTGCCTTTCTCCTTCTTGCGCGGGGTCGGCCGGGACACGTTCGGCAGGAGCACGTTCCGGCCTTCCTCCAACGCCAGCGGGTAGTTGATGTTGTTGCCGAGAGAAAATAACTGCGTGAAGAAGGGAAATGGGGGAGCCGCCTGCTTGATGGGTGTGGGCTGGCGCACCGTCGGGCGGCTGTCCATCCACTCGGGCGGCTCCGGCGCCTCCTCGTACTCGTACCCGAGATCCTTCGTTCTGAGGACGTCGCTGACCTTGATGCGCACGAGGTCCCGGTTCTCGTCGTAGAAGACGAAGCTGGCGTTCAGCCACTCCGGGTCGTCGAAGTTCTGGTTGCCGAGCTTTTCGTCGGTCGTCCAGAGGTGCCACAGGCGGTCGACGTTGGCGTGGTGCGAGTAGAAGGCCGGGTCGCGCGCCGCCGTCCCGAGGACCCCCATGTCCCTGCCGCACACCCCCTTGTCTTTAACGGTGATGTTGGCTTCTTCAAAGCACTTTTGCTTGTCGCCGACCCAGATGTGCACGCCGGTGTGGGCCATCCGCTCCAGCGCGCCAGCCGTGTTGGAGTCCTTGTTCGGCACATTCTTCGTGCAGTACTCCTTGCCCAGGAAAAGCCGCGGTCCTTTGCCTTCCTGGATCATCTGATCAACAAAAAGATCATCGTCGTCGTATCATTCATATGAATACCGCCGCTGTGTGTTCTTAAATTTGAACCCTTGTATATGTAAAAAAAAGTTATAACTGTCGTTTATAATAAACAAGTGTATGGATAGACGATGGACCTGGCGGTACATGTAACAGAGGTTATCTTGGACGACTTGGTTGTACGGTGGAACGGCTTTGGGATCGAACGGGATGGGGTCCCTGCTTTTGGTGTAGTTGAGGACGACGTATTTATCGATGTGCTCGGGGTTGCGGTAGCTGTCGTGCAGCGCCGGTTTGGTGTCCTTGTCCGTGAACATGTCAGGCAGCACCATCCCGCCCGGCACGTCCCAGCTTCAGTATGGCAGCGCGAAGTCCTTGTCGTGGATGAGGTGGCCGAGGATGCGCTCGTAGAAGTAGATGTACATGCGGTGCCACGGCGCGAAGATCCACGAGAAGTGCACGTCGAACTTCGCCGGCGAGCCGCCGCCGCTGCCTTCCTGTTCCTGAAGGACGTAGTGGCCGTCGCAGTAGGCCTGGTGGATGGCCGCTTGGTTCTTGAAGCTGCGCGGGTCATCGTCCGGCAGCGCCTGCATCAGCGATACCGCCCGGTTATACTTGTCCGCGAAGGTCGAGTCGACGAGGTGCGCCGGCCGCCGGACGCGCAGCTGACCACCGGACGGCGGCTTGAAGTCGACGACGTCGGGGCGCGACGGCGAGAGCGGGCACGGAGACGGGCCTTTCATCCCCGCCGTGCACGTGAGGAGCTTGTCCGGGACCTGGCTGCCCCTACTGCAGACGACGTCCTCCAATTTCGTTTCCTCCGCCGCGATGGCGGCCGCCGGGTTATTGGGTACGCGCCGCTGCCCAGAGCGACGCCGGTCAGGCCGGCGAGCACGTCCCGACGGTCCACGCGGAAGTTATCGCCGCCACCGGCAGCGCACAACGTGCCGCGGCGCCGGGCGTTCTTCCTCCCGGTCCCGGTCCTGGCGAGCGAGGCAGGGCATGCAGAAGAGGCCGGGTGCGAGACGATGGCGCTCGTGGGGAAGAGGAGGCTGTTGCCGGCTCCGGCGGCGGCGCTCGCCATGCTGTGCATGTGTCTCTAGTCTCTCTGAGAGCTAGCTAGAGCTAGAGTGACACACCACACAGTAGAGAAGTGGATGGCATGCGCGAGCTAGTGTTGCTCGATCGTGTCCGAGTGGCACCTTCCTTTTACAGATATATATACTACTCCCACAAACATACTACAGTCTAACATCATCTATCGGCGAGATTTTTTTCTAGATTTTTCTTACATGTTCAGATTGCTTGAGTTATAAAATAAAAATTATTTTTAATAAAAAAATCGAAACAGTTGAAAAAATATCTAGAAAAAAACTCATAAATAGATGATGCAGTCTATATATTGGTGTTAAGTTATAATGTATTTTATGTAAAAAGGTAAAAAAAATTAAAAATATAATGAAAATGTATTGTAGTCTGTCATGCATAATTTCTCAATTTTCAGTGTGTTATGGTTAATTTTGATAACTGTAAAAATATGCTAAAATCACTTTTATAGTGCGTCACATCTAATTTTTAATAGATAATAGAATGCCTGCATGGCCGTACTAGACGTCGTGTTTCTCGCCGCGCGCGCTGTGCTCAGACGTGCACATCCTTCCTGGAATCTTCGTGTATATGGCTAGTCTCTCTACACATGCGTCTGGCCGGCTACTGAGGAGTATTATATATATACTCTTATATGTGACTGTTACTTATCGTCGTCTTATATATCCATAGTATGTGTATATTTTTTTTAAGGTATATACATAGTATATATATGATTCGAATTTGAACTCAGAAAAGATAAGTATTTCACCTACCACTACAGAAATTTGGAGATTTTTTTTGGATTTCAAAAATATTATCTTTTAATTTCCTTTCATTTAAACTATATACACTACATGAAAAAAAAGTCCTGTAGACACGGTCATATTAATATGTTTTTAAAACATTAATTTTGTCATAACTTTACAAATGAATCAACATAAAGAGGTTTTTAACATGATGTTAAAACATGTCTACGCAAAAGACTTTGCGTGCCAATCTAAATACAATTCCCTGACACGCTACTAAAAGTGTCTCAAAGTGATATGATATGTAGACATGTTTCGATCATATCTAAGTGTCATATTCACGTTTTTCAACATGCTATTATATTTTAAAAAAATGTGATGATATTAGACAGACTTTTATCATATTTAGCCACATATAGACATGTTTTTATGCATATTGATAATCCTAGAACATTAAAATACTTCAAAAATAGGAACATTTCATATATCTTCAGAGATGTGTGTGAGGTGAGATAGTTAAAGGAGCCTTCATGAAATGAAGAGGCCACGTCGATTCCTACTACTTGTATGAATATGAATAAATATCTCATTTTAATGATATATGTCAATACTATTAGACGCGTGATAGATCCGTATCTATGAAATCGTATTAATTTATTACCACACCACAACAACATATACATAACAACATATGTAGGTATGTAGACATGCCTTTATAGAATATCTCATATTTGCTAGATATCTTTTCAACTCTAACACGACACGTGCGTATACGCTTCAAACAGGCTTTGTGAAAACGTCTCTATTTTTTATTATATATGAAAAGAACGTATCTATATGGTAAATAAAGTGTATATAAGGGGGTGTTTTAATTTCTAGTTAGTGAAAATCGATGTAATAGAAGAGATTAAAACTGCAACTCGATGTCATTGAAGGATTTTTCGTGTTTACAGTATCAAATAAGGATCGTATGAAATTACAGTACCGTATACAGATTTATCCCTTATATATATATATATATATATATATATATATATATATATATATATATGGATATACTACTCAGTCCAGTGTGAGGGGATGGATGAATAATAGATGACTGCATGGCCGTACTAGACAGTCGTGTTTCTCGCCGCGCACGCGCTGGTCATACTCATACGTGCACATCCTTCTTAAAATCTTGGTACGTATGGCTACTCTCTCTACACATGCGTCCGGCCGGCTACTGATGATCTGGTCCGGTATTATATGCATACATACACTCTCCTTGTATGCGAGTGACGACGCGCGCTAGCTAGCTAGCTATAGCAATTGTAGAAACTCTGTCGTCGTTTGTTACGCAGCGTGCGTGCGTATGCACCGTGATATCACGGCACATGTATGCATTCTGTGCGAGGAATAAACGGCGCTTTCTTGATTTGACATTAGGGTGGGTGCGGTGGCGTTACGATGATCGTTTGGGGCTGCAGACGCGCTACAGCGGATCCTCTATAATTAATGCTCTGCAGTCACTGATATGTGAGGTTGGGTCTCACGTATCAGTGCACACTACTGCAGAAGAGGATCTTAACGCCTACCTAAGACTAACTCCAACAAGAATATGCATTTTGGAGGACCAAAACCAAGTTTGCATAGGCTAAACAGGAAACAGAGCACGTTTCATTTGTTGAGAACTCCAACAGCGATGGCATTTCTATCCGTCCGTTTCATTTCCCGCGCGAGGGCCGCTCCTCCCGCTCTTGCACGCGTCTATTTCCTGATTTCCCCGCCGGCGCAACTCTCCCAGTCTGGTCCCGGCGTTCGTCCTCTTCTCTAGCGTCCACGAACCCAACGTCGAGCTCGAGCCGGCCACCTACGCTCCGCCGCGGCGAGGTCGACGACCCGCGTGAGCCCCGGAGCTGCCGCCGCCCCGTCCACGAGTTCACGCAAGCCGATCGGACGGTGTGTTCGAGGTCCGCGCGCGATTCGGCCACTGCCGCCCGCCGGTCGAGCCCCGACCACCTCGGCGGCATCAAGGTCCGGTGGACACCCCCTCCCCCACGACGGCGGCGAGAAGGTCCACCCCCCACCCCCCAAAGCTTCACGACGCGGCCTCGCCCCGCTGCAGCCTGTCGGCTCCGTCTCCGCTGCAGCACTCTCCCCGCGCAGCCCGTCGACGCTGCCTCTCGCGGCTCCTCTGCTGCCTCGGCCAGGCAAAAGGTGAAGGGAGGCCTCTGCTGCTCGTCTTGCACTTGATATGCTGAAATTCAATTTGAGTGTCTCATTTGGTTTGTTGATTCTGAACATGACACTTCAAAGGGAGAACGACAGAAATGTAGTATCTGATAGTAACATGTATCAGGCTTTAGTTATAAGTTTTGTATTTTAGCTTACAAGGGAGGTGATTGAGACTGAAGGAATATGATTTATAGAGATTTGATTGTGATTTGCTCACAGATCCATATAACAAAAAATTGGGGATGGTACAGCATTATCACTCTAATTTATGCTTCACGTGCTAAAAAGAGATATCACATAATTTATTTTGATGCTAGTTTCTGTGTTTTGTGGTTCTGTCTCTTTTCATTTTTTTGGAACTTATATTTCTTATCAATATTAATATTGAATCTTTCACAAAATACAGGAGCTGGCTGAGCCTTCCATTAATAATGTGAACATATGGGTCAGTATCATAATCCACTTTGGAAAAGTGTATATTCTGTTTTGGTTTTTATTATTAATGTATGTCATCAACTATTACTAATTGGCTTTAACATGTACCAACAGGATGAAACACTGCGGAAGGCAGTTCAACATACAAGGGTACAAATTGGAAAAAAATAGGTTGCCTCTTTTTACCATTTCACTACTCATATACTCTGTAGTGCATATACAAATGTGGTTTCCTGCATATTTGTCTTCAGCAGTATATATCATGATTGCTTTAAGTTTCAATTATACCCATGAAATGGGTAGGCATGACTGTTTTCATATGTAGCTAAGTCAACATGCTCCCATTTAGCTGTCTCTACTTGATTTCTATTATGTATTGAAACTGTTCCTTTAAAAACTGCAGCCTATGCTTTTTAATAAACTAATTTGTTTCTCCTCTGCTGTGATTTTAGGAATGACGAGGTATATTAAGCTTTCGAACTATGGAACGGCTGCTACTCAAGGGGCATTTGATGAGGATGTTGAGATTGCTGCGGCATTTATCCTTGTTGAGGGAAAACGTCACTGGGGAGGTTCAATACCGGGTCACAAGACATACAAACGTGATCGTGAGGGTGCTAACAAGGTCTTACATGCTCAATATTTTGTGGAACGTCCTCTGTACAATGCAGATCATTTTCGCAGGAGGTGTGTACTTGAACTAAAACATAATTTTTATTGTATTCTAAACCAATGAATTATGCAATAAATAATACAAATTGTGTGGTAGGTTTCGAATGCGGGAGAGTCTGTTCCTTTCAATTGTTGACAAGGTTACTGAAGCGGACTCCTACTTCAAACAGAAAAGAAATTGTGCCGGTCAGCTAGGATTTTCTTCCATTCACAAAGTTACAGTTGCAATTAAAATGCTAGCTTATGGTACCGTTGCAGATGCATTAGATGATCATCTTCAGATGGGTGAGAGCACTGTATTTGAGACACTGAAGCGATTTGTTAGAACTGTAGTAAATGTTTATGGGGAGGAATGGCTCAGAGCACCATCAGAACAAGAACTGCAACAAATACTACAGGTTAATGAGGCTAGAGGGTTTCCTGGAATGATTGGCAGCATAGATTGTATGCATTGGGAATGGTCTAGTTGTCCCACTGCTTTGCATGGGATGTATAAGGGCCACAAAGGGAAGCCAACTATGATTCTAGAGGCTGTGGTGACTCAGGACCTCAGGTTTTGGCATGCATATTTTGGATTACCTGGATCCCATAACGATATTAATGTGCTGCATCGGTCACCGGTCTTTGATGATTTAGCTAATGGTAGAGCACCTCCAGTTGAGTTCAATGTGAATGGCAACACTTACAATATAGGTTACTACCTAGCTGATGGGATATATCCAGATTGGGCTACCTTGGTCAAGACAATTAGTGCGCCTATAAGTAAGAAGCACAAGGTGTATGCAGCGCAGCAAGAGGCATGTAGGAAGGATGTGGAGCGTGGTTTCGGTGTTATTCATTCTAAGTGGAAGATTTTGCACTCCGCTGCTAGGTTGTGGCAACGAGAAGATCTAAATTATATTATGAGGGCTTGCATCATCTTACATAACATGATCATCATGGATGAAAAAGGTGTGGACCTTCCTTATATTCATTCATCAGAGTGGCCAGGTCGGGTAAACCCTCCTGTCAGTACTATTGCTGATCTCATAGATGCTAAAACTTACATTCGGAACAAAGAAACTTGCCACCATCTTCGTGCTGACCTTGTTGAGCATATATGGGGACTCTATGGTTCAGGAACTAGACCTTTTGCTCCAGATGGAAGCATATGAATGGTCAAGCTGATCAGCAAATATGGGAAGTATAGCTGTTGAAGTCTCAGGAAGTATAGCTTTTGAAGTGTTCGGAAGTATGGCTTTTGTCCTCTTAGGAAGTGTAGCTTTTGTCCCATAATATGGCTGCGTATGTAATATATATGCAAGTGATGTTCTCAAAGACTATATATGTAATATATATGTAGGGAAATTCAGAAGCTTAGTGGTGACAGTGGATTACATTTATGGTTGTGTTTAATATATTTATGGTTCTTCCTCTCTTTTTTTCTGCTTCCCATTGAGAAACAACTACAGCATACAAAACAACAGACAAGACTAGGCATTACATCATATTGTTTCCAATCAAAGAGTATGCCCCAGATTTTCAGTTTCAACAAGAACATAGAACAACCCAACAAAAACAATATAGACTGCAATATGTAAACATAGAATAGAGAAGAAGTCATTTGCAAAGACAGGAGACATGTCTCTGAACTGAACACCATACACATTCACACTTTTGTTTGACAACACATACAAAGTTCACACTTTTGTTTCACAACACATACAAAGTTCACACTTTTGTCTGGCAACACAACATTCAAAGTTCACACATTTAAGCTACAACAGCATATAAAATCGAACTCATGTAAACCCACGACGTTCCATGATCTGACGTTGCATTCCAAGGTAATAATTCTTCAAATGCGGAGCTACCTTCTCAATATCTACTCCCATTATTGCAGCTTCAGCAGCCAATAATTGTGCCTCAGCTGACTTCAGTTGTGCCTCAGCTTGTTTTCCAATGTTGTCAGTCTCTTGTTTCCTGAGACTGAAATTGTCCTCGCGCTGCTGCTTCTTGATATCTAAAAATTCCCTTTGCAGGTTGAGTTTCTCATCTTTCCTCCTAAGGATTAGCTGCATTTGCTCATCTTCTTTTTGCTGGCACTTCTCCCTATTGTCATGAATGCGTTGAAGCACATCAACTGCAGTGCTAGATGAGGATGCATCTGTGACCCTCTTTCGTTTAGCAGCATCTCTCCCTTCTGGTCTAGGAGGCACGCTATTGTCATTAACTCCCTCTGCCACTCCAGCATGACCTGAGTTTGCTTGTGAAGAACCTTCGTCCCTTGTCCCAGTTGAGGTGTTGTTTAGCTCCAAAAGCTTCTCATTCCATTTTGATTCGTTTTGGAGCATCTTCCAGCAATGCAAGAAGTGAAAAGGTTCACTAGCCTCATATAGCTTCACTGCATCATCAATCTGAAAATAGCATGTGAATAAAATAATTTCAGTTTAAATAGCATGTGAAAACTTGGAACCAATACTGCAACATACAAGTTTAAAGAACAAGAGCATACCCTGTCTTGTTCATTCTTCCCACTCTCATTACGACGATCAACTGCAGCCTTAAACCCACAGAACTTGTTCACCGCTCTTTGAATGCCGCCCCACCTAGCCTGGATAGCTAGTTGGCTACGGTTACTTCCCTCAGGCTTAAATTCATTGTAATAATCATGCATCCTTTTGTAATAACCCCCTTGACTCTGATTCACACCTATATATGACCCAAAACGACATCTCTCATATTTATATAATAACATCCAGAACATTTCAGCAAGGCATAAGAATTGTTCCTTCACTAACCTATTATTGCATCTTTGCTTACGTTGAGGAAGGCAGAACAAAGGACTCTATCTTCTTCTTTTGTGAAACCACCCCCTCTACGAGACACCTTCTTCTCCTTGCCTTTTCGTGTTGTAGGAGGTGCCACAATATCTACATCTTCTTGGTAAATTTGCGCACCCATGACATAATTCACCTATCGAGGAACTAGTCATGCTTCTGCACACAACCTAGTGATGATAAAGAACATCACAAGCCACCTTACCTGTTCGGACTGTGGGTACTCCAGATGGTCCATTGAGGATTGTAGATCATACGGCCATTGATCCGGAGCATAAGACATGCTACAACAATTTTGCAATTTCTGGAATGCTAATCTGAAAACAATATGTTCTGCCCACCGTGAATGACAGTATTAGTTTCAGCTCGCTGTAGGAAGAAAAGAGTAGCAACTATTGCAGAACTCCAAAAATGAGACAAAGGAGGGCATCAAAATACATATCACAGAACAAAACACTACTTCGATAGGGCTACATATTTGTACATATAAAAAAAAAAGAACTCTACAATACCAATGAGATTACAACTACAATCTATAGTTGCAGAAGTATCGAGTAATCAAATCTGATATCTTGCTGCTCACCATATATCTCAGCTTCACAGATCATAATATGGTTCTATCCCGGTTCCATTCAGTTTCTATTATCACTTTAATTCTCCAATGTTATCTGATAAAATTTTCCGAGAATTTATTTAGTTATAGTCATCTGCATTACATCGTTCTATACATTAATTCATATGCCTCAAGCACACTGATAATTATATATCCTTGTCAGATATCGGAGGTGGTAAATCACATCAAGGACTTGATTGAGTTCACGAGAAAGAATAATCTTGTCCTCTTGATATCCATGATCATGCACATTAGCCTATTTATGTTTTCAGTTTTTACCTGGCTGTCAATAAAAAAAACTCTAAATAATATTTTTAGAGGCCCTGGTCAATGTTTTGTCCATACAACTTAGTTTTAAAATGTATTCTATGCTTTCCATAGAACAGCTTAATAGCCATTTTTAAGTTCTGTGGATAAGAAAAGACCCAGCGAAAAGGATCCAGCGCAGTCTGGTCTGCTAACTTGGTAAACTCAGTCTGAGATTCGAAGAATTTTAAGGAATGTAATTGATGTCTGTATACAAGGGTTTGTGAGGGAATTAAGTTTGCGTTTCTGCATTCTCTTAATTGCTTTTGCAGCAGAAACCAGCAAAATGGGATTGTGCTCATACTAGCTCAGGGGAAAATGCAATGAATCTACAGAGAAAGGGGATTGCACCAGCGGGGGTTCGAACTCACCGAAAGCAAAGAGGATGGGTCGCTTGTGGTCGCTGCTCGTCCTACGCGCCGCCGCTGCTCAGCTCGCACTCCGTCGTCGCTCTGCTCGGGATCTGGACGACGCACGCCTGCCCCCGCGAGGCCGCGACCAGCACACGCGCCGCTCGTCCTGCGGCCCGCCGTCGTCGCTCGCCCCGCGCGCCTTCCCTGCGAGCAGCACGCGCGCAGCTGCTCCCCCTCGCCGTCGTCGCTCGCCCCGCGCGCCTTCCCTGCGACCAGCACACGCGCCGCTCGTCCTGCGGCCCGTCGTCGTCGCTCGCCCCGCGCGCCTTCCCTGCGAGCAGCACGCGCGCAGCTGCTCCCCCTCGCCGTCGCTCTCCCCGCGCGCCGCTCGGCCCTCCTCCGGCTCTCTTCCGCCTGCGGGTAGTTGACGCCTTCTCGGATGCGTTTGAGGAGAGAGGCGAACTATTTTTGCTCCGTCTCTCTCCTGGAACGAAAACTGCTCGCCTCTTTTGGTTAGTCTGTTGGACGCGAGTATCGGTAGCCACAGTTGCCAGTCGACAGCCATTTTAGTTTATGCAATGTCTGTTGGACTCGGTCTAAGGTGTTGGGAGGAAGCCGACAATCTGCTTAGTGCCTGCAGAACCTGTCCTGTCGCGGTGGGCTGTATTGTCACAGCTGGGCCGAGCGAGGAGCAGGGCCGGAAGAGGTCTGGGGTCGCGCCCAGGCCTGCCCCCACATAAGCGGCCCCTTCTCGTCTCGACCCCAGGCCTGCCCCCACATAAGCGGCCCCTTCTCGTCTCCTCTCATTCGGCGCCTGCGCAAAAACCTCCTCCGTCCCCAGCGGCAGGAAAACCTAGCTCGCTCGCCCGCCTGTAAGATGGACCCGCAGCCGCCGGAGCCCGTCAGCTACCTCTGCGGAGGTGAGCTCCTCCTCTCCTGCCCTCCCTCCTCCTCTCGACCTCTGACGTCGCCGCGCGGCTTCTCCCTCCGCCGAGCCTTTCTCTTTTGGCGCCTTTTGTTGGGGTGGGGGTCGATTAGAAGTTTTGGTGGAGGACCCATGACTCTAGTACTAGAACCTTAATAATCGTTCTCGGATTTGGAAATGGGAGCGCGAGTTTCTAGGCGCTCTTTCCTTGCACGTTACTAGTAGTTTAGTTGTAGTGTGCTGTACCTGTACCATAAGGTGTTCGGTTCACCACGTCCTAGTGCGCCTTCGTCATTTCCGCATTATTATTGACGACGTAGCTGAAATTATTTGCTGCAGACTGCGGAACGGAGAACACGCTGAAGCCAGGAGATGTCATCCAGTGCCGTGACTGTGGCTACCGCATCCTCTACAAGAAGCGCACCCGCAGAAGTACGATTACAGCGTTTTCTTATTCTAATTTAACTCATGTACACGATTCCTTACAGCGTTTCCATAGTTTAGCTCCTATAGCTCAAATAAAATAAGTTAGTTCTACAGTATGTTCAGGGTCTTAAGTAGTCCTATTTTCTCATGTTGAGGCTAATGTTTAGTCTATTTCAGAGGGAATGCTTGAATCCTTAACCATATATATGCTGAGTGGGACATCTGTAACTTTGTATCTGTCCCCCTGTTTGCCTTATCGAAATACTTTGTGTTCTGGATATATTGTTCTACTTTTTAGTATAATCTTACCCCTTATTTAGTCTCTGTATGATGTGTGCTTTATGTTCTTGATTTCTCTTTAGTAAGAATTGTGAATTAGACAAGTGAGGCAACTAAATTTCTGTTGGCCACTCTGCCACAACTCGGGTTGTTCGTATGAGATATGGCATGCTTAGTGATATTGTGGTCTAAGTTTAAATAGTGATTGTGGATGATTGTGTACTAAGATGTTATCATGCTTTTAGGAAATTTTATGTTCTATTCCTTCCAATAGGAATAATTTCATATTTAAGACAGCTCCATTGGCATCTTGAAACACGATCGAGCTATCCTAAATGTCAAGTAGGTTTCATCAGAAGGAGTAGATGCCAATCGGCTTCTGTCTCTAGTTAATGCTGCAGCCTAGGTCATTTTTATCCTTTGTTGTGTTGCAAAAAAAAAAAAAGGATAGGCAATAGGATTAAGGACATCATGGCAAGCTACTACTATTATGTCAAGCAATAATGTAACTATGTTTACAAGACACTACTACTATAACAACAACCACCAAAACTTTTAGTCTCAAGCAAGTTGGGTAGGCTAGAGATGAAACACATAGGACCCAACATAAACAACAGACAAAAAGAAGACAAAAAGAAAAGGAGCAATCACTTTTTTGACACTGTTTTGAAGGCTAATTGCCAGTTTGACCCATTTTTTCAGTTTTGCCAATTTGACCTTGCTTTGGGACACCTTGTTGTAAAATAGACCCTAGTTTCTTTTTTTTTTTAGAAACAAAATGTTCAAATTGGCAACGAATGGGATCAGTTTTGCAGCAAAGCGTCCAACAGCAGGGTTAAATTGGCAAAATTGAAAACAAAAACAGGGTTAAATGTACTACGGGCAAAAGAGGCGAAAAAGGCAATCCATAGAAGGATTTGGCGCCGCTCATCTTATACGCCGCATTAAATACTTCCCTAATTTCAGCTTCGTTATCGATTAGGTATATAGGCATAGGAGAATGAATCGGATAGGGCTACTACTTATTTTTAGGAGACTTACACGGTACAGTTCCTTCTGTTAGCGATGTTTGCCAGTTTAGTTACGAATTGTCATTGTTTATGAATAAAGAAAATAACATGTTGATAAGATGAAACAGTCATCAAATTTTAGTAATCATGTGTGTTGAGACCAAAAAAATGTGGGCTTATGCATTTTAATATCAACTTTTTTATTTAGTTCCTTAGTGCTTCATTGCCACGACTCGTGAAAATAAATAAAAAACTTTGATTCCTATATTATCTGACAGAAACAGGTGACACATAAAGAGCTGGTTTTTTATCCTTTTTGACACATAATCATCATCCACTGAATATGTCTAGATCAATTGCAAATCAACTCTGCTGATATAAGTGCATGTATATGATGATACTAGTGGATACATCTTTCTTTCTTTCCGTACTTTTCTCATTATTATGTTGGGATAAGTCTAAGAATTGCCCCTCTTCTTTTTGCAGTTGTTCAATATGAAGCGCGCTGAAGATAAGTGGAGCAACATAATGTCATGTTTGCCATGCCTCTAGCAGTAGCGCGATCAGTGAGTCTCCTGGAAGAACACTGAACCTAGGAAAATATTGTATGGTATTGTAATGTGGTTGTACCACAGTTAACTGTCTCTGTACTTTAGCTGGTACTAGTACAAAACGACCTTTTCACAGCTTCGGGAGATTTTTTTTTTTTTATCGGGCAGCTTCTGGAGAGTTGAGATGACATTCTGATGTTTCATGAGTGCTGGGAACGAGATATGGGTAATTCGTGCTCTTCATCTTCCTGGTGTTTGACTATGTCTGGCATTATTATTTGATGACATGTGCTAGATCAAGTCCTTTTGATTTAATTTGATGCGTAGTTTGGGATAAAATTATGCCTTGTATGGCCGTCCGTCTGGTTGGTAGTTGCAAACTTGCAATTGATCCTGTCTTTAGATTGACTGACTTCAAAGAAAATATCCTGCAGTTCTTGGTTTTGAGATACATGGATTCCGTGTGTGTTTAACCTCTAAAAAGAAAGCAGTGAGTCCCTTTTTCTTATAGATGACCGTTCTTTGATGTTGATTGATATACTAAAACATGATGATAAGTGGGGAAAATGTAAACTTTTCTTTCTTTTTAAACTTCTCCAACATTTTCAAAATGAAAAGGTTTTGATTGTTAACTGAACCAAATAAAAGATCCAAACACTACACAAACGAATATCCGAAATCGTTGTTATTAATGAACTAGGATACGGAATCCCAGGAGTTTAGCTCCCCTGGGACACGCAAATGAAAGCAATGAGAGGATAACGCAACGCAATCAATCACAGGCTGGCGTAGGTCAGGTCTCCTCTCTCCCCGGGGGAAGGGGGAAAGCTGGACTGCGTTGCGTGCGCGTAGCAATAAAACGTGCCCCCACGCTTTCGTTCTCCACCTCCTCTGTCTCTTCTCCAGTTCACCTCCTCTCCCTCCCCCGTTCCCTGCCGCGAAATCCCATCTAATCCGTTCGCGTCCGGCGATCCCGTAAGCCTCCGCCTCCGCCGCCTCGCTCGATCGATTCGTTCCTCCGCCCGCCGATCCCTCCCCCCCCCCTCTGCCGTTGTTCCTGACCGATTTTGTTTCCTTGGACTCGCAGGTCGTCCTGTGGTGCGGTGCGATCGAGAGAAGAGGAGGACCTGCGATGGCCAAGATCAGCCCGTTCAAGCTCGAGCACCCCCTCGGTTCGTCTCTTTGATCCTCCCTCTCGTTCGATTCGATCCTGCCGTCGATTGCGTGTGGTGTTGGTTGTTAGGGTCCCGCGGTTGTTCCGTTGCGGGGTGCGATGGTTTCGGTTGCGGCGGTAGGGAGATGAGCAGCCATCCCCGTTGGTGTCCCCGATCCGTGGCTTCTGCGCGGATCCACTTCACCGCGTAGTGACTCAGTAGCAGTAGTACCCTAGTTTGGTGGTGGACCCTTTACTTCTCTGTTAAGGGTTTGTAGCATCGTGCTAATAATGATTTTAGGTCAAATTGGTTACCCCGATTGGCGAAGAACGTTTCTGTGTAGCGTGCTCGCATCACGGACGTTAACCACTGGTACATGGTTCTTAGTTGAACCGGTTTCAATGAGAAAAGTCCCTCTACTTGGTCCTGCCCCGTGAGGAGAGCACCTGGTACGCAGGATGATAGTTGATCTCAACTGCAACGCGTTGTTGCCTTGAATGAAATCACTACCTTTTACAATTAGTTTCCGCAACTGATATGTTTCTAGCTTGCTAGTCTGACTTTTATCTGGAATGTGCTTGGTCCATATTCTGTGTGGAACTGTACCATAGTCTGTTAGTTTGCACATTCTGTCACTAGTTTGGTTCTGCTGATATGGTTAGATGGCATTGTAAGGTTCTCTGAGTTATATTCATGCATGATGTTGTTCCTGAATTTTGTTTACACTATTCTTTTCATTGGCTACGTACAGCAAACTTTTTTGAAAGATTCTTCAATCAGTAGAAATGCCTGCTATCAGAATATATATCTTCTGTTCTGATTGTGTATATGTCATGTGTCACAGAAAAGAGGCAGGAGGAATCCAGCCGAATCAGGGAGAAGTACCCTGATAGAATCCCTGTAAGCTCTTTTTTCCTCTTGCTCATGAGTTTATTTTGCTATCCTTAATGTTGTTTTTGTTCTCACATTGAGGCAAATTTTTGCTGTGGTATAGGTCATTGTTGAGAAGGCTGAGAAGAGTGACATCCCAGATATTGACAAGAAAAAGTAAGTTATTAACCACTTGAGAAACCATTCCGATGCATTTTATCTAACTGTTTGAAAAAAAAAATTGCAACATTGGTTTTTTCTGTGCCTCTGAAAATATGTCATTGGATTTGTTCTCATTATCTTTTATTATTAGTTGGTGGTTTTCAAGAGAGTTATATTCCTTTTGCAATCAAGTCTTATATTACCCTTTTCCAAAGAAAATGTCATAGTCAACAATTTTTTTTCCTTTCCAGCAAGCTGCCACTTGGAAGTTGATTGCTTACTCCATGAGCATATTCTTTGCTTGTATCACCTTCCAGTACTAATTAATTCAGAATGAAACTCTAGTTTATTTTGTATGAACCGTCATTGGCCCAAGTGAAATATTTGTTTATGGAAGATGTATGGATTCTAATGAGTGACTGCATTCAGGTACCTTGTTCCTGCCGACCTCACAGTTGGACAGTTTGTGTATGTCGTACGGAAGCGCATCAAGCTCAGTGCTGAGAAGGCAATCTTCATATTTGTGAAAAACACCCTTCCACCAACGGGTACCAGAACTTGAACACATTATAAACAATCTGGGCTCTCAACTGTCTCAAAAACTTAATTGTGTTATCCCTAAATATTTTTGTTACATTTGCCCTGCAGCTGCCTTGATGTCTGCCATCTACGAGGAGAACAAGGATGAGGACGGCTTCCTCTACATGACCTACAGTGGGGAGAACACCTTTGGGCTATTCTAAGTGATGGCAAAATCACTGATCAAATAATGCTTCATGTAAATAGGCATCTCTAAAATCTGTGTATATAATCCCACCATTTACCTTGTCGTGAGCAACTCATTGTGTTCCATCCATTGTCGAAGTAGTATTTACTTGAAGTTATGTTATGTGACTGGTCATTCAGTGTTATTGAAAGTTGCAGTTTCACGATGCTTCCAGATTTTTGTTTCTACTCGTTACTTATATTATTGCTGTTGCTTTTGGTAATGCACGGTCCCTCCTGCCGACGATACTGGCGGTGCAGGCCACCGGCACCATGACTATGCAGCCGCCGGTGACACTGCACCGCAGATCAGGTCGGAGAACCTGGACTGCAACCTGATTCCTGCCCATCCTCTGGAGGGGTGTAAGGCAGTACACCTGACGGCAGCATGTTGAAGACGGTGATTGTCGCCAAGTATCTAAATTTTCACCACTCAAACGTTTTCATATCACTTCAAATCAATTGGTTCTGCCGCATTTAACCCGTTCACGCATATGTGGTGCATGAAGGCATCTGTGTCCTGACCCCGCTCTAGATTCCTGCCTGTCCTCTGCACCGTCTCTTGCTGCAGGCATCTCTCCTTTGAATGTTGCCAATAAATACCGCCATTTGTTTGGTTGTCGCCTCGTTCATTCATTGCCTCCTTTTGCCATCTCCATCTTCTCAGTCCCTCCCTCCTGCTCTCTTCTCTCTTCTCCCCCTCCTGGCTTGTGGTGACGCAGCAGAAGATGCTTTGCAAAGTTCATGGAGCTGCTTTGTAGATCACACACCTGGAGCTGAGTGCGTTCTTCCTTGTGTTATTATGATGATGCCTTTCAGTCTTGCAGTACTATGATGCGTGTGGAAGCTCATTATACGTAATCTTGAGGTGGGTGGGCGACGAGGTGTTGGTGCGGTTCAATCAGAGGGCTTGCGCTCCGGATCAGCGAGGGGTTCTGCTCTTTGATTGAGCCGTGCCAATATCACGTTGCATTCGCGGCGTGTATGAATTCTTACTTGCTGCTTCATTATACTTTCATATTGGTTTGTTTGGTGATCCTAACTCATAACTCTCTCTCTTCGTGAGTAAGTTCTCAATTATCTATATATGAGCTAACAGAATGTCTCCATAGACATCAAATTTCTCTTCCAGGAACCGAAAAGAGAGTTCACAATCTGCATATCAGGCTTCCTGTTTGATCTTATTGGGGTATCCTGAGACTTTGAAATGCCAGCCAGTCAGCCAGCCATGTATGTTACTGTTTTGTGAAAACTGAAAGGGTTTCTTTACCTACATGTAATTCGTTGAATCTGTAATATTATTGTTTCATGGCTGCACCTTGACAACTCATATATGTTGTAGGGTAGTAACTAGTTTTCAACCCAGAATCAGCGCGCTGAAGTACATTTCATCATATTCAACCTGGTTGTTCGCCGTGAATTAAAAACCAGTTTCAAGTGATATATCAGTACCATACTGTACATAAATAACTGAATGGTACTGAGTCATTTATCTAAGTCACATCCGTCGTTTCAAGATTTGCGCTGTTTGAGAATATTATGTTACAGAAACAAAGGCACTTGTCTCTGATTCATCTACTTTTGCTAGCAAGATGCCAGTGCATCAGTCCCTGTTCAGGTACAGCAAACAAGGAGGAGAGAATAATGCAAGTCAGGTCTGAATACTTGATCGACGCAGAAAGCAGCTTGCGAAGCTGAGACGCTGTGCAGCGCGTTTTTTTTTTTTTGTGAGAATAAAAGCATCAGCTTTTCTTACTAGAAACAAATGAATGGTCGCGATGCCGTGTGTCTGAAAACAGAAACAAAAGGCCGGGCGTAAGCGTTCGTGCGGGGACGACTGACTATGGACACAGGTTGCAGGGCCTTTTGTGCGATGACGATGATTCTCTCTTGATTGGGGCTAGGCTATCACGGGAGAGAAAGAGAGCATCATCCAAAAGGACAGCTGGGATATAAGCTTTCTCATCTTGATTCCATAGTAATAATGTAGTAGTAATGTCTTGGTTGGGTTCATGATTATGATGCTGCTTAACAGTAGTGTCTGCACCTGGCTAGTCCTGCGGTAAAATCGTCTTGCTTTGTAATCACGAACGAATACAGTGCAATCCATGGTTCATGCATGATTGATGTGCTTATTTTCAATGTTCATTCTCATTAACATATCTCCTCGCTGCGCCAGCCAGCCACCGTGAATAGTTCCCTTTGGGGCAACATATCAGATGCCTTGGTCACGAATATCCGTCAGATAAGTACAGGCATTACTTGTCGATGGTGATGATGATGCAGAATCTTGCAGAGAACTGGATCCAAACAAAAGCTTCTAGTACAACATAAAGTTAACTAGTAGTACATGATAATACATGATCAAAGCACTTGCACTACAGTGAACCCCTCTATTGTTTTTTTTTTTTCAGCCTCTGAGAGGTACTGTGCTTAATTCACTTGGGAGGCTGTCAACAGTCAACGTAGCCGACACCGGTGAGCGCGCTGCTCAGCTGTTCGTTCTGAAGAGCACACAGTGGCAGCCAGTACATCACAGCACAGCAGAGATCCATTCTATAGCAAAGAAGCCTCCCTGAATCAGGGGGCATGAAATGAAACGAATCAGCTGGAGCTTTGCAGAATTCTTCTGTATCTGTTTCAACCATGAAAGCCTGGATCGGATGATGGGACTTTCAATCCAGCAGCAGTATCCAACTTTGTGCATGAAACGGACATGATGCCAGATCTTGGTTGAAAGGGAGATTGAGGGAGTATTATTCTCGTCAACCGTCACCTCATCTCCACAAGGGAATCAACGTGATCGAACAGAACCTACGATGTGAAGGAGCAGAGCTGCACCTGCGTAATCTGACAGCCTTGATATGAAGTACTAGTAATGGTAACAAAATAATGATCATTTTATAGGTAGTAATTTTTAGTACTTGGTTCTTCTGAAGTAGTACTACTTGCGTAAGATTATCACACAAAATCAGATCACCCTTTTCAAAGATTGAAAAATGTAGAGAAAGAGATACTACATCATTAAGTGGTGCATTATTCCTTTCCTATGAAATACTACTAAGCATATAGCCTCAGCAGTGTATTATCAGTTTAACCATGCCCGAATGATGGGGACGATAATGCACTTGAGAAGTTTTGAATCGACCTGTTCTCTCTGATGACGAATAGCAACGCGCCAACTACGATGGTATCCAACTTTGTGCATGAACTAGAAACAGTCTGATCTTGGTCACTTGTGATGGCCTGATGGGGATGTAATTGAGGCATTATTGTCGTCAACCAGCACTCTGTTATTGCCACCAATGGAATCTGCGTTGTTTGAAAACACATGCAGTATGCATTCTAGATTCTTTTTTCTTTTTATGTGTGTGTGAAAAAGGTGATCTATGCTAATTAGGGATCGTAGCATGTGATCCACGGACTAAAAATTAAGGCTCTGCAACTGCAACACGGACCCAGGTCTCGCGTCTCGTCGTTCCGTCGAGCAGCAAGCGAGCGCAATCCCCCCGGCGATGGGCTCCACCGGCGGCGACCCCGAGGACCGGGTGCTGAGCCACGGCGACGTGGTGCTGATCCGCTCCGACCTCGACGTCCTCCGCGGGCCCTGCTTCATCAACGACCGCATCATCGCCTTCTACTTGGCGCACCTCTCCGCCACCTTCGCGCCCGGCGACGACGCCGACCTCCTCCTGCTCCCGCCCTCCATCCCCTACCTCCTCTCCAACCTCCCCGACCGCGCCTCCGTCGTCGCCGTCGCTGAGCCCCTCCTCCTCGCCTCCCGCCGCCTCGCGCTGCTCCCCGTCAACGACAACCCCGACGCCGCCGTCCCCGAAGGCGGCTCCCACTGGACCCTCCTCGTCCTCGACCGCACGGGACCCTCCGCCCGCTTCGTACACCACGACAGCCTGCGCGGCGCGCCCAACCTCCCCGTCGCGCGCCGCCTCGCCGACGCGCTCGGGCCGCTTCTCGTCGACGACCAGGGGAGGGTTCCTCCGCTCGTCCAGGGCCCTACCCCGAGGCAGACCAATGGCTACGACTGCGGGGTCTTCGTCATGGCCCTCGCCAGGGCCATCTGCCGCTGGTGGAGGGACGGGCGTGGAGAGGCAGGAGAACGCGGCGGCGACTGGATTGAGGCGGTGAGGAGGGAGGTGAACGCTGCAAGCGTCACGGCGCTGAGGGCCGAGCTGCTGGAGCTCATCACTCGCCTCATCCAAGAGAAGGCTGATTCAAGACCCAAGGGCGACGAGGAACACTGAATCAGTAATTCGGCATTGTGGCAGTGCCTGTGAGATCGAAATCGAAGAACAGTAGTACTAGCTTCATTAGCTGGTTTTGGACTTAAGTCTTGCTGAGCTTGAGGGTATACCGTATGCACTTGTGTAAGTAATGTTTTTGCAAAACTCTGCTGTCAGTTCTGAATTCTCGACTATGACAGTGCTGCAATGTTTCTGTGCTTGTTAGTGCTTGAGTATCAATGGTTTGCTATTGGAGTTCGTCGGCTTATCAGTTCATCTCCATAAGAATGGCTAAAAATAGTTGCTGGCCATCCAAGCCTAACACAACCCCTCCTCCTTTATCTGGGCTTGGGGCCGGCTATGTTCGTCGGCTTATCAGTTGTGATAGAATAATTCAATGTAAGCTGTGTTTATGCTTTTGGATGTTAACCAAGCCTATATGTGTGTTCTCTATTGCTTGTTGGGGTAATGCAGTTGAGAAGGCAATTTGATTTGGTTTGTTGAACGATTCAGCCTTTTTTTTCCCTTTATTATTATATGATTGAAACAATTCAGTTTTTATTATAACCGAAACAATTCAGGTCTGCATTACATGTCTGATGTATCTTACAAGGTTTCACGACAGTTTTGTCTGTCAGTTCCTCCAGGAGATGAAGACTGTATAAGATAAAATAAAATCTTTTCAAATTCGGGTTGCTGTTTTCAGTCTCAAAGGTATGCCAGGCTTGTTTTATGCCTTTCTGTTGGTTTGGCATGCAGTGAGGAAAGCGCGTCTCACATTTCTCTACCTATTTGTGTCCGTACCTAACAGTCTCACATGCACCCAGCTACCTTCTATTTCCCCTATCCTAAAACCCTTCTACCACTTGTATCTACAGGACGAACAGAACACAGGACCCAGGTTGAAGGTACCGTCTCTGCTAGCCCTTCTGTTTCATTTCCTTCTTCTTTGTACGATTTTTCACTCATTACATTAGTATGTTCAACAACATGGTCGATTTGTATCTGTAACTTGCAATTTTTTTGGCACAAAACGTTCAGTTACGATCTTAAAATATATGCTCTTGAGTACTTGTCCTAAGGTTTCCTTCTCTAGAAAGAAGCGAATCATACTCTGTGATGATTGTGGTTAATCAATTGACTCCTTCTCTTATCTTTTTTGTTCTGCCTGTGAATATGAAAGATGCAAGGTCGTGAGAAGATTGCTGCTCTGAAACCTGTGGCCTCCAGGCCTTTCTCCACCTTCAGATCCTTCTCAAAGCGCCTAGAAGACTTCACTGCCAATTGTTCCCAGCCAATCAACATCAGGGAGGAGATGAATTTAATTAGGCCAAAGGCTATACGGCTCACATCACTACCAAGTGATCTTCCCACTGAAATAAGTGCAACCATAGTAAGCCTTAAACAGTTACACCGGAATTGCAGTTCATATTTTTTCCTTTCTTCAGAATGAAAGATCTTGTTTTCTAATACCAACACTTCTGTAAAGTGATAGGCATCTTTCTATCAGCCGATGGATTATTTTGAATTTATTCAGGCGGTCCTCAGTTGATCATGTTTGAATAATGTGCATAACTTACACTGCAGGATGCTGGTTCAAGTGTGCTTGAAGAGATGGAAGTAGACACACAACAGGTTGTGTCTCCTGACCATCTGGCAACATACAACGCTGTCAGAAAGCCTCTAGGCAGCCTGAAGAACTGTGTGTCATACGATGGCTACAGCTGGAGGAAGTATGGGCAAAAGAAAGTGAAAGGGAGTGAGTTCCCACGGAGCTATTACAAGTGCACTCACCCAAGCTGCCCCGTCAAGCGGAAGGTGGAGACGACAGTAGATGGCCAAATTGCTGAGATAGTATACAGCGGTGAGCACAACCACCCCAAACCTCGTCCTCTCAGGAAACTTCTGTCATCAACAAGTATGGAGGTTGTGGTTGCCGATTTGCGTGATAATAACAATGTGGAGGCAGAAATTCAGATAGGAGAACGCAACCAGGATCCAGGTACCGATGTTACAACATCTGGAGGTAGTTCTACTTGCTTTTACAAAAACTTGGAAAAATAAGTGAGGTTGCTGACAACAAATTATATGTTCGTGTTAATGAACATTGTGTTATTTAGAACTTAATACTATTGCCTTGCAGGGCATGTGTAACTTATAAGTTGTTCCTACAATGCTTTTAATACGATAGTTTGTGATGACTGATGAGTAAGTCAATACCATATTGTTGTTTCCAGTATTCAGGGAAAGGAAATAAAACGGAATAGATGCTCCTTAGCATTACCCAAAACCCTTACACACTGTTTCAATAGCATCCTCTTTGGTGTGTTCATTCATGGCGTATCCTATTGCCATTTTTTTCCTTGATTAAAATATTGTTATAAATATATGTATGTTCAGTTAAGAGAATTTTGTGACACGACACTACTAGGTAGCAGTTTGAACTTGATTGGTAAAATATTTAGAGAAGCTCTTAAATTGCTAGCTTGGTCCGACCGGTTCCAGTTGACAAATGTGGTATACTCTTCCTTTGTGATTGGTTTTTTACACATTGCATTGTATTGTAAGAACACTGCATCTATCAATAATATGAACTAATGTAAGGCTGGGTTTAGCTCTTCCACGTATACAAGGTGTCAAGCGTACGTTGAGAAGATAATTCTGTATGGTGGATGATGGCCAAGATTGTACTAGCGTTCTTATACCAGGGCAGCGGCGGTTTCTGCACCTGAGATTGAATTAAATTAGCTTTTCTAGCTGAGATTGAATTAAATTAGCTTTTGTTTTTATGTGTCTTGGCTGCGCTATGGAACGAACAATATTAGTAAGCTTAAGGAATTAACAGAAATTGTTTAATGTGACGTTGATCAGACGGCTCACAGTATAAGTGTTGCGTCAATTATCAGTGACAAATCAGCAGAGATGCAACGTACTAGTAGCGAATGCACAACAAAACAGCAGCAAATCGAACAGATAAAGATCTCAGAACCAACACCATCAAACACACGAACTGATCCACCACATCAGACAGGTTCAGGTTGCTACAGATAGCAATCGCATAGTAGCAGGCACAAACCACACAACAACTGCCAAAACCAACTTAGAACAAGCACAGGCTCTGTAGCAACATTTATTTTTGGGATCGTCAGGTGGAAACAAGCACCTTTTATTACTTAGCTGACAAGCACTATTACTGTCCAGATCGATTTTCACTTGAGTTCCTTGAGGAAGTCGTCGTGGTCAACCAAAACCTGCATCGTGAAGAATAAATGTCAAACCCTTTTGAGCAAATAACTTATTTTCTTTTTCCTGAAAGTTGACAAGTGCAACAGGTTTTACTGTTGAAACTATTTGATCCCTAAATTCAGTATCACACTGACACACTAATCGAAAGCACCTCAGGATTCAAGGAATCAGCAGCTAAGAGGCTAACATCCAAACAACACAACAGAGGAAAGACATACCACTTTCCAGCCATCTGGGTCAACAAAAGAGGCAATCTTAGTGTTGAGCCCAGGTAGTGGCCCTGGCTGCCGCAAAATCTTGCCCCCTAGTTCTTTGGTCACCAGATCAACAGCCTCAGCACTTTTGTACACATCATTGGTGCCAATAGCAACCTGTGTTAGTTGCATTAAGACAGAGAGAATTATCAAGAGATGTCAAAATCTTATTAAGAAGCAAGTTTCAGAGAAATGATTTCATAAGTACCTGAGCATATGCATTGCCCTTGCTGTATTCTGTGACGCCGTAGTTGTACGTCAACTCTAGAACAGTTGTCTTATCCTCGTCATCATAACCCAACATGGCAATGGTATACTACAACAGGCAGAAAATATTCTCAATAAGTTGAAAAAAGAGAACCACTCCAAAGAAAACCATTGCAAGTCTGTCATCTTAAAAAAACACTATTCATTAAAATTAAAGCATTCTTCCAGTGCATTAGAGGAGACACCTTATAGTCAGGTACATCCTTCTTCCTTAGCAGCCTCATCCCAAGCGCCTGCAAGAATAAATATTAAATAAGTCATCATCATGTATGCGATCACTGCTTTAGAGAATACAAAGAACAAATATTTAGCATTCCTATATTCTGCCATCGCCTATCATTTACGAGGTAGAAAATACCTTCTCATAGAACTTGATAGAACGCTCAAGGTCACCAACACGAAGCATAACTTGGCAAAGAGGCTCAGGAGTGGGACCCCTTTGGATAAGCTCAAACATGTAACCATCTGGGTCCTGTGCAAAAGCAATAACAGTGGATCCTCCCTTGACAGGACCAGGCTCGCGAGTTATCTTGCAGCAGCAGCTGGATTTGACTGCCTCAGCCATCTTGTAAACCTGCGTTTGCATCCATGGAACCTATAAGCATGACTGTGCATTACTGAAAGTAGGCGATTACACATGTACAATACATACATCCTCGGTAGCAATGGCGAAATGCCCAAACCCGTCTCCGATTTCATACTTGTCAACACCGTAATCTATTCAACAAGAATACACATATGTTGGTATGGTGAAGTAAAATAAATGGCAATGATGTCTCACAAGAAGAATTAACCGACTCACATAGAGGAGAGAAGTTCAGCTTTTTTATTCAGTAAATAGAATAATTGAAATATATGTTTGGAGATAAATTTGAGTGGTTATGTATGTGAGCATACTGTAAGTCAGTTCAAGAGCAAAGTTCTTGTCCTCTGGTCCGAACCCAAGGAATGCGTTGGTGTACTTCTCTTCAGGGACATCCCTTTTCCTCAGCAGCTTCATTCCAAAGCATTCAGTGTAACACCTACCAGAATAGTGACAACAACAAGTTAGAAGTAAGCCGATGCGCCCCCAGATGCTCGAAATACTGTTAACGTTACAGCGCACACACTTGATTGTGCGGTCCAAGTCTCCAACCCGGTAAACGGCATGAAGCATCCGCTTCTTGTCCTGCTTATGCCACTCGAGCACTGCTTCACTTCCGGTCGCCATCCCTGACATGAGAGTTATGTAGTATTTCATAAGTAACAAAAGGATCACGGTCTAGACTGGTGCTATCCACTTGGAATCAGGGTGAGGCTGATGAGTGCTGAGAACATGTCTCGATTCGACACCCAACCAAACCAATCGATGCTATAGTTGAACGAAATGACGCCGATCCAGAAACAGCAGAAAAATACAGCTAACTGCCCACTAATCCTGCAACATAAAGCTCCCGCAGGGGAACTTAAGATTTGGAAGCATCAATTCCCCCTCTGATCCTTGACAGTGTATCCCCAATTCTCGACTCTCCTACCAAGTCCAGCAAGGGAGCGAGCATAGAACCTAAATCAGGCGCCCTTCCCCGACCCGGAGGCTACAGGGTTTGGTTACCCAACTTCCCCCGCGCCAGAACCCCGAACTAATCAACAAACCTACATCGCACTGACCCAATCCAACCGCCAAGCATCACATCAAACGGGGAAGCGCGCTCAAGGGACTCACCTTGGATTCGGTTCTGATCGACCTCGGCTTGAGCAGACGATGCGCAGGCAGCAGTGAGAGCTCCCAACCTAACCCCGCTTCTGTGGCTTCCAGGGATGTGGACGCCTATATACAGGCGCGGTGCTGAGTACGAGAAGTTTCGTTAGGATTTTTGTTTTTTCCTCGCCTTTGTGACTCATCACTTTTGTATTTGTTTTCTCGGTGTTGGAATTGCTTGTTTTTTGCGAAAATACTTTTTCTTTTTCGAAGGATTCTCATATTCTATTTCTACACGGATACAAATAAAACGTACGCTTTGTCTCACTTTATACTATCTCTATGTTTTTATTGTTGATGTTATTTAAAATAGTCAATAATAAAAAAATAAAGGTAGTACGTGATTCTGGAACGTACGCTTTGTCTCATTTTATACTATCTCTATTTTTCTATTGTTGACGTTTTTTAAATATAATGTACTTAAAAAAATCATTGACATAAGAAAATAAAGATAATATGTGATTCTGGAACGTGGACATGGACATTGGACTGGACACGAGAACTAAAAAGAGTTGCAAAAGAAAAAGATAAAATAGTACAAAAGAATAGAAAAGGATGTCTTAGAAAATAAGAATAATATATATTAATAAAACAAATTTAAAATTCAAAAATAATACGACAGAGAGTAGTACTCATCATGGACATGGAGTAGTTGCCATGTTAAAACGAAGAGCAAAATTCAAAAGCATCTATTGAACTTGTAAAGTACAGACTCAGATGCTTTAACATTATTTATTACAATGAAATGTTAAAAGTAGTACGGAGTAAGTTGTTAATGCTATATGAACTTATATAGCCACAGATCTAGACATTCATGGCTAGAGTAACGATGTCGCGTGGTGAGATTTCATTGTAATATCATACTAAAAATCAGGCACGAAAAACACGAGGTGGTCCAATCATGATCAAAACTTTTGCTGACCTTTTAATAATTTCGTATGAGTACTCGGCAGGAGTCAGCAGGAACGCGCTGTTTACTCACTCACATGCTTTTCTGGACGCCAGTGATTGCTTTGGCTGCTGTCACCGTCCGATTTCGCAGAATGGTGTCGGTAAACCATGTGTCGCCCCACGTGTCAGTGGGACGCATTTCCATCAGCTCATGGGCCTTTTTTTAGAACATGCTCATGGGCTGGAGAGGGGGCCCAGACTCGGAGGAGATAAACGGGCTGTCACCTGGGCCGGCCCATGCGTGTCAACCAGCCTGGGTGGGGGCGAAAAGAAAAGAAGACAACCCTCTTTCCTCATCCGGAGCCTAGGGGCGCATGAGGTGGGGGAGGAAGAAATGCAAGAGGTTTAAGGAGAGAGGTTCTCCGCGTCTCGCTCTCATCACTCCTCGCTGTAGCCGATAAGGCTGCCGCTGCTTCCCTGTTCTGCTCCTTGCTCCTGCTTCCGGTCCCCGTCCCATGGAGGCGGCGGCGATTGGGTCGTGCTCCCCGCTTTCCATCCCCTCCAGCCTCTGGTACGGCCCCCCGTCCCCACACTTCCTCCCTCTGGCTGCTCCGCTCCGGCCGAATTTTTTTGTTGCGCGTTGTGACGGAGGCGGTGGCAGCCGTTTTTGGTTCATTAAGTCGGTTCTCTTGCCTGTAGTTTACTGGTCCGGCTGTGGTTAGTCCCTTCCTCTCGGCTCCAGTGTTTTGGTTTGAGAGGCTGATAAACTGCTCCAGAGTCACGCGAGGTTGTCGAATTTCGTGGTTAGTTATGGTTTGCTGTTCAGTAGGAGGGCGATGGGTTGAGTCAACTTTTTGTAGTTGTAAAATGTTGTCTCCGTCAGGCTCCCTTGGCTTGCTGAGGGACTCCTAAATTTGCTATGACATTGTGAAAATGGGAGTTCCTTTTCCTCGAGGATATATTGCTCGTGGAAGTTGCAGTTCCTGAATCAATATATCTGCTGGGCAAGTAAGGAAGGTGGTTTACCCCTATTATTTTCTTAAAATTCCTTAACCATTAAAAACGATTCAATTTCTCTTTTTCCCCTAAACCATAAGAATAAAAAGGATAAACACTTTCTAATGTCATTTCAGTATGATCACCGAGCTGTTTGAGTCATATCAGCTTCTTGTGTGCTGCATTCTTTTACTTTTGTCTTGTCGATGATTACTGATTCCTTTCTCACCACCTCTGTTTGAAATCTGTTTAACCATTCCAGCGAAGCAAGGGTTTCCTGTGGTTTACCTGTCTGCAATATGAGGATCAATAGCAACCGGAGACTTGAGGTGGTTTGCCGTGGAATGTTAGAGACAAGAAAGTTTATGCAGAGGAAGAAGAAAGAAGAAGTCTTCAAGGATGCTGCTGATGAGGCTGTACAGAAGAATTGGAGGAGAATGATGAGGGAGATAGAAGAGTCAGGATCAGCTGTATCAGTTCTGAAGACTCAGCGAAGCACAAAAGAGCCTCTACCAAGAGATGCTGTTCTTGGGACACTCGTGCGGTTCAAACAATTGAGAAAATGGAACATTGTCGCTGAGGTATGTTATTTACTTGCTGCAGATGATCCATATGTATCTAGATTGGTGGGCCAAACTGCCATCTACAGCCTTACAATTCATGAACTTTGATCCGCTTTCACGGAATCTATAATATTTGAACTTCATTTCCTTTTTCAGATCCTTGAATGGCTCAGAACACAGCATTGGTGGGACTTCACTGAGATGGACTTCTTGATGCTTGTGACGGCTTATGGAAAATTAGGAGATTTTAGCAGGGCGGAAAGAGTTCTAAAGTACATGACCAAGAAAGGTCACCAGCCAACCGTGATATCTCAAACTGCACTAATGGAAGCATATGGAAGAGCCAAGCAGTACCGTAAGGCTGAAGCAGTATTCCGTAGGATGCAAACATCAGGCCCTGAACCCTCTCCCGTGACATATCAAATTATTTTGAAATCTTTAGTTGAGGTCAGTATCTGGCTGTCATCTATTATATATAATCATTTTATCGACGCTAAAAAATGTATGAAATTCTAGTTCATGTTTAATAATCATTGCCAAAAAGAAAAGATCATTGCTGCTTTCTTTTCATCTAAAGAATCATTACTGCTTTCTGTGCCAATGGGTAACAAGTCATTTACGCCACTAATTTGATTCAAATTACTGTACCATATGTTTGCACCTGCCATTCACAAGTCCTTTTCACTGAAAGTGTTTACAAATTTGTGTATCCTATTTTATAACAACATTTTTGAGAAATAGCTATAGATTGTTGTTATTGACTTTTCACAGTATATTACAGATGAAAGCTTGGCATAAAAATGTACCTTGATACCATGTTTTGGATAGAAATGTACTTGGACATTTGGATGGCTTTGCAAAGCTTCCAAGGACCTTGATATCATGTTTGTAGACCTCCCTCTTACATATTATCAAGGTACAAAGGAAGCTTCCAATCAAATGACACGAATTATGTAAGGGAGCATGCTCATGGGATGAACTTAAGCTTGGAACCAATTCTTAGTGATCTAGATAACCTGCTGCATAGATGCCTTAAATTAGAGCAAAATGCTCTATTGTTAAGTTGTGCAATGCTTATTCTGCTTATATAGCATCTTAGTCTCGTCTCTTTTGGACTCATATATAAAGTGTGTTGAACACTTCTATAATTTGCAAAATAATCCATCTAATTTAACCTGTGTGAAATTTTATCATGCCGATTCTGGATGCTATGGAGTCAAACCATGGTCCATGACAAAGTTATCAGTGATTGCTCACAGGGTGACAAATATAAGGAAGCCGAAGCTATATTTGACGACCTTCTTAATGAAAGAAGAGCTTCTTTTAAGCCAGATCAGAAAATGTTTCATATGATGATTTACACGTACAAGAAGGCTGGTGATTATGCCCGGGCTCGTAAGCTATTTGCACAGATGTCTGAGAGAGGAATTCCACTATCAACAGTCACTTTCAATAGTCTAATGTCATTTGAAACCGACTACAAAGAAGTTTCAAGTATTTATGATCAGGTAAGTTCCCACTTGATTGCACAACTGATCGTTGTACAGTTCTGGTGCTATCCATGTCTATTACCCTAACATGTGCCACAAATTTAGATGCAAAGAGCTGGACTAAAACCAGATGTGGTAAGCTATTCCCTGCTCATCAAAGCTTACGGGAAATCCAGGAGGGAAGAGGAAGCATTAGCGGTTTTTGAAGAGATGCTGGATGCAGGAGTCAGGTCCTTCTCTATCAATTTATAGTACAGTAACGAAGATGAAAGTCAAACATAACGCTTGTTGCAAATAGTATTAGTAGTTCAAGGAAGGGTATTTTAATATTCATCCTCATTCCCTTCTAAATGATCTTTACACCTTTAACTCTGGTGAGCTTCTTGCACACAAGGAGAAGCCCCATCAAAAACACAACTGTTACGGTGCTTCCAAAGTGTCCATGCACCAAGAATTATCAAAAACACAAGGAGAAGCCCCATCAAAAACACAACTGTTGCGGTGCTTCCAAAGTGTCCATGCGCCAAGAATTATCAAAAACACAAGGAGAAGCCCCATCAAAAACACAACTGTTATGGTGCTTCCAAAGTGTCCATGCGCCAAGAATTATCAGACTATGTAGTCCCTTCCTATTGGTCGTCTCTGTCCTACGAACGCCCTTGCGCCAGCATTAAGTGACCTTCTCTTCCATCTAGGAGCTACACCTCATCACAAAGCACGCATTGTGCAGGGGACCTCTCATCGCAAGTCTATGCATCCGATGACCAGCACTTGTTACGTATTGTGAGCCATAAGAAACATCTTGCATTTCCCTGGCGCCCACGACTTCCATAGACATTTCCAAGGTTCAAAGGAGACCAATCCTTGAAGAAAAGATCTGTATGCAAACAGGGGCACACACGCATTTGGGTGAGAAGTGAGATAGCAGCTCGAGACCTTTTTAAGAACGATTTATTTCGGTTTTGTTGAACCATAACCATTTCATCTGAAGTGTCGAGCCCATCAGCTCCAACTAGAAACAAAATGCAAAAAAATAAATAAAAAGATAACTTGTGAAGGAAATGGTGAATCACAAAGTTATCCATCTAGACAGTTGTTTCTCTTTCAAACTGACTTGAATACTTCAAGTTTTTCTTGTGTTAAGATCATGTGATCCAGATGTATTTTGTCAATACATCTTTATATGGGTTTTGAATGGGGCTTACTATTCCATAAAAGTTGGTTTCCGTTGAATACTCTCTAGGATGGCAATACATCTTGATATGGGTTTCAGAGGGTGTTTACTATTCCACAAAAGAGTTGGTTTCCATTGAATACTCTCTCTAGTATGCACTCTTAAGCATATTTAAGATTTCACATTCGACACATATAAAACATCATATTCCATGCTGTTCATTTTAAATAAATGTGGCCAAATTCAGTCTTCCAATAAAATATAATGAGGTTAACTCCGATATTTTTCTTTCATGGGTCAAAGTTATTATTCATTACTCTTTTGATGCATAAGCTGATAAGTGTGAAGCTAATCAAATTTTCAGTTGATAATAGCTGCCTATGATTGATGATTTTTATGTGAGTGATACTCTCTGAAGTATGCTATTTTTCCAGGCCAACACGCAAATCATATAACATTTTGCTTGATGCATTTGCAATATCTGGCTTGGTAGAAGAGGCTAATACTGTCTTCAAGGCAATGCGAAGACACAGGTAAAACTCGCAACATTCTTCCAAAAATTAGGAGATAAATTGAACTGTTAGTTTTTCACCTCAGACCGGTTGCTGCTTTTGCAGGGTTGAGCCTGATCTATGCTCATATACAACAATGGTCTTGGCTTATGTTAATGCTTCCGACATGGATGGAGCTGAAAAATTCTTTCGTAGGATTAAAGAGGATGGTTTGAAGCCCAATGTTGTTGTTTATGGGACTCTGATGAAAGGGTACTCAAAGTTAAATAACATTGAAAGAGTTATGCGGGTGTATGAGAGAATGAGGATCCAGGGTGTTGAACCCAACCAGACTATCTATACCACCATCATGGATGTACACGGCAGGAACTCAGATTTTGGAAATGCTGTCATTTGGTTCAAAGAAATGGAAGCTCGGGGCTACCCACCAGACCAGAAAGCAAAAAATATCTTACTTTCACTTGCCAAGACATCAGAAGAACAACAAGAAGCCAATGAGTTGGTAGGAAATGGTGCAATTAAACTGGAAGCAAATTCTAATAATGAAGGGGTGGATGGTTCTGATGGTTATGAAGTTAGACAAATTGGTATGAAAAATCACCTTTTGTTAGACGATGCAAGAACAAGAAATAATATGAATGGTAGGAATAAGACAGATAATTATGCTTTTGATGATGTGGAAGATGACGAAGATGATTTTGACGAAGAGGATGATGAAGAGCTCAATTTTGTTTCTTTCAAAGATAAGCGAGAGCTCAATTTTGCAAGTTGATGACCTGAATCTGGGTGTATATTTCCCCCCGTTAAGGCATAAACTCATGATCGCAATTTCCTATACAAGGTGAGTAATGATATACCTGAAATGTCTATACACATTTTCTGAAACTGAATAATGCTATTATCTAGCCATGTGTGTTGAAGAAAATGAGGTAAGGTTGAAAGGCAATTTTGGACCCTGTACACTGCTGATGGTTATTAGGTTAGTAATACAGGTATTTCTGATTTAGTGCAGCTGCACGGAATAGAGGGAACTCTATCCTGCTGTCACTGTCTCTATAAGAAATAACAAACGTTTATAGTATTTCCTAACACGACCATTGAAGATATTGAAATTTTTGCTGGTTATCTGTGCATGTTTTGTAATTTCTGAGCTTACTGTTGTGCGATTACTGTTCCTTCTATTTGTTTTCTGATGTGATAAAAATGAATATGCCATTTAAAAACTGGAAATTCACATATTGGGTATTTAAAGGGAACCTTCTAGTTATTCTGCTATAAAGCAATTTCCATTGCAGAATGGAATAATCTTTCTGAAATGGACGGGGAAAGGGACACCTTGCGGCCTCCATAGTTGATGTGTTAATAACTTGGAACTTATTGAAATTAATAAAATATATCTAAAGGAATTTATAGAAAGTGTATCAGACTTTTTTTCCTCAACCATTGTTCTTTTGTTGAGAACCCGAGATGGAATTTTGTGATATCTATTCGCTGCATATTTTGTGAGGTGATTTTTAAGACACTGAAAAGGAAACGTGGAATTCTAAAATGAAATTCTGTGGTGAAAACTCGAATTTCTTGCTGTCCAACCAAGCTCCTTCCTGACTTCTCTCCTGAACTGAAAACTGAATTGTAGTTCATACCAAGCATGGATTAACATGATAAATGGTCATGTTTTCTTGGTTTATCTTCCTGTACTGAACTTTGAATCTGTTGCACAAATTGATTGATTTGCACAAATAGTCTGCAACTCTGCTGCTGTTGACTGAAAATCTGAATTTCTTTCAGTTCAGTTCGACTGAATTCACATAAACGGTAACCAACAAGTACCTACTGTACAAGTTTGTCCAGTCCTATGACATTTCAATACGAACCCTGGTGCGTTCTGGTTCAACATTACTGATTATCCATGTTGTTCTTATGACGCATAAATTTTCCGCAGCGGAAGGGCAGAGAGTGTTTCTGTTGCAACTCTAGTGTTTGATCCCCTCTAGTGCCCTGCTTGATCTCATGTTAGATCTTTGTAATCTGCCTGACAGCAACGTACGTACAGCAGTACACTGGCTCTTGGATTCTGGTTGGGGCATTGGTGACCCCATCAGCTAACCGTTTCCGGATCAAAATCTTGCTCCTCCGCCACGGCCAACTGACAGTCTGACACATGAGAGACTGTATTGTAGTTGCCCAGGTCCGCCGGTGTTTGGTAATAGACTCCGCCGGTGTGCGAAACACCAACACCAAAGGGACCACCAGGGCATCCATCTGCTGCCCCTGTACCACAGCATTGCGCAGCTTTGGCCGGCGGTCTTGCTGTCGTGCTGAGTTTGAGACCATTGACAGGCGACTGATGCCTGGTCGCCGGTGGCTCTCGCCGGCTGCTGAGAGCTGGCGCAATGAATTAATGGTAGCTCGCCGCCGGGGCTAGCTGGGGCTAGGCCATGGGACGGCAGGCGGCAACTTGCATTGGTGCTGAAAGCGTTGCCCGGTGAACAGACAATCAGTCGCTGTGCCATGCTGCTAAGGTCAATCAAATAGTACTAGCCGACATATTTTAGCTAATGCCCTAAAAAGACATATTTTACCTAAGGTCAATCAAGTACTGTACGGTTACTTCAGATTTCTTTCGGCTCCGTGAATGTAACAGTTTCAGGACTTTTGTTTACCGTAAAATTCCCTGGTTTCAAACGGTGCCTAATTAACTCGTGGAAGTAGGGTGGTGCATATATTCGCGGTCGAAGGATCAAAAGGGCACCTGAGTCGTTGAAGGCATACATCAAACAGCTCTTGCAAATCTGTCTCGATCTCGCTCATTCATTGCCAAAGGTTGCAAGAAAACAGCCTCCTCTGTCGCCATGCGGCTGCCCTCACCGCGAGGATACCACGCCACGGCTCCGTGCCGTCCTTTCCCTGCAAAATAGTGTGCACTTCATGCTTGTACCACGCATTGAAAATTTCCACCTTAGATTTTCTGGAAATGCTAATTTTCAATCAACTAAATTTTGAGCTCTTTTCACTCCACGTTCATAATCTCATTAGATATACATCTATAGGATAGAAATCTTTTTTAGAAAAATTAGGGTTATGTATTGATTAGAGAAAAAAAATGCTGTTGATGTATTGACTATAGAAAAAGAGAACATATAAATTGTTTTTAGAAAAAAAATTAGTGAACCGTCAATAACTCCCATTAGGCCAAACTCTACATTATTATGCATGCTTTTTTTTTGTAAGAAATTTAACTCCGGCAAGTGTTTCTTGCACTATACTATATATGGCAATCCTATTTTTTTTCTTTTATTTCCCGTGCAAAAAAATAGCTCTTTTATTTATCTTTTGAAAGTGACACACTCTTTTATTCGCTCGTACGTACACTTGCACGGTTATTAAAAGAGCAGAGCCAACATACTAATTAATATCAGTACGCACGGCGCCAAAATACCCATGATCGATGTGGCCATCTTCTAAATGACGGTTTCAAATAGTCGTTTTCAGGCTCATTCATTCTTCACAAAAGACTGCTGCTACTCTGCGTAGCACCCTGCAGATTTTCTCTTGCCGTTCTTCTTCTTCACATCAGTTTCATAGAGTGTGTTGGCTATAAATACCACCTGACCCAAGCTAGTTCCAACTGAGAGCAAAACGAGCATAAGCGACACTGAGCTAAAGCCAAATGCCCCCTTGATAGTGATAGATCATTCATCAATTCCTCTTCTCCCTTTATTAAACTCCTCTCAAGCTTATTGGGACAATCGTCGTCCATGGCGTACACGGCTCCTCATCATCAATCCGTCGGCCGCCGGATCACGACGGAGGTCGCACCGTCGATGCTGCTGCCGCCGGTTGCCGCGCGCGGCAGGCTGCCGGTGGTGATCCTTGACACGATTAAGGAGGAGGAGGACGACGACGACAAGCAGGAGGCTGATGGGGAGTCACCACTAATGGCGCCGCCTTGCTCGTCTTCTTCGTCGCACAAAGCTCGCCTTGGTGTGAAGGTCGTCGTCTCCGACACTCCGACGCGTTATTGTGTTGACAACAAGCACAAGCTGCCCTGCAACTTCCTCACCGGCCCCATGGCGAAAACCGGGTGCTTGAAGATCAGAGCCTAAGTTAATTTGGTAGTAATATAGAGAAGATGAGATGAGGCTTCTTGGAGTTGGTTTTAGTAATTGTATTTGCTCTCTATTTTTAGGATGATGAGCAGATGGCATCCTCGAGTCCTTTTAGCTTTAATTAATCAATGTTGTAGTGCTCAGTTTTTTAAGCGGGCGTGTCTCTGTGTGTGTGTGTGCGTGTGTGCGTGTGACGAGTAGTACAGAGGGAAACTGGAATAAATTGTGTTGTTTTTGTTGCTGTGAAAGCTATACTAATAAATTGATCGAACCCTCACACAAAAATAAAAAATCGAAATCTGTGTACCCTTGGACAGTTTTGAAATGAGTTGTACTGTATATGTTGTATAACTAAGGTTTAAAAAACCGTTCAAACCACAAAAATCGATTATGTCAAAACTGAGCGGTTTACTACAAAAATCGAGCAAAAATCATTTTTTCTATAATATACCATTACGGTTTTTAAAGAAAACCATTTGATTTGAGAAACCGAGCTGGAGCGGTTTGAGCAAAAACCGCAAAAACCGAAAACCTTACGTATGACACTACTGAGCTACATATACTCTCCAAGCTAGTAATTTAACTGAACTAATAATTTATGTTTGAAAATTAATTCTTGAAGTAATTAGAAATTAATGCTAGTTTTCAATCGGTTGAAAGTGTGTGCGCGCGCGCGCGAGATTGATCGATCTACTCCAACATTAGCGCACTCATGTTAGCTGTTTTTGATGAGAAAAAACATTGTAAATTGTAATTGTCTGATTTTACTCTAAGAATTTTAAAACATTGAGTAAAATATCTTATATTTCCAATCGATTGAAAATTAGACGCCCCCATACGCCAGCTGCCGGCGGAGAGAAGTTGCATCTAATCTGCAAAGGGATTGCTTCGCTTTCTCTCCAAACAAAAAGAAAACGAACTTCACTGGGTTGGTTGGATCAGACCTCGCTGAATTTTGTCGTTCAATGAGCCCGAAATGGGCCCATGGGCCTTTTTTCTAAGCCTACTACCAAACTCTGATGGACTGGGCTTCCTAGTACGTTGTCAGTTGTTTGGACCATTCACACCTTTTTTTGTTTTTTGAGGGATGGACCATTCACACCTAGTCCTCTAGGATGTTTGTTTTGACAGTCAAACACAAGATAATTATATCAAGTAACAAATCCAGGGTCAAAAAAATAAAAACCCAAAGCGGATAGCATATCCAACCAAACAAACAAGACCAAACAAACAAATATCCTAAAGGTCAATTCATCTTTCCTATTCCTACATGAACTGTTGTTTCCTATTCCTAAAAGTAGATAGCACCTCAACGGGATAGCTAGGTTGTTGCAGGCCTCATTAATCATCATTTCTCCATTTCTGATAGCTTCCAGCAAGGCCGCCTATTAACGCATCAAATCATGCACTAAATTAGACTAGCACGGTGGTTGTGCTTCAGTTCCTCACAGAAGGGCACAGACCCTCCATCCTTTCGTGTAGATGCATCACTCTGATTGCCATGATTTTGAGATTCCCACATAGTATAAGTTTTCTTTGCTGTAAATCCGCACCCAACCACTAGATTTTATTGCAAAAACTGCTCGTTTGGAGCAGCTGATGGGGTCCTTATTGAAATTACTAGAGTATATTTCGGAAGTATGTTACATTTTAGAGTTTTTGTTAAATAAACACCGATTAAAGCACACGTGTTGTCCCACGGAAGTTTACTATTTGGATGCATTTTTAAAATAGATGTGATGACTAACTCTCATTAAGAACTTCAATAATGTTGGTTGTTTATCTAAGTTGACCTTACCTTACTTTATATTGTTGAGAACACACAAAAATCGATTTACTACAGAACCCTACAGGTGGGTTGGGATTTGCAATAAAATAACTTATGAATAGAAATCCCTTCGCAAAAAAAAAATAGGAATAGAAATCTCAAAAGCTTCAAGTGATATGTAAGGGTGATCTATGCAATTTTTCCCTAGATAAAAAGCCTTTCAGTATTCAACGACACCATTCACTTTTTTTTTTCTGCTAGACAGATCATGTCAGCATCTAGCTTGGGACACTTGCTCATGCAAACGAATATGAAGCGGCTATACATTTTAGTAGGCCTCGATTGTAAAGCATACACGCGTTGCTGCATATTGCAAGGCCCATCGGGGCACACGGTCATGTCATGATCGCCCATTCTTCTTTGGAGCAAAGCAATCTCAGAATGGCAGAACAGCAATCTAGCATCATAGTGCATCTGATGGGAGAAAAAAGAACCGGTGCCTGCGCAAATGGGGCAATCCAGCTGGCCCCGTGGTGAAGTTCCTTGGCATGAAGCAAACGGATTCCAAATCAAGTTATTAAGTTAGTGGCAGAAAAGGGGGAGAAATATCATATGCACATAGTGCATCTGATATTAATAAGTTTTTTTTTTCTTACAGAGCTGTTGTAGCCGAATACTATGCATCATCAGTTCACTAATCATCACTGAAATAAAGATATAAGTAGTTCCTGGTACGTGGTTCAGCATGCATATCGACCGGCCATACGAGGTTGGTTTGGTACGTAGAAAAAAAGTATAAAAATGAATGGCATCTGGTAATCATCTGAATCTAATTATGGTGGCATGCCTTATGACAGTGTAAAAATATCATGATCCATGCATCAAAAGATAACTTGTGACGCAAATAGGAGGCGGGCATTATTGTCGAAAACAAAAGAAACTAAATTCTCACACGAAGGGTACAATAAATAATGATAAACTGCTGTGTAGGCTGAAAAGCATCAAATAAATAGAGAGCCGAAAAAGTGCAGATTTCAACGGATCCACACTATTCTAACTACTACTAGTACTACCGTACGTTTCCACATTGCACATAAATGGATCAATAAGAGTTTGCAGGGCAAGTATCCAAAGCCTTTTTTTTTTTTGGCAAAGGATCCAAAGCCTAAATTTAGCTATTACGTCCTACTCTAAGCTAGTCTAATTTTGAATTTGTGAGACAAGCGTGGTCTGTCGTCAACCTCACAAGTGTGCTCTCACTCTTATCTACAGGTCTGGTTTGTAAATTAGACTAGATCTGTTGTCCTAACATTTTAAATATGGGGCGTGAGTTTTTTTACAAAGGAAACACTTTATTGTTTGTATGAATTTTTCAATGTGAAGAATATTTATTTTTTTATATTTAACTATGCAAATAATTGAATTTTTTAGTATAAAATCACACTGATAAAGAACGTTGTTTTCAATCTTCACACGAAATATTAAATTTTATGAATCTTTTACATTGCGATAAAAATATGTTTATAAGAATCATTCGTACGCGTTACAGTGTATCCCCTACGTTCTTTTTTATTTGTCGTTGTTGATTTTGACCATTCGTCTTATTAAAAAATTTGTTTAAATGTATAAAGTTAAAAATCATATTATAAAAATCTTTAGTATTAAATCAAATCAAATCATATTATATAGGCAGCCAACGATTGTCGTGGGTACCCGAAGGAAAGTCTTGTGATCCTGATGAAATCACGTCTTGCACCTTGCTGATTGTGGAGGGATCGATCTTCTCCGCTGTCAGGAAGCATCTCCTCTCAGATCTGCTGTTTCTCTCCACGTCTGAAGATTGGACTGAGTCCGTCTCCAGGACGATTGTGTTGCCGATTAAGTGTCACCGCGACGTACTGCGTCGGCGGCGAGGGTTCGTGCCGTGTGATTCGGGTGCAAATTGGTCGTATCTGATTCGTGCGATCAAACTCTGATCAGTTGTTCCTTTTCTACGTCTGAAGATCGGACTGAGTCCGTCTCCAGGACATTGTGCTGCCGTTTCGAGTGTTAATTACCACGACGTACTGCTTCGTCGGCGAGGATTTGTGCTACTCGACGTATCCTGGTCTTGTGATCGAGTAATCTGGTTCAGACCAATGCAACGAATCTATCGAGCTGGAACTGTCGAGGGTTGGGGCTCCCTCAGACAGTTCAGGAGTTGATCGCTCTAGTTAGAGCAAAAAGTCCAAAGTTTGGTTTTTCTTTCGGAGACTAGGAGGTCTGGCGCCCGTACCGAGAAGTTGAGATGGCGGTTGGGGTTAAAGAACTGTGTCTCTGTGGATAGTGTTGGACCGGGGGGAGGCTTATTTCTCTTCTGGCATGAGTCTGTAGAGGTGGTTGTGGTGGAGAAGGATGTCAGATACATTGACGTCGTCATTAGGGAGGGCCCTTCTGAGCCAAAATTTCGGGTAACTTTCGTGTATGGAGAACCCAGGGCTGAGGATAGACATAGAATGTGGGCACACCTGCGCAGGTTGCGAAATGTATCAGATGAACCATGGCTCGTCATTGGTGATTTTAATGAAGTGATATGGGGCTATGAGCATTTTTCTGAATGTAATAGTTCTGAGCGACAAATGGAGATGTTAGGGACACACTCTCTGATTGTGGGCTGATGCATCTTGGCTTCGTGGGTCTGCCATACACCTATGACAATGGTAGAGCAGGCAGAGCAAATGTTAAGGTGAGGTTAGACAGGGCAGTGGCTGATAAAGCATGGCGTGACTTATTTGGCAACGCTACTCTACACCATCTCGTGTCCTCACGATCGGACCACCGCCCGCTGCTACTGGAGATAAAGAAGGAGAGCTGGGAAGATGGGTTTCATGCGGTGATTGAGTGCCCTCATGCAGTGAGTGGCTCTACGTCAAGCTATGAGGGACTTTTGGTTATTGCCGGATGAAGATCTCTTGAGAAGAACAGGGCCAGATTGGCTCTTGTTAATCCTGGGTAGTGTAGGTATTAAAGTCTGCGCTAATAACTTCTTGATGATCCTCTGGAGAGCGTGGACTGTCCGAAATGAAGTCCTGAAGGGCGGTGCAACGTCGTCAATTGATGGCTCGGTTGTTTTCTTACGGAGGTATATGGATGCGCTGTTGCAAATCCGGCAAGGTGCTTGCTCTGGTTCTGTGAAGGGAAAGCGCCCGCATGGGCTGCTAGCAAAGGAAAGAGCTGACGCTGCCAGTGCTAGCACGAACACCATTGCAAGCAAATGGGAGGTGCCTCCAGTTGATGTGTTGAAGATCAATGTTGACGGTGCCTATATGGAATGGAAAGTTCTGGGCAAGCAGCGGTGGGTATTATCATTCGCAATCATTTTGGCATCCCAGTGTTAGCTGCAGGTAGAGCTTTGTTCCACTGCAGCAGTCCAGAAGAGGCAGAAGAGGCTTTGGCCTGTCTGGAAGGTGTTCGACTAGCGTCGCGATGGCCAGATATGAGAATGATCCTAGAAACGGACCGTGCTTCTGTGGCGGCAAAACTTCAGGGTGCGACAGATCGATCTGCAGCGTCACATATTATACAGGATACTCCTCATGAGACGCATTCCTTGCAAAGTGTGATCATCGCTAAGATTGGAAAAGAGCAGAACAAGGCTGCTGCGCATGTGCTTGCACAGTATGCCAGGAGGGAGCAGCGATGTCGTGTCTGGTTCAATTCTGTTCCGGGTTTTGTTTTTTCAGTAGCTAGTTGTGAGTGTGTAGTTACGGGTGGTGTAAACATTTGTGATGCTCCTGTTAATTCAATAAAGCTCTTTTTTCCTAAAAAATAATAATCATATTATATTTTTTTTTGAAATAAGACGAATGTTAAAGTTATCGATTAAAGTCGACGGCGAGAAGTAAAGCGAAACGAAGAGAATACTACGGATAAGAGTAATGAATCTTAATATCCTAAAATAAATATGACGGATATCCTGAAACAAAATTCACATATAAATGATTTGCACTATAATTTTCTTCCTATAAATTGCCAATCAGGAAGAATAAAATCAGGGGCAAAAAGTAAAAGAGAAAAATAAAAAAGTGATCGGATCCCAAACCAGAAGGAAGGACGAGCCCAACAAGCGCGACCCGACGAGTGCCAAGTGCTGGTCACGGAACTGCCTACCTTGTGAACCCACCTGTGAATCCATCGTCCACTCATCACGACGTCACGTGACCCCACCTCACCACCTTGCGTGGAAAACAAAAGCACAAACCGAAAACGGCGGGCCCCACCGCGAGGGGTGGGGATTGGGGAATAACGTGGCGGGAGAGCTACAACTTACCCCGCCCACTTTCCCGCGCGCGAGGAGTGGACTCGATTGGTTTTTTTTTTTTTTTCCTGTTCCCTTCCTCCATTCCGGCCAGCGCGTACACGCCTGGCACCAGACTTGCTTCCGCGGCCAGGCACGCCCCGGGGGCCGGGGCCCGCCGCTGCGCCGGCGGGGCGGGTCCGTTTCTCGGTGGCTTTTGCGCGCCCGTCCGGGGCCAGTCACGACCCGCTGCCGCAGCTGCCGTCGGCCGGCTGGCGTCGCGCTGGGCCCCTCGTTTTTTTTTTCCCCTCCCGGTGCGCTCGCGAGACGCGCGCGAGGTACCAGTACCACTAGCGGGAACGATGTTTTTGCAGCTGAGGGCTCGACGGAAGAGGTAATTTGAAACATATAACATGTCCAACTACTTTTTTATTTATTCTTCCTCAGTGTAGCATGTAATTAAGCGGGCGGCCACAAGTAATTAAGTAGGCGGCGACGGCACACGACCACGCGTACGACATACAATGTAGAGGGTTAAAATGTCAGTTTACCTAATCCTTAATTATGTCAAACATATCTCAAACGTCTGGCATCATTTTGGTGTTTTCCAAATTGCATGCACTTTTAGCAGGTTGGATCCGCAAAACCACCAATCGCAAAAGGCGGGAAGTTCGCTGGAGCAGCTCGTGATACGCACACAATTTGTGCGGCCCAAACTCGCGCGAGATGATACTCGTCGTCCAAACTCCCCCACGCGCACCCCACTGCCATCGAGGGCCACTGATCAAACCGAGCCCTGCTGCCCCGCACGTCATTCAGGGTGACTGCAAACCATGAAACAGAACAGGTCCAGCACCGACCCGCAGAGCACGCCACGTGTCTCTCTCTAGGCTCCCTTTCTTCAGGGGGGCCCGCTGCCCGCGGGCACGCTACCACGGTTCTGGACCGTCCGATGTCGTGCCGCGTAATTCGACGGTTAAGATCTTACCCGATGCGTCCCAAGGGCACCCCGTCGCTGCTATTTAAGGCACCCGCATTCCTCCCGCTCCTCCTCGTCCCCAGCCCCGCGGCAGCCACCGGGTCGCGCCCGAACCCGATAAAGCCCGCGAAGCGATGCCCCGCTGGCGCCTAGGATCCTAGTTAAGATCGCGGCGCCCCGCCGCCGACGACGATGACCTCCGCGGTGCTCCCCGGCCGGAATGAGGTCCACCACCCGGATCACCGCGACTGGAGCGGCATCCGCGGCGCCTCCCTCATGCCCAAGCCCCCCAAACCTAACCCTAGGCGCCACCGGCCGGGCCCAAACCCTAACCCCATCCCCGCGCCGGCGGCGGTGCCGTGGGAGGCGCCGCTTCAAACCCCCGCGCCGCGGCAGCCCTCGACGTCGAGACACGTGACGATACGGCCAGCGGAGATGACCCGCCTCGAATCCCGGCAGGTCCAGGCGCGACTCACCGGCGAGCTGGGCCGCGTCCGCGCCCTGCTCGCCCGCATCGACACGTGGCAGGACGGGCGGCCGCCGGGGATCCCGGAGCCGGAGGCGCGCCCGGGCCACCACGCGTGCCCGACGCCGCCAGCGTTGCGGTCGGCGATGCTCAAGCGGTGCGGGCAGATCCTTACGCGGCTCCGGAAGCTGAAGATCAGTCACTGGTTCAAATTTCCGGTCGACGCCGAGGCCCTCAAGCTGCACGACTACCACGTCATCATCCGGAGCCCCATGGATCTCGGAACTGTCAAGGAGAACCTCTCCCGCGGGAGGTACCCGTCGCATCAGGAATTCGCTGCTGACGTGCGGCTCACCTTCAACAACGCGTTGCGCTACAACCCGCCGGGCGATGAGGTCCACACAGCCGCCACCACCCTCCTTGCCAGCTTTGAGGGGCTGTTCGGGGAAGCCATTTCCTGGTTCGAGCAGGAGTTCCAGCGCCTGGAACCGCCAATGCCGCTGGCTTTGCCAGCTCCACCGCAGGTGCCCGTGCCTGTGCCTGTGCAGGTGATGCCGAGGATCGTGGGTGGGAGGAGGCCGAAGCCCAAGGCAAGGGATCCCAACAAGAGGGAAATGGATGAGGAGGAAAAGCAAAAATTGCGGGAGGAGATTGAGAACTTGCCGGAGGATAAGATGGGGAATGTGCTGCAGATTGTACAGAAGAGGAATAGTGATCCAGCGCTCTTGGAGGAGGAGGTTGAGCTCGATTTCGATGAGATGGATGTTGAGACGCTTTGGGAGCTTGATCGATTTGTCCTCAATTTGAAGAAGGCGTCCAGCAAGAGTAGGCGAAATGTTGCTATGAATGGGGATGCCGCTATGATGAATGGCGACACAGTTGATGTCTCAATTGTTCCAGATGAGGATGATATGGTCCAGGTGGATGTGAATCCGCCTATAGTGGTCGAAATTGGAGACTCGGTACGTCCTGCAGAAGTAATGTGGTTGACTGTTCTGATCTGGCATCGTTTAATTCTGTTCTAATGTTCGATCCATATGTATACTGTTTATTTCAGGAAACTGACATGGTGGAGCAGGCAATAGAAGCAGACATGGTTGATGAATATGTGGATATTGGTGATGAGATGCCGACGGTGAATTACCAGTCAGTGGAGATTGAGAAGGATACTCAGGTGTCTAGCAGCTCAAGCGACTCTGGAAGTGCATCTTCATCCAACGGTATGAACTAGGCAATGAGCTGCGCCCTCCACATAAGCTGGTATTTTTTTATGAGTAGCTGTTTTAATTCTTGTCAATCGGCTGCAGGTTCTGACTCGAGGAGCTCTGCGGACTCTGATTCTGATGGGGATGATGCTCGTTCCCGGGATTAGGCTGTGTGCTTCTTGCTCTGACCGGTAGGATTAGAGATTTTAGTAGGTGACTGAAGCTCTCTTTTCTCGTACAGCAAATTGGAGGCGGTGATGTGTGTTTTCGTGTGTATGTGGAACTGCGGATGCAACTTAGATTGTTGGTACTTGGTAGCGGATAGCGTTTAGATATTTAGGAAGATTGGGAGACAGCTACTAATGTAAAGAAGGGAATATAATCCAGTCAAAAAAGAGGCGACGCCTTGCATTTCATTGTGCCCACGTTGCTTTTCTATTCGTTTGATTGCTACCTTCGTTTACAAATAAATGTCGTTTTTTACTTTTGATAATCAGGTTTGACTGTTCGTCATTGTTTATTTTGTTATGACTTATTTGATCATTAAAAATATTTAATATATACTTTTTAAAAAAATATTTACATAAATAATTAAAAAACGATGAGTGATCAAATATGATGTCTCAAAATCTTGTGGATGGAAGGAGTATAAAATAAACTAGTTCAAATTCAAATATAGTGAAAAGATACACACCTGGTGTTTCTGACAAATTGTACTGCATGCAGGCCAAAATGGATGGTCCGAACGACAACAAAAAAATGAATGAAGTAATATGCTGAATCTTGAGAAACGGTAACCAGTAATTGTAGATTGATTACTTTTTTTTTTTCGAGAATAGGTGTCATTACTAGTTTATACAAGATCCTTCTTTTAAGGAAAAACATCAAAAAGCTCAGCCCGTCTATTCATTGCCATCAGGTTTAGCGGAATCACGTACTAAGGCATAAGCCGTTCCAAAGTAACTTATGCATAACCTCCACAGATTCGAATAAAATTTTGATGAGTTGCGGGCTTCTTTGTACCGGACTATAGGGCTTGAACAGCATTCATGGAGCCCGTCTGCCCCTGCAGTGCCGCAATGAGCTTTAAGCCTCCCCGCAATGCCACAATCTGTTTTGACACTTCCGTAGCCTTCTCCCTCATTTGCCAGATAAATTATGTGGCCTTTAGGATTAGTCGCTGATTCAGTCAGCGCTTGAACCCGTCTAACAATTACATCTCTTTTGGTGTAAGACTTATAACTAACATCTCTTTTGGTGTAAGACTTATAACTATCATCTCTTTTGCAAGTGTGAAAAGTAACAATCCATGTGATAATTAATAAAAAAGAAATGTACTGTTAGTTTATGACAGTAAGCCAAAAGTAGTTAAAATTAACTAAGTATAATTATCTAATAAACCACGTATGTAGTCAACTAAGGCTTATCACAGAAATCCTAATATTTGATACTGATCGCTCGCACAAAATAGCAAAATGGCGACAGTCTGGGATATCTAATCTATTACATATAAGAGCAGTGTTACAAAACATGACTGAACGTTCCACTACAGGCGTAAAAGAAATACTTGCCTTAATCATCGCCAAAGTTTTCTTTCCTGTGAAAGATGAATTGCATAAAAGAATGAGCGCCCAATCCCATATTATGTTGCAAAAAAAAAAGAGTTTAAACCTTCTATTTGACACAGCTTTAAAAAGGACAAACACCTGAATATTATTTACCTGCACTTGCAGTGCCAGGAGCACTCTACCTTCTGCCAAAACCCCGACCACCCCTACCGCTGTTTCGTCCACCAAATCTGCCACCGCCACCAGATCTACCACCACCGCGCCTACCACCTGATCCACCTCCAAATCTGCCACCAGGTCTGTCCACTTTAGGAGTTGCGTTATCAACAACCAGTTCACACCCGCCAAGATCAGAACCATTAAGTTTGAGTGCTTTCGACACAGATTCCTGGTCCTTGAAATCCATGTATGCTATCCTGCAGAATTAAAACCACACATTAATAAATCTTAGATCCATGAGAAAGATTTAATAAAAAACACAGGGTATTTACAAACCTACAACAAAATAAAGGCTGAGCAATATTTTGTTAAACCAGAACATACAAAATGTAGTTCATGAAATGGACAAATAAAGTTGATTTACGTATGTGCTTTATCTGTCGATCCATTTTAAATGCAAATTAAAAATTAAAGTAAACTATGAAGTTGTGAAAATAAGTGCCCAGTATCTAGACAGATAATAAAACTATAAAGAGTCATCATTGATTTTTGTTAAGCAAACTCACCCTTTGATTACGCCAGTGTTATTATCTGACGGAATTGAAACCCTTGTGATCTCACCACATTCAGCAAAATGTTGTTCAAGAGAGCTTCGGATCTGGAATTGATAGTAGGAGCTTATACATAAAGATAATTTCAAAGGAAAATGCAAGACAAAATAGTGAACAGAAAGAAATTACCTTGTCCTCCCCAAGTGATTTATCAAAACCCTTGACAAAAATTGAGAGGCTAGACGCCGTGTCATTGCTGTGTAATTTACAAGAATAATCACTTGGTTAAGATTGGTAAAGAAATCAGAGAATAAAAAAAATTATTGCAGAAAGTGATTTATCTCACCCGACTTGAGGAGTGTATGAGCCTTTTTCATTAGCAAAGTCAAGTCTCACTTGACGAGACATGAATTCTCTGCCATTAAACTCCATAGCCTACAAGAAAGCAATAACAAACCATGAATAATTGCAATATCGTAAGGATCATAACAGAATATATCGCATTAGCTTTTAATCTAAACACAAAACATTGAAACAGAACGGGAGAAACAGAAAACAAAAGCTACCTTCTGGGCTGCTTCAACTGAAGCAAATTCAACATAACAGAAACCTTTACGTCTGCCATCTTCGTTGAGAGGAAAACGAACATCAATAACTAAACCAGCATCCTTGAAAAAATGTTGCCTGCCAACAAAAAGAATGTTCTTATACTGCATATTTTAACACCATCAAAGTAATACAAACTTACACTTGGTCAACGTCAGCTTTAAAGGGTGCATTCCCCATAAATAGTGTCTTTGACACACTTTCTTCACTTTTGGTGATCACAGGCGTTTTAGGCTGCAACAAACCAATTTTATAGATTCCAAAAGGTGGCATATCATAATATAAGAATGGATGTAGAATATTGTCTCAGAAGAAAGGAATGGACATAGTGAAAAGATTCAAGTATATACTTCTTTGGTGCCACTTTGTTTCTCAGACGTGGGCCCAGGAGATTCCTGTGGAGTTTTCATTTAAACGTAAGCTATGATAATGCAAGTTCAAACCTAAATACCGCAGAATGATTCTAACATGTTGGAAGTTGCCAAAAAAAGGGGAAAAAAACCTTCTTTGGTTTCGGATCCTCGTCGCTATCATCCTCTTCCTCGCTCTCATTGCTGCCATCCTTCTTATCACTCTTCTTGCTGGGTAATTTACAAGAATAATCACTTGGTTAAGATTGCTAAAGACATAAGAGAATAATACAATTTTACTGCAGAAAGTATTTATGTCACCTGACATGAGGAGCAGCAAAGTCAAGTCTCACTTGACGAGACATGAATTCTCTGCCATTAAACTCCATAGCCTACAAGAAAGCAATAACAAACCTTGAATAGTTGCAACATTGTAAGTATCATAACAGAATATATCTCATTAGCTTTTAATCTAAGATAATCTAAACACGAAACATTGAAACAGAAAGGGAGAAACAGAAAACAAAAGCTACCTTCTGGGCTGCTTCAACTGAAGCAAATTCAACATAACAGAAACCTTTACGCCTGCCATCTTCGTTGAGAGGAAAACGAACATCAATAACTAAACCAGCATCCTTGAAAAAATGTTGCCTGCCAGCAAAAAGAATGTTCTTATACTGCATATTTTAACACCGTCAAAGTAATACAAACTTACACTTGGTCAACATCAGCTTTAAAGGGTGCATTCCCCATAAATAGTGTCTTCGACACACTTTCTTGACTTTTGGTGCTCACAGGCGTTTTAGGCTGCAACAAACAAATTTTATAGATTCCAATAAGTAGCATATCATAATATAAGAATGGATGTAGAATATTGTCTCAGAAGAAAGGAATGGACATAGTGAAAAGATTCAAGTATATACTTCTTTGGTGCCACTTTGTTTCTCAGACGTGCGCCCAGGAGACTCCTGTGTAGTTTTCATTTAAACGTAAGCTATGATAATGCAAGTTCAAACCTAAATACTGCAGAATGATTCTAACATGTTGGAAGTTGCCAAAAAGGGGAAAAAAAAACCTTCTTTGGTTTTGGATCCTCATCGCTATCATCCTCTTCCTCGCTCTCCTCATTGCTGCCATCCTTCTTATCACTCTCCTTGCTGTGTAATTTACAAGAATAATCACTTGGTTAATATTGCTAAAGACATTAGAGAATAATACAATTTTACTGCAGAAAGTATTTATGTCACCTGACATGAGGAGTAGCAAAGTCAAGTCTCACTTGACGAGACATGAATTCTCTGCCATTTAACTCAAAAGCCTACAAGAAAACAATCACAAACCTTGCATGACTGCAAAATTGCAAATACCATAACAGAATACCTCTCACTAGCTTCTAACCTAAGATAATCTAAACACAGAACATTAAAACAGAAAGGGAGAAATAGAAAACAAAAGCTACCTTCTGGGCATCTTCAACTGAAGCAAAATCAACATAACAGAAACATTTACGTCGGCCATCTTCATTGAGAGGAAAACGGACATCAACAACTGTACCAGCCTCCTTAAAAAATTCTTTTCTGCCAACAAAAAACAAAAATGTCCTTATACTTCTCTCTTAATACAATGATATGCAGCTCTCCTGTGTTCAAGAAAAAAAAATTACAAACTTACATTTGGTCAATGTCAGCTCTAAAGGGTGCATTCCCCATAAATAGTGTCTTTGACGTAGTTGCTTGACTTTGGGTGCTCACAGGCATTTCAGGCTGCAACAAACCAAGATATCTTATTCGAATCGGTGACATGTTATATTATAAAAGAATGGATGTAGGAAAAAAGATTGAAGTATTGCAAAAGGGTGGCATTTTTTTTTTTTTTTTTTGGCAAAAAGTCATTTTTTTTCTAAAACGTGCACCCAGGAGTCCTGTGAAGTTTTCATTTAAATATAAGCTATGATAATGCAAGTTCAAACATAAATACTGCAAAATGATTCTGACATGTTGAAAGTAGCAAAAAAAAACCTTTTTTGGTGTTGATTCCTCATCGCTCTCCTCATTGTTCTCATCCTCCTCATCGCTCTCCTCGTTGCTGTCATCCTCCTCATCGCTCTCCTCGTTACTGTCATCCTCATCATCTTCTTCATCATTACTGCTATTCTTTTCTGCAGTCTCTGGAATTGTTGAAGGTGCTGTGTCCTATGAAAAAGGACACACAATATAACAAATTAGACAGCCAACAACCAGTAAGAATAACACAAACATTCAATTACGAATGTACTTGGTTATGTCATGGTAAAATTGTTGCAACAATTTTTCAAGTAAGACAAATTTTAGCAAATGGTTCTGAACTATAAAAACCCATCATGGCTGCAAAATGAAATTGACATAAAAACAACAACAAACAGAACCAAAAGTTACTCACATCATCATCATCTGACTCATCCTCTGAGCTGCTACCCTCTTTATTGCCGTTCTCTGAGATAACCTGAGCAGGGAGCTTAGCAGCAGGCTTATTTGCAGTTTCCTAAATTAAATAAAGTAGGATTACATAACACCCACCAAAGAGTATAGTAACTACGCTAGTAACTTTGACAAGGCAAATCAACAATGAGGCTGTACCTCGTCAGATTCTGAGCTCATAGCACTGCTGTCATCGCTAGAGTCTTCCTCGACAGGCTGTGCAGCCTTTTTCCACCATGACATGAAAAGATATAAACTTTGTCAAACACAATTTATGCTCATGGTACAAATACTTCCAGACAGCTACGACATCCCAAATCGTATATCGAATTGACATCTCAAAATAGATGATCATCCAGGCAGTTCTAGTTTCGCTGGACCACGACACAAACGGAATTAACAAGAAAACCAGCGTCAAACATTACTACAGAAGCTGCTCTCTTAAGGAAAGCAAACAATCACCTATTATGCAACAGGAACGGAAACAGACAACAAATGTGGGGAACAGAGAAGGAGCGGATACCTCCTCCTCCTCGGACTCGGAGTTAGACATCTCCTGGTCCTCTGAGCTGCTGGTCTCCTCCGTCTTGGGCGGCGGCAGCTTCTTGGCCTTCTTCTCGGCCTCCTTCGCCGGCGGTACGGGCTTCGCCGGCGGCACCACCTTCTTCTTCTTAGCGCTCACCGCCCGGTCGATCCTGTCCTCGGCCTCACGCTTGTTCCCGGCCTTTCCCTTGAGCACCTGCACCGCGGGCGTCGCCGCCACGGCGGCCGCAGCCTTCTTGCTTGGCTTGCCCATGGGAGGAGAGGAGAGGAAGCGGACGGTGGAGGCAGAGGGAGGCTCCCTGAGGGTGCTAGGGTTTTGGAGAGGGCTCGGGATTGGGAAGGAGACGGGCAGGCGGCGGGGCGGGTTTACAGCCGGTACTGGACGGGGTTGGGGGCCTTTTGGCAGTTGTCGGCCTTAATAGGCCCATTAGCTCTGGACGGGGTTGGGGGCCTTTTGGCAGTCGTCGGCCTTAATAGGCCCATTAGCAGGGGACTACAGGAAGAATAGGCGGGTCTATAGAAAGTCAACTTTCTAACAGCACGATGTGGATGACGAGTTCTTTCGAAAAAAAAAGCTACGACGTGTTTGGCAATCGGCTTGTTACAATCAACTCAGATCACGAGCTACTGCCGCCGCCACTCCTCCGTCGTCATCTTGGGACGAACCTGTTGCCACCACCCGTGTCGCATCACGAGGAGCCGCCGACGCCACTGCCATCGCGCCTCACCGGAAATCAACGCTGATACGCACATCGACAGTTGCTCTTCCTCCTTCGGCTACGGACGTGGACTCACGTTCTACAGTAGAACCGTCGGAGGTTGATTATGTGTAAAGTCCCGCCTCCTCGAGACCGGATTCGTTTTATCAGATAATTTTTTATAGGACGTAGTCTAGTCTCACAGACCAGCGTAAGTTTTTTCTGTGCACATTTGTCCTCACTCGTACGCACCAATCACCCATCCTGAAATTGTTTCAGTCCAAACATGCAATAACGTAGGAGTTTTTCGAAGCTAGGCTACCGATAAAGAAATTGTAACTTGTTGATATGAGTATCCTATTAATACTATCAAGCCTTGAATCGGGGTATTACATTCTGCGTTGCAGGCTAAAGGCCCTGTCTACGAGGAGAGCGCTCATGATAAACAGGAACCAAAACATTTGGGAAAGAACGCTGACATTTGGGAGAGAACGCTGCTTAAGTCGAATGAAAGCAGTGGATAAGCCGTTCCAAACAAGACCAATATTATGACTTTATTGTTCTTTTATGGAACTTTCTGAAAGTATAAGTTTTCAAAAGAAGATGGGGACTCCAGGATTGTTACTGCTTCAAGTGTCCTGATTCCAAGAAAGGAGTTTATTATTTTAACATTTACATTGCATATAAAAACCTTTGACATTTTTACTAACCTGATTGAATAAAGAGGCAGCCAACCACCAACCAAAATCTATCTGTAAAAAAATTCATTTCACCCTGTTGCCCTGTCCTTTTTCTTGTAAGTAATAATAATGCTAAGTATCAAAAGTAAATTATGTATTTATATTAAATTAAAATTGCAATCAGAAAAGCGCCTTGGATTTTTTTTTAGAAAAAAAATCCCTCCCTTCTTCGTTCATGCAGATCAGGCAAAAGAAAATTAAACATCGTTGTTGCTCTCTAAAGCTCCCGGTTCCACCATCCTGAGCAGGAGTAGGGCTTGGAAAGTAGCAAAATGGGTTGAGGAATCAAAGAAGAAGTTAAATCTAGTACTATCAAATAAGCGAAGTGGAGTTTTCTTGTGATATATCTACATCTCTCTCGAATTGGTTATTACTATGAGAGGAAAAAGAGGAAAGCGGGAAAAGGCAGTGAGCAGACTGCCTTTGATGTTTCCATTGGTTTTTCCACACGAACCGGTTTCTTTGAAATTCCTGTTGAAAGTCATTTAATCCAAACAGAGCATAACGAAGAAACAAATTTAGAATCATATTTTGAAAGCTAACGAATTAACAAATTGAGAATATTGCTGCAATATTGAATAAGGTTCTAAGGAAGAGGGGAGATAGGTCCTTTGAAATGCATGTTATGTTTCACACAAAAAAATGCATGTTGCACTTTAGAAATCACGAGAATAGATATCTTTGTCAAGTATGGATGGAAGTATAGTAATAAGTTATTTTAAAATAGTTTTGTTGATTTTTCATGTATTTGGTCAAAGTGTGTGTTTCACATAGTGAAAAAGCTTTATTTATAACAATTTAAGGCTGAATCACCGTAAGCAAGTGGGGACATGTTATGAATATATCTTCCTTTTTTTTAAAAAAAGAAGTAAAGTAGTATTAAATAAGGTGCAAAAAAGACAGCCGGCCGATGTTTTACACAAGAGCTTCGCTGGATGGTACGACAAGCAGACTCATCATGTCTAAATGCAACAAAAAATATGTCGTGGCGACAATTTTCGGGACATTTACACACTAAGATTTTAAACATTTTTTGAAATTTTCAATTCAAATTGCTCGCAGTCACATTGTCGTGGGTGTGGTCTCGTACTCCTCGTTCTCTTCTCCAAACCAATCGGAGGGTTCAGCTCGCCGGCCGGCAGGAGCTCCTCTATAATAATACTAGCCAGTACTCCGTATAGTAGTATCCGCCACCACAACATACGAGAGTCTCCGCCGCACCCGTAACCGCCAATGGAGGCTTCACGCATTCCGATGGCCGCACCCTCGCCTCCGTCGCCGCCGCCGCGAGCGCTCGACGAGCCGCAGGGGAGGATCCAGGAGCGCCTCCGCCTGACGGCGGCGCTCGCCGACCCTGCGGCCATCGCACGCCACCTCGAGAGGATGCCGGCGAGGTACCTCGTCGACGTCGACGTCGACGCCGACGACAAGGCCGAGGACGTCCTGCTGCACTGGAGGATCCTCGACGAGTGCGCCGACCCCAAGAAGCGGCCCGTCTTCCACGCGCGGCACGTCAAGGTGCGCAAGCACCAGCTAAGTGCTCTGCTGCTTGATTTTGGGTTCCGTCACTCTGTTTTGAATAATTTGTACTGCCTTTGTTGGATATGACAGTTCTAGTTTTTTAAAAGTGGTTGTTCTAATGATAATAGTTCTAGTCCAAATAAAAATAATTTAAAGTTGTTCTAATGATAATATTTAAGTGTTACTATTCTCATTCATACCATCATTTTGAGTAGGTTTTCATCTTATTAACGACCGGTTGAGTTTGATCCTACATGTCAATTTGTCATAACTGAAAACGAAGGAAGTACTGTAACTAGCATACTGTGAACTCGCATATTACTACCAAACCTTCCTTTTTCCCTTTACCAAAACAAAAAATTGCTATAAGTGGTAATGCTGTCATACGAAAGTGAAAGGAAAGCCCAAAAAAACTATGCCAATAATCTTCTTTGATAAGTTGAAACACTGCAGGGCGTTACGATTCCGGCGGTTTATGACGGCAGCGATGGCACGGTGAGATGCCAAAAGTTGATGAACGGCCTCAGTTTGGAAAAAGAAAACACGGTGGGTTACAAAGATTCCAGGACTACAACCCGGTATTACTTCTTCTGCACTTAAAGAAAATTTATATACCACTAGGTATTGTGTTTGATCCAGCCACCAGATAACCATCTCCTGGTTAAACTTGTAAATCTGTTGTCCACTGCAGGGTAATTCCCATTCATGAGATTATCTTTTGTTCTCTTGACCGGCCGAAGCTCCTGTGCCAGGTATAACTTTGAACTGTCCAGTTTCATCTGGTTTCGTTCGCTGTTTCCATGAGAATTGAGGTGTGGAGAGGTTTCTTATGGTGCATGCATGATTGTTCAACAGCTCTCTTCATTGTTTGATGAGGTCGGGTTGCATATTCGGGAAGGTCACCTTTACTGCACACTTGATGGGTATTGCTTGGCCATTTTCTTGGTTGATGGCTGGAAGACACAGGTAAGTAATAAGGTTTTAAAGCATGAAACACTGCTTAGTGTTGGACTGTTTTCGACATCGTATATCCTTTTTTTACCAGCTATTGTGTCCTTTTTTTTTTTGAATGGCCATCTTTTTGTGTAATTAGTAGACAGAGTAATGAGCGTCAATGATTATGACCAACTACTCATATTCAATTGTTCATGCAGGAGACCGACGGTTTGCTTGCTGAGATTATTCGGGTAGTAGAACGGAAAGTGGTATGGTTCCCTTTTTAACCTTGAACAAAAATTAGTTTCATACTACCTACTGCAGGCTACTGTTGTCTAAGATCATGTCCAGAGTTTGATTTGTTCCCTTGTACTAATACGTAGGCGCAGCAGTCTAATTCCACTTGACCTACAACAGAACCTGGAGATTCTGAAACTGATTGGAGCAAATGCTAACAAGGGGAATACATTTCATATTGATGTTCTTCAGCCTGTAATAACTTATCTTTATATTTTATCGAGGGACAAGAACTGAGTTTGTATTCTATAATCTCCAATACACTGAATCTAATATACTGAATTTGTGGCTACTTTATAAATCTATAAATTTATTGATAATCCAAATGCAAAGAAACCTACAACAAACCTCTGATCTGAGCATCGAGATCTTTTGCTCTGCTGCCCGGACACTAGCCAGTGGCCCCGGTGCCCGCGTTGGCCCACGGGCAGTGCACTGGTCGTTGCCGTTCGACAGAGGATACGCTCCCCTGACCTCATCATCATCCCCGCGACGATCTTTAGGTATAATCCAGTACGGCTGCCATCCCCACGCCCTGTCCGCCTCGCCGAAGCCCAGCCTCATCCGCTCCTGCCACTCCGGCCGCCTCAGGTCGACCACGCCGACGTCGTACTGCGCGGCGGGGCCTGCCCTATTCTGCTGGTAGGAGAGCGTCACGTACGCGTGGTTCCTCCGCGCGCGTGGGCCGGCGCGGACGGTGAACCCGTGCGCGCCGTCGATGAACACCGCGCGGTCGCCGATGTCCTCCACACGCTTCCACTTCGGCGTTAGCCTCCGCGCGCTGCCCCGGTGCCGCGCGCGGTACGCCTCGGTGAGGATCTTGCGGTCCCGGAAGCGGTGCACGAGCAGGATCGCGTCGTCGGAGGACGGCGCCAGGTAGGCGGCGTCGACGTCGTCCGCCGCGCCGTGCGGCGGCGGGATCACGGCGCAGACGCGGAGCGTGGCGGCGTGGACGACGGTGGTCCGGAGCGAGAGCTTCTCGAGGAGGAAGAAGCGGCCCGCGCGGTGGTTGACGGTCATCTGCGACCCGCGCTGCGACTGGTGCAGCGGCGTCCACTCCCTGCCGCCGGCGGCCCCGGCGGCGCCGCCGCGCGTGCGGAAGAAGAAGGCCGTGTCGCCGCGCGCCACCACGACGACGCCGTGGCGCGGGGACCAGTCCCACGCGAGCCCGTCGTCGTTGGCGCTGGCGCGGGGCCTGGCGTCGCAGAAGGGCACCGGCTCCGTCTCCGAGCGCGGGACGGGGAGGTCCGGCAGCGGCGACGCCACCGCGCCCGTGAACGGGTCCACGAGGCGGCACGGGTGGCGGTAGCATACGTCCGTCGCGAGCACCGTCCCTCCGTACGGCGACGGCAGGAGCCGGCGCCCGAGCGCCGGTCGCAAACGTACCTCGTCGGCGTCGCGCAGCATCCGCATGTCCGCGAGCGAGAAGACCTTGTACCCGTGCTGCGACGGGAACGCCAGGCACGGCGCCGTCGTCGCCTCCTCCTCCTCCTCCTCCTCCTCTGTCGTGGCCTCCACCTCGTCGTCCTCCTCCTTGTCGTCGTCGTCCTCGAACGGCGTCGTCGAGAACGAAGACGACCCGCGCGGTTTCGGTCGTTCCGACGACGGCCAAGGCGCGAGCACGAAGTACCCGCCGCCGCCGCCATCGTCGTCGTACGTCGACGAAGCCGAGATCCCGCAGATGACATTGGAGATCTTGTCGGCGAGCTTCGAGACTGCGATGACGGCGGCGGCCATGGTTTTGTTGCTTCTGATCGTCGATGGGCAGCACGACATCCCCTATACGAGGAAGCAGGGTAAAGGTTTGGTCGAGTTCGCGCTACATATAAGAGATTAGATATTTGATACCTCAAAAAAAGAAAAAAAAACAAAGAGATTAGTAGAACACTTGTTTCGAACGGACTCTAAACCGAATCGAACTCACTAGTATATCTCTAAGATACCTGTTCCGTATATATTTCCTCTCCCGAAAACGCGACCTATTAAGTCAGAAATTCCCCGCTCATCAGCTCATGTAGATGGGAAAATATTTTGTAGAAAACCACATATCCGGTGAAATCATGAAAGAGTCCGGATTTTACAAGTTTTCAAAAATATGAAAAATCTCAGCATATTAGATGATACCGTGACGTAGTGGCGGTCAAGCTTGAGTTTCCAGATTTGTTTTTTTTTACATGTTGATCGATGCAGTACTGATAAACATATTAATATACATTTTTTTTTTTCAAATTGTGGCTTCGTAACATGATTTCATGGAATTGTGTTCTGGGATCGATCTGCACCGATTATCAGGATGCCATTGCCTGTAATCTACACAACTGTTACACTTCTTATGTTTATTAGGACTGCCCCTCACCCTCAGCCCAATTTGCCGGCCATGCCGATCAAGAAGAAGGTTTTGAGACCAAACACAATGCACGGCGGTGAGGCGTTGGCCGTGGGGATTGGGGAGGTAACCAAGGGGATTTGTAAAAACAAACGGATTTATATATTTTTAAATAGACTCTTAATTTGGACCACGATATCCGAAAGATCTTATTATATATATTTTCATTAAAATCCCTAATGTTGATAGTAATAAATACGTACGATTCAAAATAATAAGGGTTTATCTGCAAAGTTATAGGATCCAAACTCCCAATGGCATCAAAATTCTCTGTACGTCGGGTCACTGACGTGTGACCCTGACGCCCCTGCTGGCCCACACGCAGTGACCCAACTGGGATCTGACGGCCCCCTTCCCTGCAAACTCTTGCGAGAACTCATCCTCGCCGAGACGCCGACGCTTCCGGCGACCGCTGCAGCCGCCGTCCTTTTGCAATCCCCTCCGCTGCCTTTGCATACGCCATCCACGGGGGATCCAAATCGTCCAGGGTCTATTTTTCGCGGCAGCTCCGGCGCTGGCTACCCCTTCCGACTTCCGACTGACAGATTACCGTCGCTGAGTAGCTGTGTGAGCCTGTGACTGTGACTCGTCGCTGGCAGCGGTAGTCAGGCGACGACGTAGCCGCCTAGCCGGTCGGCCATGGTGCTTCCAGGGCGACTCCTTCGCGCCGGGCTCCTGCTGCGCTCAGCCTCTAGCGCCTCCTCCATTCGCCCAACGCCGAAGGTGAGGCTCGCCCTTCGTAGCTGCCACATTTCGAGTTCCTAATCCAATTGGGAACGCACTTTCATCGTGCTACTCTTTTGGTTTTTGCGGAGCACTCGCTGGCTGCCGTTAAATGAAAGTGTGAACGAATTAAGCACATGACTGTGTTCATCCAGATCTGCAGTTTGGAGAGAGCTAAAATGGTTAAATCTTGATCTGTTAACAAGGCCTGCTTTGACCTTCTCTGTTTTTTTTTTATTGTATCAGCAATGTTCTTGTGGTTGACAGTGTTAGAAATTCATTGACTCTTTGGCTGCAAATTCGTGTTGAGTTACTGTGGTTTCACTAATTTGTCAGGATAAGGGTATATTTTGCAGCCCAAATTTCTTTGGCTGCTAGTACGTTGACTTTCCTATTGCCAACTGGCAACCAATAAACAGTACAAGAAAGGTTATGACTTACAAGTTTTAAAGAAAAATAAGATTTAGAAGTTGACATCAGTTTGGTTATTTTTTACAATGCCATTCAATTACTCATTCAAATTTATCCAAATGCATACGCATCATACCTCTCAGTACCACCTACATTATGCAGTTCATTGACATGACCTTTTTGGTTTGTTTCTTCACAGAATGCATGCTATTGGGACAGACTCATCTGGAGTTCATGTTATTTTCACAGCACAAGTGATCAGACTTCCAGAGAAGCAGGGGTGAGAGCTAAGGTAATTTCCTCCCTAACAGTGTCACTTCTATTGTGCTGTTCTTCTCAGCACAAGTTCAAAGGTGTGCACACTACTGAGCACAAGTTTTCCTGCTTAAATGTACTAAACTATTGCTTTTTATTTCATAAATATATAAACTAGAAGGGGCATGCCCCTCATGTTCTCGCCCTCTCTAAAAAAACTGGATATTTACTATCAAATCATTCCTTTTCTGTGTAGTAGGAGCTGCTGGACCCCTTTCCACAGATTAAAGATCAAGTTTTTCAAGTCACAGATCGATTGCGCTCAATGGTGGTTGCTGAGGTGCATGATCTAACTGCAATCTTGTCTTGAATTGTGCTGTGTAACGGGATGGTATTTTCACCAAATTCTTTTTCCGCTATAATAATGAATTATGCTTCTGGTTCTGTGTGTGCTTCAAACAATTTTGTCTTAAATAGTCAATGCGTGAAACTCACTAGATGCATATGACAGGTGCCTGAACTGACATCAGCAGCTGGATACTACTTCAGAGCTGGAGCTGAAGGGAAAAGAACGTGTCCTACTGTAAGACAAGACTATGGAGTGTTTTGTGCACATAAGTACACGGTGTATTTGTTCCGTTTTATAATTGTAAGTTCTTGATGATTGATGTTTCAGGTTCTATTATTGATGGCTTCTGCTATTGGCATGGACATGACTGGTCCAACTGTTGGCTTAGAGAATGGGCCTTGTGCAAGAGTGATGCGTATTGCTGAGATAACTGAAATGATTCATGTACATATCTGATCCAGTAAATTTCATTCGACTTCCTGAATATTCCGTAACTATTTATTTCAACAGCTTTTCTTTCCCTTGTATCTTAGATATCAAGCCTTATCCATGATGATGTCTTGGATGATGCTGAGACTAGGCGTGGCATGAACTCGTTGAACTACGCAATGGGGAACAAGGTAATGTAATTTGTCCATAATAGCTCATCTCATCCATTTAGAAGAGGCAAATACTTCAAACATCTCATACGAAAGGGAAACCTGAAGGAGATGATAGCTGTTATTGGTAATATTAAATGTGATCAGATAATCTCGTGGAATTCAGTTAGTTTCTGTTTGATAGCCTCACATTGTGGTCTAGCTACTGCATGGTTCTTAACATCCAAAATGTCAACAATCTGTTCTTTATATGTGCAAGCTCGCCAAATTTTCTGTTTCGTACATTTGAAAATAAGTAATGACTAATGAAATGTATATCTGACTTCTGAGTTATGTGTGAGGTGAGTAGAGTCTCTGCTTTGCTTTGGTGGGTGCCGTTCTAATAAAAAAGTTATGTATGCATGTCTGCTCCTCATGTGTCCCCATCTGAGTTCTGTATGTATGATTGGATAGAAGGTTGTATCTGCAAGAGGCTGTTTCAAGGACTCTGTTAGTTGTATATCTATTAGTCCATTGTATAGGGGGCTTTCTGCATATTTGTACACACCTGACCCTGTATATATTCGGGCCTAGTCCCTCTATAATGTATACAAGTGCTATTCATAACATGGTGTCAGAGCCGGTTTAGGGTTAGTTTTCTCTCTCCAACCCTAGGCATTGTTCCTGACGTTGCACTTGCGCCAATTTTTCCATTTTTTTTCGGATTCTTCTCCTTGTGGATCCGTTCTCGTGGGGATTTCATCGCCGTCTTCTCCGTCGGAGGCTGCCGTCAAACTTCGCGGGATCGGGTCGCCGTCGCGGTTCCCGGCTCGGGTCGTCGTCGCCGTTCCCTGCTCGGGTCGCCGCCGCCGCCGCCGCTGTCTCTCTCCAGACCGCTGCCGCCGGTTCGTGGCCTCCGTCTCTGTTTTTCGCTTTGTTTTCCTTGCCCTCTGTGCTCTCACGTGAGTTAGGGTTTGGGTTAAAAAAAAAAAAGAGGACTACCTTTTCCTGTTTTATTTTCTTTGCGGACATTTGTGGCTGACCTTTAGTCGCCGCCGCCGTTTTTATTCAGGAGGTAGGGTACTCGTAAGAAAAAAAAAAAAAGAGGACTACCTTTTCCTGTTTTATTTTCTTTGCGGACATTTGTGGCTGACCTTTAGTCGCCGCCGCCGTTTTCATTCAGGAGGTAGGGTACTCGTACAAGAAAAGAAAAAAAAAAAAAAAATCTGCTCGCGCCGCTTTCTTTCCGCTGCTCTTGCTGTTCGTTGTGTCATTCTCATGGCACTCTCTTCGTCCTCCCCGTCGTCATCGTCTGTTGTATCTTCAGTGCCTCGGTGTCCGGTGATTTTTGATGGCACGAACTATCGTGACTGGGTGCCTCACATGCGTCTGCACATGCGGGGCTTGCGCGTTTGGGAGTTTCTCACTGGTGATCTTCGTTGTCCGTCTCGCCCTACTCTTCCAACGCTTGTGATTCCAGAGAAGGCTACAGCTGATGAGAAGAAGAAATTGACAGATGCGTATGATGATCGTTATGCTACTTTTGAGTCTGAGTTTGCTGCTTATCAGGCTTGGGTGAATGAGGATGCTCGTGCTTCTGCTATTCTTGTTGCTAGTATGGAGGAGCGTTTTTCTGCTGATATTCTTGAGCTCGACACTGCAGCTAAGATGTGGACTTTTCTCCGTACTCGATATGCGCCTACTGGTCAGTCTACCTATCTTGCTGCTATACGTCAGGAGCAGTTGCTACGTCAGGGGGATGCGACTGTGGATGAGTTCTTTGATCAGATGTCTGTTGTTTGGCGTCAGTTGGATTCTCTCTGTCCTCGGTTAGCTTCTAGCACATGTGCCTCCTGCAAAGCCCAAGAGGATGCCCTTGCTCTACGCCGCACCTACGACTTCCTGACTCGGCTTCGTGATGAGTTTGAGCCTCTTCGTGCTCAGTTGCTTGCTCGTCATCCTTGTGTTCCGTTGATGGAGGCTCTCACTGCTATTCGTAATGAAGAGATGCGTCTTCGTGCTGCCGGTTTGTTGCAGACTTCTTCTGTTTTGGCTGCTCGTTCTGCTCCTCGCACCACCTCTCCACCACAGGTGCCTTCTTCTACGGTGTCTTCTACGAGTGGAGGGGGTGGTGGTCTGCACTGTGCTTACTGTGGAAAGGATGGACATGTGGAGGCTTATTGTTTTCGGAAGAAAAAGGAGAAGGCTCGTGCTCGCCGCTCTTCACAGGGTGCTGGTAGTTCTGATACTGGAGGCTCTCAGAGGAGTTCAGCTGGTTCTGATGCACAGGAGATCGTCAGGTTGCTCAGTTGCCTTGTTGCCTCGTCGTCCTCAGGCGCTGCTGGTTCTGTGACACTACCCGCTGCACTTACAGGTTCTGCTACTGCTTCTCAGTCTTCCACTGAGGGACCACCATCTACTTCTGCTTCAGGTACTCCATGGGTTCTTGATTCTGGTGCTTCTTTTCATATGACTCCTGATCGAACCCATCTTGCTTCTATTTGTCCTTCTTCCTGTTCCTCTACTGTTTACACAGCCGATGGATCTCCTCTCTCTGTTTTAGGTCGAGGCACTCTTTTATCTAACTCTTTTTCTGTTCCAAATGTGTCATACGTTCCCGATCTGACCATGCAGCTCATGTCGGCTGGCCAAATCACTGATCATGATTGTCGTGTTATTCTTGATCCTGACTTCTGTTATGTTCAGGATCGTCGCACGGATCGTCTGGTTGGTTTTGGCCCTCGTCGTCATGATTCACAGCGTCTTTGGGAGCTTGACTGGCTTCGTCTTCCTTCCGCTGCGCGTGCTAGTCTTGTTGGCTCTGCTTTGGCTGCTTCGTCCACCTCGTCGTTTGCTCAGTGGCATCATCGTCTTGGTCACATCAGTGGCTCGCGTCTTTCTAGTTTGATTACTCGTGGTCTTTTAGGTTCAGTTTCCGGTCGTCATGAGTCTTTACATCAGTGTCAGGGTTGTCGATTAGGGAAGCAGACACAGTTACCCTATCATTCTAGTGCGTCGGTGTCGCAGCGTCCTTTTGATCTTGTTCACTCTGATGTATGGGGTCCGGCTCCCTTTGTTTCCAAAGGGGGTCATAAATATTATATCATTTTTATAGATGACTTTTCGCGCCACACGTGGATTTATTTCATGAAACATCGGAGTGAGGCCTTGTCTATCTACCGGACTTTTGCTGCTATGGTTCGCACTCATTTTAACACTCCTATTCGTGTTTTTCATGCTGACTCTGCAGGCGAGTACCTCTCTGCCGCTCTTCGCCAGGTTCTTTCTGAGCAAGGTACTCTTGCTCAGTTTTCTTGTCCTGGTGCTCATGCTCAAAATGGTGTAGCCGAGCGCAAGCATCGTCATCTTCTTGAGACAGCTCGCGCTCTTATGCTAGCTTCCTCTGTTCCCCCTCATTTTTGGGCTGAGGCTGTTTCCACTGCCACTTATTTGATTAATATTCAGCCTACATCAGCACTTCAGGGAGGGATTCCTTTTGAGCATCTTTGTGGCAAGACGTCGGATTACTCCAGCCTTCGCCTTTTTGGCTGTGTCTGCTACGTGCTGCTGGCACCTCGTGAGCGCACGAAGCTGACCGCTCAGTCCGCTGAGTGTATTTTTCTAGGGTATAGTGCTGAACACAAAGGGTATCGTTGTTGGGACCCTGTTGCTCGTAGGATGCGGACTTCTAGGGATGTTGTTTTTGATGAGACTCGTCCCTTCTATCCTCGTCCTTCCTCTGATGCATCTCATACATCTTTAGTCGAGCCACTGTCTTTTATGACTTTTCCTGATACTGTTAGTGTTCCTACAAACCCTTTTCCCTTTGTACCTTCTCCTATGGTACCACCTGTGTTTTCTTCCTTAGAGTCTTCTCCTGTGGTTCCTGATTATACCACGAAGCCTCCGGTGACACAGGTCTATACACGGCGCGTTACGGATGGTTCTGCTACACCACCGTCGCCTGATGTTCCATCTTCTGATAATGAACCATCGTCGCCTGCTGTTCCATCTACTTCTGATGCGTCGCCTCATTTAGGAGACTCCTCTCCTAGTGAGCCATCCTCTCCTGCTGAGGATTCTTCACCTGAGCCGCTTTTAGGACGTGGTCATCGTATTCGTCGGCCTCCTGATCGGTATAATCCTTCTGCTGCTACCGTTCTTTCTGAGCCATGTTCGTACCGTGATGCCATTCATCATCAGGAATGGCAACATGCGATGGCTGAGGAGATTGCTGCTCTTGAGCGTACCGGTACGTGGGATCTTGTTCCGTGCCCCTCACATGTTCGTTCCATTACATGTAAGTGGGTTTATAAGGTCAAGACCCGTTCTGATGGTTCTTTAGAGCGCTATAAGGCTCGCCTTGTGGCTCGTGGTTTTCAGCAAGAGTACGGTCGTGACTATGACGAGACTTTTGCCCCTGTTGCTCACATGACCACTGTACGTACTCTCCTTGCTGTGGCTTCTACTCGTGAGTGGTCCATCTCTCAGCTTGATGTCAAGAATGCCTTTCTTAATGGTGAGTTGCGTGAGGAGGTTTATATGCAGCCACCACCGGGGTATTCTGTGCCTGAGGGTATGGTTTGTCGTCTTCGCCGCTCTCTCTATGGCCTCAAGCAGGCTCCTCGTGCTTGGTTTCAGCGTTTTGCTTCTGTGGTCATTGCTGCTGGCTTTACTGCCAGCAATCATGATCCAGCGCTGTTTGTGCACACTTCCACTCGTGGTCGGACGCTTCTCCTTCTGTATGTTGATGACATGATCATCACTAGAGATGATTCTGAGTATATTGCATTCGTCAAAACACGTCTTAGTGAGCAGTTTCTTATGTCTGATTTGGGTCCTATGCGTTATTTTCTAGGGATTGAGGTCACTTCTACATCTAAGGGTTTCTTTTTATCCCAAGAAAAATATGTTCAGGACCTTCTTGATCGTGCTGCTCTTACTGATCATCGTGTTGTTGCGACTCCCATAGAGCTTAATGTTCACCTTCGTGCCTCCGATGGTGTTCCCCTTGATGATCCTACTCGTTATCGTCATATTGTTGGGAGTCTTGTATACCTTGGTGTCACCCGTCCTGACATTTCCTATACTGTGCATATCCTGAGTCAGTTTGTTTCTGCACCCACTAGTGTTCACTATAGTCACCTTCTTCGTGTCTTACGCTATCTTCGTAGTACTATATCTCGTCGTCTTTTTTTTCCTCGGTCTAGCTCTTTGCAGCTTCAAGCTTATTCTGATGCTACTTGGGCTAGCGATCCTTCTGATCGTCGCTCTCTTTCTGCTTTTTGTGTTTTTCTTGGTGGTTCTCTCATTGCTTGGAAGACTAAGAAGCAGACAGCGGTATCTCGTTCGAGTGCAGAGGCTGAGTTACGGGCTATGGCTCTTGTGACAGCGGAGGTTACTTGGTTACGTTGGTTACTTGAGGATTTTGGTGTTTCTGTTTCAGCGCCGACTCCTCTTTTGTCTGACAGTACAGGTGCTATCAGTATTGCTCGTGAACCGGTGAAGCATGATTTTGTTAAACATATTGGTGTTGATGCTTCTTATACACGTGCACAGGTTCAGGATGGTGTTATTGCTCTTCGATATGTGCCTTCAGAGTTGCAGTTGGCTGATTTTCTTACAAAGGCATAGACTCGAGCTCAGCATGATTTTTATCTCTCCAAACTCAGTGTTGTTGATCCACCATGAGTTTGAGGGGGGGTGTTAGTTGTATATCTATTAGTCCATTGTATAGGGGGCTTTCTGCATATTTGTACACACCTGACCCTGTATATATTCGGGCCTAGTCCCTCTATAATGTATACAAGTGCTATTCATAACAGACTCGAACCCCTGACCTCGTGTCCTAGAAACAACCTTTTGCGGAAGTGCTAAGTCAAACTGTATACTTTACAAACTATCTAGTTTCATATCCATAGTACTTTTGAAACAAGCAGTAAAGCTGATGCTATCTTGCAGCTTGCAATATTGGCAGGTGATTTTCTCATTTCCAGGGCATTTTCTGCTGCTGCATCTCTTGACAATAGTGAGGTGTCTTTTTACCCTTTGTTTTTTTATTTCAACTCTCTTTGCCAAACTGTCGGCAATGTTGTCATCTAGTATAAAACGCAGTCAGTTGTGGTACGAAGAAAAGACACATTATTCCCTTACAGAAAATCCCTCAAAAAAGAAAAGACACAAAGAACAAAATTAGTTTAGTCTTAGACGTTGCATCTTCATGCTATTGTTTTAAATATCATTAATTCATTTTCCATACGTTTTACAGGTACATAACGTCAAGATAACGGTTTTATTTTCCTATGTTTCCTGCCGCAGGTTATATCATTACTAGCAACTGCTATAAGTAATCTTGTAACTGGTGAGCTGATGCAGGTGTCAATAACTCCAGCTCAACGCCGCAGGTAGATACCTCAAACTCCATTTCAAATTTCAAATTTTCTCATTTTTTTTTATCAGTCTATTCCTGAGTGCTAGAGTTACCACTGAAAGATATCAACTTGCTATGAATGAGGCACAATATGGGGTGCTTGTGTGGAGGTATCAGATTAGTACCATAGAACATGGTGCCACGTTCAGTCACTCTTCATATTTCTTGTTGTCATCGTGTGCCAAGCATTGCTTTTAACTGGCCACACTGTTATGGAAATGTTGTGATAATGCATATTACTATTTATCAACAATTTCACAGCCAGAAAGACCCAACATGTCCAATTTTATTTTTAATATAATTTGACCCATATTCTTGAATGCACATACAGCATGGATTATTATTTGCAGAAAACATACTTCAAGACAGCTTCATTGATTTCAAACGGCTGCAAAGCCGTTGCAATTCTTGCTGGACAAACAGCAGAAGTACAAGGCCTTGCTTACCAGTATGGCAAACACTTGGTGCGTTGTATTTTTCTGGTTCACCAGAATCTGTTGCCCTTTCTTGCTAAACAAATTGCGAACAAACTGCTAAAATAACCAACACCTGACGTCTGCCAGGGCATAGCATATCAGTTGATCGATGACATCCTTGATTTCACAGGCACGTCAGCTTCACTTGGCAAAGCCTCTTTGTCTGATATCCGTCAAGTAATATCATTACTCAGTATTCTATTCATAACAATATTTTACCTTTTCAAAGTAATCAATGATATGCTGTTCTATGAATAGGGAATTGTGACGGGCCCCATATTGTTTGCAATGGAAGAATTCCCCCAACTGAGTGAGGTTGTTGAACAGGGATTCAATGAACCATCCAATGTTGATAAGGTTTGTAATAAAATAGTACTTCCTCATCTTCCCAGTAATATGCTCAATGTATCTGAAATGTTCATTTCTTATCTGGTGTGATCTCTCATAAGTGCTCATTTAACATTTGTAGGTCCTCAAATGCCTATCAAAAAGTCAGGGAATCGAGAAGACAAGATTACTTGCTGCTGACCATGCAAAGCAGGCTGCAGATGCAATTGATGCTCTTCCTGAGAGCAAAGAACAAGTCGTGCTTAACTCTAGACAAGCACTCAAAGATTTTTCTCAGAAGCTCATGAGGCGAACAAAATGAACTGTTCAATTAAAAGAATGCATGTTTTTGCTTGTGAAAATTTAGTTACAGTGACTGCTGAAATGAAAAAGGAACTTTATCTGGAAATTTAAAGTAACAAAGTTGTCTGATAATCCTTGAAGATGCTGTCTTACCATTCAATTTGAAATGTAACTGTATTTTGAATTTTCCGTGCACAGACTGGGAAAGAGAGAACAAGCAAACTGTCTCTAACGAGTCATCTGACAATTATTCACTTCAGAATAGGATAGAATGGCAGCAAACTATCTACGCAGCAGTTTGGTGACGCTTGAATCCCATTCCAGGCACAGCTATGTGTGCAGAACCTAACGAGTGATTCCGCCTCAGAACATTCCTGTGGAACTCTAGGACAGCAATAAAGATCAATGAGAGCTACAAAAAGGGAATGCTGAAACAATTGTTCAATGACTCGCAGCCACCATGTGTTTACAATATCTAGAGTTTGTAAATGCTTCGGCACAAGCAGGAGTGCATTTGCACTGATAGACCCACCTGTAAGACAGTGACAATACTGACGAGTGCAAAAAGGACCAATACAAACGGAGAACAGGCACTGCTCAACCAAAGTACATCCAAACTCCAGAACACTATGATAGACTTGAACAACTTCAGTACCCTCTACACGAGACGATCACAGAGAATGTAACTAAAGGTTCTTGAGCCCAGTAACAGAATTCAGCATGGAGAAAACCATTCCTGCTTGCAATGTAATCGAAGAGCTCATTAGTTACTAACTTTTGTGCCCAGAATGACTCCATCTGTCCACCAGAGCGATCAACGGCCACCTCTTGCCATGGCACACAAAGTAGCTGTTTTCTTTACGAAGACCAACCTGTGGCGGGGGCAATTGTTCTGCCACCACTACTGAGGGAGTGGATCCTCCAACACCATTACTAAGTCGTGGCTCCCTCCAACACCATCGTTGAATCGTTGTTGTTCATCCCACCACTACTCCTCTCCATTTACCTCATCTACTCTTTTTTTTAGACAGAAATTATTTGACAATTGACTATACTGCCCCTGCTCTTGTGAAACACACCCCCAGGCCATTTTTTCTCTGCCCGCGCCTGCTCGCTGCCCGCAAGCCTGGCCGTGCGCCATGCCACTCCTGGCCGCGTGCCACGCCGCGCCTGGACGCCGCCCACCCGTGCTCACGTATTGGCCGCGCGCCCGCGCCCGCTCCTGGCCGCCTCCCGAGCCGCGCCTGCGCCCACACCGCCTTGCTTCGCCTGTGCTGAGGAGACAAGGCTAGGGTTAGGGTTCTGGGGAAAAAATAGCCTGGGTTTGTGTTTCAAAGAAGCAGGAGCGGTATAGTCAATTATCAAATAATTTCTGTCTAAAAAAAAGAGTAGATGAGGTAAATGAAGAGGAGTGATGGTGGGATGAACACCAACACTTCGACGATGATGTTGTAAGAAGCCACGACTTAGTAATAATGTTGGAGGGATTCGCTCCCTCAGGAGTGGTGGCGGAACAATTGCCCCACCCGTGTGGCGTGTCATGTCCACGAAACGCCAGTGTTCGGGTGTCTTTGCAGCTGCCAGCCATGAGCGGCACACAAGGCCAGCGCCCATCAAGATCTCAATGGCTCCAAGCTTGGCGAAGATTCCGGAGAGAGGGTCGAGTGGGAGCGCGGACCAGTAGCTCGCTTGTGACTCCGGCAGAGGCCTTGGGTCTATCTCCATTGTTGTGTCAACTCTGGTACCTACGATGGGTTTGGGCAACGCAGTCAGTGAGAAATACAAAATTTGGGCGAAAAGATATGATGGGGCACGCACGCAAGAGTACTTGATACATAATAGAACAAAAAATCCGAGATAGGCATGTTGAAACCACGAAACGTGGCGCTATGTATGCGTAAATCGACCATCAATTCAACCTCTTCTTTCAATCCAAAGAAGAATCGCGCCCTACCGCGAAGAACCATACAATCTGACTGGACCAGAGAGATTATACCTTCTACAGTGAGACCAAGAAGAAACCAATGCACCTTGGCCGCCGGCGGCGGAGGCTCCTGGAGTCCTGGCGTTCCGCTGGGCGGGGCGAGGGTTTGCAGCCACACGGCAGGTTGAGGAACGGAGGGAGGCGGGCGGTTCCTCTTTCTTCTTGTGGCGCCTCGAGTACGGCCGCTCTCGGCCCACAGATAGTGCAGGCCTTACATGGCCCAAACATGTGGTGGTGTGAAATTCGAACCGATTTCGAAGCTTTATATTTGGAAAACCCTTTTTCCCGAGTTTTTGGGGACGTACGAGTATTATTGACCTCAAAAAAGGCACGTACAATTATCATAGTACTAGAGAACAACAAGAATTCAAATTAACAAATCTGAAGATACATGCAGACCATATTTTCCACGTCTGTTTATTGCATTTCAGGCCAACAAAAACCATAGCAAATGGACGAGAGATCTTCCAGCGTTATCTTGTCAAGTACACCCAGAATTTACAAAAGGCGACTAATAAGGCCACGTCACTTGTCATTGTTTATTAGAGCGAAAGAAAGACAATTGGGTTCAACAAGAAATTAGGATGATCACATATCTGAGCTTCGACAGTGCTTACAGCTACACGGTAACTAGAATGTGTCATTTCATACAGAAATCTACTTTTTACATCCATTACATCACTGAGGACAGTTTTCAACTATACCATTGATAGAATAAGATGGAATAATTGAAGAGTGCAGCAAACATGATAGCATAGATTCTATTAGAACGCCAATCTGTTATCAGAGTTAAAACGATAGATTTTGCGATCCATATAACAAAATCCTTCATAACGGCGAGTGCGTTACGTGCAGCTACCTAATTTCAATACATGTCCACCATTAGCAAATGCAGATAACACCGGTTGCATCGCCAGTCCAGATAAACATGTACATGTCCATCATTAGCAAATGCAGATAACACGAGGACATCGTTAGTCCTAGTCCAAGCATACACATGTTCATTAAAAACGACCTAAAACAGAACACTACGCAAGGACGTTAAGCAACAAAAAAAGAGTACCTTAGATCCTCCTCTGGCATGCATGTTCAAAGTCGAAAACAGTGAGACGATCACAGCTTTGGAACAGTATTCAAAGAAGGCAGCCTCGTATCCTGGGTCACCGGGGTGCAAGTCTGGCTCATCAGGTGACGGAGGGCCTCAGAAGCCATCACATTCGCAGTAGTGTATACCATTCCGAGCGCCTCAGAAGCAATCACATTCGGAGGGCCTCAGAAGCAATCACATTCGCATTGGGATCATCATCATCCTGCACAGCTGTCGTCGACGGCACCGCCACGCTGGCCCCTTTCTGCTGATCTGAGTCTTCCGAATCTGACGGCACCAAGAAATCTAAGACCTCGGACCTACCTATTGCTGCGGTGATATCATTCTTCTGAAGAGTCCTCCTCTTGTCCTCCTTGGCGTGACGCCACCCCCGCAGTGTTAGCTCCTGGATGAATATCTCGCAAGCCTTGGCAAACACCACAGTTGCTTCTCCCGCGATCCACTTGACGTCCTCGTCTTCCTTCATGATTTTCTTGATCCTTCCGAGAGGAAGGTTGTGTTTCTTGAATTCAGTTGTCCGCACAATCTCAGCCAGTTGCTTGGACCAGAAGGCCTGGAGTTCTTTGTTCTGCTGATGATCGAACTGCTGGGTCTGTTCCGATGAAACCTTCTGGTCATCTGAAAGTTGTTGCCCGATGACTGGAGCATCTCTGGAGACTGGAGGAAGGGCAGCACCACCGGCTGATGGAGCTGCAGAAGCCACTGCAGAAGGTTGGTTTGTTGTTGCAGCACATGTTGTAGGGGTATCACCATCTGTCGCTACACCTTCATTCACCGTCAGTGAGGGTGGTAGCTCCTCCATAGCCAAAGATGCAATGCAGTCCACTGGGACCCTATCATTTACCCACAAAAAAAAAAAACTCAGTCAAGAAAGTTAAACATCAGGACTATGATCCTTTACATGTAACAGGTAATTAGTATGAAATAATATTTGAAATAAAAATATTTACGCTATAGAAATAATTGAAACATCAGGTGTATGATTGTGTGAATGTAACAGGGAATTAGTAGGCATTATTACTTTGAATTTAGCGACCCCATTTTTCTTAATAATCTAGAAAGGAACTACTAGGAAATATAGCGGTCTAAATCAAAGAACAAAGATAGAGCCCACATATTCGCTCTACTCATATTTCATTGAATAACCCATGCAGAGGTGCCAAATGGCAGCATATATGGAACAATCGACAAGAGAGTAAGGCCCCCTTTGGCAGAGCTCCATGGAGCTGATTCTCAGAGAGAATCTGGAGAGCTCTGCCAAACGCTGTATTGCAGGAGAAGTGATTCTTGGCTGATTCTGTGAAGTGATTCTTTGAAATGAACTAAGGGGTTGGGAGCTGAAAAAAGTAGCTTCTCCTGATTCTGTGAAGTGATTCCTTATACTGATTGTGAGAGTATATCATAAAGTATCAAAGAGAATTAATTTCAGCCACAGAATCACTTCTGACTCAGAGAATCACTTCTCACTGAGAATCACTCCCCGAGAATCTCTGCCAAAGGGGGCCTAAGTCCTTCAGGTGCAACAGCCTGGTTGCTAGGAGAATTGTTGACAACAAATTAGGGAAATAATTCTATATACGCAGCAATTATTTTTATTCAACACATAATTTCAAGAAGATACGGTTATTTGAACAACAAAAAAGAGGATAAATCTCATTAATTTGTAGTGGCAAACAAAACCACCTTAGTATGTTTGACATTGCAAATAATGTATCAGAAGCCCAACCAAAATACGGAAGGTCAGTGAATTATCCAAATTTAATCACAGAAGTGTCATGATGGCGTGGTTCTCTAAAAAGAATGTGGTTTTATATCGCGTAACTACATTAGGATATTTGTTAATTGCAACATTTTCCACCTATAGCAAATGTAACAATTTTGACCATTCGTCTTATTCAAAAAAATATGAGAAAATATTAAATGTTTTGTTAGAATTTAATTTATTACTAAAGGTTTTTAAATCCTAATTTTTAGTTTTACACATTTGAACTAATTTTTTAAATAAGACGAGTGATCAAAATTTTTGGTCATAGTCAATAGCGACGCACAAAAAAGAACGGAGAAAGTATCATTAATTAGCTCGTCACCGAACGTTTAGGGATGCTTATGGGTACATGTAGTTGTGGTTGCGGGTCAGTTCATTTGTTATACCAGCAAAATTTAACATAGTAGTATATATTTTTAATTTCATTCGATAGAGTTTTAATTAGGCCGACCAGGAACCCACAAAAATGAAAATGCCCTAGTCACGTCCGACTGGAACTGGAAGGGGAACCGAATGTCGCAATCACATCCGTGACTCGACGAACGCAAACTCCGCCGCCGAGAAACAAACAAACACGAAGCCGCGTAATCGACGCTACAGCCAAAAAAGCGCCGCCAAGAAATAAGGAAAGGACGAAGAAACCCTAGGTTTTGGCGGGGGACGCCAATCAACAACTACTAGTACTGTACTGATACGAGACGAGAGTAATGGCGCGCGGCGGGTGTGGCTGGCCGTACCTCGGCTCGGAGACCTCCGCGGCGGTACAACTGGAGCGCAGTGAGAAGCGGAGGGAGACGAAGCGGAGCGGCCGTGACGACCCTTGGCCTTGGTTGCCTCGCGAGGATCGGGCAGAGGATCGTGATCACTGGAAGTTTCTTTATGGGCGCAGGGCTGCCTGCTCGGTGGTCTGCTGGGTGTGGGGCCAGGCAGAAATACGAACTGCTGGGCTCATTTTTTTACGAATTTGAAAAAAAAAAGATTTCCTCCTAAATCTTGCCATGATTTTCACTCAACAAAGCATGTGTAAAAGGAAATTCAGAAACAAAGCAAAGTAATTTTGTTTTCTTCTCAGACATCTATAACAAATGCAAAAAGCAGCTAACGTACTTCCGCAAGTTTAGAAAGCACACCTATAATCGTGGCGTGTAATATCTCGGTCTCGCAAAAGGTCTCCGTTAAGTTGCTCCGCACGAGTCACAGAATCGTTCAAAAGAACACAACCGTCAGCCTGTTTCAGCTGTGAGATGCACTGCTACACTGGCTTCAAGGAGAGATTGTTCAAGTAAAACTCTACAGATTGTTGACAACAAATTTACAGATTCACTTAACGCCGACAATAAGACAGTGACAAAGTAGGAGACTGACTACAAATAGAAAGTGTTCAGGAAATTAACGCCCAAAAAAATGCCAGATCCCAGTAACAGCAGATCCCAATACCAACTACTACACGCATGGACGCCAAACATATGCTTCAGGAGCATCCAGACGTCGTCAACATAACAGAACGGAGCGAATTCAGTAATCATCATCACTATCGTCCTTCATTAGCATCCGCATAGCCTTGAGAACCATACGATCTTCTGCATTCAGCTCTGACTCGTAGACACCATTGAGGTAGCGGAAAGGATCACAGTATCATCATAGTCATCTGAGTCCAAAATGTAGTCAGGCCCAGCATAGACATAACCATCATAATCATTGCTGTACTCATCACTTTCGAACGCGATGCCATGTGATGACCAGATAGGGCTCACAACAGGAAATTGGTAGTATCTGTTGAATCGTCGGGAAGCCTCAGCGTCTTGATCCTAGCACATTTTGCGCGCAGGGTGTCTTCCATGATGACGTTGAAGCAGTGACGGATATCGAGAGACTTTAGGTGGATGCAGTTCTCAAGGATTGCTACTAGTCCTTTGTTGGTGAAGTTGTTGCCAAAGAGCTGCAGCGTGTGCAGCCGGTGCATAGATGCAATCCTCAGGGCCTCATCATCCTTGCTAAACTTGAACTCACTATCACCATCCTCATCAGTTTCCTCGCTATCTTTGAGATTGTAAAAGCGGTATCTATTGAGTCCAAAGTGCTTCAGTTTCGGGCATGCTTTGCCAACCTCCTCAAACACAGCCCTACCACCGATGTTTGTAAAGAATGAAATCTCGAACTCCTCAAGCAGTGGAAACTTCTTTATCTCCTCTTCAAATTCGAGGATATCTTGACAAGCAATGAGGCGGAGACTCTTGAGAGATGGTGCCCTGAATAGATATTATTTGTACAATTAGTAACCAAGACATACAACTTTCAAAAAAGAAATGAAGATATATGCTGAACAAACTATAACTACAGTTGCAGTTATCTGTTATGTGCTAAAGAGCATTTAGACGTGATATGGGTAAAGATTGACCGATATACAATTTCAAAAGAATGCAGATATATGATGTAGAAGGATAACTGCAGCTGTAATAGAGTTGTCATTTTAGACAATAACCAGTTATAATGATCAGTCCCATCATTTGGAAGAATTTGTAGGTGCACAATTTACTTATTTATATCTGTCATGAGGATATTAGGTGAACACATTTGGTTGGATAATGCAGTTACAAGATACATCATCAGCATAAATAGTTTATTTCTCATATAACTTTTGTGAGTTTGTCAATATAAAAAATATAATCACCACATCCATTGCTTCACATGGTAATGATTCATCCCTGTACCATTATAATTAAGGAGTGAGATTTTGTTGTACTTGTGTGTTAAAGGTTAGCAGCTTATGAGGCAACTCATGAATTATTTAGGCCTATGAGTACCTTAAGGAAGCCTAACCTCATATAATTCCAAAACTTGGTACTAACAAAGTTTCTGCCTTAGATAATTGCCATGATAGATCACGTTTGTTGCAAGGTCATTAGTTTGAATATAAACCACAGGTACCTAGATCTAGACGTTATATTGGGGAAAATCTTGAGGCGTAATCAAAGACTAAAACATGAAGGTATTCTAGAGTAAAACCATCAGAAATTTAGAATTACTTTCTTCCATGTATCAAGAGAAAATCACTAGAATATCACTTCATATTATCACTTCAAGGAAACAAGGACGAATTGTTCCTCTGACTCAATCAGTCAATCCTATGTAAGGTAACTAACTGATTAAAATGCTAAACAGAAGAAAATAAAAGATTCAGTACGAAAACTAAAAAACAGGACTCCAAAACATCCAATCAGGAAGTCACTAGGCATAATGTACCGGGCAATATCTGTCTTGCAACCAATTCAAGCTTTACCCGTAGTGTGAGATGAAAAAGAGAAGTAGATAAATTGACAAAAGGACAATCGTGCTTTACACTACGAAATGAATGGTTAAGAGAATCCTATATCAACTTATATCTGCTCCAAATTAAAGCAGAGAATAATTAAATAAATCAAGGGCTAAATCAAACACATGGCCATATAACCGGATCAAAAATCAATCGCTGAAACTAAAACAATGATTGGGGGATCCAAAACTCACTGATCGCCGAGCAAGCGGATCACGTTGTCATCTGCCGCGTATTCGGCCCAGAATGCCTCGCATTGCCCTTTGGTGCGGCGGATGGCTTCCTGCGCCATCCCGTAGAGGTTGACCTGGTGCTCGAGGTCGGCATGGCCGCACATGTCGATGCGGCGCCACAGCGAGGGATCGTCGCGGGCCGCGCGGCGCCAGGATCGGCACACCTACCCGGGCCCCATGAGGATCTCAATGTGGTCAAGCTTGCGGAGGATGGCGGAGATGGCGTCCAGCGGCAGCGCCGCCCAGTCCCTTGCCTCACCGGCCGGCCCATCCTTGTTGCGACCGCGGTTGCGTGGGCGACGCCGGCGACGGCGGGCACCCGAGGAGGAGGGCGAGGAGGGCGTCGGGACCTGGGGACGAGCCTGGGGTTCGGGAGGGCTAGGGTTGGGCGGAGCGGGGCGCGGGACGCGGCCGAGCTTGCGCGCGAAAGCAGCGGGCGGAGGCAGTTGCGGCACTGCTGAGAGGGTCATCGAGTCCAGTGCCTCAGGATGCTGCGCCGGCGGCGCAGGCTCGCTGTCGCGGCGACTCCGAGAGGTGGAGGAGGACATCACGTTGGGATTTGGCACGAGGGAAGAAGGGTTTTGGCTTCCAGAGTACGCTGCGGCGGTGAAGGAGATTTTTGGGTATTATAGGACTCCAAACATTTTAGTTTCTTCCAAATAGGATTTCTAACCGTTCGGTTCTCTAAAATAAGACTTCAAATGTTTGGTCTAAGATATAATAGAATTTTGGCTTTTTTAATTCTTTTTTGTCATCTTAAAATATATATATTTCTATATTGACTGATTTATCCTTGACGTGTGTATCGACTCAACTAAATTACGGATCCGTTAATCACGTTCTTTCTTCTGTTCTTGAGCGCGGCGACGACGACATTTCTTCTTCACGCGCGTGGGAACGCCGCCGCCCCGCCTTCCCCCCTGGCAGGACAAGATCGCGATCGCGGTGACGCTCCTCCTCCCTCGTGTGTGAAGGCCACAGCCCCTCCTTTCCTCCTGGCAGACCGGCGTCGTGGCCACCATCGTCGGCGGCGAGCATGGTGATGGACGCCCTCCCTCTACAGGTTGATGGTGAGCGAGGTCGGGACGAGGCGGGAGCCAGCGTAGAGGAAGGCGCAGTAGTCGTAGGAAGGCGCGCAGACCGGCGTCGTGGCCACCATCGCCGGCGGCGGGCATGGACATGGACGCCCTCCCTGTACAGGTAGGAAATTGACCATGCGCCTGGTATTTTTGAAGTTTGTTTCGTCAGTTTCTAAATTGAGATTGTACTGTCAGTTTCTTTTCTCCATCTATCTGTCATGCGCCTGGTATTTTTGAAGTTGAGAAATTAACCATTGCCTTCCACAGCCTTCAATTGGAGAATCCAAGTGACGATGCTATAGCCCTAGCAAGAACTCTGCTGCCCACTGTTCCTCATCCGATAATAGAGTCCAATCTTCCGGTGGTTGATGTGCAGAGGTATTGGCTGTAGCGATTTCTCTTTTTTGTTGGCATTAAGGATCCGACAGTCTGGCATGATCATCTTTGTTGTGTCATATCTCACATAGCTTAGAGGATAAAACAATGCATTACACTAGGGAGCAACTAACTATATGTATATTCAGAGTCTGTCTTATTAATTTGTATTTTATATATTACCAAATTGAAGTTGAATGCATGTATCAGTAATGCCTTGTAGGCTCTGTAGTGCTCCTGCTAAAATGTATTTATTTTACTATGCAAAGGTTTCGTACATGTATAGATATGTGCATTTTTTTATACTCCTTGATGATCTTGTCCATGAATAATTTTAAGATGACCTTTCTGGGCATCTCCTGAACTTTTAACTTTTTTCATTATGCTTTGTTATCCTATCATCATATTAGTATTAATGTTACTAGTACATGAAACTATATTTCGCTTTTTTGCAGGTCCCAAGTAAATGAAGCGGAAAATATAGAAACAGTTGATTGGTCTACCATACAGATTGTTGAGACACATGATGATGAAGCTCGAATTGAACTTATGAGCGAAAGTCAGATGTGTGAGGTTTTAGGATTAGGAGATAAGGCCACACCAATTATACCTACACAAGGATTTGATCGTCGAACGGATGAACAAGACAATGACAATGAGCTTGGTCAAGATGTTGATGGTGCTGCCATTCCTACTAATGATGTTGTACAGGGTGAGATCGCCATTTCATATGATATGAGCAACCCATCAATGGAGGTAGGGACACAGTACCCAACAATGGAAGAGTTCAAGCTGGCAGTGCGGACATATGCCATCAAGAAGGAGTTCCATTTAGGAGTAGAGAAGTCAACAACGATGAAATATAGGGCTTTTTGCAAGTCTGGTGATGAATGGATGGGTCCTTGGAGAATAAATGGCTCAAAAATGAATGGAAGCGCTGCTGTGGAGGTAAAATATTTTTTGTATCACTTAATTCAATCATTCTTCTTGTTATGTAATTTAACATCTTTTTTTTTGTTTTTTTAGGTAACCGTGTTAGTTGATAAACACGAATGCGTGTCTAGCCAGAGGATGCATGTTACAACTCCAAGCTGCAAGTGGGTAGCTAGCAGAGCTATCGATATCCTTAGAGCTGAACCAAACATTGGTACTAAGGAACTGAAAACTAGGTTGGAGACAAATCCAAGCCATAGGTGTACAATTGGATATGACACTGTACAACGGGGTAAAAAAAGAGCTCTTGAAGAGATTTATGGGAAATGGTCAGATAGCTTTGAGCTATTGTTTAGGTGGAAGGCTGAGGTGATGAAGCGGAGTCCTGGGAGTGTCGTTGAGATTGATGTTCTTGAGGTTGATGGTGAGATATATTTCCGCCGTTTTTTCTGTGCCCTGAAACCTTGCATTGATGGATTCCTGGAAGGTTGTAGGCCTCATTTGAGCGTAGATGCTACAACACTTAATGGGAGGTGGAATGGTCATTTGGCTGCTGCAGTAGTAGTTGATGGTCACAATTGGATGTATCCAATTGCTTATGGCTTCTTTGCTTCCGAAACAGGCAACAACTGGACTTGGTTCATGGAACAATTAAAAAAAGCTATTGGTGATCTTCCGCTCCTTGCTATTTGTTCTGATGCTTGCAAGGGCTTGGAGAATGCAGTGAAAAATGTATTCCCCAATGCAGAGAAAAGGGAATGCTTTTATCATATGGTTAAAAACTTCAAGAAGGGAGGATATAGGTTTGGCCAGATATATCCTGCTGCAAGGGCTTACACACAGGAGACTTTCTATGACAATATAGCAAAAATAGCAAGTGAATCACCTGAAGCGGTGAAATGGTTACATGATAATCATAAGCTATTATGGTACAGGTGTGGTTTCAATCCAGAAATCAAGTGTGATTATATAACTAGTAACATTGCTGAGTCCTTTAATAATTGGATTAGAGACCATAAGGACTTCCCGGTTGCTGAGCTTGCTGATAAGATCAGAGAAATGATCATAGTACTATGGCACAAGAGAAGAATTATTGCATACAGGCTACCTGAAGATAGGATACTCCCAGCTATTATGGTTCAGCTAGGGGCCAACACTAGAGGTTTGGGACACTTGAAAATTGTACCATGTTCTACCTGGAGTGCAGAGGTGTGGGACCATAGCGGGGACGTTTCTGTGAGGCATATTGTCAAGCTAGGCCAAAGAACATGTACTTGTCTTGAATGGCAGCACACTGGTAAGCCATGTGCACATGTACTGGCATATGCAACCCGCCAAAGGGGAGTGGATCTAGAACAATTTGTGCATGACTACTACTCAGTTAATAGATTCAGGGCTGCTTATGGTAGAGAGATTGAGCCAATGACAGATAAAACACAGTGGCCACATGTCGACCTACCATTTGGCATTGGTGCACCTCTGTCTAAACTATCTGCTGGAAGAATGAGGAAACTCAGAATCAAAGGATGGGATGAAAGTGGACGCAGGAAGAAAGGAAAATCTACCGATGATGGTGAAGGTGAGAAGGGATGGGATGAAGGTGAAGGTGGTACTGTTCCAACAAATGCAAAGGGAAAGAAGATGATCAGAGGACATATGACTTGCAAAAGATGTGGAGGAAAAGGTCACAGACAAGCTAGTTCCAAGTGCCCATATAATGGGACCGCAAAAAAGGGGTAATTGATGATTTTCTTTATCAACAAACTTGAATAAAAATGTCAATATTAATTTCTTTGATCACTTATAGGAAGGGTAGGCAACCTAGGAAGAATGTCACAAAAGAAGGACCGGCAGAACCTAGCACCCCACGGAGGCCAACCAGGGATGAAATCCTACGAGATAGTCCAGGAAGGGTCACTAGAAGGTAAGAAATATTAACGAGACATGGTACAAATTACATGTATGCAAATAGATGTAAACTTATCTATAGGGTATCAATTGTCAGTTAATATTGCATACAGAAGTAAATTTTAAAGCAATCAGAAGAGGAAGAAATAAATATGTACAATTGTCAATTATCCATTTCTTGTATAATTTGATTTCATGGCTGCAACATCTAATTTATTCCATGACTCGTTTTTACAAGGACTTATTTACTGTATACTAGTTTTTTCATACATCTAATTGCTGATGGAATTTATTTGCAGCATGGTAGCAAAGTTGTTAGAAGAGGGCACATATTCACAACCTAACAATGCTAGCCCCATGATGATGCCTACCCCGGTGCCACCAAAAAAGATGACTCCAAAGAGAAAGCTAAATATTGGATGATGGAGCATTTTACTTGTGATGAGATGTAAACTTAATATTTTTTTTCATATGACTTTAATCTCATTTGGAACATCATTATGATCTTATGAGATGAACTTGTTTATGCTACAAATATAAATTTATGAGATGAACTCGTTTGTGCTAAATACTTGCTGTTATATATTACTTCTAATTGTGTATGAATCACTTTATTTGTACATGACCATCATGAGCCACCATAGTAACAGCCAGCACGCATCGTCAGCCAACCGGCTAGCACGCAAGGCAAGCACGCAAGCCAGGCACCAACCAGCCATGCACGCAACCGGCAAGCATGCAAAGGGTAAAATGGTCACTTTGGGAACAAATACATGTATTTAGGTAGGAAAAGGGATTAAAAAGATCCAAAACCCTATTATAGTTTAGACCAAACGTTTGGAGTCCTATTTTAGAGAAACAGATGTTAGGAATCCTATTTGGGAGAAAACAAATGTTTGGAGTCCTATAATAGCCAAAATCTCACGGTGAGCAGTGGGGAAATGGAGAGAGAGAGAGAGAGACGTATTTCTCGACGGCGCGGCTATACAGTTCCCCGTACTTTTACCAATCCGGAAATTTGTCTGAAACACTTCAAATTTATGAAATTTATAAAAAATAATTATTTTACTCTTTGATAATTTTAGTATAAGAAAAAGTTTATAGCCCAAATTTGTAGCTAAAAACATAGGAAAAAGTTTCAGTTTCAACAAAATTGAAAGTTGTTCATCACAAACCAATATATCAACATAAAATTTCACAAATTTTTTAAATAAATTTAACTATTATTTTTAGGCTAGAAAAACATTTTAACATTCTAAAACAACACTTAAATTCATTAAAAAAAATGAGAACTCGTGATGATATATTATCTTATGATGTACAATGTTGTCATTGATTAAAATAAAATTTGTTCCTAGATTTTTTAGCTACAAAATTGAGAAATAATCATACTAGAGAATAACAAAGGGTAAAGTGGTCATTTTATATGATGTAATGTCCCTCCGTCAAATTTCACAAATTTTAAGTCTCTCGGCCAATTTCGAGTGTCTTAGTTTCTCTCAGATCAAACCACGAAATCTCAATGTCTTTTAGACAAATTTTTCCAAACACAAAAACCTCTCTCCCATGTAAAACACACACCAAGGTCTCTTCAGCTCAAATACACACAAGATTTTTTCCAAGTGTAAAATACACACATATCTATCATATATTTCATACTCATTATTTCTCTACTACTTATTTAAGGTGATACTGTAGTCTACTTATAGTTTTAGCTCAACTCTCCTTAATAGTTACTACTATATTACTCGTGCTAACGTCACGATTTTTTTTTAAAAAAGAAATATAATAATCAATATAATAAGATTCTATGTAAAAAATGAATTACTCTACAATAACCAAGCTTATTGAATACAGTACATGGTACAAGTAGTTTAAATTTTTGGTCTAAAAACATGTATTTGTGAAAGCAATTATCAATGATTTGTGTAATACGGTTGGTGTCGGTGTTCGATATCACCAACGAGTGATTATTTTAGGGGAAGCGCGTTTTGGGCCCGGATGGTTCGCAAATGGACACAAGGATTTATACTGGTTCGGGCCGAATACCCTACGTCCAGTTTTGTTGGCTGCTCGTGTTATTTGTGACTGAGATTACAATGGGGGGTTACAAACGGAGGAGGAAGAGAGACAGAGAGCTTCCTGCCTCTGAGAGTGCTTGTGAGTGTTCGTATGTTTGTGCGTAGAGAGCTTGTTGATCTTTCCCCCGCCCTTTTATACGGTCGATGCGAGTAGGGTCGGTTCTGTGGAGCTGACAGCAGCCGTACACCGGTTAGGTTGGGCTGTGATGGGCGTTGCCTTTGGTTTGGTCGTGCTGTTCCTGTTCGTCGGAGTGGCCTGTGCTGTCATCCGGTGGAGTTCCATCCGTATGGAGAAAACACCACTGTAGAAGCTGGCTTGATGACGCCGTAGTTGTGGCCGTCGCTCCGGGACGTCTTGTTGTACAGGGTGATGAGTCTCTGACAGGAGGCTGTTGGAGCGACGCCCATCCCGTGGGCGGTGCACGTCGTGCGCATTTAACGCCCACTTGCCCGAGTCGGTGAGCGGCTCTACCTGTCAGCGGTCGTGGAGCGTCAGGCATTTACTTCCCAACCGCCGTCGCCCTCCTAGCTCGCGGAGTAGTAGGCGATTCGTCCGACCCCGGGGTCGGGCGAGGCGGAGGCGCGTTCGCCCGACCCCTGGGAGACGGGGTCGAGCGCGCCGCCCGAGCGTGCGAGATCCGACCCCCCTTTGAAATGGTCGGGCGAGGCGGAGACCGTCAGTTGGCTCTTTCCGCAGTGCGCCCGTACGGTACGGGAACTGGTTTAGGCGAGGTTTACTTATACCTTGACCACGTCATTAAGGCCGAGGGTCATTAGGGTTATCTACCCTTGGTAGTGACCCTCAACAGTTGGAATTAACAGTCCAAGCCGATTGATGAGGGAAAAAAGAGATGCAAACTTGTGACCTGTCCGCACGGAGAACAGGCCTAATGCGCGACAGGGCAGAAGACGGCGACCCCGGTGAGAAGGTGGCGCGGCAGGAAGGTGCGGCGGCGCGGAGTTGCAACAACAAGGGACGCGGTGGGGAGGCGGCCGGGTTGAGGGAGAGGCAGGCACGGATGCAGCGGAGTGGGCGCGGCGGCGACCGGGCAAGGCAGGCGCGGTGGTGGCGGCTGGGCGAGTCAGGCGTGGCGGTGGCGTCGGCGGGGAAGGCGCGGCGGCGACCGGGCAAGGCAGGCGCGGTGGTGGCGGCTGGGCGAGTCAGGCGTGGCGGTGGCGTCGGCCGGGAAGGCGCGGCGGCGACGGCTCGTGGGCGTTAGGTTTGTAAATCACAATAATAACAAATCGGATCATGAGTCGTGAGAGCGAATAACAAATAACAGATCGGATTGGATTGACGATTGACTCAATATTGTCACTTGGAGACGTGGTGTAGGGGGTTTGCAAAATTGTGTAATGAAAGATCCAGAAATTAGCAGTCATTAGATTTGAGTAAATGTAACTTTGTTAGTAGAGGAAACACACGTGAGTCGCTGGATTTGAAGTAAAACATTATCATCATAACTGTGGGGATATTATTAGGATGGTGGAATTCTTTTAGGGGGTGGGTGAAAAACAATAGGATACATTATAGGAGTAGAGATCAATGCGGATACACAAACTAATATTATCAACTTTTTCCTAAAAAAGAAACCTGCCACATCTCTGAGGAAGGCTTCCATATTGATTACAATAAACTAAATTTGCCAAGGAAGATTTTCAGATTGACTATAAATCCGCAATAAACTAAACATATCTGATTACAACAAACTAAACCTACCTAATTACAACAAACTCCTTGTAATAAATAACTTAATTAAAAGCAGAGGATTGCCACATAATGACCGCTGAATGCATGGCACCACCGCGTGTGAGTACCGACATGCGCGGGTCACAACGCCACGTGAACCGCCGCCGCACCTAAGGACTGGCGCTCGCGAGGCGTCAAGTGCACTACGCTCCCAAGGAGGCGCGTCGCCACAGCTGAGCCGCCAGCACATCATGCCTGAGCACCGGTTTACATATTTTGTTGTGTCATGTCTAGTCATATCGTGTCAGAATGGTAGAGTCCAGAACGTGTCCTGCATGGTGTAGTCGTGTAGAGAGGTCATGTACTAAAGTGTGGTGAGTGATCAACGGCGTCGGAGGATTAGGAGCTGCATGACGCGGTTAGTAGAGGCCGTTGTAGATTTGGTTGTGTTTCATGGTCAGTACGTGCATGCAGAAGTTAGTGAGATCCTGCATGCACGGATCAGAGGAGCTCAGTGCGTGCGTTGCGTGTGGCCGGATAGTGCGGCTGTTGGACGTGCTGAGTGCTGGCCAAGAAAACTAGTCTATAAAACTCTGTAATCAGCCGGTGCGTAGTGTGTAAAGTGAAAACAAAGTGCGTGTGTGGGTGCTGGTGTGCAGCACCGAAAATTTACTATGTGTGCTCTGTTATTTTTTCTCTCCAACATTCACGTGCTGTAAGTGAGTGAGGGTCCGGGATTTCCAACAGGCAGTACGCGGCGGCCGCCGCGCACGCCTCGTGGAGGTCGTCGAACATGGCCGTGTGGAGCGACAGCTCTAGCTCCTCGAGGAGCGGGAGCTTGCGGAGCGCTTCGGTCAGGCTGAACGTGTACATGTTGCATGAGATGAGACGGAGGCTCTTCAGCATGGGTGCCCTGCAAATCAATTAAGCGATAAGTAGAATTCCTGTAATAATTAATGAAGTGTAGAACGAGTGAAGAAGAATACTGATCATGTACGTGACGCCGTGGGAGAAGACGGTGAAGTAGTAGTCCGGCATGCCCATGGCCCAGAAGCTCTCGCACCGCCCGGCGCTGCGCCGCGCGAGGCTGTGCGCCAGCGCCTGGAACCGGGCGTACCGGCCGGGCGCGACTCTGGCGAGGCGCAGCATGTCCACGCGGCGCCACAGCTCGGGCTCCTCCCGCGTCTCACGGCGCCAGGAACGGCACACCTGGCCGACGCCGAAGACGATGTAGAGGATCTCAAGCCTGTGGAGCACGATCAGCAGCAAGTCTCCCGGCAGCTGCGCCCAGCCTTTCCTCTCCTCATCATCGCCTTCCTCCGTCGACGACAGCTGTGGGCGACGGCGTTGGCGGAGCGAGCTCGAGGGTTCGTGCGCCTTGATGGCTGGCACACCTGGTACTAGTAGTTTTTCGGGCGAGTAGCGATGAACTGATGAAGCTGTTGCCAACTTGCCAATGCGTCTCGTGTATCATATATTGACCTCTGTCGGAACGTCAGATCCATCTGTCGTGACTTCGGGAGCAACCTGTTTAGTAGCAACAATCACTACAAACAAAATACAGTATACTATGCTTCATCGTGTTGGTTGTATGTATCATTTCATCCTTCCTCAGGAAGGAAGCAACACCAGCTGCATCTAATGTAGTACTATACATCCTTTCTCTTACTCTTTTTTTTAAAAAAATATCGACATATACAGTTGGCTTTTTGCTTCAAATTCACCATTGATTTTATTTTTTTAAAAAAATAAGAAGTATATTTTAATATGATTTTTTTTAATTTTCCACTAAAGAATTTTTTGAAACATGATTTATAATTTCACATATTTGAATGCCTTTTTAAATAACACGAATCGTTGGACTCAATGTTAGAGTTAGCACTGTCAATATTTAAGAGAATAACAAAATGTCTATGTTCTGGCTGTACCCTATTCAATAATATTGGTGTACATTTATAAACGATCACTATCAATCATCGTCGATGAAACATAGGCCATGGCTAGGGTGACATGCCGACATGTATGATATCTGGATTTTTTAGATTCTCTCGGGTGATGACAATTGACACTACATCAATATTTCCTTTATTGCAGGTATTAGTGTATGTTTCGGTCGATTCCCTTTACGTTGACTGAATGTTCAACATTCATCGTATTAATTAATTTACATAACAAGAAGCGTACTATAAAAGAATTTGAGGGAAAAAAAAGCCAGAAACGTTTGATGGAGAATTATATAAGCAGCATACATTTGGGAAATTTGAAACAGAAGGCGCCTTGTTCTTATTTGCTCTGTGATTGAGATGGTGGGAGAAGAACGTGTGATGAGTGATACATTCGTGTTGGATGGACGGTACAGAGTGTGCTTTCCCGTGTTGGAATTTGGTTATTGTCAGTAATTTTCTCTGTGGCGCAGATCAGGGACTACCAAGAACTCCACAATGTATAAAAGCTGTCACCTGTATTTAGTATAGGCGTCTCGTCCATGCTGCCTCCGTAACCCCTTTTAGGGCTACCGAACGGAAGGTCGTCCATGGGAACATCGGGCCGGGGAGCCTGAGCGTCCTGATACTCGCACACCTGCCGCGCATCTCATCGTCGAGGTCGTCCATCCTAACGTTGAAGCAGTGGCGAATGTCGGGGAACTCCAGCCGCGGGCATCCGTCGAGGACGGCGACGAGCCCGCGGTTGCCGAAGAGCTGCAGCGACCGGAGCCCGCGCATCTTGGCGACCTCCGTCGCCTCCCCGTCCCCGACGTGGGACCTCCAGTCGTAGGCGCTCCCTGTTCAGGCGCAGGGTCTCGAGGCGCGGGCAAGTCCTCGCAGACGGAGAGCTCGAGCTCCTCGAGCAGGGGGAGCTCGCCTTTAGTGTGTCTTGGTGAGACTGAGCACCGATATGTTCCAGGAGATGAGCCGGAGGCTCTTCAGCATGGACAGCCTGCACCTGCAAACTAGTAACGTAGTACTAGAGTTACTAGCAGTGTTCATATATAGATGCTGGCTGTTCATCATGCATGGGAAGAAAATTCTATGCGGAGCGTCCGCATTACACGAGCTGTGCGACCCCGTCCAGCTGGGCATGGCCCAAATGCCCAGTAAAAGTTGCAGGCACCTTGACAAATGCACCCGTAGATTAAATACAATTAATTAATCAGTGCAAAATTCCAAGAGTGAACTGGCGCATGCATGCACCGGTGTAATCTGAAGTGGAAAATTGTGTTCAGTGATTATGCAGAGAATACGAAGCGACCGGACCTTTCGTCTTCTCAAACCGATCAATGCAGCGTTGGCGTGTGTCGATAAAGACCCACCCTTTCTACCGCACAGCATTCGGCCACTCTCCAAACTGGAGAAAGAAGAGAATTCGAGCCATGTCTTCCTCCTCTCTCCAGCGGCGCCACAGCCGCCCTCCTTCGCCCGGAGAGGCGAGGGACTGGGCGGCGGGGCTGCCCCGAGACATCCTAGACGACGTCTTCCACAGGCTGGGTCCCTGCCGCGAGATCATGCGTGGCGCAGATCGCGCGTGCACAGCTTGGCGGCGCATCGCCGTCGACGAGCCCTTGCTGTGGAGCCGCATAGACATCGGTTCGCGTTCTTCGAGCGGGTTAGCTATGGTGCGCACGGCCTTGGACCGAACCAGGGGGCAGTGTGAAGCTTTCTCCGGACCTGTCGACGAGGATTCACTGCTTTACCTGGCTGAAAGGTATTGTGGCTCTGTCTGTGCTACTGTAGTAGAGGGCTTGTTTGGTTGGCGGTCGAAACTTTCCAAACCAAAAGTTCGGCATGCCGCACTAGTATGGTCGCTGCTTGGTTTATAACCGGAGATGTGGCATGCCATACCAAAGATGTGGCGGCACATAGCAGGAACCAGCCAAATGTCGCCACACTTGTGGCGAGTAACATCCGCCACGCTTTTGCGAGCTGCCACCAAGCGCTACGGCCGAAAAAAAAGGCGCGGACTACTTGCTCCGTGAAAGTCAAAAAAAAAGGAGCGCGAACAAGCGCCAATATTTACCTGCTGGCTGTGTCCTCGACCCCCTCAACCCCCGCTCATCAGTTCATCCTATCCCTTCTCTAATCCCCTTCGTCCTCAGTTGTGCCCCTCCAGATTTCTCCCTCTCTTGTGTTCCCATCCAGATTTCTCCCTCCCTTGTTTCCATCCAGATTTCTCCCTCATTTGTTCCCCTCCAGATCCGCTAGGCCTCTGAAATCTGATTTAGGTATGTACAATTCCATCTGGGCCTTCTTCTACTTATTCTCCTATTCCCCTGTTAATTTCGTTCTTGCTCTGCAGATCGATTGGTTGCAGTTATGGGCTAGTTCATCCCTAGTATCGATCTGTATAGGGGTGAGGTAAGACTCATTCATCTAAAAGATTCTTTCTTTGATTTTGATTTAAGTCACGGTGGGCATATATTGATTTATTTCTTTCTTTTACTTTACCTTCGTGCATGGTGTTTGTGTTGCCGCCTCTCACGTGAAACAAAGTGGGTTTGCTGCCTCAGCTCTCCAATTCCTATAGGTGTGTACTATATATGCCATATGCCTCTAGTTATTCAATCTCTCGTGCATCTGTGATAATGTTCTTAGATAATACTTTCTACACTAATAGATAGATCGAAGGATGCAGCCATACTTAAATTATCAGTGGCCATGGTACTACCAATACTATATTTGGCGGAGAAGGCTATTGGCTGCATTTGCTTTGTGTCTAGCATGCTACTATTATATAATTGATATTCAGAAGCGGGAGCGAGAAGGTATCACATATGGTCCTATGGTGGAGAGAGATATAACACGGCAAGTGCGTCTAGATCGTCTGTACAATGGGACTGAAGCACATTGTATTTCTGAACTACGCATGCGAAGATCAGTTTTTCATAGGCTCTGTGCAAACTTTAGAGCACGTGGTCTTTTGACAGACACATTGCATGTGACAGTGGAAGAACAGGTTGCAATGTTCATGCATGTAATGGGTCACAATTGGTGTAACCAATCCATTGGTTTTGAGTTTATGCGATCGAGCGTAACAGTCAGTAGGTACTTCAATGAGGTTCTAGATGCACTTGTTTTGCTTGCTAGAGAACTCATATGCATGAAAACCACTGAAACTCATCCGAAGATCACAAGTAACCCAGGGAGGTTCCACCCTTACTTTGAGGTACGAATACGGAACTCCTTGCACTAAAATTTTTTCAACAAAAATATAGTAAATTGACAAGTGTAATAAAACATTATTTTTTTTATCTTAGGACTGCATAGGAGCCTTGGATGGCACTCATGTACCAGCATTTGTCCCTTTACACCTGCAAGACAAATTTAGGGGTAGAAAAATCATTCCTACTCAGAATGTCCTTGCTACGGTTGATTTTGACTTGCGATTCATCTATGTCCTTGCTGGATGGGAGGGATCAGCTCATGATTCTCATGTGCTTCAAGATGCTTTAAGCCGCCTCACTGGCCTAAAAATACCAGAAGGTAGGGATATTATGCAGTAATGGACAGCATAGAGAAGCATGCTATGGGTTCATAAACGACTCTAACTATAGAGAACATGTTTATATTGTAGGAAAATTTTTCCTTGCTGATGCTGAATATGCTGCTAGATCAGGCATACTACCTCCATATCGTGGTGTTCGGTACCATCTTAAAGAATATAGAGTTCGAGAACCAAAAGATTATAAAGAATTGTTCAATCTGCGCCACTCCTCACTTAGGACATCGATTGAGCGAGCTTTTGGTGGTCTGAAGAACCGATTTCCTATTCTTAAAACTCAACCATGTTTCCATTTGAAAATCCAAGTGAAGATTATGATTGCATGCTGTGCGCTCCACAACTGGATACTAGAAGATGGTAACGATGAATATGTCTATGACGAGGCTACATGGTACAGGGCTTTACCAAGGAGCAATAGGTCGTATCGTGACATACGTACAGAGAGTCGGGCTTGGGTACTTAAAAGGGATCAGCTAGCACGTCGTATGTGGAGGGATAAAGTAGGTGAATCTAGTTCAGATCCTAATCAGGCCACCGAGGATATGAACATTGAAGGTGGCATGTAGCCATGTGGGTGTACTACTTTTGTCCAAATATGGCATGTAATGAATAGTCACTATGACATGAATATTTGTTACTTTCATATTATTGTGCAGTGCTGATTATATGTGACAAGAACAATTGTTATTTTCGTATTATTGTGCAGTGCTGATTATATGTGACATGAATATTTATTATTTTCATATTATTATACTGTGTTGATTATATGTGACATGAAAAATATTTCTGTGTTGATTATATGATTTCATAATGTTCCTTTTCAGCTCACTACGGAAGGAATGGGCAAGGAAAAAAGAAAAAAGGATGTTGATGGGCCTTCACGTGAGAGGGTTTGGGATGATGAACAAAGCAAGTACATGCTGGACTAGTATATTGAGTGCAAGAAAAACTAGCATGCAGGGTTCGTGTTGAAAAGAGCACACCATATGAAATGTGCTGATGCTTTAAACAAGGAATTTGGTATGGGTGTGACAGTTTCACAAGTTGATCGGCACTATAGAGATTTCAAAGAGAAATGGAAGATAGTAGATAAAGCTTTGAGAAATAGTGGAAATGGGTTTGATGCCACAAGGTGCAAGGTGACTGTATCCGAGTCTGAGAAAGCCAAACTGAAGGTATGTTTCATCATCATACTAGCAATATAATAATACATTAAAAAATAATAGCATTATAACAATCTAACTCTGCTCTTGTTTCTTACATGCAGGATAGGGACAGGCACTTGCTTTCAAAGCCTATCAAGTTCTTTCATGAGATGAAAGAGCTCTTCCAGGGTAGTAATGCAGATGGTTCCTTTGCCATGGATCAAGATACATGCATGGATGATGGTGAAGAATCTGACAGTGATGATGATGGAGGAAGCAATGACATATCTGGCTATGCAAAGGCTGTAGATATTCCTAGTGATGACTCAGATACGTTGGCATCAGCTAAAAGTCAGAAAAGTAATCCCTGTTTTGCAGATGGTGGACAAAATAGCTCTTCTATGAAACTAGCAAATCGGTCAAGACCAAAGGGTATAAAGTCCACAAGTAAGAAGGCGTCGAAGGCTAAGAGTCACCTTGCACATGCCACTGAAATGATCAACACCACTTTGGAAGCATTAAAAAAGCCCTCTTGATGCACTGCCGCCTCCATCCCCTGTCCCAAAGGTTGATAATCCATATGTTAACTTATGGAAGAGGATAGAGGCATTAGCCCTTCCTACAGAGGATAAGATTAGTGTTGGTGTTTATTTGGCACGTCTAGAATGTGAAGGTATGCGGAGTTTTCTCGATGCTTCTTCTGATACAACTTTGCAGACTTGGGTTTACAAGTTCTTATGTGCCCGAGATGGCCAGTGAGGGGTTGTAACTTTTGTTGTGGTATTTTGGACCTTCTTTTGCTATTACTGCTTTTGCTGCTGCACATGGATATGTGCATGGTGACTTGTTCATTTTGGATACTGGAGTGAAGTGGTGAGTTGCATAACTACTAGTACGGCCAGCTGTAGTGGCCACTTCATTTTGGATAGTGCCATAGTGGACTGAATGGATGAATCTCTTAAGCTATCTTTTGTTGCTGCGGGATGAAGTAATTATATCATATTGCTAGTATCAGACGCTGCCACCTTCAAGTAAGCATTCCGTCCAAGATTTTGCACTTTTCTTGCCCTTAGTAGTAATACTAACATCATTGGCTTTTCAATTGTAGGTGCACTGATTGGGTTGATTCAAATGTTGTGATCGTTTATGGTGGTGCAACTGTCTTATCTCCTCATCTATATTCTATATGTAAACGCTACGATACCTAATCTTTGTAAAACCATATAATTAAGCTCATGCACAAGTGATATAATGATAAACACATATAATTATTATAATTAGTTGTTCTATTATCTAATGTCATACTACAAGACGGTTGTTGCTTCATTCTGTTTTGTGAAGGGTCGTAAGATCACCTCTTTATAGATTGGGGTGACTATAATCAAGTTTGGCTGCAAACCAAACAATTGCCAAACATAATTGCCAGGCAGGACTTTTGGTTACCATCCAAACACTTGCCATGTTTGATTTGTCAAAAGTTTGGTAGCCAACCAAACATCCTCATTTTTTACCAAACTTTTGGCAAGCCAAAGTCATGCCATAATTTTGGATTGCCAAACTTTTGGTTTGGCAAGTTTTGGCTATGAGCCAAACGAGCCCAGAGTCATTGCAGTACTTGTATAATCAGGTTTTCAAGCAAAATTAGTGTAATTATATTCTTGTCTACTGCACTGCATAAAACAGCCATTACATTAGGGGAGTTTATGTCGAAGTGCTATCAATCTGTGCCAGAACTTTTACAATCAGTCTAATGTTTGAATCGCTTAACCAATAATTCATTTCAATGGTAGAGTATATGCGAATTCTAATCTAGTGCAACTATTGTCAGACACATGATATTATTTCTCATATTTTGTGCATATTATGTGTATTCAAATGTGAAGGCATTCTTTCCTCCATACAGAGCACCCTGCTTGAAACGCCTCCATCTCTCATACGGCAGGGTGGACAATGAAGTATTTTATAAGGAGCTCAAGAAGCTCACTCTCCTTGAAGATCTTGAAGTTCCATATTCTTACAGTAGTGCAAATTTGTTGAAATCTATCTGTGAAGTATGTCCCCGCCTAGAGAAGCTAAGGGTAACACTCGCCGACGACGATTGTATGGGTTTCTACTACTATGGTTCTAACTATTTCGAGGTCACTGATGGGGGACTGAGCAAGATTTCAAATATGTGCAACTTGCGCTCCTTACAACTATTTAACTTTGAGCTCACCACTGAGGGACTCAAGGCCATCCTTGACAATTGTCCTCTACTAGAATCACTACATGTCACTGGTGATTTCGTGAACCATACAGAAATGGATGCGGAGCTGCAGGTGAAATGTGCTAGAGTGAAGAACCTAATTCTTCCAGAAGGCGTAGATGAAGAGGAATATTAATTACGATTCTTGGGGCTGGGGACTGTCCTCAGATGATGAATACTAAGTTCAGTATTGTGGTGTTAGGCTTGTACTAAGTAGCCAACTAGTACTTATGTACTATTATCTCTGGTGATAATCTTTTCCTTTCTATTATTGTCTATATCAGTTTGTTCGGTCATCAGCATTTGTTTTTATTATATTATTAGGACATGATTATGCCTTTGCAGCGACGGTGCAACCCATGTTGTTTGTAGCTGCTTCGGATGTTGAAAAATATACGTTTTTGCATATGTGCGTTTCTGGTCTATCTTGTTTCTCACATATGGTGATTTATTTGCTGATAATGTGTTTCCCAAAAACATATTAAAGTTAAAAGAAACAAGCCTGTTTTATTTGATGTGTATAGCCCGAACAGCATAAGGATTTCATATAGCATGTCTAGATATCCATATCTTGTTGGATCAATATAATTTGCAATTCTATATAAATATGAGGACCCTGGTGACATTCTAAAGAACATTCGGATCGTCTCTTCTCCAGGGCGCAACACTACTTTTGTTATGCCAGTTTGGTGAGACGACTTTCGATGCATTAGACAATCAGAGATTTGCACAATTTGTTTTTGGCCACGGAGTGTGTTTTCGCTGCAATTTGTGTTGTCAGAAAGATCATCCGTTAAAAAGCTCGTGATATCCTGAACTGTAGTAGTACCTTTTTTTTTTGGCGAAATACTGTAGTAGCACCGCTTGCGCGCTGCTCGTGTTGCAGTAGGTGTTCACAGCTAAATTAAGCAAATGTAGTTTAGGTTATGCACTGTTATCAGTGTGCCAGAAATTTTAAAATTTGGGCTGTTATTCATTCTAATGTCGAGGCTGTGTAATAAGAACTTTGAAAGGCTGCGCCGGACTACGAAAAGACCTGGTAGTATGGTGTATTAAATCCCACATGATCCTTCGTTTTCTTCACAGATTCGGCTGGTATTAAATCCCACACGTAGCTTTTAGCATTTCCGATTATACCTTGGCCAGGATCTGCCGCCCCAACCCCCCCAACCCCCACCCCCCCGCCGACAGACGCGCCCTCAGAGCCAGACTGTCGGAGGCGAGGGACTTGGGCGGCGGTGCCCGACCTTTCCTGTTCGCCGTCTTCGACAGGCTGGGTCCCCGGCCGCGAGATCATGCGCGTGCACGGCCTGGCGTTGCCGAGCTGCCAGCGAAGCGGCGCGCTGGCGCCGCATCGACATGACCATGCCGGTGCGGTCGTCCACAGCGCGGTGGCAGGCGATGGCGCGCGTTGCCGTCGACCGTGTCGCCGGTCAGTGCGAAGCGTACTGCCGTACTGCGGACCCTGCGACCGTAACCTGCTGCTGTACTTGGTCCAGGGGTAACCTATAGAGGATTCATATATTTTTTTTTGTTAGATTGTCTCTAAGAAAGCAACTTTGACTTCAGAGATGATTCGTCTACATCGATTCTCAACTCACAACATTTGGATTGATTAACATTTTTTTTTTCTTACCTCTTGTGCACTTATATTGAGGACCAACAATCCCGGGGTATATCCTGGAAGATAGGCTTATTCGGTTTATTGCAATTTCGAGTTGCACAAGCCGTGAACTCTGGGTTATAGTATATCTTAGTTATGTGGGATGATTAATCCAATGTATAGCAAGAAGCATGTGGTTAATAATAAATGTGCTCCCTACGTTTTTAGATTTGATGGTGTTATGGCAAGAAAACTTATGCAAAATTTAATGTAGATTGTTATGCTAAGGATAGCAATTTAGAAATAGACTGAGTCTGTGGTTTAATGATCTCTTAGCACAATTTGCTCTTATTTATATACTCCTCCATTATTTTTTTTCTTTTTTTTCTAACGTTTAGGAAAAGAAAATGAACTAAGAACAATACTTTCCGAACATCAAGAACAGAAAAATGGAGGAGTATGTTCTAATATGACATGCATTCCTTGTTGCAGAGCACCTTCTCTGAAAAGCGTTCATCTCTCACACGACGATACACATGAAGTGGCACTGGCTGTGGGACAGCTAAGCAAGCTCCCTCTCCTTGAAGATGTTGAATTTGTACTCTTATTTCAGCGATTCCGTATCCGAGGTGTTACTTGTCCCCGTCTCAAGCAACTAAAGATGACTTTCAGTGTGAACCGTGACATCAATCCTGATGGATTGAAGGCTGTCCAAGTTCCCTCTTATTCGAGCAGCAATCCTAAATAGCAGAAACATTATATGAAGAAACTGGACCAGAGCATGATTGCTCACCATCTATATCTCTCTCTCAACGCGCGCGCGCACACACACACACAAGAGTGTTTCCTTGTATTTCTTGCGGCATGATAGATGCGTTCTCCAGAAGTGAACTCACTAAACACATACTCCCTCCGTTTCAAATTAGAGTTCATTTTGGACAACGACACGGTCTTTCAAATGTAACTTTGACTTTTATTTTTTATGAAAATATTTATTAAAAAATGATACGTGTATACTTTTCTTAAAGTAATTTTCAAGATAAATCTAATCATATAATTTTTATATTTTTAAGCTTAATAAATTACAAGTTATTCATGATTTATATTCTCAATGTTTGACTAAAACCATGTCCAAAACAAACTCTGTTTTCAAATGGAGGGAGTATAAAATATTTTTACTCTTCCAGCATGTCCTTAAAAGAGTGATAGCTGATCTTGTTCTTCTTGAGTTGGAAGCTAGTGGAAATGAAAAAGGTTTTTCCACCGATGTGAAGTTCAATCATGATAGTCCTTTAGATGGATATTGGGAGAAGTTAAAGATAGTGGATACTACATTTGTTGAATTACTGAGGAGCCCTTCAATATAATAGAACGTAGGAGCTTACCAGCAGATGCAACTATAAATTTTGATCTCAAGCATCATTCGACTTCAATAAAAGCCACTGCTACTACTTCTGAATGAAAATTTTAAGACCAAAACAATGGTGCCTTCTTCAACAAAACAAAAGCAGAAAATAGGTACAAAGAATTCACTTACCAATGATGGCCCGAATAAGAAAAATGGTATGGCTGAGGTCCACTCAAAGAAAGAGACAAGGTCCGCCAAAGATAAAGTTCAAGGCAATGTCGTGATTAACTTGAATAAGCAGCAGACACTAGATTCTGGTATGGCAAGTGGAAGCATGTGCATCAATCTGCCCAAGCTCCCTCCTATTGGAGCAGAAACATCGCTAATGTTGTTTTGATGGAAACAAAAATGGCACATTCTAGCCCACAATCCAAGCCTGAAAATGCCTCCCACTGCGAAATCCTAACAAGCTATTGCCTTTGGACTTCTTGGAACAGAAAGAGAAAAAAGTGTGAGGATTATGTTGGTAGTTACATTTGGAGCTCGAATATTAAGCCGACATTGCTAGTGGTATACATATTGGTACCTACATTAGGTTGCTAGACACACAGACACACAAGTGTTGCTTTGTATTTCTTGTGGCGGCGTAGAAGTGTCGTCCAGAAGTGAACTCACTAAGGGCATAGATTATTTTGACTCGATCAGCCAGCGCTATCCTTAAAAGAGTGACAACAGATCTTGTTCTTCACTAGAGTTGGAAGCTAGTGGAAATGAAAAGGTACCACTGATGTGAAGTTGAATGATGATAGTCCTTTAGATGATGGATAGCATGATAAGTTCAAGATAGTGGATACTGCATTTGTTGATTTGCTCCTTTAATATAATGGAATGTAGGAGCTTACCAGCAGGTGCAACAACAAATTTTGATCTCAAGCATTGCTCAACTTCAACCAAAACCTGTGCTACTACTTTTGCTGGTGAAATGTTAAGACCAAAAAACAAAAATGGTGATGTGTTCAACAAAAGAGAAGCAGAAAATAGGTGCAAGGAATTCATTACCAATGATGGCCCAAATAAGAAAAATGTTGTTACCGAGGTCCACTCAAAGAAAGAGACAAGGTGTGCCAAAGTTAAAGTTCATGGCAATGTCGCGATTAACTCGAATAAGCAGGTGACATCTGATTCTGATACGGCAAGTGAATGCATGTGCATCAATCCTAGGACTGGACAACTCGCCTCGTCTCGGCTCAGCTATCCATACCGAGCTGGCTCGGCTAGGTTTGAAAACAAAAGAAGCTAAAATGCTCGCTCGGCATTTGAGCTCGATCCAGCTCGTTTGGCTCGTGAGTTGAGTATGTAATTAAAATATATTAGAGAAAACATACTCTACATTGTCATATTTTTTTTTAAAAAAAGTTGTAGTCCTTTCTAATACAATTATGTTATGACTTATCACCTCAAGACAATTCAAAAAAAAAAATCAAAAGGCTAAATACATAAGTCAGCCTGTCGAAGTTGCATCCTGTGTAGCATTATCTAGCCTCTAACAGTCACCATCTTTGTTACGTAATTAGATTGAAGATGAGAAGAGACGAAAATGAGTAGGAGATGTTGTGACTAGTAAAAGATGAGAAGGCAAAGTGTCACATCTACTCTTATACTTGAATTGTTGACTTTCTAAAACTCGAGCTCAGCTTGACTTAAATTTAGAAGGAGCTAAAACACCAATTTGACTCGTTTATAAATACCACGAACCAAGCCGAGAGGAGCTGAGTCAAGAGCGAGCTGAGCTACCTATGCAAGCTTTGGGCTCAACGTCCAACCCTAATCAACCCTAATGGATTGAAGGCTCTCCAAGTTCCCTCATATATGAGCAGCAATCCTAAGTAGCAGAAACATTATATGAAGTAACACACACAGAGAGCATGGTTGCTCTCCACATCTCTCTCTCTCTCTCTCTCTCTCTCTCAACACACACACATACACACACAAACACTGATGGGCATAAAAGTGTTGCCTTGTATTTCTTGTGGCATGAATAGATGTGTTCTCCAGAAGTAAATTCACTAATGTGGAGTGAATCATGATAGTCCTTTAGATGAATATAGGGAGAAGTTTAAGATACTGGATACTTCATTTGTTGAATTGCGGAGGAGCTCTTCAATATAATGGAACGTAGGAGCTTACTAGCAGATGCAACTATAAATTTTGATCTCAAGCATCGCTAGATTTCAATAAAAACCATTGCTACTGCTTCTGCCAATGAAATGTTTAAGACCAAAACAATGGTTTCTTCTTCAACAAAACAAGTAAAAAAAATAGGTACAAAGAATTCACTTACCAATGATGTTCCAAATAAGAAAAATGGAATGGCTGAGGTCCACTCAAAGAAAGAGACAAGTTCCGCCAAAGATAAAGTTCATGGCGATACCATGATTAATTCGAAAAAGCCGGAGACACTTGATTCTAATATGGCAAGTGGAAGCATGTGCATCAATCCTGGTGGATTTAAGGCTGCCCAAGTTCCCTCCTATTAGAGCAGAAACATTCCTAATTTTGTTTTGATGGAAACAAAAATGGTACCTTCTAGCCCACAATCCAAGCCTGAAAATCCTCGAAAGCATGGAACCAGAAACATGCCTCCCACTGCAAAATCCTAAAAACTATTACCTTTCGACTTCTTGAAAACAGAAAGTGAAAAAGTGTGATCGACGCAGAGTAAGTCATCCATCATTGATGCAGAAGCATGATAATGTGCAGTTTTGTCCATAATTGGCATGAATGACAAGTGATTATCACCAACTTTGGTGGATTTCATTTAACGTTGTCTGCGCTTCTGACTGAACTCTATGTTATCTAACCTTTGCCATGCATGATGCCCTCAAGGCATAGTTTCCATCGGCGCAAGATCACCTTTTATTTGACTAAATCCTTTCCTTTTCCTTTAGTTTATAAAAGTATCATATTCTGTAGTTTGATTTTCCCTTGTATACCTTCCAAGACACACGAAACCTAGCTAAATTTCTATGGGATCATGTGTATGACACACAATGGAATTGCCTTTGCTAGAGGAAGGGTTAGCAAGGCAGATAAGAAATTCTCTCCAATAATCTTTAGGGTAATTCGGTACATGTCATTGCAACATTTTATAATATATGACATATACCATCGGTGTCCCAGTGACTGATTTTACACTGACATGTAGCAATTTTACTCATCTTGTTCCTATTGACGTTGTCTAACTCAAATTTTAGTTACGCAACGTCAATACAAAAAAGAGCTTAGGAGGTACCAATTATGGTTATCTAATTGTTGTTGCATTAGCTTTATCAATATTTAGATGTGCATCTATAATTATCGATTGTGCACCAACTACGGGTTATCATAAGTCCACAAACTACACTAAACAAGCTATATGAATTATATTCTTAGAGTAGACACATAGTTTTTTTTTTCTTTTTCAAACACATATTATGGTTTTGTAACAGAAATGAATAAATTAATCACAATGTAACAATATAAAAAGATGACAAAGTTCATTTTGTTCCACTTCCAATGAAAATTTAAGTGGGTTAAATATTTTTCTACTCTGGAACATTAAAAAGAGTCTACATGGTAAAAAAAAATATAACAATTATGGTGTCCTAGTTATAGATGATAATGGCAACCATTACCCAAGTATGACACGGATCTATGCACCACTTTGTCCCCTCAGGCACGAATATGAAAGTACGAAATAAAATTTATGGGTAACAGTAAAACGAGGAAGAAAAAGCATTTACATCGCACTTGCTTAGCCACTACTCTCTTTAATTTGCACTGACATGTGGAGCCCTAAGCTTGGGTACATAAATAGAGTCTTCAGGGTTCTCCTCTCTCTCCTTAACTCGACTCCACCTGCCCTGCCCCTCCCCCACTTCTCTCGTACCTTTCTCACCTCTAAGTGACATTGCTCGGTCCTCTCCTCTCCTCCAGATCCGACCACCTTTGTGTGGTGCCGTCAGCTGGCTGTCCTCACCACACCATCGCTGCTGCCCTCACATGTGGATGCTGTTGTTGGACCTCCTCACGTGTGTGCCACCGTGCTGCTCTCTCTCCTTGTGTGCACCGCAGTGTTCTTGGCCGCCCTCGTGCGTCTCCACCGGAGGGCATGCCGCGGGCATATGTTACCCGTGGGCAATAATAGGCACGGGTACTAGATACACCTCGCCATCTTTAATTCCTAGATGGGCATCAAACCCTCATCCCGCCCCAACCACACCGTCGTCTATAGGCCCCGCCCGCCGTGCCTCGGCATGCCATCACCCTCCGCGTGGTACCCCTCCATGCGCCAGCATCCACTAGTCCCTTCAGTGGCCATCAGATCCGTGGACACATGTGAAGAGCTCGATTCCATGGACGAGAATGTGACACACGATTCACGAAGGAGCATGCCAGCGCTGTAAGAAGTCCACATGTCTCTCCACTTGGTAATCGGAAATCCTTCCCGATGCACTTGCACTATAATTGTTGTCAGCATTTATTTGTTATAGGGTGCTGTCATTTAAAATAGATGAACATAGATGTATGCAATATTGATTTGAGGCAACAAAGTGGAAGAAAACATTAATTCACTGCTTTATTAACCCATTATAGTTTAGAGTTGCATTGCTGAATCAGAATTTTTCTCCATGTGCTTTACATTCTGGCCAAGAAAGTGAATCTGCTAAGCCTGTTCTTCGGTAATTGAACCATTTGTGCTTAGCTTTCAAATGGTCATGCAGCGTTAGCTGTTTGCTGTTTAGTATACAAGGAGACATCATTGTTGTTAAACAATGCAATCATAAAAGCAACCGAAGCGCAGTTTATATCAAAGCAAATTATTACTGCTCAGATTACCAAACACATGACTTCTATACAATCGTTAAATTCAGTACCACGAAGTATGAAGTAGAACCGAAAAGTAACAAACTAGATCGGCATTTAACAACTTGGGCAGCAAACAGGGTGGGACGAGTGAACAGTTCATGAACTACTGAAAATGCTAGGTATATATCAGAAAAATAATGCCTGGCCTAGCGAGAACTCATTCTTCTCTAGTGTGTTTTTCCCTTGTGCCGCCCAGAGACACAAGAGACAACTAAATTTTATGTGTGTGATTGAAAAACATGAGAAAGTGTATATGACACACAATGCCATCAACTTTTCTGGAACAAGGGTTAGCAACATAGATAAGCAATTACTCCCTCCGATCTTTTTTTTTATTGACGTTTCTTAACTCCAATAGTCTAAGGGTGAAGAATGAAGGAATACCTATAAGGAGAGGATTTAACACCTTGTGGGTACCTTGACGTACAGATGTATCTTCACAGCCGTCGTGGTCACCTCCAGTGCAGCGACCATGTCTCTTCCAATGTCGGTTTGTACAGGCCGCGGGCTGCGGCATCAAGAGTTTGAGTAGTGGTCAGCCTCTTTTCGAACCTCCCTCCTTCGTCGACGACATAGGAAGGGCCGAGGCATGGCGGCACGCGGAGGAAGGTCAAAGTGGGGAAGGGTGACCCGTGCCGGAGGCCATGCCTGAGTGCACAGGTGCTATGAAGCGACGAATGGAAGTGGGAGCGAGACGGCGACCGAGGCTGTGTGTCCGGGTGCGGAGGCGAAGGTGGCGACGGCGACGACACGCACATGCATGGGGTCAACAAACGTGCATATGGATGGGGGCCGGGGCAAGACCGAGGCAGCGGTGGAGCCCAAGAGCGCTGGGTGTAGTTAGTGAAGATCTATAGCGTTGGGGTTGAATACTAACACCCTCTGCCCTTCTTTTATATATGGGCTTTTATATATAAGGCCATCAATCCAGCCTAATTTGTTTTTGCAAAGAAATCCTGAGTTCTTTTTTAAGATCCCTGTGTATTAATAAAATTTGTTTAAACATTCCAATTTTTAAAATCACACGCAAAATTTATTTCCAAACTATTTTTTAACAATTGTTGATCACTCTCAACATGTATTTCCAAAATGTTTCATTCTTAAAATTAAACACTTCCTCATCTTGGCCCTCGGCCTATTCTAAAAATAATAGACGTGTGCTAGTTTGTGGTGAGGTCCGTCTACCTTTGAAGATTCCTAATTTTCTTTTCCCTTTCATTGTTGTTTATAATTTTAATCGAATGAATAATCAGTATTAGTGTATCATGAATGATGAACTAAATTACATCTTACCACATTTTGTTTCCTAAAATATCCATACTACTTCATAGTACTTCACTCATAGTATTAACTAAATCATTGCGTTAGTCAAAATTAACGTCATTTCAGCCCATTGTTAAAGTTTTCTAGGGATAATGAAGAACAAAAATTTTGAGGTTTGGCGTGAATCAAGCTACCTGCTCTCAATTACATAACGCTGCATCACACCCCACTACAACATTATCGGTTTCTAATGATGGGCCAAAACGATTTCTAGTGGCAGCCATGCATCTCACCACTATTGAAGTGTCACTAGAAACGGGGATATTTGCTGGCAGTGATGGGTGAATGCCCGCTGCACCACGGAGCGCGCACACATTGACAGGCCATAATATGGCCTGCCACTTAAAAAAAAAAAAAGGTTCCGCCACGCTGTTATTGCCTTATGTCACTTTACCTCCGTGCCGCTATAGCCGGGCCGCCACGTACACACCACATATGCGCACAAGAGAGCTAGAGTCACATGTGGCATCTACACAAGAGAGAGGGACAGGAAAATATTCACCGATTGACTGCAGTCGTCTCTCTCAGGTCCAGTGTCGTCTATGCCGGTTGGTGGGGGACGATGCACCGCACCGAGAGATCTGGCATCATCCCTGAGCCCATTGCTTCTGGAGCCACTACTGTTCCCCGAACATGTGTCATGTGCCACTAGGATCACCATCGGTCAACATTTCTTGACGACCGCGTAGCAGTGAGCTAGGACGTGGGGTGGGAGAGAAAGCGGGAGGTGACTGACGAGAGGAAAGGGGCTTACCAAACTTAGCCCGCCACTTAGAGCCGCGTCGACCGCCCATGCATCACCTCCGTGGCGCTTGATCACACGTAGCCATCGCGCCGCACGTTGCTGGGCCGCCTAGCCACGATGCCGCTCGCTCTTGCGCCACCGCCCAACGACGGGCTGCCCGCACGTGCGCCACCATAGCGCCGCCCACCGCCTGGCCACCCGTGCGCCATTGGGCCGCCCTCCGACCACGCGTCGCCTCAGAGAGAGAGAGAGAGAGAGAGTGAAGCAGTTGAAAGAGAGACGAGGCGGCGGATGGAAGGGACAATGAAGAGAGATGTGGAGCAGAGGGTTAGGGTTTCGTAAATATTCAAAATTTGTTGGGCCGCACTATATGGGCTACGTACAGGGAGTGGCGGGTCATTTAAGAGCCCGTCGCTCACCACTTCCCTCCGTCACAACCTTCCAACACCTATGCTTGAAATGGTCTATGCCCGTCACACTTGCCATTATGTGTTGTGTCACTAGAAATCCTTTTGCATTAGTGTCTTCGAAAAGGTAAAAAAGCAACATCAAACCAATTCTTCCATTCTTCTCTTTTTTTTTTATTGTTACGACAAGATTTATAATGTGAATTTGTAATAGTTTTTTATTGTTACGACAGGATAGAAATAGAGTAGGAAATATTATCGTTAAATCTTCATCTATGTGCCTGTCAAATAGAGCTTAAATGGTAGTTAAATGAGTTCCTTCATTAAGTGCCTGCATATATGATTCAATCAGAGTTTTATCAAAACAAAATTGTTTCCACTTAGTCAAATGGGTCCAGCATATATAATGTCGTAAGTACTTGTCTTTTCATTTTGTTTTCTAGTCCAAATTAGAGCCAATTATTTGGTGGCGCAAGAACAAAAGTAGGCTCAACCAGTCTCCAAAGAAAACTAGCATAATGGCAGTCGAAAAACTAAATGATCGATAGTTTCATTACAATTTTTACTACGTTCCAATTGCAGTTGATTAGGTTATCACTCGTTAACAATACCCCTTAGTAATTAATGTCTGCTATGTTTCGTAAGGAAAGTGCAGTATATGAAAGTCATTTTAAAATATCGAAAATCATTGATGTGTCCAAAAGTGTTCCCCAGATCGTCTCATTCCACAAATGTTGCCCGAAAATCTTCCTTCCAGAAGAAGCTTCCCCTCCACATACATACTAGTGCCGCTGCGGAGAAGACCCTAGGGGTTCCAGCCTCCGCCCCGCCGCCGCCGCCGCCGTACCCTACTACCCCGCGTCACCATGGAAAAACTCGCAGGATCCGGTGACCACCTCTGCTCTCCTCGCCGGTGTCCAGGTGAGACGAATGAAATATGTTTCTGGAATTCTGGTACACCTCCTTTCTTGCAAAACTCACGATGTCAAGCCAAAAGCGAAAAACTTTACCATCGCTGGCTGTGAGATTCTCGGATTTGGCCCAGAGATTGTTCGCTCATACTAGCCTGTACCCTTTTCTTTAGGCCAAGGTCGCAATACGCCGGCGATGTCTTCGTCCTGCAACCGCCGTGCCAAGAAACGGCCCTCGCCATCATCCCTGCCCTCGGAGATCAGGGATTGGGCGGCGCTGGCACATGACGCTCTGCTCGAGGTCTTCCTCAGGCTGGATGCCCGTGACATCATGATGTCCGTGGAGGTCGTGTGCAAGGCATGGAGGCGCGCAGCCGTCGAGGAGACTACGCTGTGGCGCGGCGTCGATATGACCACGGTCCTGGCTGAGACCATTGACACTGGCATTGCTGTGCGTGACGCCGTGGACCGCAGCGGGGGGCTTTTGGAAGCCTTCTCGGGGCCTTGCTGGGACTATAAATCGTTGCTCTACATTAGTGCCGGGTATATATATCCATCTTTCCATCATCTCTATGTGACATAGCAGCAGCAGTGGTCAGGATAGATGATGCCTTTGATGTCTTGGAGCATGGAGCAAGTTCTTGAATAGTATTATGATACTGTTTTTATGTCTGCACGTTTTCTCATTCCTTTTCCTAGGTACATTTAGATTCAGACTTGTGCAGGATACGTTTGAATTAGTTAACAATGCTTATTTAGGTGTTCAATTATTAATTAAATGTCTAATGTGTACACTACATATTTTTAGTGACGAAGATCACACTGATAGATGGCCTGCTACTTGATGAAAAAACTTCTGGATCTGTTGTGATAATGCCTGTATCAACTGTAATATTTTATTCATTAGGTGAAATGATTTGTCTGCTCGATTCCATTTTGTGAAGGTCATATTGATCTGGTAATTTATTGTCTAGTTAGATATTAATTCAGTTCTTTTGCAGAAAGCCACGCATAGATTTTTACTGTAGTTACTACTAACTTGTTACCATGATCACTACTTGCATAATATATTTTCAAGGTTAGAGGAAATGAGAGTTTATTTCAACTCTTACAATTTCTAGACAACTCGTTCCTGCAGAGCACCCTCTTTGAAAAGCCTCCATCTCTCATGATGATGATGCAGACGATGAAACGTTGATGATGGCAATCAAGTTCCCTCTTCTTGAACACCTCGACATATCACCACCATTTTGTCATATTACCTCCTCCGACAAGTTGTTTGTATCTGTTTGCAAGGCTTGTCCTCTTTTGAAGAGTCTCAAGATAAGGTTCACTCTGCCTCGTGGCTTTGATTTTCTTGAGGCACTTATGGAGCTTTATGAGGAGCACATATATGAAACTCCAATGATGTGTGAGTTACGCTCCATAGAGGTGTTTAATTTTGTCATTGGCAGTGAGCGTCTGATAGCCATCCTTGATAATTGTCCACTGTTAGAATCTCTAAACATCACTGGCTACAATGTTCATGGTAAGATGGATGCACAATTAGAGGAAAAATGTGCTAGATTGAAGAATCTTACCCTTCCGTCTGGATTTTACTCAAGTGAAGAGGAGTCTGGACATTCAGATTCAAGTGAAGAGGAGTCTGAACATTCAGATTCAAGTGAAGAGGACTCTGCACATTCAAATTCAAATGAAGGTGGGTCTGAACATTCTGATTCAAGTGAAGAGGATGTTCTGGACATTCAGATTCAAGTGACAAGTGAAGATGACAGAACCCTTTTTATGTGATGGAAATGCTTGTTGAGGCAAACAACTGGGAGATGTTCATCGTGTCGTTGTTTCCATGGATAACTTTCGATCAGTATGCGTAGTCTGTCTGGAGATTTGTAAAAATAGAATAACCCTTTATTACCGATGTAACAATTCTTTTCTGACTTCTGCAGCAACTAATTTCTTAGCTTAAAAGTTTTGTTGAACTTTATGCCACTTTCTACATGTCATACATATTTTTATTTCCTAATGCAGTTCTGGACTGATTTTAAATATGTAATACGAACAATATATTCTCTTTGTGATTGCAGCTCTGGTCCTTATAAGTTATATAACAAATAGAATCAGCTTCAGAGCAGTAGTGAGCAAATAGATGTATCACGGAACTTTTATCACATACAGCTAATTATCTTTTTGTTGCAGGGTTTGCATCAGCATTTATCAGCGCAGTTTACACGGTGAAAACCTTTTGTCATGATGCTTTTCCTTTCTCTTCGGAAATAGACCCCTTTACTCCTCAGTTGCTAGCTTGCCGCTGAGAAGTCTCATGAATTGGTTTTTAGTTCATATAAAACTGGTTTCTGAAGAGCATCTTCAACAGTTAAACCCACACTCGTAAAAATGCACTTTTGAAAGTTTTCTCGATGCTTCATTTTACACCTTAATTCCATTTTACTTTTATGTTTTTTCATGTACAAGTTGAAATTTAAACTATGCTTGAAATCCTATCTATTTTTGAACTAAAATGAACTAAGGATCTGTTTAAGGCCCGCGAACTAAAGTCTTTTATCGGTCTTATCTAGTATTACCTTGGTTTTTTTAATTGCTAACACTCTTGTAGTATAAACTTATATTAAAAAACGTTAACAATTAAAAAATAAAAGTAATATAACGAGAAAAGATAAACCAAGAAAAAGAAACAACGCCTTATTTCGATCCTTGCCTACTGTACTATCCACGTCCACGTCTGTCGTCTGGGAATAGAGAATTAAATCAGAGGATGTGTTTCCATCCGTAAACTAACGTAGTATTTCCAAAAACAAAAAAAATCTGCATATCAGTCGCGCTTCCCTTCGTATTAATAACCTTCGTTCTTTTCTCCCCAATACCAGAACGCATCTCCGGCCAACAATGACGTCCAGCGGCGGCGCTCCTCCCCTGCCGGCAACGGAGTGGAGGGACTGGGCCGCGTTGGCCGACGGCATCCTGTCCGACGTCTTCCTCAGGTTGGGCCCCCGCGAGGTCATGCTGGGCGCCGAGTTCGCGTGCACGGCGTAGCGGCGCGTCGCGTTGGACGAGCCCGCGCTGTGGCGCCGCGTCGGCATGGATGACTGGCACGAGCAGTGGCGCTACCTACGGAGGGAGGTGGAGATGAGTCGCGTCGCTGTGGCTTTTGATCGCGCTGCCGGGCAGTGTGAAGCCCTCGAGGGACAGAGATCCTTGCGCGTCGAGGATCTGCTAGATCTAGCCAAAAGGTATGTACGGTATCAAACAAATGATTGTTTCCGTTCGATGGTGTCTTTAATTCGATGGTGTCCGTTCTCTACATTTGCTTTGAGAAGAATCAATTATCATTTATGAATTGTGAGGTTGTGACTTGAATGGTAATCATCAGCAGTCTTATCTACATCGGAATGTTTCCCTCCTTTCACAAACATTTTTCATCATTATTAGCATCTTGCGTTATTTTCAACCTTTTGTCTTAATTCAAAAAAATATTTCAAATAATATACAAAATGTAAATTGTGATTCAAATATGTTTAGTGATAAATAAATTATAATAAAATATTACCAAACTTCTCTAAATAAGACAAATGGTTAAAAGACAATGTTAAAAGTCAACGGTGTCATGCATATATTTGTGGAACAAGGGAGAATATCATTTGTTATGTCGATCTCTAATATCAATAGCTTCTATTTTGAGACATTTTATCAACTATTTAATATGCATTCTGTCTTGCAGAGCGCCATCTTTGAAAACCCTTCATTTGACACACAGCGATGAAGATACATTTGAAGAATTGACTGGCGCGCTCAAGAAATTGTTGCTCCTTGAGGATCTTCACATTTCAGTAAAATATGTAATTAACCATAGGAATACACTTGGATCTATTTGTCGTGCTTGTCCTCGTCTCAAGAAACTTACAGTGGCATATGCTTCGGTGTTTGACCTTGATTTGTATGAGTGGGATTATCGCAAGGAACCAATCAAGGAGGAATTACATTAATGCCCGAGTTATTATCCCTAGAATTGGCTAATTGTGACCAAGGGGCTAAATGATATCCTTGACTACTGTCCGGTGCTTGAGAGTCTATATATTGATGGATATTTCGACAGACATCCTATGGATCAGGATCTATGTTTGAAGTGTGATAGGGTGAAGACTTTGATTCTTCCTAAAAGCTCCTTTCCTTGGCGTTATGATTATTCTTCAAACAAATACTACAGTGATACAATTCTGGAGATGATTCAAAATTCTATGTCAGGATGTAGTGGGTGTTCTGGGACTACAGTGGCATTGAAATTGCCGCTATCCGCTTTTATTTAATTTTTTAATCGAGAACTTAATTTGGCAATTGTATTCAATTTTGCTCTTGCTGAATTACTGTCTACATGTATATCAGTTTGAAATGTTTCATTTACTTTGAGATGTTATTCATATTTATTTCTGGTGCGCCTTTATTTCTTGATCAAATTAAAATAAACAGTGCGCATATATCAATTTGCAACAAAAAGTCAGAGAAATTATGATTGAAAAGGTGGCTATGGAACTATAATCGAGGATTCTAGTTTTCAATAAGTAAAAATCAATTTTCAGCTCATTGAAAATTAGACTTCCCCAAATATAATAGCCGGACCTGCTACAAGTACAACGGCATAATGGTTTCAAAAAAAAAAGTACAACGGCATAAAGGAAATTCTTTGATGCAAGGGAATTAGCCAATTTCGTATATTGCCGTGTACAGTAGGGTTTAGCTTTTGACGCTTCACAGTACCGATCTATGCCCTAGACGGATACTATTTCCATTCTTTTAAAAAAAATAGGAGAAAATATTCCCAAAGAGCCGATGCTATTTGTCTTCTCTCTCCTGTTTCAACCTTATCTTCAGCAATCGCAAGTCTACTAGCCCTAACCTAAGGCCGCCGCAGCGACGCCACCAGACGCGAGAGCATGAACCGATCCGAGTTGGATCCGACGGCGCCGGGGGAGGCGAGGGACTGGGCGACGCTGCCCGACCTGGTGCTCTGCAAGGTCTTCCTCAAGCTGGGGCCGCGCGAGATCATGCTGGGCGCGGAGTTCGTCTGCACGGCCTGGCGGCGCGTCGCGCTCGAGGAGCCCGCTCTGTGGCGCCGCATCGGCTGGCACACCGCCGAGGAGCAGCTGTGGCGGTTCGTCGACGGGAATGCGGAGTCCGCGATGGCGTTTGTCGCCCTGGCTCGTGCCGCGGGACAGTGCGAAGCATTCAATGGGGAGGTTGGGTATGAGGAGCTACCTGTTCTGGTCGAAAGGTACTATTCTTCGTGCTAACGACATTGTTGCTGATCAGTGGTGTGCACTTTATTACTGTTTTTTTTTCATTGGGGCAATAAAATATTCTTTGCTACTGCGATGATGACCTGAGGATGGATTAGGAAACTAGACAGGATTCTGACCACTTATTCCTAATTCTGTACCTGAAATACAGTCGATATTTGACCTAAAAACTTTAGGGGAAGGCTAATTAAACGACACTTGTTTCAGAAGCCTTCCATTTAAATGGGTCAGGTCTGTGTCAAGAATTATGCTTTGGAGAAAGTGAATATAAGGAAACAAACATTGTGTGTTATAAGATTTTCCAATACCTGATTTATTGTTTTCTATGCCCTAATTACAGTTAGTATGTACTACTGGAAATACATCATACTACATATGACTTTTTTTCATAGTGATGAACTGATGGTGTAACTCCTGAGTGATGTAATAGTGAATATTTCTGATGTGACAACTCATGAAAGCAATTACATTTTCTATTACTATATAGTGTTAGATCTAATCTTAGTAGAAATAAATCTCAAAATTTAATTGCTTAAAATGTTGAAAGCCCCTAGTGCCCCCTAAAACACTAGGTGTTATATGGATTATATTTATCTTATTTTAGGATCAGGAACTTGAGAACTTAACATGGATCATTGATCCCTGTCCTCTTCTTGAAATTTGGTTCTGGATTTGCAAGTACATATTTTATGCGTAACCCTGCAAGAACATGGTTTTAAATAGAGCAACTTTAGGCATTAAATTTTCTTATTGCTACTGACTTGAGAATGAATATGGTACTGAAATCCATTGGTCCATCTGAGTATTTATTAAACGTTTTTGTTATGAGCTGTTACTATATCATTAACATTATTGATTACATATATTATCTAATTTCAAGATAATCCTTCCTGCAGGGCACCTTCTTTGAAAACCCTTGATATGACAACAAGTTACAGTAATGATGAAAAAGAGCGCACTGCAGAATTAATTGCGGCACTGACGAAGCTTCCTCTCCTTGAGAATTTGAAGATTTGCTTCAGTCATAAACTTGATGAACGTGCTGATAAGATGCTTCGATCTCTTTGCCAAGCTTGCCCTAATCTCAAGCAACTTGTGCTGATGTATGCTACACCCTGGCAGTGGGACCCTGACCATGATATGGAGGACGAGTATATGGAGGAAATCGATGGAGAGATTCCATTGATGCACGAGCTACGCACCTTAGAATTGCATGACTGCGACCTCACATGTAAGGGTCTAGAGGGCATCCTCGACAATTGCCCACTACTGGAATCTCTGCATGTTACAGGCTATTTCTACAAGTACGACATGACTGATGAGCTAAAGGTGAAATTTGCAAGATTGACAAGTCTGACCCTTCCTACCACTCTCAATCCTGGAGATCGTCTCTATTATGCATATGGTCGAGAACCTGATGATTCGGAGGAGGAGGAAGAGGACTTTCCTACCTCTCTCAATCCTGGAGATCATCTCTTTTATCAGTTTGGTTCAGAAACTGACGACTCGGAGGAGGACCTTCCTACCACTCTCAATCCTGGAGATCGTCTCTATTATCAGTTTGGTAATAATGAATGAGAAATCTGGGATTAAGCCTGCTGCAGATATTGACTAGTTCTATTTTCCTCTAATATGTATTTTGTTTCTAGCACCCTTGATCTTTGCACTAATGGGAGTTTGGCTCGACTGTTGTCAAACTATGGCCGTTGGGTGGTGTTCCACTGCGTGCAATTAAATTGTTGGCAACAACGGACACCTTTTGTTCAAGCCGTTTGAATTATTTCTATTGCTTGTTCAAGCCATTTGAAATATATTTTTGTTGCCACCATCTAAGTTTTATATGCTTGGTCTATCTTCTGTGGTGATCCATTCGATCAGGAAATTATCGATGGTTTGGTCAGAGAAGCATCTATTATAACATCATCGGTACATATCAATGTGTTTGTTTCTGAAAGTTCATTGCACACTTCACCTAAATACCTTACATATTTCTGGGACGGCATGTATAGGGCAGTGCATGCTTAATTTATACTCATGGACAGATGATCATTTCTCTTATGTGTGAACAATAGTTGAATCATCCAAATGAATCTGCTTCGTGATTATCCTATGCCAGCATGATGAGTGGGCTATGGATCGACTAGAACGAATGAACAGGCTGTGTCTAGGACTCGGAACAAGGAGTTTGACTTTGAACTATATATGATGGTTATATATTTGCTTTTGTGACATCTTTATATGTAACTTTCTACGGTTTTTTGATGGATAATTCTTCCTTAGAACGTGCAGGACTACTACCTCCGTTAGGACTACAATTTATGAACGTAAGGATGGGATTGAGCCTTTTTTTTTTTTGTTGTTGCAGGTTTAATACGACCTTATCATCGCCCAACAACAGGACCCAAACACGGCCACATACACTTGCCCAAATGAAGAAATGAAATGGATGTATACGATTTGGCATTATAGCCAGTTGCAAGCAAACTATGTTCACCAGAGCAAACATTGAACTAGACCTAGTTAGTCAAATTTCCTTCTGAAAATTCAATATAGTCTAAACAGAACCTTTTTCATTTGGCATGTTGTGAATTTTCACATGATTATCTGACAAGCAGGAATGCATATTCGAGGTACATAAAAAACTTCTACCAACCAATGGCAAAACATTGTTTACCTCCGAACGTATCAACAAAGAATGTATCATCCGGAAATTAATTAAGTCCTTCATCATTATTTATCTCTTTTGAGCATCAGAGCTTCATCCTTTCAGGAAGGTACGCATGTTGTACGGAAGCAACCTATCATACTTGTCAAGGTCTTCCTCGTAGCGCGGTGGCTCACGATAGAAATCAGAGTCCGACTCATCGCCCTTGTCACTGTCAGAGCAACGAGGGCAGTGCTGACAGAAGCAAGGAGACAAAGACCGAGGAGGGGATGCATACGTCCTGAGAGGGCTTCCAACTTGCATATCACAGTCGTTGGTTGGGTCATCCGGAAGCTTGAGTGTCTTGATCCTTGCACACTTTGCACGCAGAGTCTCGTTAGCGTCCATGTCGACGTTGAAGCACTGCCGTATGTCAAGGTACTCCAGCTCGAGGCAGCCGTCCAAGATGGATTCCAGACCAGCATTGTAGATAGAGCTGCCGAAAAGGTGCAGGGAGCGTAGCTCATGCATGGCTGCAATCCCTTGAATGTCTTCTTCGTAACTCAAGTCCCTTTTGTTAAAGCATATCTTCCTCAGGTAGAAGTGCTTCAGCTGTAGGCCAGCCTCGCCAATAATCTTGTAAAGTGTGTCATTGTGTACATTGCCACATAGCGAGATTTCGAGCTCCTCAAGTAGAGGGAGCTCCCTCATTGCCTCTATCAGTCCTGGGTCAGTGATGCCATTGCAAGAAATCAGTCTAAGGCTCTTCAAAAGGGGGGCCTTGCTGAAATAGCATATAGTGCTCATAATAGTCAGCAATGTATTATTAGCGTGAGCAAATATAAGAATACACATTATTCAGAACATATGAAAACAGTGCACAGAGAGTGCCTTGCTGAAATAGCATGGTGTTAATAATACTCAACAATTTAATTACTAGTTGCGTCAGAAAATATATAAATCAAATCAGGAATTATGTAAGCGGTGAACCCTAAGGATTTCCAAGAAAGAACATTGTTTAGCCAGTATGCCGAGTAATGGTCAATTCTTCAGTTTAATGTCCTTCGTGGCATGTGAACATTATTTCAGTGTACCTAATGTTAGCTACAAATAGCAGATGCACAGTACAATTAAGTTTTTCAATACAAAAGCTGAGAAACAAATTTGAATACAGATTCAGGCTCTTGATAGTTAGTCAAAACATTGACCTTTAGAAGTATCAACATTTTAGTTTTATAACAAAAAAAAAATTCCTGACTTATTTAGGGTATGACTATCTTTTTTTCTTATCAATAACGTGAAACTTGTAAACATGGATAGGTGTAATATATGTCAATCAAAAGTATCTCATAGCAGTTCACAAAAGATTGTGATGGGTGCTCAAAAGTAAACCACAAATTAATTAATATGGCTATTCATCAAAATATCAGAAATGAATGCATGAGATTCAGGTAACTCACCGCTCGCTGAGGTAGACGAGGAACCCGTCGTCCCCGGCGTACTCGCCGCAGAACGCCTCGCACCGCCCCGCGCTGCGCCGCACGGCCTCGCACGTCAAGCCGCACCGGTTCAGCCTGGCGGCGATCCCCGCGTGTCCGCGCATGGTGATGCGGCGCCACAGGGAGGGCTCGTCCCGCGCGGCGCGGCGCCAGGAGCGGCACACGTGGTCCACGCCCGTCAGCACGTCAATGTGGTCGAGCCGCTGGAAAACCGCCAGCAGCGCGTCCACCGGCAAGCCGTCGGCCCAGTCCCGCTCCGCCGCTCTGCGGCGGCGCGCGAGGCGGCCGCGCTGGCGGCGGCCGGGACGGCGGGACGGCATGGTGCTGGTGCGATTCGTCGGTGGTGTGGCTGGCTGGGTCAAGGTAACGGATCTGCGCGCAACGGAAATCACGGAAGCCGCTGGCGGCCCGTGATTGTTAGCATTTATAAGGTGGACTTCATCATCTTATAACTGGACAATTGAGACCGACCGATCGATTCTTAGGTGGGCTTTTCTTTTTGGGGCAATATTTGCGGGTACATTTTCACCACTTCTACTGAAAAACAAAAGACGGACTAGAAGCTTACATACATGAACACCTTTTTTTTGTTATATGTGAAAAACATATATATGTTATTGAGAAAAAATCATTGAATTTAAAAAATCCTCCTCCATGCTCCGCCTTCTACTTAAATCCGCCCCAATAGAGCCCGCTAACACTACCGTACTTGCCTCATCCCTCACAAACCTAGAATTTGTAGAGTAATAACCATAAGGATGATGAACTCATCATCCCACTAAGATTTATAGGTAATCTATAATGGAGATACCGTGGTTCACTTCAATTTGTCACCGAGCAACATTTGGAGCACAAATCAAACTATGACTTTTTTTTTTTGATGATACATGCTAGCAAATGATTTGTAAAAATGACAAAAAAAATCAGGTATTTTGATCCATACTATTACTTCTTGTGTGGTCGTCATGATCTGTAACCTGAACTTCTTACGTCGTTCATTTGCAAGTGGTATTTGTATAATTTTTTTTTCAAAATTTTTTAATGATTTGATCGAGAGCATAGTATTAGCATCTCTGGTTGCGTTGCACCACCAACTTCGGTTGGTTGAGTTCTTGTTCTATTTTCTCAGTAAAATGCAGGACAAGAACAGAGATTGGCCAGTTCTGGAACAGGTTTATAATAAATGGTCAGCAAAAAAAAAAGAGAACAAAAAATAGTGGTTTCGCCCGGGCTCGAACCGGGGACCTTCAGTGTGTTAGACTGACGTGATGACCAACTACACCACGAAACCTTAGTGAAAGGATCAAACAAATCATAATTTACATCAAATATCTTTTGTGTCCTGTGCTGCCGGCGACAACTAGGGCTACTGGTGCCCTGCGCGACCGCAAGTACAGCACGGGGGACCGCGCCATCGTCGTTGCCGACAAGAAGGTGGTGGGGATGCGCAAGGCGTTGGTGTTCTACCATACTAGGGATGGGCGACGAAGAGTTATTCGGCTTGAGATGGGGGGCAGGAGGTCCATCCCGTGGTCAGGGAAGATTGGCGCGGTGAGATAAGCGGTATCTGTCCGCTCTCCGCTCTCCGGTGTACTTGAAAATGCGCCACCTCGTTTCAAAGGGGAAGCAGATGCTGCTGGAGGGTAGTCCGCGCCGGCACGGTTGGGGGGACAGCGTGCGGCGGCGCGGGGTTCGCTGAGGGCGTGCGGCTATCATAGGTGAGGATTAGAACTATTACTCCATTAGTGTACCTTCCCCTTAAAAGTTGCCTCAATGTATGACCTCCGGACTCTTGTTCCTGCAAACTGCAAGAACGTAACACTGATTCCTCCCTAAGGTAGAGTACTAGAGTTCCACTCCGTATAAAATGCGTGAATTCAACTTTTAGGTGTAAACTAATAAGCGACTTGGATAACGAAAATGTGCCAGTGAATCAATTTGGCAGTTAAGTTTTGTTATTGTTTCCTAAAAAAATCGAGTTTAATATGTTACACCTGGATCTCAATAAAAGATACATTGTCGAGGCGACATGGATCAGATAAGGAAGCTCTCAAAGATCAGTGATTTATGCTACTGGTTAAGTTTAGAGGCGTATTTGACTATGTTTTTTCTTAAAAAAAAAATCTTCATCCAGATGCAGTTGAGGTGCAAGAGGAACATTATGGGGACTGTTGTGCTGAACCAGAGCAGTTACAGCTAGGGTCTGTCGACGAGGAATTGGATATTGCTGAAGGAGTCATGGGTCAGGTCGATCATTTTTGGATCAGAATACTTGTCACGCGTGGCCTCAGAGAAGCACTTTTCAATGTGGGTAATCAACAATAGGATTCATATTGTGGCTGTCTGTTCAATCATTTCTAACCATTTATGTGAAGTCTGACGACCCAACTCTGTTTTATAGGGATGCTATGAAGTTCATGGAAAATGCCCATCCGTTTTGTGAGCTACGGTTTGTTTGTGACCAAAAGCTGGACTTCACTAGGTAACTAAATTCTAGAAGCTCCCTCATCCTGCTTGGCCTAGCATTATGCAGCCTTTTTTATATCTGTACTACCTTTCAACTTGACAGTGATAGCAATACAAGCTGTATGCATGTCTATTAACTTGATTATGTGTAAGTTTTTCTTTAGAGGGAATTGATTATATATAAGCTAGCAGCCATCATTATGTACAAATTAGGTTTTATGTTCTACTCCCTATAGATAAACAAGACGTCGATGTACCTGCATTGCTTGTGTTGGCAGGAGGCCAAGTGAATGCTTAAAACCAGTGGCAGTCTTTGTTGCTGTGGATGACAACGTATGGGGCCAAGAAAATAGCCTGGTAGATCTGATTCAGCAAAATCCGATTCCTGGACTGGTAGAAAATATGGAGGAACTGCACAAACAAAGAAGCCCAGCGATGGTCAAAGAAGAACTGCATGATGCAGGTGATAGTGTGAAGGAATCACATGAAACGGGAATTGAGGCATCTGGCCTCCTTTGTACACTTTTTTTCCTAATGAAATGACAATGCAGCTCTCGTGAGTTTTCATGAAGAAAAATAGAACATTGTCTGTCATCGAAGTGAGCATTTTAAACTCATTGCTTTCAAGACACTGTCAGCAACTATCTGACTTGTATTTTTCAATGATTGCCCATCCGTATGAGGCTCAGTTATATGTTCATTAGAGAACATAATACATCCAGTTACATCTGTAATTTGTATGTACTTGGCATATCAGTGCTGTATTTCAACCATTGTATGTAATAAGGTTGATGTGCATTTGCATTGGGACAATTCAAAAGGTTCCTATACTCGTACAATTGAGCGTATGGCATTGGTACGAGTTGATTAGCAGCTATTGAACTTTGGAATTCTGGTAACGTCCATATCTGGCAGACTGTTATACGCCATGGCAAACTAGGCAATACATTGATTCTATGCTGTCAAAGGTCTGAAACATCGTTAATCGCTTGATTTTCTTTCCTTCTCAGAGTTCTCATGTACTAGGAGATTACTTGAACAAGCATGTCAGTAACAAAGGTAAAGCACGCTTACCTGGCAGTGCACAGGCGATTTTGGACGGCGGTGCGGCGGTGACATCGCGTAATCGTCCTGTGGCGACATCGCCATGGCCTACAGGACGATGACGGCTGCGCTGTGTGTGACCAAGCGTGGGAGACCATTGAGCACCTCCTCCTTCACTGCCTTATCCCCAAGGAAGTATGGTGGTGTGTTTTGTATGCAGTACACCTTTCACGTCGTACAGCGGAGAACACTGATGAGCTAACTGTGTGGCCTGGCTCAGAGTCCGATTAGGAGTCCTGAAGATGGCGGCAAACCGCATTCACGTTGTAAAAGGTCATCGACAATCTTTTCTCCTTTAATTCAAAGAAGCGCAGCTCTCCTCTATATTCTAGAAAAAAAGGTAACAAACTGTGTCTGGAATCTTATATTTTGTTGGGTATTATGTATTTGTTACATTACAAATTTGTATGATAGAACATTATCTATTATCGATTGTGTACTAGTTGAAAGGTAGTAAGATTTAAACACGATCCAGTGATATTTGGTCATACTCACTTCTATGAATCAGGATCCATCTTCACAAACAAGGATTCAAGTTTATCAACTAGTTCCTTAGTTACATTAGCTTTTTGAGTCACAAGGGTACATGATGATGATGAAAGCTTTGCTTGGTTCTTCCATGACATTGTTTTCAAAATATTTACACAGAATAAAAAAACAAAAGAATATGACTAAATGAAAACTAAGACAAAATTTGTCCCCATCATGGAGTTTACCAAGGGTTTGAATCAGACTCCTTTGAAAATAAGCAATGGGAAGGCTGCCCAGAAAATCCCTTCGCCATCCGTGGGAGCTTTAGCACTAGGTACAACATAATGTTCACCAAGGAAGACATGCTATTTTTCTACATAGCTCAACAATTTACAACTAAAAAATAGTTTGACACCTTTTCAATTTTTTCACAGTGATGACTAGGTGGTTACTTCTGATGAAGTGGATAGAGCAGCGTTCGGTCCATGCTGGTCATCGACCTTGAGCTCACAATCACTGATCACAACTGGTTTTGCAACCTTGTCCATGGAGATAGCCTTCTCTCCAATCAGCATTTGGACAACGTTGGTTATATTGGGACGCAGTTTCGTTGCATCTTGGGTGCATAGTAAACCAATCATCAAGAATCGGCATGCCTCCTCGACATCCAAGTCATCCCCTATATCAATATCAATGATCTCTTCTAAATTTCCTTGCTCATAATTAGTCCATGCCTGCAAGAAATCAAGCGGACCATGACTATTAGGTAACACAATAGCTGAGTTTCAGACAACAAACCACAATGTTATCTTCAATTTTGTGCTTTGAAAAAATGTATTTTATTATTTAATGTGGATGGCATATATGATACAGTATTACATAGAATGATGCTGTTTATACGGCCAGGATGTATACAAACGACAGATTTTCAACCTCAACAATGCTGTTTGTTATGACCAGTATCACGTATCTCATAAGGTAACTTTAGCACCGAAAAGGCAGCTAAAATGTAAATCACGAACTGAAGCATATGGCTACTAAGTATGATAGAGCTTACTCTCTCAAGCAGAAATTGGTCTTCAGAAGGCAATCTAGAATTGTGATTGCGTCTGCCACTAACAATTTCCAATAACAAAACACCAAAGCTATAGATATCTGACTTTTTTCTCACCTGTCCTCTGAGAGCATATTCAGGAGCCAGGTAACCTCTGGTAAAGAAAAACGGTGATACAGTTAGTATACTATGAAGAATTTCTTCAAACCTCCCAAACAAGGTTATGCTTACATTGTTCCTGCAACGCGGGTGCTCACATGAGTTGCATTTGGTGGCAGAAGCTTTGCCAACCCAAAATCAGAAATTTTTGGGGTGAGATCCTTATCGAGAAGGATATTGCACGCCTTTATATCTCTGTGGATTATAGGGGGGTGGACTTCTTCATGGAGATAAGCAAGGCCACGAGCAACACCAACAACAATTTTGACACGAGCTCTCCAATTGAATTTGATGTTGCTACGGCCAGATCCTGCAAAACCACATTACTATGCAAATGAGATATTAATGAATGGAAGATATTAAGTAAAAAGACTATGTTACCTAGTAGAGTTTGTGCAAGGCTATTATTCTCAAGATATTGGTATACAAGGATCCTGTGGGAGCCTTCAGCACAGCAACCGATCAACTTAATTAGGTTTTCATGCACGATATCAGAAATTGCTGCAAGTTCATTGATGAATTCTCGGATACCCTGCCATGAATTAGCAGAGAGAACCTTCACTGCAACAACTGTTCCATCTCTAAGCCTTCCCTGATCAAATAGAATGAATTATAAGAAAGAGAATTTGACATGATAGATATCACATCTCATTAAAGTGACCAACGAAAATTACCCTGAACACGGAACTGAACCCACCCTCACCGATTTTACTTGACCCACTAAAATCATGCGTAGCTTTTCTCAGCTCGTTGTAAGAAAAAACCTTCACCTTTAACTTGTTTAATCCTGGCACATCAAGCAAACAAATGCAAGTATATCAGGAGAAGCAATTGTGTAAGAAGTAAAGTTGATAATGCTGCCTTTATGAGCTAAGACATATAAAATGCTAACCTTCACCATCAATGGTTTGTTTCGTGCCTGTCCCACAGATGAGCCAGCAAGCCATTTTTGAAAATTAAAATGGTAAAGCCTCCCCAAAAATGGAGCACCTAATTTGAGCTGAAGTCCTGAGAAATAAACAGAGAGGCATCAAAACAGTTTTCCTTTCTGATAGAGATCTAACCTACCATTGTTTGAACATATGTATATAACCTGCCTCGTCTCCTTACCAGTACCAGTTGACCATGAAAAATACTTAGGTGAGAGAATTAGGTACAAAGTGTACCCATGTGCAGATTTGACTTTACCTCCATCCCCAAAACAAAACACTCCCTCAAGTTTTTGCCTGACCATGTTAGGACAAGTTGCTTAGTACATTGTTCAGCAGCAAGTTGTCCTAGTTATCTTAAATAGTGGAGGCAGTAATTTTTAATGGTGTTGATATTCACTGGCCCCACTTGTCAAGCTATTTTAAAATGTGGTCAGTAAAGTACAGTCACATAATTCTGAACCCATAGGTGAAGAGAGCCAAGCCAATGTCGCTCATCTGTGCACCCCATCAACATTCCAAGTGAATTTAGAAACTCTGGACCCTCCAACCACTAAAAGAGAGGCACTTGCTTGCTTTATATGTTTGGCATCATTTGGGCGCAATTTGGAAAACATATTGTTGGCAGTTGGCACACCATCAATTTACAGTGAACATATGACAAAATATATTTTAAACGGAGCAATGGGTACTGTTATCTTTAAAAGTTTTGATATGATATTTTCTTCAACTCCACATGTTCTCTCACAATTGTAAGAAATAAACCATTCCTGTTTCCTTCATGTTAATACTCGATTGCGAGCTAAAAACAACTTTGAGAGTCATCCCACCCGTTAAACATTGGTTTATTTAACAAGTACTGCCTCCATCTTTTAATTGTTGATGCTTGCTAGTTTAAATTTTGGACTATCAAGCGGTAACACAATTAAAAAACGGAGGGGTATCAAATACAAAGAATGAACTACTAGCAACATTCCTGTCCACCTATAGGGTAGGGTATTTGCCTCTCCTTCTAGTAGAATTCTCTTCATTCGGAATGAACAATAAACAACAAATCGATCATTCCCCATCCAGCAGACCAAAACAATGTGTCGGCGACGCCTCAACAACAAGGATTGATCAATCAAACCAAGTAAAGCACGCGTAAACGACACCACACAGGGTCAGCGAGATGATTAACGGAAGGATTCGCAGGCGTGCAACAAGAACGAAGAAACGCCACAAAAACGAAGAAAAGGCAGTCGACAGCTCGTCACAAGTTGGACAGTTTCGAACAACATCTGGTCAGCAAACCGGTTGGTTGCCGCGATCAGACAACAAAGTTGCGAACCGCGGACGAGGCCCAGCGGCCCCGTAGGAAAATGCAATCGCACACACCATTTCGTCGAACACCGTGAAGGTGACAAGAAAATATATATCATCCAAACAAAGGAGGGAAAAAAAAAAAGTCCAGAGCTTGATCTTGGAAGCTGAGAAGCCCAAAGAGCCAGCCGACCCCACGAAAAAAGATCATTGTAGATCTTGAATATCCGAGCTGAAGAGCGTAGGAATTAGTACCTGATACAGACGCGTTCTCGGCCGGCCTCAATGCCTGTCCCCAAGCGCGGGCGGCGGCGCGGGGCGGTCCCTGGGCGGTGAGAAGTGTGGTGTGGGGGAGGAAGGTGGGGAGGAGATTGCGAACAATGACTAGTAGTACTGGCTAGTGGAGGAGCTTTGTGTGGCAACTCGGCAAATCTTCCACCTCCTGACTTTCCCTTCATCTTATTAATCAACAACCTGTACGTCTGATTGAAGTCTTACCAACGAACAAGTTGGTTAAAACAAAACGTTTTTTTTTCTCCCGCGCATCTGAGCTGTACCAACTAGGCACGTGGCCCTAGGCCAGATCCTGGATGCTGATGTGCTGGACTGCCGGTGCTGCCATTGCATGCCTTGCAAGCCGCGATCTAAGGGGGGGAATACAAAATTCATGTAATCATGTGCTCAGTACTCCTGTGACAACGATTGCTGATGTTTGTCTTTCGTACTTCTATCTACTACGAGTACGTAATACTAATAGTAATAAGTTCTTTTTTTTGCGAAAGTAATCTAATAGATTTTAAAGTTTGTACATCTGATACTCTCTCCAATTTGATAATATTGACGTTGGGACATAAATCTTAGTTTAAAAACGAACTAAATCCTTTGTCTTAACGTCAATAAAATAAAAATAGACCGGTAGTAACATGCTAATATAATGACATGCAAATTGTATATTATCATTCTCTGTTTGATGGATGACAGGAGTGCTCCAGCAACTAAATGATGAATGATGGAACCGTCAAATGCATCAACATCAAAAAGGAAAAGAAGCGCAGCAAGTTGACAGTTTCAGTGTGTCGCATTTGCAACTCGAGAAACCACAATAATTCAGCAAGTGGACACCCCGATTTACTGTCAACCATGACAACGACAATACGAATTTAATAAGATTTTACAGTAATTCAAAATCTTCTCTAACAAAATGTTGATGGGTGACGGGACTGCTCCAACAATTAAATGACGAATGGTGGAACAGTCAAAATACCTTCAACATCAGAAAGGAAAGAAGCGCACCAAGTCGGCAGTTGCAGTGTCACATTTGCAACTCGAGAAACCATAATAATTCAGCAAGTGGACTACTCAATTTTAGACTGTCACCCATAAAAATTTAATATGATTTTGCAGCAATTCAAATCTTCTTAGTAGTAAAATGTCTGTTCTACTTCTACCTTATGTAACACTTTGTTTCGTCATCGGGTGCAAAAAGGGGATTAAATTAATTAAAAGAGAAATGCCAAGGTTTATAAATTCAAAGTAATTAGCAAAATTTCTAGTAAGTGCTAAAAAGAAATTATCTCATTTGGTCCAAGGAAATATTTTAATACTTGCAAGAGAATCCTCGCGAATTAAAAACTAGCCAAAAATTCGAATTGTTAGTTTAAAACTTTAAATTCAAAATTCAAACTCCATTTTAATTCTTAGGATCAATTTCTGGGCTCTTGTCAAATTCTTGAGAATTTTTGGGCTTTTTTGAAATTTTTTCACCAATGAAACCCACTGGTTAGTGGGCCCCACCGGGCAGCCCCCTTCCTCTCTTCCTCCTTCTCTCTCTGTTTTTCCTTCGCTTTCCCGCGCGCGCACGCTGCTCCACGCCCGACCGGGGCAGGGCGTTTGCGCCACCTGCCGCGCGCGGCCTGCGCCGCGCGCGTGCGTGGCGAGCGCGCGAGAGCCGCCCCGACGCGTTAAAAGGGCGCCTCATTGCCGTCGTCTTCTTCTTCCTCGCCTCGGCCGCTCCGTTCCCTTTTCGCTTGGCCGTTGCTCCTTCTTCCTCCCGCTCTCCATTCTCTTCTTCTCCCTCGCGCCGTGCCCTCTGTTTTCCTCCGCCAAGTCATCGCGCCGCGCCACTGTACACCGAACTCGCCCCAATCGCCGTTATCCGTCGCAAATCAGCGCGCAAGAGGACCCCCTCACTCCTTCCGTCAACCAACCGCCGGGATTCCGCCGTTTTTCGCCGGAATTTAAGCTTCCCACGCCACCATTTTCTTCGGCCGAGAGAGGGACCTCCGACGAGCGCCGTCTCCGGTGAGGATTCAAACCATGTTCCCCCTCTCCTAGCTCCGCCGTGCTGCGAGGAATCTCCCCGGCAAGGCCGGGCACGCCGCCGCGCCGTTGCCGGACCCGGCCGAGCGCCGCCACCCGTCGCTGCCGTTGTTCCGGTCATTGCCGTGGGTTCCACCCGAGCCCATCGAACTCGCCGCGACGAGCTCTCCGTTGGTGCTCGCGCCGCCAGCCGCCGACCACCGCCGGCCGGCTAGGGCAAGGCCCTAGCTGGGCTTTATTTAATTTCCTTCTTTTCCCATTGTGCCAAAAAATCAATTAATTCGGCTAGAGACTAAATAAATCATAGGAAATTGATTCTAGCTCAGAAAATTATAAATCCAACTACTCTGGAACTAGAGAAAAATATAGTTTTTATTAAAAATATAAAACCTCATTGTGTAAAATTAATAATTTTGAGATTTATTTAATTACTATAAATGACGCAAAACCCTAGTTAATTAATTTTTCAACTATTAAAATTTGGAAAAATTTGTATAACCCTAGGTTTAGCCCCTGCTATTTAATGGTGAATCAATGGCTCGATTAGGGTTTACTTTAGATGCTTCTTAAAGCGTCATTTTTGGTCTAGGTCAAATCGTCCTCGACAAAACCCTAGTTCCTTAATTGCTGTCGACCACTTAAATTTTTGGAGGAGATTATTAATTACTGATGTCATCTCTATAATTGCATCATGTAGACGCTAACGTGAACGAGGTAGCCATCGAGGCGGACCCCGACTTTGGAGAAGACCCCGTCGTCGCAGACCAAGGAGAATACCCACAAGGCAAGCCCCGTTGCGCTACTATTTTTGAAGTTTTTCTTTTGCAACAGTATATGTGAGTCATGTGATGTGCATTTAGGTCGACAGGAGTTGAATGAAAACCCTAGATGCATATGTTTTCAGTAGTACCTATTTGGAATATTGGTACAGGTAGCCCGATGTAGCTGCTATGCTTAGGATTTCTCTTCGGTAGAAGTCGAGCAGATTGGACACTGCTCACGATATGTTAGGAATTGATTGAAACTTCTATTTTTGCTAGAGAATCATTTAGCAGGTTCAGGTTTAATGAAAAGAAATCAGGGTCAGACAGAGAATGATAGGAAGGCAACAGACCGGGGTTCTGTATGCGGTAGCTCTGTCTGATCCGTGGGGCACAGTTGGTTGAGTATTGAATGTACTGCTCACATGCTGGAACTATGGGAACCAGTAAACCTAGGTAGCCGAGAGACGGCAAAGCTGAACCTACCTTACGGTATCTGATTGGCGGTGGTCTGGGGTGGACAGTGTGTGAACTCCACAGGTACCGTCCGGGACGGGTGATCTGGTGGGACGCGGCACTGTTGAGGTAGCGTAAGAGGGAATTAGCTTTGCCAGATCTGGAGCGAACGGTTGCCACGTGCGGTTCGGGACGCGCACGTGTCATGTGACCAGGTTAACCCTGCAGGTGTAAATCGTTTCGAACCGCTGATACTCTCAGTCTAGAGTCTACTCGATCTCTCTGTCGCATATGTTAAGAAGTGAAACGAGGGAAGAATGATAATCATGTTGTGATGCTTATACTAATCACTGTTTGTCAACATGATTGTTTAGTCATAGGGCACACTAAAGTTATTTTTCTCGAACTTAATTTGAGCTAAAACTTGAAAGTAAGAAGCTACTTAGTAAGGCATATCCTTTTACAACTATCCTACTTAGAGTCAGCCGTGCATGTCTAGGTGTCGGCTGTAGATAGCCTTGTTGACGGGTCAAACTTGCTGAGCTTCTTAGAAGCTTACGCTTTGCGCTTGTGGTTTTCAGGTGGGTTCGATGCGACCGGTGGTAGGGGTGGCCAGTTCAAGGAGGAGTCGTTCCCGGGCTGGGGTAGTTTCCAGTGGGAGCCGCTTGAGTAGCCGCTGCTTGTATGTGGCTAGTAGTAAGGTCCCGTTGGACAAGGCCCTTGCTTTTGTTTAGTGTCGGAGTCGGAGTCTGTATCTTTTATCTTTCGTTTTCGCTTGAGGATTGTAACCGTTTCCGCTGTTTATGAAAACTGTTCGTGTGGATGCTAAGAACTCTGTAACAACACTCATATAATACTTTTCTTTTGTCTGTAATTCGTGTTTTTTGCTGCCTGCGTTGTACCCTGTGAACGTTCGCTTCGCCAAAACGTCGCCCAGAATGGATCTCCGGAGGAGGATCTCTCCCGTTTCAGGGGCGGTCTGCCACACCTTAATGAAATGTCAGTGGTCCTACCTTTTTTTTTAAACAAAAATACTCCAGTTGAAATTACTTACCGTTCCGGTTGAAATAAAGTGCCATTGCAATATTAAAAGGGTTTGTCTTCGTAAAAGGCTACTGAAATTCTACTTTGCATATGAACAAAAATAAGAGCTAGTTTTTATCTTTTACATTGAGAACACATTGTACCTCTCCGTTTTTTTTAGAAAAAATAAAGTATTTAGTTTTAAAATATCTTTTAGGTGGTCTCAAATTAATATGGATGGGCCTTTTTTCTTGAAAAACAATATGATATGGGCCTTCACGATTAACTTTGAATACGGTATGGGCTTTTCTTCCGGGGAAGACAACCCTGTTGTTATTAGATCTATCATGTAATCAACTTTCATATTTTGAGCTTTATTCTTTTGATTCAAAATTTAAAAGCCTTGCCTAAATCGAGCTAATTCGTAATTCAGGCCTAAATATCGTGATTTCCTTTTCGTTGGGTAGACTCTGATTATTCAGTACAGTAGGCAGCCCGGGCGGGCCCATCAACTGTGCCTTACTGCAGCAATCTTCGTTCTTCCTCATAAATCCCAAACCCAAGACCTGAGCCACCACGCTCCTGTTCCGGTCTTCCGCCGGCCGGCCCCGACGAAGACCTACTGATTTTCGGCGAGACTCCAGTGTCGCCTCCTTCCTCCCTCTATCCTAAACTCGTCCAAGGCAGCACCGCAGCGGCGCAGGGCAGCACGCGCGGCCAGAACCGGGCACAAGCCCCGCCACCGTAGTTGGGTTGGCCCTCCTCGTCCAGCTTCGACGGAAGGTGAGAGCTATGCTCTTATCCCCCAGTCGTCGAATTCTCCTCCTCCTTTGTTAGTTGACATTTAGGCTAGATGTGGCGGGGTGGGGGGATGGGTCGATCCAACCCCGTGGATGGGGGCGTGGATGGGGTTGGGGACGGGGAAATTTCATCCCCATCGAGAATGGGGATGGGATATGCTGGGCAGCCGCATCTGGGCGGGTGAGGCGGAGGTCTCGGTGGAGAGGGTTGGAGGGTTTCTCTCCATCGGCGTTGGCGTAGGTACTGCCCTATCTCGAGCTATTGTTCAGTCCGCTTAGGGCTGGATACTGGACCTAGTCCTTCTCAGGCAATTGTTGGTTTGGCTAATACTGTAACCTAGTCACTTCTTGCCATATGTGCATGAAGGATTTGTAGTACTGATCCCTGTGCCCAGCTATCATGATTCCCTTACTGGTTTATCAGCACTCTGTCACTGTACCTAGTTCGTCCCAATTCCTCAGGCAATGGTTGCGTGCCAGGTTTGAGAACAGAGTCCAGTCCTAAAACTCTTTCCTTGCTTGTTGGAATTTTTGGACTGAAAACTGAATCTTGCAATTTGTCATGTTGCCCTCGGTAGCATGTGTCGCCTGCTGTACCTCCAGCAATTGTCCCGTACCGTGTCTGATAACTGTCCGCACTTCTTGCCGTATATTTGTTGCATTGAATTGAACGTTGGATCTGGTATATTTTGTCGGGTTCCCTGCTTTAGCATTTGTTCCCAATAGATTCAGTAAGGTACATCGCTAATGTCTAGTCGGTGGGGCCTCCTCAGTCTATGGTTGTGCAGTGTAACTTGTGGCTTCATGAAGTGCTGATTATGTCACATATAGGACCAACGACACATTGTTGTAAGGTATTGCCCGTATACCGGCACATGCTGCATTCTATCAAAGTCAGTATCATACAGTTAGTTCAGTTATTTATTGCTTGCCAAGTTTCCCTTTTAGTACCTGTTGTCTTTCCTTTTTCTTTCAGAAACAATGCAGTTGTTAAAAATTTGTCATCCACCTGTATAAAGCATTGGATGAATCTTATGATTGGTTTTCTTATGCAGTTGGATAAATCATGAGGCAGACTGGGAAACGCCCTCGCCAACAAAGGGACTATGAAAGGGAAGAAAGGAGAGACCTACATAAGAGACCATTTTCTCATCCCCAGGAAAGTTTCAATAATGATGAATTGGTTGTTTACCGTATACTCTGCCCAGATACCTTGATTGGCAGTGTAATTGGAAAGAATGGCAATGTGATAAATTCTATTCGGCAACATACAAATGCTAAAGTCAAAGTCGTGGACCCCTATCCTGGCTCAGAAAAAAGGGTTATCTTGGTTTATTGCCATGTCAAACACAGAGACCTCAATGCTGATGAGGATGGTGACAGTGAGCCTGTTTGCGCAGCTCAAGATGCATTGCTAAGGGTGCATCATGCAATTCTTGATGCACAAGAGATGATACATAAGCACAGAGACTCTGATAAGAAAGAAGCAAACATTCTTGTACCAGCTAGTCAGGCAGCAAATATCATAGGAAAATCTGGTGTTGTTATTAAAAGGCTTCGGTCAACCTCAAGAGCATTTATAAAAGTGAGTCCAAAAGATTCAAGCAATATAGCCCACTCTTGTGCTATGAGCTTTGATAACTTTGTTCAGGTAAACTTCCGCAACATAATGGTATCATATGAAGAATTGCACTTGTATTTTCCTAGCTTTGTACAATATTACTTCTACCTATTTCTGTGTTCTGTTTGTTGCATAATGCTTTATTTGGTGCGGCAACTTAAACTGCATCATGACTAAAATTTCAATCCATAGTACTTTACGTGCTGCATTCATGTTTTCTGTTTGTGACATAATGCTTTATGTGATACACACTTAACTATATCTTGACTAAAAATTCCAATCCATTTTCTATTCCCTTTTAAGTTCAATCACTCTTCAACTCATACATATGTCCGACTATTATTATCTTGAACATATTTTTGTACTAAACAGATAAGTGGTGGTGCTGACGCTGTCCGAAAGGCGTTGTTCGGTATATCAACAATCATCTACAAATACCCATCAAAAGAGAACGTTCCTCTCGAAACTTCTGTTCAGGAACTTACTTCAAACATTATAGTTCCTTCAGAACTTCCTATCTATCCAGCTGGCAATTTCTACTCAGCCCCAGATTCTGCTATACCTTCTGGGCATCCTAGTTTATCCATCTTAGGTTCATCACCTCGTGTTCCTGAACTTCTTACTGCTGATCATCATGGTCGATTGCCTATTTACCAATCTGTTCTTCCAATTATCCCTGCATATAGTACCCCAAATTGTTCAGGAGAGTTAATATTTCATGTTTTGTGTCCTGGTAACAAAATTGGGTTGGTCATTGGTAGAGGAGGTGCGACCATAAAGGGTATAAGGCAAGAGAGTGGTGCAAGGATCGATGTTGATGATGCCAAAAATGACAAGGAGGAAAGCATAATCACCATTACGTCCACAGAGGTTAGAGCAAATGTCCTCAGCTTCGCGCACAAATTTCTTATACTTCTATTCGTTTTATTTTAGATTATGCTTCCTTTTCAGGCAACCGATGATGTTAAATCTGCAGCAGTGGAAGCTGTTTTGCTGCTTCAAGAAAAAATCAGTGATAACGATGAGGATAGAGTGAATTTTCGCCTTCTTGTTCCACATAAGGCTATAGGCTGTCTCATTGGCAAAGGTGGTTCAATAGTCATTGACATGCGAAAGAAGACTCATGCAGACATCCGGATATCGAAAGGCAATAAGCCTCGGAGGGCATCTCCCAGTGATGAGCTTGTTGAGGTATGAGCTCATTCAAATATTTAAACTGTTTCAGTACTAATGTGTTTCAAATTCTCAACTAGCCAATGCATGTAGGTATCTGGAGAAGTGGACAAGCTGCGCGATGCTCTAGTACAAATAGTTTTAAGACTTAGGGAAGACGTTCTGAAAGACAAGGTGGACAGACAAAGTCCTGACAGGGATGACAAGCTAACTGTTGCCGCCACTGATCCCTTATATGCAAGCAGCCTTTCTCTGCCTGCACTATTACCTTACAGCCAACAAGTTGCTCCCGTGGGTTATGATCGAAGGGGTGAAACTGAGCGAGGTCTGGATGCATTTCCTCGTAGCAGGTCATATGGATATAGCTCCTTGCAGGTACACATTTGTGAATTAACATCAATTTTCTCTCGTCTTTTTCTGGTCTTAATTTTGGTATCTTCCATCAGGTTGCAGATGAAGACTATGGAGGAATTCCATCATATACGTCGAAGGGTTATGAAGGGTATGGTTCAACTGAACTTACTAAAAATCCTGGACTTTTGCCATCCAAATTTTCACTCTTCAGATATTACCTGATTTATCCTTGCTATTATAATAATTCCTTTTGTTATTTTTTCTATCTATGAATGGTCAGACGTGTTCCACATTTGGAAATGACAATTCCTCCTAGCGGCCTACCAAAAGTGATGGGAAAACGGGGCTCAAACTTGGAGAACATTAGAAAGGTGAGTTTCTGTTCCCATATTTCTGGTGGCTTACAGATAATGAGGATGCTAACAATTTAAAATCTTCTTATTTTGGAAGATAGTATTCATGTGCTGAATGAAGTTTTAACTTTTTTTACCAACTTTGATTTGTTTGGTATATACTGAGACCAATGGAATCTGGTAGATATATCAAATCATTTTCAGAAAAAACAAATCCTCTAATTGGCAAAAGTTTGCCCTCCAGTTTCTGAAGCGCCTATTTAGTCTCCTATTGCTTTTATTATCCGTTTGATTATAAGTGTTTTAGCACTCTTCCTTATAAGAAAGTTGCCTTTCAGTAAATAAGATCATTAGATTCTCTGCAGCTTGATTTTGAAAGAGGAGGGATGTGTAAAATGCTTAGAGCTTTTATCTAAGTTTCTAAATTAAGGCTGTAATATTAGCAGGATAACACAAGAAACAGTCATGCAAATGGATAATGCCGACAAGCCTTGGGAAATATTTCGTGAACTCTGTTTTTATGTAGTATCACCTTTCTAACTCTGATTTGTAATTCTTTGGTCTGTTGCAGATTTCTGGAGCACATATTGAAATTATTGAATCAAAATCATCTCGTCATGACCATATTGCTCGCATATCTGGCACCTCTGAGCAGAGGCAATCAGCTGAGAATCTGATCAAAGCGTTCATAATGTCTACCTAAGATCCCTTCAGCAGTTTGAGATGGCACTCATTTCATCAGCATGTCCTTTTGACTTCTGCTATCCAAATTTTCCCTAGGTTTGGGAAGAACATCAATGCAGTTTCTCCTCCACCAGCCCAAGTTTCTGATAATCTGAGTGAGATGTAGCTCCAGTAGTGGCCGGAGTACTTTATATTCTTTAGATTCTCGATCGGATAGCCATTGGCATTGGCCTGTTCATCGTAACTCGTGTTCTAATACTTTGTTAATCTCTATGACTGGTTCACTTTCTGCTTAGCATGTCGTTCAATTTCAACTTATTAACGCTGATAGTTGATTCCTTCCATTATTCATACTGAAGGGTCTATTCCCCAACATCAATATCAGAACCATTTGCTGTTTAGTGAAGGCCTTACAGTTTTCACTCCGGTGCTGCCAGCTGAATCCATGATGTTCTAACTTCCATTCTTCTAATGCCCCTCTTTGGAATGTGAGAATGAACTGTCCATAATTTCTTGAAGCTCCTGTGTTGAGACATCCTTTAAGGGGGCTTTGTGTAGCTTCACATGAATTTGTCCATAATTTCATGAAATTCCTGTTTTAACATCATCTAGGGGAGCCTAATGTAGCTTCTTTAGCTCTGTCCTGTCTGTGCAGTTGTTTGGCTATGCTATTGTTTTGGCATTAAAGGGGGGCTTGTTCCTTGTCAATCCCGCCGCTTGATGCTGCTCTTAGAAGTTAGAACTTTATCGTGTCACTATTGCTACCAAACTTTTTCATCGGTGGTACTGAAGATTGACACTTTCTACTAATTCTGCCAGGACCCATCACTACTGAATTGGTTCAAATTGCCTGGTAATCCTTGTGATACTCTTTAGATGAAACCTCAATAGTTAAGTTCTGAGATCCCAACATGCTGATTAACTTTTTGCCATTCTTCATTGGATTGTACATATCATATTTTTGCTGGCTACCTACAGATTTATGCTAACATTTCAATTTTCTGAATAACTGCTCTCCTTCCCCATATATTCCTTCTTTACCTCTTGTAACCTCTCTTTCAACAACAAGCTATTTTTTAGGGAAATATTTCATCTACAAACTCACAATCTTCATAGAACTAATTTCTATAGTTATTGCTGCCCTTTACAACTTGTTTCTTTCCACCGTCCAAGTTTTCACCACCTACCACAGTGTCTCCTTTTACTTGAGTTGTGATGATAATTGTGCATGTGAATAGTTGTATTGTGTCACAATTGTGCATGTGAATAGTTGTATTGTGTCACAATTATTATTCGTACAAAAATCTGTAGGAGCTGATCTTCTGTAAATGATTAGGATGTGCTGTTAATTTTTTTGTAGAGACATGTAAATAATCAGAACAAAGATGTTGAAATTTTGCAGTGATTACATGAGGCGCTTAATCATTTCCCTCATTTTTTGGGTAATGATGAGTGTTCTCAGTTTTTTGTGTGGAACTTCTGTCACTCTGACGGTCTGACCCCTTTCACGATCTCTTCTTGGAATATATGATGCAAAGAACTGATTGATATATTTTATATCAGTATGTATTCCTGATTATCGTTCTCTACTTGTGTGCACTGTGTTTCTTCAGTTGGATCTGTGAGAAGGTTAAAAGTTTGGGATTGACAATGTGACACAGGATACTTTGCACTTGTCGTTTTTGGCTTATGCTTGTATGTAATATAGGCTCTTATCTTTTGTTTCTACTAAACTCTTCGTCCGCTTCAGTCCTTATTTTGTACCCCTAGCCAATCTGTTCAGAAACAATCTTCTGTTTACAACAGCTACCCAGTCTAGAAAAGTATGCTCTCTGCAAGTACAGCGTGGAAGATGGAAGGGTCAGATTATACAGGTTTTTGTATCAAATAAGTTGTGAAACAAATGTTTTGGTAGGTGCTTACCAAGTGCACAGGAATGGACAAAGTAGGATTTTTTTATGACATCTTAATAATACAGCAAAACACAGATTGTGTGTTACAACAGGCTCTGCATTATGCGGTATACTGCCTTTTCACGAGTGTGTTGCTGGGCAACTAAGTATCAAACAACAGGTACAAATGCCCATCTATGTTTGGAGTGAAAAATGTATCAACAAATAGCTAAGTAACTTGCATTCCTTTTAAATTTGTTGTTAGCCCAGTTATCTTTATTATTACCTCTGTTTTTTTATTTTAAATGTTTTCTAGTATAGATCTTATAGATTTGTACTGAAAAGCGTTAACAATAACACATAGAGGTAGTATAAAATGTATTTTTTATTGTTAATATTTTCTAAGTATAAAGTTGTACTGAAAAACATCAACAAACAATAAAAAACGGAGGAAGCATAAAGTGTAATGTGATGTCTATGCTATTTGTGTCTGCGCAATTATTGCTTTTTCTAACTAGCAAAGCGTGATAAAAGCACAAGTAATTCTGCTCAATTTTTCATAAAACCATTTTTATTTTTTGAAGGCTCCATGGCTGTGAAAATGTCTGTAACAATATGAGCCTCTGCATTCACATATTATCAGAACATTCGGGAGCATATTTTGTCCTTGGCATCTACTGTAGTATAAAAGGTCCGTGATTTTTTTCTTGGCAAAGCTCAATTGTCCAACATATATCCCTCAGAATTTTCTTGGCAAACCATTCTCGTTCACCCTCGTCCACTGAAAATCTCCACAGGATAACGTCCTCGCACGGCCGTATCAGACCCTTCCACTCGTGAGACGCCACGTGGCACGACAGCGATCACACATGTCCGCTTGGCATTATCCGCAGGTTTTGGTGCCACCGGTATATTGGCCCGCAGCAGCCCGGAGGCAAGCAAAGGGTGAGAGACCCGAGCTAGACCCACACAGAACAGAGCAAGCAACGACAGCGGCAATGGCGGCCTCTTCCATGATCTCCTCCTCGCCTCTGGTTGCGCCGACGAGGGCCAGGGGCCTGCCTTCCCTCGGCCGCGCCGGCTCCTCCTTCGCCGTCGTCTGCGGCACCGGCAAGAAGATCAAGACCGACAAGCCTTTCGGTTCGTGCTAGAGAGTGTATCAAGGTTATTTGTTGAATGAGGGACGTGCATGCATGTGCTCGAGCTGACGATGAATCTGCTTGTTGTCTCTCGCAGGAATTGGGGGCGGCCTGACCGTCGACCAAGATGCCTCCGGCAGGAAGGTCAAGGTGAGAACATCTACTGTATCTTTTATTATATTAGACGTATATTGCTGCTTCTGGTTTCAAACGGCAGAACTGAACTAACTGATGAACTTGTGTTTCTGAACACGCAGGGCAAGGGCGTGTACCAGTTCGTGGACAAGTACGGCGCCAACGTCGATGGATACAGGTGAGTAACCCGTTTGCCGATGGCTTTGCCGATATGTATAGGAAGGCTATTAGGGTATGCTGCTGCGTGGGAAGATCAGCTAGCAGTGGAATAACCCGTTTATTACCGATGGTTTTTTCAGCCCGATCTACAACGAGAATGATTGGTCTCCCAGTGGCGACGTCTACGTCGGCGGTACGAATTATGCAGTTTCCATTTCCCTATTTTCGTAAGCAGAAGGATTGTACTCTAGAAAATCACGAGATCTAGCTAGATGTATGTACAATCTATGTTAGCTAGTAGGTTTTAATTGCAGTACAAACATAAAATTGTTTTGAAGTTGAACTGTCTATCTGCATGATAATAATGACTTCACACTCAACAGCAAAAACATAAGATTATTTGGGTGCACCTTTTTCACGGCCTGACTTCAAGATTGGTTTTGAACTTTTGATGACATATCTCACATCCGCACCGCCGGACTAGTATCCTAACTGAAATTCCCCAAAGAACGTATAGTTAGCAATACAGTTAATCATATATATATATATATATATATATATATATATATATATATATATGTATGTTCTTGAAGATCGCAAACATCATATCCCTTATATATATATATATGTTCTGCAAGATCACAAACATCATATCCCTTGGTCGTCGTTGCAGGCACCACCGGACTTCTGATCTGGGCCGTCACCCTCGCCGGGCTCCTCGGCTTCGGCGCCCTCCTGGTCTACAACACCAGCGCCCTCGCCAGCTAAGAAAAATATTCATATATCATCCATGATGTAAAATTCAGGCCGGGTGTCTGTCTGTAATCTAGCCTCCCTTCAATGATGCCCGCTATATATAAATGCATGGTTAATTTGTGTAACACTAATACTGCACACTACATATTTTTGGGATATTAATTATTGCTGCTAACTATTTAGATTATTTAGTTTCTTTTCTACACAAGACCACAGCATCGATCTCCCCTTCCATCATCTAAGACCCTTGTGGTTCAGTTGTGAACGAAGATGATGATATATATGCTGGGTGAATACTAGTATTGCTCTTGGTAGCTGAATCGTAAACGTAGTACGTGATCGAAGTCGCACGTATTGCAGGGACACACGATTTCTGCTGCACAGATAATGATCTTGTTAGCGAGAGTAGCGAGTCCCATGTATGTTATGAATCCCGAATCCTATAATATAATCCATTATTCCGAACCATCTCCGACCTCACCGGAGCCGATGCGGCCGGTGTTAGGAGGCCGCTCGCGTGGACATGAGGCAGGTGGAGAGAGCACCGCCTTATCGTCTACCACGTCGCGTTCCAGGAGCGCCGGCGGCCACGGCAACACGGCGTGCCTCGTCGGAGAGGCGCCACGAGGCCGCGTACACCTGCGCCGTGCGCCGCCGGAACAGCTATCACTCCCTTCCGAATGAACACACAAGTTATTATAAATTACAAGGCAGTGCTGTTCTCAACTCCGAAGGCAGCCTCAGTCCTACTGATAAATCAATCAGTCTCCTCACACAAGTTATAAATTACGTTGCTACCTTTTTTTTTGGCGACATCTTCAGGCTCACATTTTCTCAGAACTCAAAAAGGTAGTACTAGGTAATTTTGTAAGAGAAAAAAATCGAGAGGAAGTTCAAGCACAAACAAGCAGATTGCGGATTCTCCAACAGCAACTTCAATTTTAAACTGCTCCTGCGACCAAGAAAAGTTAAGTCCGATGCGCAAATCCTCCGGCTTCTTCTGCCTCCTTCGCGCTCTCTCCGCAGCCTCCCCCCCCTGGGTGCAGACGGAGCCAGCTCAGTCAGGGGAGCTCTGGAAGCTGCGCAGGACTCAGAGTCAGAGGCAAGGTGGGGTGGGCAGTGTGGTTCCTGTCTTGACAGAGGTGTCGTTCCTCTCTCTCGCACCCGGCGGCGCCCTCCTCTTCGCGCTCCCCGGCGGCCCCTCCGGAGATGGCCTTGCAGTTCCAGCTGCGGCGAAGCTGGGGCACCTGTTCTCCTTTGCCGCGCGCCGCCACGCGGCTCAGGGTGGGTTCACCGGATTAACTAAGCCAACCGCCGCGAATTACTCCGGCTGCTTCGGTAAAGATTGGATTCAGCATAGGAAGAGGACGAGACGAAGCAGCCGAGTACAACGCCGTCGTGGGCTTGCGCCGCGCCGGCTTCCTCTCTGCTCTGCTTCAATCCGTCGCCGAATCTCGCTGCCCGAACGAAACCAAACGAGGGATCGATTCGTAATTACTTGGGTCCTCTTAAGAGCTTTTCTGCATATTTCGGATCGCGATTATTTAAACGCGGTCCAAACTAGAGACCTATATGTACATATCTGGATAGTGGCAAGGTGGTTATGCAAAACCGCCTCCGAGCGGCGGCGATGGCTTTCGCCGCCCTGTCCCGGCTGTAGACACCCGCCCTCCCGCCGCGCCAGCGCGCAGCCACTTTGTGCCGCCGCGGACGTCCCCCTCCTCCGGCTCCGACCTCACGGCTCAAGGTGCCGGATCCCGTTGCCGCCGCATCGCCTCGCCATGCCCGCCGCGCTCATGACCGACAGCCGCCGCGACCTCTTAGCGCGCTACGCCTACGACACTACGAGGAGCTCTCCGGGGAAGGCCGCCGGGACTACGTTGCAGCCTGGTCAGCTGGGAGGAGAAGGTGCATGACAGTGCGGCGCAGGGCAGGAAAAACGCCATTCTTCAGTGTCGTTCGTGCTCACTTAATTAGTTGCTTTGCTTTGCTTGAAAATAAATTTCCCTCCAAACATAACTGCTGGCTCGATCTGCGGACGGCTGTGCAGTTCCACTGTTTTTCGAATGTACGTGTGGCATGTTTGTTTAGGTTTTTGCGTCATGACAGCCTCCAGCGTTTTGAGGTAAGCAGCATCAATAAAAGAAAGATGACCAGTTCACTTTGCGTTATTTCTTCCCCAGATTAGCTGCCTCATTACAAAGTGAGAGTCAGAAGATGATCCGTAACACAAGGCAATGTGGGAGCCAATTACATGATTTTGGTATTTCATATCGTCACAAGCTTCCAAACAGAAGCCAGCATTGACGCCAAAGTGAACCGTAAGATGTTTACACACATAGAAGTGAGTGACAAATGTTTGTCGTTAGGAAGAGACCAAACTACCAGGACGATGACGTTTTTGAAGTGCATCTTTCATGCTCGCTGCTTCTGCTTGACACACAAACTTCGAAGTCGAGGTAGTTGAGCATTTAACCGCTGATCTCGTAGATGCTTCTGCGAGTTCAAGATAAATTGCCTCCCCTAACTAAATCTGAGCTCTAGGGCAGGCTCGACCCGAACAAGGGCTCGAGTCCCTGTACGATTATAGATATGATTGCAACCAACCCAAAATAAATTCACCTCCAAACCAGAGGACCATGTTAGCTTGAAAAGAGTAGGGTACACAAAGCAAAGACAAATATTTCTCGAGTTTCCCGGTACAAAACCCACCTCGTAACAGCAAGCTCATCGAGATATACAACCACATCCGTAACTTCAATACAATCCTTCAATAGCATGTGCAATCTAAATGAGCACTGAGTGCTTGGCTACTGGCTGTGGCTAGTGAACTAAAACAAATGTTGAAATTCGGTCAAAATATAACACTGGGACACTTGTAGTATTGTGAAACTTCTACTTCTTTCCCCCGCCAGACACGTTGAACTTAAAGAAGATAATGTCCCCGTCCTGCACCACGTAGGTCTTTCCTTCCTGCTTGTATTTTCCAGCAGCCTGCACAACACACACAATTGATAGGTTTCTTAGATCAAATCTGGGAACATACTTGAACAATAATGTCATTGGGAGAGGCATCTATACCTTGACAGCAGATTCACTGCCCAATTCTTTTAGATCCTCAAACTTCATTACCTGGTCCAAGAAGCAGGCGATGAGTCATAAAACTATCTTAGGAAAGAATGCAGAGCATAAAAACTTGAGTAATTGATTACATCAGATCTGCCTCATTCTAGATGTAACACAAAGCATTAGGAAAAATGTAGGTGGTTACATCCACCCTTTTATTTATAACTGTGCACTAAATATTATCAGAAGATGACTTATTCATCACTCTGTATGGGTGGTTATAGAGACCAGCAAAATTTTAGTGTGGTAACAAAGACAACTTTAACATTCCATGAATCGTTTTTTATTTTTGCTAATATGCACAGGAGGGTAGTATAAAACATCGAAATTCTAAAATAAAAACATGTTTCATGTTTTCACATTGGATAGCTATATCATAACTAAAATCAGGTTGCATGTTACAACTCAGTGACTATGGATTCATAATAAAAGCCAATACATTCAACTATTATAGCAAGAGGGATACCTCAGCGCATATAAAGCCCCTTTCAAAATCAGAGTGAATTGCACCAGCAGCTTGCGGGGCTTTAGTTTGACGTCTAATCTGCCAACACTTAACCTGAACAAAGAATTAACAAGTGTCATCAAATCGGCCAAATTTAATTACTCCCTCCGTCCCAATATACATGACGTTTTAGAGGTGGGCATGGAAATTAAGAAAAAGTTTTAGAGATGGGTGCACAAAAGAGAATTGGGAATTAGAAAAGGTGCATTGGGAAGCGAGAGTGTCAAGTATTTTGGAAAAACTTGAGATAGCTAAAAAGTGTCAAGTATTATAGTTGAGGGAGTAACACTTAGAAATGGGCATAACTAGAAATGACCTGTACAGTTCAAATACAATTCAAAAAAATATATACAAAACAAGTATGATAACATTGAATTTCAGAATAAGAACAGGAATTACCAGTAGCATACTAATACAATTACAAACATGCAGCTTTGTACCATACAAATTTTAAGAAACACAGTACGTTTATTATTTATAAGGAAGCAACGAAAAATACTGGCACAAGAGAAGAAAAAAGAAAGAAACCTCATCAGGACCAGCAGTGAAGAAGTATATAAGATGGATTGCTGCGAAACCAGTCTTGACAATTTTTGGGATCATGCTGCAGCATGTAATAGAGAATTTGTAAGTCACAGAACGAGAAGTAAGAAAGTTCTCAAATAACTGATAATTTTGACAAAAAGGTTTTCTTTGAAAACACTTCAATCTTTAACTTCGATACATGTTTAACCAAAATGACCCTTTTAATGTAACCACTCTGTTATGTTTTCAACTCGGATTTGTGATAATACAAGTAACTATTTCTGTTCCATTGTCTTTACAGTAACTATTCTAGATTCTCAAAGATTTTTTTTCGAAAACGCAGGAGAGCTGCGCTTCTAGATTCTCAAACTTAAGAATCGCTGCTCAACTGGGAATACTGGTACATTGTAGAAACGTCTGCTTTCCCTTAAGTGTTTGGTTTTATAACCAACAAATGTTTCAAATGACGTGCTCAAGTTTCCACTGATGACCACCAATTCAGCTCTCCCTAGACAGCAATAGTTTGTATTGCCCATATAAAAGGCTAATTTTGCAGACGAAAGCATGGTCACCTTTTTGTGGTTTGTAACACAATGCCTTGCTATGCAAGACTAAATTCTGTGTTCCTTGGTGCCCAAAGGTTTCACAATTGTGTTAAGGCAGTTGCTGAAACCACAAAAATAAAATCTTGTGTATTTTTTAATGTTAGCACAGGGCACACTAGAAATTGTTTACTTTACAAAAATCTACCATCCCATCAATCTGCCAACAGATACAACCAACCTGACCAAGCTACGTATAACAGTGAATAAACTTGCCTTGAGACCTGGTTTTCAGCACAATATTTGGCAGCTTCGTCTTCTGGCATATCGACTAGCTTCTGTTCAAAAGCACAGCTGAAAGGAAGAATGGTTTCACCACCATGTTCCTTCACCCTGAAGAAAATAGTTCCATATTAGTTATTTTCCATTACATACTTTCCAAGAAGGGAGCATTTCCTAGCATGGTTATGCAGATGATATGGTCACCAATTTTAAGTCAATCAAAATAATACATAGTAGAATTGAAGGAGTACATATGGGGAGGGGGAGACAATTTATTTAATTATCAACAGTTAAAGTGCTCTGTGTATGAAAGATGAAGTTAATCTTATTAGACAATCAGAACTAACAAATCATACGTCAGATAGTAGTTCTCAGAAATTTAAGAACATGAAATACATGTGCAATAGAGCAAAGAAGACCCCAACTCAATGAGAAAGTTGCACCAAATGAAATATAAAAAGGGAAGATCTATCATGATGTAAGCTTATAGCAATATTTAAGCTCCACGTGTATCCTATTGCACATGAATAAATAGATCAAAAGTGGCATTTGCAGAAGTAATGCCATTTCAAAACAACAACCAGCCATTTCACAGCATCAATTAATTTTTGGTCTTTTCTCGGCTTCCTTTTTCTTTCCTTTTCCGGTTTGGTCCTTCCCTGAGTTTCTTGTTGGTACTTGGGGTTTCATCTCTAGCCTACCCCGACTTGCTTGGGATTAAAAGGCTGGTTGTTGTTGTTGTTGTTGTTGTTGTGGTACTGATGAACAGACAACACGTTAGGAATACAACATACTAAATGGAGCAGTAAAAATACAGCTCTTGCAACTGGCATAGATGACTAAAATCACATTTACTAACAAAAAAGAAGTCCTTTTCCAGTTTACAGAACCCCAAATTTCATAGTCCCAACATGAAGAAAGTGTTCTTTGCCATGTGTTGCTTAACCCCACATACTCCAATCCATTTATATGATCATATCACAAATTTCTAGCACAGACCAAAAAAGACTTGCATCCACGTTTCAATTACAGACAAGTGCGGATCTACACTAAAAGACAAGAGGAGGACCAACTTTTCATGAAGCAACATGGCTGAGAGCAAGCAAGTGGTACTTATTGTTTTGAGCAATACCCATCGAGAATCAAGGGTTGTACCAACACTTCAATAACAAAAACAGGTTTTGTGACTATATTCTTACCAAGCATGTATCTTTGGTAAAAACTTGTTCTTTTTCCTCTGGAAGTCCTTCTCACTCATGTTCACCTGCAGAAATTAACAGACTAGTTATAAAAATTGTTCCAGTATCCTTCAAAATGGTCAGTTAAGCAGCAGATGCCTAATGATTCCAATTATCATAAAAGGTCAAATCAAAAGGTCCCACCAGTCAATAAAAAGGCTAAAAAACCCAAATGGATTAATTATATTGCTAATTGCTATAAATTTTCATTTTATAGACTACATTTCAATGTGGGTTGATCCTGAACATTGATGACAGGATGCATATTCTAGGGCTTATTTTCCTAGAATCACTTAAGGCAAGATGACTAATTCCAGCACCTGATAAACAATATGTCATAATGGTTCATAACGTTGGAGAATAGCCAGCAGATAAAGAACAGAACAGATGGTAGACAAGACAATGAAAGATACTGGGCCATAACAAAAAACATCGCACATGTTCAACTAGCAAGCATGCATAAAATTTATAATACCACTGTAACCCTTTTTTCCCTTTAATCTCATTCGATACCTAGTTCAGAATCATTGATACCACAAAATCATGAAAAAAAAAAGGAATGAAAAGGAAAGGAAGAATGTGTTGTGCAAGTGAAACTCATACCAAATAGACAACTGGCTTAGCTGTAAGTAGCTGGAAAGTGTTCAAGATCTCAATATCAGCAGCTTTCCAATCTCCTAAACGGACATCCTTTCCATCATTGAGATGAGCTAACACCTACGAAGAGATGCCAGCTATATTTAAGCTCACTAACAGACAGATAGGTATGAAGAAGGAAAGAACAGATTCAGATTGCACCCCACCCTCTGACATAATTCAAGTTCAACTTTAAGCTGTTTATCATTGCTCCTCTTCATTGACTTCTCAAGGTCCTCAATTCTATTCCTCACGAACTCTATATCCTGCAGAAAATGCAACAAATCATTGTTAAGAACTCACATGAGCATTCCATAATAGATGGGCAAATCACAGATACGGTACAAAACCTTGAGCCTGAGCTCTTCACCAATAGTTTCCATATCCCTAACAGGATCTACTGAATCATCGATATGAGTAACTTCTGGGTCTTCGAATGCTCCTGAAAGCAACATGCAGCAATGTTAAAGATATAACGAAGTATGCACTATAATTGAATTTATATTTTAGTCTCCATCAGAAGTCCAAACTAATTATCATATTTGTGACAGAACACTATATTAATATAATAAATCAGAAACGAGAAGAAATAAAGAATGGAAGAACAATAAACACTTAATAGTAGGGTATCTGTTATTATTTTTATTAATTGCTAGTTACAAATTAGTATAGAACATTCTTTTGTTAGACTGAATCACACTGAAACAATATGGTCAGTCTACTGTTACAGAATAGGCAACGTGCCAGAAACATATAGTTTATATGGCATTACAAACTACAGAAAGATTAGCTGAATCAAAAAGCAACAAGACAGAAGGTATCTTCTGTAGTAGAAGTTGATTAAAATGTCATGTAACTAATATAAATTAGTTAAAAGACAAAATTAGAAGTTCAGAACAACATACTCAGGACATGAAAGATCCCATCAACAGCACGAATATGGGACAGGAACGCATTGCCAAGACCCTCCCCTGCATGAGCACCTCTAATAAGTCCAGCTATGTCAGTTATTTCCAGATGTGCAGGCACCTGCAGAGTTATTTAACAGGGAAAAATTTAGCAGTGACTAACCCTATAGGATGTCTATGGAAGCTAAAAAAAAACTACTTGCTATATGAGTGATGAAACAAAACAAACCTCACTCTTCGGCTTAAAATGTTGGCAAAGCCAGTCAAACCGCTCATCGGGAACATTGACACGTGCCTCATTTGGTTCAATAGTACAGAAAGGGAAGTTCTCAGCAGGAATCGCGAGCTTAGTTACAATGTTGAAGAAAGTTGATTTGCCAACATTTGGTAACCCAACCTGGGAATACATCATTCAATAACTCCTTGAGTCATTACCTTATCATGTTGCATTGGTGCAGATATCAATTATCAAGTTTCACAAAGGAACAAAATCAAGCATCCTGCTATTGTGAGATGGACTTGGAAAAATATGAATACACAAAATGACTATAATCAAAGCATTTCTAAACCTTGAGTATAACAACACCAGGGAACCAAAAGAAAGTAAATAAATTTCACTCAATAATTTGTCAAGCAGCGATAATACATAATGAGATTGGATATAATGCCCTTAGCCACTTATGTGCCATTATAGCAAGTATTAAACACCATAAAGAGGCGAAGCTACGTGGAGTTGTAGGGTTCAGCTGACCCTGATAAAATACTGTTAACTGCATTACAAATCCTATATGAGCAGAGCACTTTAGCTTTTGACATCAACGAATTTAGAGCTTGACCCCAATGACACTTTTTTCTGGCTTCCCTCTTGACACCATTGTCACCCCAAAAAAAGAGGAAAATGTAATAAACTAGATATTCTGCAATTGTACTGCCAGCAGGAGCTGCACAAATAAAATTCATTCACATCACGCACCAGACAAATTTCAAAAGCCACTGCTCAACAGAACATAAACAACAACGGAACCTGGTAAATCCATATCAACAGCAAACCAAGGACACTGACCGAATTGCTCCCCAGCAGCAGTTCCCTAACACCGACAGGACCTGTACCTCACGTACGGCGTACCAATTGAATACCAATATACCAAATCACAATTCAAAGCATCTAGCGCCATGACATGAGCACGGAACACATGGAAACCACCTACATGATCAGATTAACTTGCTTTTGCGCCGCTTCCCTCGAGCTAGAGCGCCACCAATCAGCACCGATGATGGCAACTAAGCCCGTTAAACTCTAAACACGCGGCAGTCACCCGCGACGGCGCTGAGCTCGCCCGGCCTCATCGGACACAGACCCACCCCGCTACTATGAGATCCAGCGATACGCAGCGAGCTAGAATCGCAACCTATTCAAGTGGAGGGGGGAAAGGAAGGGAGGCGGCGACGGTGCTTACGATCCCAATCTTTAGGTGGGAAGAGAAGCGGCCAAGAATGGGGCGCTCCGCCGGCGCTGCATCCTTCTTCGCCGCCTTCGGAGGCATCACGTCAGCTCGGGCAAGATGGCTAGGGTTTTGGGGAGGCCGCAGTGAGACAAGGGATCCGTGCGCGGCCGCGGGGCTTGAAGATGATGGGCCTGCTAAAGAGTGAGGTAGTTGCTGCTGCGTAGGGCCCTTTCTTCAGTTCGGGTAATCGGATGAATCTTGTACCGCGGGCGCTGCAACTCTCGGTACAAACGGCTCCGGGCCGGTTTCGAAGAAAACAGTGAAAAAGACGAAATGTGAATTTGAACAAGTTCAAACGAAAATCAAGTGGTTTAGTGATTTACACTCAGTTTTTACGGTTTAGCACTTGTTTAAAGGTTTTCGTTGTCTTGTCCGTATTTTGTGATTTACAAAACGGTTTGAACGCTTTACCGAGTGATTTTTCGGTTTACTGAACGGTTTTAGCAGTTTCTAACTTTTAAAAAATTTCAAAATTTTAATATTTAAAAAATTAAAACAATAACCGGTCATCTACGAAAATCATACCTCATCGGTTTAATACTTCATTTCTAAAATCACTACAGTCTCTACCATGCGTGCTATGTATTGTGAAGGTTGTTCTCAATTCAGTTCTTTGTATGCGAAAACAGCGAAGACATGGCTCTTGATGAGCAAATACATTATTTTTGCGTGGGTCTTGATCAGTAAATCTAGAATATATCTTTAGCGGTTGTCATTCTAAGATTAGAGGATGAGCACCAACTACTTTTAGATGATGGCCAAAACAGGGAAATTAAGTCCCAATATTAAATGGAAAATGAAAGCATCTCTTAGCTCCATTACAATAATGTATTTTACGGTAAAGAAAAAACTACATACTCATCGATATTTAAATGCACACTACAAAATAAAAAAAAGTTTTGATATAACAGGCTTGGTTCGACCACAAAATTCAGAGACGGTTATTTGCTTATAAAGCTTAGATCCAAACCACCGACAGACTAGTGGTCTGTAACAGAATAAATGAGGTTTGCGATTTAAAACGTATTGACTGTAAAAACATTAATCCAGTATTAGATGCACAATAACCAATGCTCCGTTTTATCAATTCTACATAGTCGGTACATGACTACGTAGAACTTGGGTCAGGCTTGGTCGTTCAAAGCTGCCACTGTAACCTCACTTTTCACAGTGATTTTACTTTGTGTAGCTTTAGCTATCTCGCTGTACTTACAATTGCCTATTTAGAAAGTTTCATTCTAGGAGAACAGAGGCCGTCAACAAGTACCACAACTTCACACAGCGCAAACAGAGATATATATGTCACGTATTTTATCAGTACCTAATTGGAATGTGAGTCATCAAGAGACATATATTTCACGTATGTTATCAGTACCTAATTGGAATGTGAATCATCAAGAATTCACGCTGAGTCAGGATACGACGTTGCATAAGCATACGCTCACCTTGCTGCAACTATTATTGATGCCGAGACAAGTAATTTCATAGATTCAATGTACGTTTGAATTTTGCGTTTTATTTTTTTTTAATCAGGGGATTTACATCTGTAGCACGGATCACCCTCAGTGATGGAAATAGAGTCCCGATCTTCTTACAGGTTCTGATAATCAACAATTGGACGGAGTCGCGACACAAATCGATCCGGCTTCAGATTCGGCACGTTCTGAACCCCGCAATCGCACCACGTCTCATCTGGTTATCACCCGCGTGAACACGGACGACCTCGCCGAGAAGGCTAGTTTTTACCTGCGAATCAAAGAACACAAGCAAGAACGAAATAGAAAGCAATTAGATTACAGATGATTCCCATAGACTCTGAAGGTCTTTGGATATGAGACCGGTCCCATTGGAAAGATAATCTCGTCCTCTTTCCATGAAGTGGTAGATTACCTAAAACGGAGTCCGTATGCAACTTGAGCGTCCGTTTTAGTGCAGGCTGCTCCTCGACTCCAAGTGGGATTGAAGTCGACATTGATTGGGCCACTTGTTCCGAAGATTCGCGTCAATTACGGATGAATTAAGGTACGGGACCAGTGGCATTAGAAAGATAATCTTTTCAACTTTCCATGCGTATGTAGATCGTCTAAAACGGAGTCCGTATGCGGCCTGGACGTCCGTTTTATTGAAGACTGGTCCTGGACTCCGAGTTGATTTTGAAGTCCATGTAGATTGAGCCTCCACCTTACATATGACGCCTATGCTGGCCTCCTTAGGAGGTGGGCAAGGGGGAGGACGTCCATGGGCTTTCTTTGGACATTCTCCACTTGGTTGGGTCGTCCCTCCTCTTAGGCCGGGATACCAAGGAATATTAGATCTACGGCGACATAATACATGTCCAGCATACACAACTCTTTTCATCCTCCAAGATATTATTTCTGCATTGCATGAGATACACAACTCATGGGGTAGTATTGTTTGTTCAAATAGATATACTATTGCATCAACTTAAAACATATTCACTTTCCATTTATCACTATCGTATGTGGATCTGATTATATCCATGTGGATCATGTCCTCATCACTCAGACCTGTGACACCCCGATTAACAAGTTGCAACTTCTTTTCCGGTAGCCTACCTCCAAAAAACTCCAAGGTTAAGCGTGCTTGGCCTGGAGCAATTTCAGGATGGGTGACCGACCGTGAGGTTATTCCCGGGTGCGCACGAGTAAGGATAAATGTGCGCAGAAAAAATTTCTGTTGATCTGTGAGGCCAGCCTACGTCCTATAAAAAACTATCTGATGTAAGCGGGTCCGGCCTCGAGGAGGCGGAATGTTACAAGACCTTAAGGAAAGAGTGAGTGGATAGCAAAAGAAGAACAAAGTTCCTATTTCCGCATTCCCTATGTTTGAGTTTAGTCTGGCACTGAACAAAGTCTATGGCCTAGCGTGAATGGTGTGAGCTTCAGGCCGAGTGCGTCGAGTGTGTCGTGCATGCGTTAGGGTGACATGCACCAGCTGGTAGTGGGCATGCCGCACATGGCGGCCGTAAATTCCTTATTTACGCAAAGGATTGGAATAGGAGTAGAAAACACTGCAAAGTACGCCAGCCCAAATTTTGTCGTGTTCATCAGAGTTTGTGTGTGTGTTTATGTTGGTGGTGAACTCACCGGCGACATTGATCTTGTCGTCACTCCAGCGTGGTTTTTCTGACATATATATGTAATAACAAATTCCAATAGTTCAGATCCAGTGATAATGCATATGGTAGTAATATGCTTCTTACACCTTTCTTGATGGTAGACTCTTTATGACACCAAAAAACAACTTTTAGATGGTTGGTGAATACATCTATATATATGGAACTCTACATAAACTCTAGAGTGTAAAAACTACATTATATTATCTGTGGGTGTCGATTGTATTTGAGCAGTGAGCACCTATATATGCAGCAGACAGAGAATTTAGTTGCATCTCTCTCACATAGAGCAGGAGCAAACGGAAGGGTTCTAGAACAGTGATTATTATTTGTAAGTATTTTAGTTAGCTACCAAAACGTCTAGTGTGGGAGTGACAGGCATTGAGAATCCACAATGAAGCACCGGGCAGCTACACGCTCGTGCCTGTACAACCTGCGGCACTTTAAGGGCATATATACTTGTTTGGTCACAGGAAGCAGCTTCCAAGGCAATGCCACTACCAGCACATCACTCTCTGTCAACAGCTCTCTTGCTGTTCCTCGGTTTTGAAATTATTTTATCTGTTGCAGCATTGAACATGGACAAATTTAAAACACATTTTTGTCTTGTTTAACGATAGAGTTTTCCATAACTAAATAGAGGCACTGTTCTGAACTGGTTGTCGCTCAACTCTGCAACCAAGATATGACTTTTGTGAGTGATTCCTCCATTGACCTAGCGTCGACAACATAGGGATATGACACATATAGATGGACATGATGCTCTGTCTCCCTCTGTCTGTTATTTTACAAATCATAGATGTAAATGCTCTTAATTCATTTAAAAGCGAGAGGTCCGCAAGACGTTTTTGCTTTTTGGGATAAATCCTTGTAATTTTACACGAACCCTTATTTGACACTGCAAACATGAAAAATCCTCGTATGTCATCCAGTTGCATTTTTAATCCCTTCTATGAAATTGACCTTATAGTTTAAATAAAGAAAATTAGAAAACAGTACTTCTAGAATCTAAAAAAAATACTACAATTTTTGTACCAGTAGGGGAAACCATTTTTAAAAACTTCTCTTTTTGATCTGAGTTCAAATTCTGAAATGATTTTGAATTAAAATTTGGAGAATGAATCTGTCATAACCATATTTTTCAATTATTTAAAATAGTTATATTTTGACATAAATTATAAAACTTGATTCACATCTTTCTGTGAGGTTGATGGTCAATATAAAATTATGGTCACTATGTGTTGCTATAAAATTTGTGTATATTAAAAAATTGACTTGAATTCAAATTATTAAAATATGTTCACATATTAGAAATAAAAAAGTAGTGTACATAATTTTAGAGCGCTCAGGGTTCTAAAAGAAATGGTTGGATCAAGTGTTACAATTTATTTCAAAATGTAACTATTTTAAATAATTATAAATTTATTTATGGTAGATTTAAATATCAATTTTAAATCAAAATATTTTTCGAATCTGAACTTAGACCAAAAAGCAAAGTTGTAGAATATAATTTCTCACACAACCACAAAAAGTTTGAGATTTTTTTGGATTCCACAAGTATTGTTTTCTTAATTTTTATTTAAACTATAACATCAATGTCATAGAAGGGATTAAAATTGCAACTCGATGTTATACAAGGGTTTTTCATGTTTACGGTGTGAAATAAGGGTTTGTGTGAAATTGCAATGTCATACATGGGTTTATCCCTTGTTTTAATTAGTAATGATTATACATGTTGCTGACAGCCTGACAAGAACGTGCTATGTAACTCATGCATTCTACGTACAGCGGCCAAGAACCAAAGTTCTATATATGCGTCACACATTATACTCAGAAACAATGTAATAGGCGGCAGCTAATAAAATGGAGGGCCGTGAGAATATGAACAACAAGGCTACAGTGACTCAAATAGCTAGTATATAATCCTTTAGAGATGGGAGGCATCAAGAAGCCACGCTAAGCGTGTGTTTGGTTTGAAGGACGAAATGGGACGGGGTTATCCCAATTTTACAAGTGTTTGATTGGGAGTTAGGTGGAAACGGGATTGTCCCAGCAGCGAATATCCTCTTCAGATGCTGGATGCACTCACCCCTAATTGGAATGTGGCCATCAAGAGTGTTCACATCGATGGATCAGAATACGACTACATGGTCGTCCCTGAGTGCAATGTTTCATATGTTCACCTTGCTAGAACTATTATTTTTGATGCAGAGACAAGTAATTTCATAGCTTCAATGCAAGTGTGAATTTTGCATTCCATTGTTTGTTTTAAATCAAGGGATTTTACTGCCCTATCGATACTGTTGCAAAATATGACAGTGTCAAACATCTATAGCCTAGATCACGTGCAGCTTTACAGAAAGAGAGTGAGTGGCTAGCAAAAGAACAACAGAGCTCATGTTTCCACACTCACAATCTTAGTCATCTCCTCCAGCTTCCTTGCTTCTTACTGGTTAAACGTCCAGAATTTTATATTTAATTTTATTATGAGTAAATATGGCAAACGGTGTGCTCCATATTGTTATTTAGTTAGTAATGCTAGTTTTGCAGCTAATGCTGGGCAGCTCAGATGCTTATGGACGGTGATAGACCTGTAACCTCTAACAATGGCAGTTCACTAGTCGATAGGCTAGAGTAAATGGGTTATGCGACTGAAAACAATGACCGTGAAAGACAACCGCCGAACGGATCGGAGCCGGTAACCACGAAAAGGAACATGCTGATCAACCTGGACATGACTAGTAGGTAGAGTTTGGGTAAGGCTTGGCCGTTCGGTCACGTATGACGCGACTAACCTTGCACAGGTTGGCGCCCTACAAGGAGAGCGATGGCGGTGAGGATGAGGACCGCAGAGCCGATAAAGATGCAACGTTCATCGTCGCCTTGAGGCTTATCGGCCATGGCTGCTCTTGTTTCCTGCTGGAATTGTTTTGGTTGACGTCACTGGAACTCCGCCGCCTACTCAGCTCTGTATGGTTATATACAGTTACTCTCCTGTCCATGACTATTGCAGTAGCTTTATCCAAACATACTGTCAACTTCAATGAAAGACATGAAAATCTTTGGCAGGTATTCCATCGTTCATGTTGATACATGGTGGGAACGTTTAAATGCTGCATCAAACAAAGGTTTCTATCAAGACGGGATAGATACCTTGTGAATTCTAGGGACATGGATATCGTGGAATCATCAAACTGGTTTGTCCTTGATGTAGACACTCCTCACATTGTTGGCGCCTTGATCATGGCTGGAGAAGAGCGTAGGCTCTGGACAATGGCAGACGCTCGAGGGTTAAGCCTCATGTTGGCTCCCCTTCTTGGAGACTAGGTCCGTGTGCTTGCTTTGGCCATTTGTTCATCTAAATGGATACGATCATGTTCGTCTAAAATTTGTGGGGTGTGGAGAGTGTGTTGTACTAGGGATTTATCCCATTTTTTTCATATAATGAAGCGCAGCACTCTTGCATTTTTTTTAGAAAAAAAAGATATATATAGTACAACTGACTATCGATTAACCTCATCAAGAATATCTTGTACCATGTATGCATGTGCTATGAACTTTCTTGCAAATGTAGTTTCATTATTTAAGAAATGGAGGCGATGGGAAAAACAAGAAGAGGATAAGAGAAGTGGGTGCTTTAGGGTGTCAATAAGCGCCAGAAAGCAGCCCCCTACACTGAGTCGCGCGTCGGCCACTGCGACACCATTGATTTAATGACGAATAAATTTCTGTCACTACTGGAGAATTCTTGATCGGGAGGACGGGAATTTGTTTGAGTCTATAATGATTCAATTTTGATTTTAATGTTAACGAAATTTGATTATCAATATAATATGTAATACATCTTCTTTAGCTTTGAGTTGCAATAAATAGTGTTTGAGTATCACGCCCAATTTATCATACTGTGTTGCTAACTCAATTTATTGTGTTTTTGCAAGTCATAAAGAGTGAGCTGAATTGTAGATCAGTACATGGCTGAGGCATGCCACCAAACAGTTTCAAATGGTTGGGTAGTAGCCACAATTATAAACCATATGTGCATGTAATTCAGTTAGCAAATGATAAACCAGCCTTGTCTATCTCTTTTAGGTAGATGTGCAGAATGGAAGGGTTCCATAGACCAGCCGTTTCTATTGTGCAACAAATGCACAATTGGGATGGGAGGCATTGTGAATTCACAATGAAGCTATCTGAAAGCCAATTGCTGTTGAGCAAGAAGTCAGAGTGCGAAATACTCCCTTCATCCCAAAATACATGTCACTTTTGAGTTTTGTGTATAACCTAGTATTGCTTGTCTTATTCAAAAAATTATACAAATAATAAAAAGTTTAAGCCACGTATAAAATATATTTTATATTGTATCAAATAATAAATTTTTAAAGACACATTTAATTAATAGTTATATAAATTTTTTAAATAGGACTAAAACTTAAAATTGAGACCTCAAAAGCTAAAACGACATCTATTTTAGGACAGAGGAAGTATTTGATTTCTTTAGTTAAATTCCTATGTTTGTGTGATGTGTGACCCCACCCCCTTTAGGCCTTGTATTGAATTATCACTGATTTATAACTATCTAATGCGCATGGTCCTGTGTGCTTTGTGATATAAGTCTTAATTTATGGATCTAACCCTCACTATTAAAGTCGACTATACAAATCAGCAAGTTGGAGACTAACCCAAGGGTAACTACACCATACCATCAAGCCACTTTTGCAATTACGTTGTACAGTGCAGCTATATGGTTATTAGCTTCAGTAGCGACTACGAATCATCAATGGGTAAAGGTATAGCAACACCTAACAAATAATAGTGATAGAGAAGAAATCTACAGAACCTTTACAAACAATTTATTAATAGAGCATTACCGATACATCAGTTGTTGCACTCTATTCAGCTTCTTCTGACGACAATGTTTTTTATTTTGTGACAACATTCGAGATGCACCTAGCATTTGCAAATTTATGACGATGTGAGCGGACATCGTCTAACATTCATTATAATTCCTGCTCCTGTTTTATATATTTTAATTCATCATGATATATGTATCTTTTAGTGATGTGGGCGTGATATATATGCTCTCTCTCTTTCTCTACCCATTGTTTTATAAACCATAGATGTAAATGCTTTTCATCCGTTTAATTGAGAGTGGTTCACATTATATCTTGTTGCATTTATAGATATTGGTAACATATAGTGTATATTAACATGCTAACGCTACAGCAGCCAAGAACCAAACTTCGACCTCTCACTATATATTAGGCGACACTGTAAGAGCCAGGAGAGCTAACAAAAATGGTCGGTGGTGGTCGTGATTCGTTATGGACACATAGACAAGGCTGTAGTAACTCAACACACAACTAGTATGTATAGCCCTTTAGAAATGAGAGTCATCAAGAAGCCACAGCGAATCGTTGCACCTTAATCTTCTAATTGATCATATCAGAAAAGAAACATGCAAGTATCATGCATATCTTGCGCCCAAGGCTTCACAGTCATCATCCGACATCCCGGGACTGATCACACCAAGTGGTTGCGTCCAGTGCTGGTCAACGGAGTTGATGCAACCGGAAGCAACCAGATAGACATCATGATTTAGGAACGTGACATCCCTGCTATGAAGTATTGTGCATGCGAGTGGATCAGTGGAACATTTGTCGTAAGATAATAATAATTTTTTCTGGTGGCATGCTAATTTGTCGCCTAGTAATCCTTATTTTCTTAAATAAGGAAGAAAATAGAAGATACATAACGTAACGTATTAAATTCCGGGAGTTCAGGTATATTGGTTCAGTAAGTCATGCATATGGTACTTTGATAGTAATACGATTCTACACCATTCTTGATGGTAGCTACTTTATGACACTTGAAAACTTTTAAATGGTTGGTGAATACACCTAGATATAGGGAACTCTACATAAACTCTATGTTGCAAATTAAAAAAACATTATATTATCTGTGGGTGTCCACTGTATTTGAGCAGTGAGCGCCTATATATATACACACGCACTATAGGCAGCAAACCAACAAGAAACTATTGCATCTCTTTCACATAGAACAGGAGCAAAATGGATGATTGTAGAACAGTGAGTGTTGTTTGTAAAAAAAAAAGCATATTAATTAGCTACGAACGTCCAGTGGGAGTGAGAGGTATTGAGAATCCGCGATGAAGCGCTTGACACCTATATGCTTGTCATTGTGACACCAGTAGCACTTTTAGAGCACATGCTTCTTTTCCTCTCTGCAGCCATGGTCACAGGGATTGCCGATTTAACTGCTGGGGGCCATCGTCACCACTACGCCGCCGGCACTGTTTGCCATGACTCGTGACCTTTGTGCTCGCCGATCCATCGTCGGGAATAAAGGTATCATCACGGGCGCTCACGTTCTTCTCTGCGTTGCCCCCTGCTGTCCTCTTCCACGAACAAAGCGAGGGTGCCTCAATTGGAGACGACGCGTCCCTGACCTGTAGCTTCTCAATTACGCAGCTGCTGCAATAGCCCTTTGCTTGAATCTGCCGGGGTTCTATACGCTGGAGCGAGCTTTATCTAGCACTAATAGTCTTATCTGGTTCGGTCGACTATCACTAGCAGCTTCGAAGGCTAGCACCTGCAGCACGTATGCCACTCTATCATCAGCCTGCAGCGCTGGAGTAAATAGTACAGTATGATCTGCTCTTACTCTTCCCGAGCTTTGAAAATTTTTTATCTGTTGCAGCATTGAACATGGACAAATGAAAAACACATTTCAGTCCTGTTCAACGGCAGGGTTTTCCATATTATATAACTTAATAGAGACCCTTCTGGACTGATTGTTTTTCAATTTTGCAAAATCAAGATGACTTTCCGAGTGATTCTATTGAGACACGTACAGGGACATATGACACACACATATAGATGGCCATGATGTTCTGTTTCCCTCTGCACGTTATTTTACAAAAAACGTAGATTTAGATGCTTTCATTCATTTAAAAGAGAGAGGTCCAAGAGATGTAGTTTTGCTTTAGTGTCCCCACAATATGGCAATTTCTAGCTATACATGTTGCTGAATGTATGTTGATAGTCTGACACAGACGTGCTATATATATAGGTATATAGCTCATGCATTCTACAGCGACCATGAACCAAATTCCTGTGTGCTATGTGATATTGGTTTTAATTTAATTTTTTGATCCAACCGTCACCAACAAAATCTACTATTCTAATCAGCAAGGCTCGTGACTTTTGGAGACGAACCCAAGGGTAACTACACCGTACCATCAAGCCACTTTTGTCACAATCAGCCAAGGTTAACTTCAGTAGCGACGACGAATCATCAATGGGTAAAGGCTATAGAAACAGCTAACAAAGAATGTGATAAGAGAAAACAATCTGCAGAACCTTTACCAACAATTAATTAATAGCATTACGATACATCAGTTCTTGCACTCTATTCAGCTTTTGCCGACCGGTGGCCCATTTAGTGATAGCATTCGAGATCAGCCCAGCATTTGAAAATTTATGACGATGTAAGCGAATATGTAACATTCATTGTAATTCTTGCTCCTGTTTTATATATTTTAATTTATCATGATATATTAACTTCGTTTTAGTCATGTGGGCATGATATATATGCACTCTCTCTCTCTCTGCCCCCATTATTTCGCAAACCATAGATGTAAATGCTTTTCATCCTTTTAATGGAGAGTGGTTCACATCATATTGTGCTATATGGGGGCCCTAAATATTGCATTTATAGATATTGATAACATAGTGTATGAACAAGCTAACGCTACATCGGCCAAGAACCAAACTTCAACCTCTCGCTATATATTAGGCAACACAGTAAGAGCTAGGAGAGCTAACAAAAATGGTGGGTGGTGGTCATGATGGACACATGCACAAGCAGGCTGTAGTAGCTCAACACACAATTTGTATAGCCCTGTAGAAATGGGAGTCATCAAGAAGCCACGGCAAATCCAAATAGTGAGAGAGGGCACATTAATCTTATTGATCAGAATAGAAACGTGCAGGTATCGTGCATACCTTGCACCCAAGGCTTGACAGTTGTCATCCGACATCCCGTGACTCATCAGATCAAGTTGTTTGTGCAGTGTTGGTCATATCACTCAGACTCAAAATGCAACCGGAAGCAACCAGACATCAGGATTCAGGGATGTGACATCGCTATGCTATGAAGTATTATGCGCACAGGCCAGAGGGGAACATTTGTCGCGGGATAATGAGTTGAAGATCTTGTATCATGCTTAATAATAGTACCTTTTTTCTGGTGGCATGCTAACTTGTCGCCTATATTAATCCAAATTTTCTTAAATGAGAAGGAAAATAGCAGATACATAACATATTAAATTCTGGGAGTTCAGGTATTGATCCAGTAAAATGACGCGTATGGTACTTTGGTAGTAATATGATTCTTACACCATTGTTGACGGCAGCTACTTTATGACACCTAAAAACTTTTAGATGGTTGGTGAATACACCTAGATATACGTAACTCTACGGTGCAAAAGAACAATATACTATCTATGGGTGTCCACTGTAATATATATATATATATATATATATATATATATATACAGCAGACCAACAAGAAATTAGTTGCATCTCTTTCAGATAAAGTAGGAGCAAAATGGACGTGTTGTAGACCACTGAGTGTCGTTCGTAAAAGTAGTTATTAATTAGCTACGAACGTCCAGTGGGAGTGAGAGGCATTGAGAATACGCGATGAAGCGCTGGACACCTATACGCTCGTGCTTGTGCTACCAGTGGCACTTTCAGGGTATATATTTCTTTTCTTTCCTCTTTACTGCCATGGCCGCGGCCATTCCAGATTCCACAGTTGGGTGCATTCTTCAGTTCGCATCATCGGTAGCAGCCGTCTTCTCCACTACGCCGCCGGCTCCGTTCGCCTTTGACTCGCAACCTTTATGGTCGTCGATCCAGCTTCGGAAATAATAGTATCATTCATCACGGCCGCTCACGTTCTTCACTGCATGGCCTGGGTCCTCTTCCACGAACACAGCGAGGGTGAGGCGTCGCTGATGACCTATATGTATAGCTTCTCAATTACGCAGCTGCTGCAGGAGCCCTTTGCTTGAATCTGCCGGGGCGAGTGTCCAGTAGTAGTGCTTATCTGGTTTGGTCAACGATCACTAGCAGCTTCGAAGGCTAGCACTTCCATCACGCCACTCTATTATCAGCCTGCAGCGCTGGACTGGATAGTAGTATAGTATATGATCTACTCTTACTCTTCCCCAGCTTTGAAATTTTTTGTCTGTTGCAGCATTGAACATGGACAAATTTACAATACATGTTTGTCTTGTTTAACGACAGGGTTTTCCATAACTTAATAGAGAGGCACTGTTCTCAGTGTTCTGGACTGATTGTTCTTCAATTCTGCAATCAAGATGACTTTTATGTGGGTGATTCCATTGAGACACGTACACGGATATGGCACACACATGTATAGGTTGGGCATGATGCTCTGTTTCCCTCTGCCCGTTATTTGACAAGTAAAATATTTTCATTTATTTAAAAGCGAGAGGTCCACAAGATGTAGTTTTGCTTTTGTATCCCCACAACATGGGAATTTCTATACATGTTGTTGAATGTTGGTGGTCTGACACGTGTTATAGGTATATAGCTCATGTCAGAGGATCTGAATCCGTGAAATATATACCTATAGGGAACTCTACACAATAAACTCTCTAGTGCAAAAGAACATTATATTATCTGTGTATTTGAGCAGTGAGCACTTATATACACACTATACAGCAGGCCAACAATAAATTAGTTGTATCTCTTTCACAGAGCAGGAGCAAAATGGATACGTTCTAGAATATTGAGTGTTGTTTGTAAAAGTATTTTATTAATTAGCTACGAATGTCCAGTGGGAGTGAGAGGCATTGGGAATCCACGATGAAGCGCTTGACAGCTCGTGTTTGTGCTATCGGTGGCATTTCCAGGGGGTTTCCGATCCAACTCCCATGGGTGGCCCTCTAGGTCGCAACATCTGTCATGGCCGTCTTCACACGCTGCCGGCGCTACTCGGCTTTGACTCGCGACCTTTTATGCTTGCCGATCCATCATCAGGAATGATGGTATCATCACAGCCCCTCACGGTCTTCTCTGCATGGCCCCTGGCTTCTTCTGTCATTTTCCACAGTGCGGCCAGCTTTAAAATTATGTTTTTTATCTGACGTGGCATTGAACACGAACAAAAAAAAAAAAACATTCATGTATTTGTTCAACGACAATCGACAGGGTTAGTTTTCCACAACTTATTAGCTCGAGGCACTGTTGTTGTTGGACTGATTGTTCTTTGACTTTGCGAGTAATTCAATTGACCTGAAGAAGCATGGTAGGCCAGAGAGGAAAATGGGCGCAGGATGATATTGCACTTACAATTTTTGAGCTGTCAAATTAATGATTCGCTCGATTAAGAATGCTCTCAAGAAATTACTGACCTGCTGGCCCATGTAGAAATTAACTAGAGTATCTTGCGAATCCGATATGGTAGAAAATGGAGGCAACCACAACTAAAGCGAGCTCAGCGACCACACTTTGATAACAAAATGAAGATTTTTTTTTTCATGCTTAATAATTATTTATTTTCTGGTGGCATGGTAACTTCAATATATAATTTATAGGACACAGTCACGGCTTTGCAGTTGCTTCCTCAAAAGTATTAAACTCATACGAATCCAAGATTTCTAAAATGATAAATAAAATAGCAGGTACATAATGTAATAAATTACGTGAGTTCAAGTACTGTGCCAAAGTAAATGCATATGGTTGTAATATGCATGCTTATTACAACTTTCTTGATGGCAGCATCTTTATGACACAAAATATTCATAAGTTTGGTTAAATATATATATATAATTTTCAAAAATGTCGAATCCAATTTCTTTTGCTTTTTTGCAAAATGACAAATCAAATTTCTGAATTTCGTGATTCCATTTCTGCAAAATCTTCAGAAACAAGTGACATGTGTAGTTATACCACTAAAATTAAAGCCATTTCATTACCTGGTGTCCAATAGACATGATATGTAACTCACTCATGTGGGCATGATATATGCTCTTTCCCTTTCTACCTGTTGTTATGCAAACTCCATAGATGTATGTAAATCTTTCATCCGTTTAATGGCGAGTGGTATGGTTCACAAGATATCATGTGCAACTGGGCAAAAAACCAAACTCCCATCTCCCACTATATATTCCGCAACACACTGTGAGAGGTTGTAGACCTATCAAAAATGGAAGGTGGTGATGACGATGGACAATATGAGCAAGGTTTTAAAAACCGTTGAAAACTGTACGGTTTTCACGGTTTTTAACGAAACCATTCCGGCTCGGTTTCTCAAGTCAAGAGGTTTTCTCTAAAAACCATAACTAAGTACTGTAGCAAAAACATTTTTTGTTCGGTTTTTTAGTAAACAGCTCGGTTTTCATGCATTCAGTTTTTGCGGTTTAAACGGTTTCTTAAACCTTGAATACAAGGCTATTGTAACTCAAGAGATAGAATAATCCTACGGAACTGGGAGGCATCGAGAAGCCACGGTGACTCTAAGTAGTGTGTGAGGGCACAATAATCCTGTTGATCAGGAAAGATGCATGCACATATGGTGCATACCTTGCACCCAAGGTCTGACGGTCCCCGATGTCCTGAGATTAATCTTCGAATAAAGTATTGCACAATTCTGGTCAAATCACAAGGAGTTTTAATCGGGAGCATGAGAGACATCAGGATTTGTGGACATGTGACATTGCTGTTGGGAAACATTGTTCTCAGGCCAGAGCCGCGCGTACATTTGTCGCGGGATGATGTTTAGAATTTGCAACTTTTAGGAGCTTTCGAATGATTAAGCCGTTATAAAGCTTGTTCTGCTGAAAGTTAATTACTGACAGGGCCCATCGCATCGATAACTTAGTAATTATCTTGCAACAGAGATATGGTAGAAAATGGAGGCAACCATAAGTAAAGCGAGCTAGATGTGCAACCATAATATACTTTGTTTACAAATGAAGATCCTCTCATGCTCAATAATTGTTTTTTTCTTTTTGTTTGTTTACAACTGCCTCTATTTTTGTATTATTTATAATTTTTAGTATACTTTTATCTTAGAAAGCAGCAACAATAAAAAATAAAAAATCGAGGTAGTGTACTTTATAGGACGGTCACGGAAGTTTGCAGTTTCTTACTCAAAAGTATCAATCAAACGCGTTATAAATTAAAGGAATCTTAAACGAGAAAGAAAGTAGCATTTACATATAGAACGTAGCAAATTCCGGGAGTTCAGGTACCGATCCACAGATCCAATAACAATGCATATGCTAGTAATATGCTTCTTACACCTTTTTTGATGGCAGGAACTTTATGACAGCAGAAAACTTTTAGATGCATGGTTTGGTGAATATATCAATAAATAAACTCTAGAGTTGTATATTTGAGCAGTGAGCACCTACTACAGCAGACCAAGAAAGTAGTTGTTGCATGTCTTTCACATAGAGCAGGATCGAGAGCAAAATGAACGGGTTCTAGAATAGTGCATGAGTGTTGTTTGCATGTATCAAATTAGCCACCAACGTCTAGTGAGAGCGGGAGGCATTGAGAATCCACGATGAAGCGTTGGACAGCTATATGTTCATGCATCGGGTACATGCGGCACTTTTAGGGCACATGCTTCATTCCAATATGCGCCCATGGCCGCAGACATCAACTCGTGGGGGTGGGCTCCGGATCACGGACATCTTCACTATTACACCGCCGGCCCCACTCGCCTTTGACTCGCTACCATTCTTCATTAGGGATCGTATCATCACGCAGCCTACAGCACTAGAGTGACTCTTCCCCAGCTTTTAAAACTCAATAGAGGCATTGTTCTGGACTGATTGTTCTTTTTAACTCTGCAATCAAGAAAGACGACTCTACGAGCGATTCCATTAACCTCTGGTGGTGTCCAACACACGTACAAAATGATATGTAATGACACATATAAATGGACATGATCAATGATGCTCTGTCTGTCCCTCTGCCCGTTATTTGACAAACCATAAAGAGATGTAAAATTAGTGCTTTCATTTAAAAGCGAGACGTCCAAAAGATGTAGTTTTTGCTTTATTAATTGCGATCCCACAATTATTACGATTATACATATGTTGCCCACAGCCTGACACCAACGTGTGCTACTAGCTCGTGCATTCTACAACTGCCAAAGAGAATCACACACTACATATACTCAACAACAATGTAAGAGGCAGTGTAATAACATGGACGGGTCAGGATGCACAATATATACAAGCCTACAGTGACTCAACTATATAGCTACGGTAGTAGTATAGTTCTTTAGAAATGGGAGGCATCATTAAGCCAAGTTTAGCAGACATGACATGTGTTGCCACTTCTGTCCGTTTGGTGGATACACTCTTCTGGGAAGGAACAAAAACTTGCATAGGAATTAAGATCCCAAAGAAGCAAGATCGGACGGGCTGGTGATCTGTTACAAGAAGAAACGAAAACCTCGCCCGCAAGAACATCATCGAGGACACCACATATGTGATTTGTGGCACAAACGCTGATGAAGCGACACCGACGACCCTTCGGCTGCCCTCACGCGTGCAACTTCTGGTCCGCGATGTTGTATAATAGTGCTCCTGGTGCTTTGACAATAATGGAGGCTTTGGCGTGTCTAATAAATGGGATCAAATTATCTGTGCAAAATTTTGATGCTGCCAATATACAGTTGGGAAAACGGACTGCTTTGGAGCTCTGGTCAACCCGTGGAATTCGATTGATGAACAAAGATCAGCAGCCAAACTAATCCTGGATGAGATCAGGGTTACAGCTAGGAGTTTTAGTGGATTTTCTCCCTGAATCCCGGTGTCTGGGCCAAGGACCCACTTCCTTCTCCACAGCAGCCCAGCACGGCTCAGCTACTGCTTTCCCTCCTCTCTTTTTGGATCTTTGGTTTTCTACAAGGGCCACCTCCTTCCTTTCGTTTTGGGCTCAACTATACCAGCACGGCCTCGGCCCACGGCTACGTCTCACAGCAGAGCAATCCTCTTCCTATGCTGTGCTGAGCAATCCTCTTCCGGCTTCAACTCGAGTTTGTTCAGATATATGGGCTACAGCTAGGAGTTTTAGTGGGTTTACTTTAGCTTTGCTAACCTTTTCTCCCTCAATCCTGATGCATGGGCTGAGCACTCACTTCCCTCTGTCCACAGCAGCCCAGCACGGCCCGGCTACCAATTTCCCTCTCCTTTTTGGATTTTGGTTTTCTGTAAGGACCATCTCTTTCCTTTCCTTTATCGCGCCAACTGTACCAGCACGAGTCCGGCCCACGGCAATGTCGACGGGCTGTTTGTTTTAGATTCAGGCCGCTCTGCTCCGGCACTGTTTTTGTGTCAGATCCAGCCACTCCTGGGACGAACCGTCCTGTGCCATCACCGTCCGTCTCACAGCAAATCCTCTTTCTCCCTTCAAAAAAAAAAAAGAGCAATCCTCTTCCTCTACTCCGCTCTGCTGAGCAATCCTCTTCCGGCTCCGGGGGCGGGGGGTGGAAGCTACTGAGCTCAGTTCGCCCAAGGATGGATCAAGCGCCTAGGTCGTGGATCTAGCCTAGGCAGCCGTATGGCAATTTGGCCTCAGCTACTGATCAGGCTCAGTTCTCTTTGGCGGAGAGAGAAGGTGACAACAGGAGCCACATGCGTGAGAGATCTCCAAGCGGTTGTCCATTTGTGCTGCTGCAAAACAATTTGTTGCTCTGCGGCTCGACTGTTCTTGATTCGTTCATGAAGAAAGTCAGATGCCGTGGGGCTTAGAAGGGCTCAACGGTGGAGCTCGAGGTCCTTGCTGGAGCATCAGGGCGGCATATGCTTGCAAGCTCCATCCGTAGTCCTGTGCCGAGGAGTACCCCCGATAGGACACGCGCGCCGGGACTGGGATATGAGTGCTTCCGGTTCCTGGTCGGCGGACATGAGTGCTCATGCAAGGAGAAGGAGCCCTCATCCATTGCTTGCGTCCGACAGCTCCACCCCAAGTTACCCCACAAGCCGCTGCCGCTGCTCGCCATCGAGGGGCAGCAGACGGAATACCAACGGAGGCAAGGCATAGATGACATAAAACGTGACCGAGTGGTACATTTCTCAACACAGGAATCTTTCGTAGCTATTAAAGTGAATTTTAAGTGTTTCTAGTGGTAAATTTCTAAAATCAAGATCTTTCGATGTTAATAATCCAAGTTTTCCCTATCTTTTAATGTTATTATCCACTATCCTCTATTGGTCAAATTTATGGAGGTTGGACACCTAACCTATATTATTATAAACTCATTGCTTGATCTAATTGCACATCTTTGATCTTGTGATATTAATTTATTTTGAAGGCATTAGGTCATCTTTTTAGGGTATGGGAGTCTATATTAAAACTTAACTGAGAGATAAAATAGTGACTAGGGTTAATAGAAGCTAATAAAATTGAGGTACTTAATTAGCTGCAACCGTATTGACGGAATGGAAGTAAGATAAGTGGCATAAGAAGGAACATCAATTTTCAAACCAGTGGCGAAGGACGAAAGCACATATTTTCTCTGTTGTCCATTACAAAATGCATCTAATATTAAGAGTGTATAAGTTTCATATAATAGGGTAGAAGGAATTATTTCTTTTGATTGAGGCGTAGGTTCTGCTCACATGCTCACCCACATGCCCGTCGCCATTTTAAAATCAAAGCAGCAGCTTCCAGGCAATTGCTACACCCCTTCTAGGTAAGGTTTACAAAACCGGTGCAAACTAGACTGATTTTTCACGGTTTTCGGTAAACCGTATAGTAGGTTTGATTCATCGGTTTTCTTTCTAAAATTTAATCAATTTTAAAAATTTTAAAATAATTTGTAAAAATTATATAAAAAACTAGACAAAAAACTATAGATTTTGGTGGTCAAAGAGGTTGAAATATATCAAGTATGTTGTTCAAACAAATTGACGCAATGGAAATCCTAAAACAAATTTATAAAAGTACCCCTTATCCTCTTTCCTTTTCACTATGAACACTTAGCGGGTGTTTGGTTGGGTTTTTAGAACTATAAATTTTGCTAAAAGCTAAAAGCCCAATCAAACATCCTTCCACTCAAAGCAGCTGCGAGTGAAAGCTGGCTTTTGCCCAATACAAATCCCAAAGTCACTCAGACCCAGCTTTCACTAGCTTTTAGTTGTGGGTGAGCAATACTGCCGGCTGTCGCCAACGAGCTCCACTATCATCGCTGATGACCCGCTGCCGCCGGTGAAATTCGCCGCCGCCGCACAAAGAAGAAGAGGAGAAGGGGGTGCTGCTGGTCATCACGTGAGGAGGAGGGTGCTGCCGGCCGCTCCCGAGCTCCGTGCGCGAGCTCCGCCGACGGCCCATGAGCTCAGCGTGCGAGCTCCACTTGCCGCTCCCGAACTCCTTGTCGGCTGTCGTGCCTCTAGCCTCCGATGCGCAGCGTGCTCCATCGGCAGACCTCGAGCTATGCCTCGTCGGAACGTCGCCCCTCGCTAGTCTCACCCGTCGTCGGCCCGTTGGAGAAGAGGAGATGAGGGAGAGAGAAAAATTTGACAAGTGAAATCCACATGTCAGTGAGAAAAGGACAGAGTTTAGTGGATCCACTGTTACAACCAAACGACTTTTTCCTGGCTCGCTGGCGACAGCTCTTTTTTTACGGCCACACCTCACAGCAAGTTGCTTTTCCCAAACACACCCTTACACCACTCCGAACTGCTTCGTCCCACAGTTCTCCTTCGCACGCAGCACCTCGGCAGGAGGAATCCGGCCAGATCCATGGCTGTCGGGCAAGGAGGAAGAGGTGGAGCGCGGTGGGGAGTGGCTAATCGGTCGACAGGTCCGGCTAGCCGACCGATTAATCAGTTAGCTGTGCGCGTAGGAAGAGTCGGGCGCGGCCGAGCGGAATCGGGGCCAGGTATGGGCTAGCCGCGCGGCTTAAGCGGCTAGCCAGAGGGACCAGCGGCTAGCCGAGCCCGGGCTGCACCGCCGGCGTGCGTGGCCTGCGCGGCCTGCGAGCGGCTAACCGGTCTTTTTGCTCCTCATTTTTACCGGATGTTATGCTTGTTGCTTTGATCTGTGCTAGTAACATGGAGAAGATAGCAGTACGTAATACATTTGTTGCCATTGAAATTCATACCGAGTTCTGAAAATACGGACAATGTTCATCATACGGCCACCTTTTTGTGAAAATCGATCGGCAAACCAAAAAAACCGATAGGTTTACCGATGAAACCGACCGGTTTACCGTTTTCAAATCGTGCAAAATCGTTTGAATTTGTTTTTTTTTATGTCGACTGGTTTTCAACCGATTTTTTCTGGTTTTCGATCAAACCGGTGCCGTCCGGTTTTTCCTGCTTCATTGGTAAGGGAAACCTTGCTACCACATTGACTGCAATTTAACAGTTGACTCCGGAGCTCGAAGACTTACGAGATCAAGCCATGAGTCTCAACCTGCTCTGTACTCCAAATTTTTTTTTTCATCCCTTACGTGTCATTGTTGTTACAATATTTAAATGAAATCTTGTGATTAGGCAGTTCAACTTATAATTATTTATGTTAGTGTCCATCATATCCGTCCTCTATTGGTCCATAATATGAAAACACACATATATGCTACATTATATTCATCTAATAGTCAGTCAAAAAATTAACTGATTGACGTAAAACCTAAGAGCAGAGAGGTTGGACGGACCATCACCATCACCAACTCAGAATTTTAAGTATATATAGTATAGATAAATTCATTTCTTAATCTAATTGCACATCTTTAGCCTTGTTGTAGTAATTTAGTTTCATTTCATTAGGTCATCTTACGGTATGCAAATCTACATTATAACTTAACCGAGAGATAAAATAGTGACTAGGTTTAATAGAAGCTAATAAAATTGAGGCATTTAGCTGCAACCGTAGTGATGAACATGAGCAGCATAGAAGGGAGAGAGAAATTTTCAAACCCATGGCAAAAGAGGGAAGCATATATTTCCTCCTTTGTCAATTAGAAAAAATGGAGGTAATTATTTTTTTATAGGAAACAAGGGAAAAGTGTATATGTTTAATAGGTTATAATTAAGGAATTATTTCTTGTGATTGACGGCTCACATGGTCCTCCACATGCCCACTATTTTAAAACCAAAGCAGCAGCTTCCAGGCAATTGCTACATCCCCTATCACATTGACTCCAAATTTAACAGCTGACTCCAGAGCTCGAAGACTTAGGAGAGAGCCATCTACAACCTGCTCTGCACTCTTGTAAATTCCTGTGATCTATCCAGACTTCGGCTGCTTCGGTTTCCTTTCAACGCTTTTACAGGTGATTGTTTTTCTTCTTATGCTTCCCTGTATGTTACATCGCCTTAAAGATAACAACAGTTTTAGAGAAAAAGTATATATTTTTCCTCTCATTTTTATGGGCATTTAATTGCAGATTGCAGTACCTATATATATGTACCCAGCGTGTTATTGACAGTAGATCGTTCTGATCGATCTCTATTGTTCAGGGATTGAATTTTGGTCTAAAATTCTGAAATCCAGGAAAGCAGGGGGAGCACACTGTAAGAATTTGGAGCATTAGTGTCATTCCAAATGGAGAATCAACCAGGTCACCCTGATCAGCTCGGGATGGCCGACTAAGGGTTTCACCCATTTCACTTCACTCTTGCTGTCAACGCCGAGTATGGCACAGCACAATGCCGGTTTTCCAGTCAATACAGAATGGATTCCGATTCCAAGCTCGCTATCTCATGTACTAGAGATCGGTAGCGCATCTGCAGACACAACTTATGATGGCTACAACTGGTTGAGGCACGGACAGCAGATAGCCCCTGATGCAGGATGCCAAATGATTCACTACAAATGCGCCCAGGCAAACTGTGGAGTCCAAAAATCTGTGACTTCCACTACTGATGGTCAAATTTTGGAGACTGTTTACAGGGGTAGTCATAACCACTCACGTCGATTAGAAAGGTCCTCCGAAGATGGCCATACTGGAAACCACCTATCAGGCTCCCAAGGTTATGTGCTTCCTGAGGTACCTGCATCATCAGGGACCTTAATGCCTAGGGCTGGACAGCAAGAGCACCAACTGTCCACTTCAAGCGAGAGTGAGGAAGAGGATGATAGCGAAGCAAGGGCCAGCGAAGATTTTGCTGGTGGTGCCAGTGCAAGAGAAAGGTATTATTCTTTTTAGTCGGATTGAAGAAAAATTGTTTCTTTAAAAAATTTTATGTTAACTCTCTCGACTCGGCTTGAAGTAAACATTTCCTTCATTTGGCAGACATGTGCAAGCTCCAGCTGAACAAACCGTCGGTGGAAACATCCAACGAAAGTATGCAACAATTTTCACAAAACCTGCTCCTTCTGTCTCTCTCTTCTCTTTCATTTCGTTCTACTCTATACGCAAACAAGTTGTGGTCCATATGTAGAGTATTAGTGTAGTTACTGTAGAAGTTCATACCTCTGCCAAAGAACTGTGCAAAATAACTGACAGATAATTTCCAACTCCTTCTGTGGGGAGATAGCCTCTTATTTATTCTTGATGTTTCGTGAAGTAAAAAAAAAATGATAAATGGGGACTAGTGCTAGTGGGAACATGAGAGACTATGAGCTACATAATAATTTAATGCCTCTATTATACAATACACTTATATGATAAATGAATGTTGGTCTCAGTTTTGCAATAGGGGGATAATGAACAGCCATACGCGCATCAGTCAATGCAGATATCGTTTGTGAAACATGACTCCCTCCGTTTGTGAAATTATGTCGTTTCCCACAGCAGAATTGAATTGAAACATAACTAGCTGCCACTGTCCAAACGTCATTATTGCAAAAACAGAGGAGTATCTGTTACGAAAATCATATGATTGGAATAATATAATCATAATAATAGTCCTAATGAGAAATATATATAGAATTCCCATGTAAGGCCATGGTCCCTAAAAAAGTTTGATATCATGGCTAGCAATAAAGTCATTGTTACGAAAATGATAAGACAAGTTGGATCATATTTTGAATAGGTCTGGGTATGAGTCCCGGTCTAGCAATGTACATTTTTTTTATTGCAATTCTAAAGATTCGTTGCCTGGTAGCAGTTTCCTATGAAAGTTAGGTAAGCTGACATTCATGAAACTTGATATTCCGAATATCTCTCGTGCCAGTAAAAGAAGATCAAAGTCCATGGTGTGGAAGGAATTTACTGCTGTCATGAAAGATGGAAAAATTCAAAGTGCAGAGTGCAGACATTGCAAAAAGTGCCTTAGCGGTAAAACTTCATCAGGAACAAGCCATCTCCGTCGACATCTAAGGATATGCCCTGCACGACCTGGAAAAGGTAGGGTGCAGAAACAACAGTCATCTTCACATCCTAACACGTATGTGGATAAGCACTCAAAATTTGATCAAGACAAGTCTCTTGAACTTCTTACAAGGGCTTTTGTCTCCGAGCTTTGCTCCTTTTCATTGGCAAGCAGTCATAATTTTAGGCAATTTATAGCTGGCATCTGTCCAACCTATGATTTGGCATCGCAAAGTGCTGTTGGACATAAGTTTCTCGATATTTTTCAGAACGAGAAGTTGAAGCTGAAGGAGGAAATAGCACTCACGCCTGGGGGTGTTTTGCTAGCAGTTTCTGATTGGGTTTCTGGATGTAAACACTTCGTATCATTGACAGTACATTTTATTCATAAAGAATGGAAGATGAATAGAAAAATGATTAAATGTTGCTTCTTGAGAGATGAGATCCTCAAAGCTCAAAACTACCTCAGCATGTTTCCTGACTCGAAATCCTACATCGATAGAATGGTTAATGGTAACAGCACCAAGGCTGTGGTACCTATAATAAAAGAAGCTGTACAATACTGGAGCCTTGAGCAAAAGATTTTAGGAGTTACATTTCACAACTCAGTGGGTGATGCTGATATATTGGGTTTGGAGGAAAATCTTACAGGACAGAATTATCTTCTCGCAAAATGGAAATTATTAACTTTGCCTTGTATGATAGATGTGCTTCGTAACCTTATTTCAGGGTACGATTTTGTCTGGCAAACATGTCTGTACTGGTTTCAGTACATGACATGTTCCCCACAGCGTAGGGAGAAATACAGGGAGATTGTTTCACAGCTGCGCGTGAAGAAACCCTGTTTTGGTTCAAAACAGTGGATGTTCACTTACCACTTGTCAGAGGTCGCACTGCAGTTTAACAAGGAATTGCCAAATCCTGGTCATATGGATTCACGAACATATCCATTGAAGCCATCCTGTGAACAGCTAGCAGCAACAGAGAACTTTTGCAGTGTTGCTTGGCCGATTTACCACACAATTAAAGAGATTTCCAGTCCTCGCTATGTGACTTTGAACTCATATTTTGACCCAATTTTGAAACTGAAGATGTCTCTGTTGGGATGGTCCGAAAAGGCCGATATCGAAAAAGTTATCAATGTCAAACTAATGCAAGAGAAGTTTGACAAGCTTTGGAAGAAGTGGTATCTCTGGCTGTCTTTAGCTGTTGTTCTTGATCCAAGATATAAATTCGTTTCTCTTGATAATCGCTTCAAAGAAGCTTTTGGTAGTGGTGCCAAACAGTACATCTTTGAAGTGCATGGAAAGATGTATGAGCTCTTTACACAGTACTTGTGTTATGTTGATCGGAGATGTGATGAGCACTTAAATCAGAGAAACAATGATTTATTGTTCAATACGCATGGTAGTGTGGCGGTGCATGACAACACCAGCCAAACGTATACTATTGAGCAAGCATCACAAGGGGAATTGGGAGAACTCTTTAGATATCTTCAAGGAAATCTTGTTGATCTAAATGTCCCTTTCGATATCCTGAAATGGTGGAAGGATAATGCTTCAATCTACCCAACTCTAGCCAGGTTGGCTCGTGACATCTTAGTCATTCCTGGATCAACGGTTTCTGCTGAGTCTGCATTTGACGAAACAGATGCAAGGGTGAGCCTGCTTGTCAATCAGAAAATGAACCCTGAAGTAGTTGAGGCCCTCATCTGTACTCAAGATTGGATCACATCTTCAGGTGCATCTTCTCATTCTCTTCAACATATTGCTGACTCCTTTAGCCTTACAGTTCCTGTAACGTATAAATTAGGGGCCAATTTCCTATGTGTCACTGCAAACTCGTATAATATGGTATCTGCTATCGTATAAGGAAAATATGGTATACGTCATCAGTTTTGCAAACGTTAATGTTTTGTATCATTATTGTGAATTAATCGTTAGCCAGGACATGACAACCAACCCACACAGTTTTGTAATATTATCTATTCCACTTGCATGGATAATATTTTTGGTTTTTTTGCATGTGACCAAAGAGAGCTCTTAACATGTTTACATATTACAGATGGCATAATATTTATTTACATGTCAAAAAATATGAAAATGTTTATACATACAAGTGACATATATAATATTCTAAAATCTGAGTACTTATTCGGCTGCAGTGACCCTTCCATATGACCGTCACGTCCTGCCTAATGTCAGCCTCTTTAGCACAAAACAATAAGATTTGTAAAAACAGTGGCATACACCATATTTTATTTTTTGTTATAGCAAATACCGTATTAGACGAGTTTGCAATGACATACAACAAATTATCTCATAAACTAATGTTACTCTATCTGACAAACAGAAATAGGTGATGAAGAAGGAGAAAAGAGAAATGTACCTGATTTTCTTCTTACGATGGTAAACTATTCACACTTACATGATTTATTTACTTATGTCTGTACATATTTATTAAAAAGGGGGAAATAGTTCTTCAGATAAAAGGTGGTTTATGGCACAGGATTTGCTATTTTTTTTTTTTAGAAATAGCACACTGACAAATTTAGTGTATTTTGTTTGCCCCTCAAAAAAAAGTGTATTTAGAAACCACACCGTCAGGGAAGGTGGAAAGAAAATTTTCAAGGCAATAAGGATTATGCTCGTTATGCATACTACATTCGATCTTGGATTTTGAACAATGACGATGCAATGCCTTATTACAAATTCATGAAACATCTTAAGGAGTTTCTTGGTTTTGAAAAAAATGGAATATAGTTCAAGCCTTCAAGGGCATAATAATCTTTTACCTCACTTCCGTTTCTTATCTAGTAGTAGTATCCTAGTGTCAATACTTTGTTTTTGCAGGATTGCTGCCAAGTCAGTGACTTGCAGCCACAACCACAATTTTGTTTGTTGTCCAAAAGTAAACATTCCCTAGAAGATTAGAAGCGGAGTTCAAACCTTGGTTGACTAGCTTTTCCTAATAAGGGGATTGCCATCTGAGCTAGCTCCCCTATGCATATATATTATATATAGGAAGTTCCATAGTCAAGGATAAAACAATAAGCCTCTAGTAGATCACTTGAATTTCGTTGACAAGGCCTCATTTTCATCCATCATATATATAACGTGATAACATATTTTTGTCCATAGCCAAACCAATATCACTTTCGTTTTTAATTATTCTTTTTGTAGTAGGTTAATATGTAAACACCAATTGCACAAGACTTATATAGCATGGCTTAGACGCTTAGTTTTTATGACCGGTGCATTTTCTTAACTCAAAGAAAGAAATGCTCATTGTCCAATCCAAAATATGAATATTAAAAAGAATACATCCCAGAGATAGCTCAGCTGGGTTAATAAGTTCCTTGCGTGATAGAATCTTTGACTTAGTACAGGGTGTAGAATTGATGGCTAAATTATTCTTAGAGAGGCATGTGGAGGGTTCATCCATCTATAGATTTCTCTTCGAGTCTTGAATGCTTATGTTCACAGGGACAGGGATCTATGTGCATCCATGCAAATAAGGTCAATCTGTGTCTTGCAAAAAAAAAAAAAAAAAAAAAAGGAAAAGTGATAAATTCAAAGAACCACCGTATTCAGAAATGGGCCTCCTTATTGTCCAATTATGTACAAGTTTCAATCAGTTTTCCCATACTTTCCTCCTCTGTATTAATTTAACAGTTTACGCAAAATGTGATTACAAAATCTGGTCATGGTAATCTCATCCGAATTTAGTGACGTATCAAAGAACAGAAAATGTTAATGGGGTGGAAAAAAAAACATTTTTGTCTTATTACGGGTTATGAATTCTCCCTCTCACCTTTTATGTACTCATTGGTCCCTTTTTTCTACATTATACAGCCTCCAAGGTTTTCACCGGTTCGGACACATACGACAAGTGGTTCAGCCTCATCTGAATATTGAACCTTCTATGTAACTCACTTTGAATGCATCAATGTCACGTGTCCGGAGTCTAAAATGTAAGGCTATTGTTATAATAAGCATATTGTTGCTGCAATATTACTTTCTCTCAGCTGTTTCAGAGCTAGTAACTAAGTGAGAGAAAAAACAAATTATGTGTTGACTATCAAACTTGTGTAGTTTTCTGTGTGGATGCTTGTAGTGTTTTTACTTGTCGGCTTATATATTTGTATTATTTTAATGTGACAAAAAGGATAAGCAATACTACTGCTAGAATCCAGCAATATGCTTGAGCAATGAGCGTAGGAACACTTTGCTTGTTGATTGTTTACATATACATATGCATAGCTGTGTTTTGGTGCTAATAATTTCTAATGATCGAGCATGCTTATATCTCCTTTACTGATCATTGGATAGAGCAAGTAAACGAAGCATTGAGGTCTATCAGAGCTTTAACTTGTTATTTGACTTGTTTCATTCAATTTAAGTATTCACACAAATAAGACTTCTTCCTTTATCTCGAAGTCCCCTTAATTTATGACATGCTCTATCATATATTGTGGTATAATTTACTTTATGTTTGAATTTTGAAGTATAAAAAGTTGACACATTGCAATTTTGCATCATTTATATATAATCTTCTTTGATATTATATGAAGATAGTGTGGCTAGATATATGTGGTAAGTGCAGCAACCCATTAATGATACAACAATGGTTTTAAATACCTCTATGAAGATATCGACATATATACAACATCATCATCGTTGTACACGTACATGTTGTAAGCCCAAGAAGTGAAATAGCTATTGAAGATCACACCACACTAACAATTATTCGACAACAATCCACACGCTTGGCTTCTCTATAGGAGAAAACAATGCGACTAATTTATACCATCATTCATGATTGTCCAACACCTACTGATGCTAGATCTTGGAAACCCAGATCATCGTTGTGGTCATGCTGGCTATAAGCGTGGCCGCAATGAGAATATACAGGAGGACAAAGGGATACTTGGCATGGCGAGTGAGAGCCACTGTTGTGATCAATATGAGAAAGAGGCTGAGAAGGATGGTGAACAAGAAAAGGAAGCCTATGACTCTGGCTGCTGCTGTGTGGCTGGTTGCATCTGGATTATCATAGGGCCCGAAAAAGGAAAAAATCAAGGTGAAGATGCCGCCACAGTTGAGGATCATGGACGAGAAGTCGAAGATCCTGTCCTGATATTTCCTTATTATGGCTCATTCGTCGTCGTCATCGTGGTGGTCGATCATTTTTTGCTGCCCGGGCCAAAGCATGTGGTGGCAAGCAAGGACGGCGGCACCTGCGGTGATTAGTAGTGGCAACAAGCCCAGAAGTGCGTAGGCATAGACCCTGTCTAACGAGATGAATATGGCGACTGTCATCACAGACAGGTTACATGACGAGAGGTAGACGAACACCCTTCTTCCCCACTTTGGTTTGTTGGCAGCGTTGTACGAGTAGAAGTCAGCGCACAAGGCGGCAGCGAGGGTCATGGAGATGACTATTGGATCAATGTACCCTGTGGAGCGGAAGGACGCCAGAAGGAACGCAACGAAAATGCAGATAGCGAAGCACACGGCCTTAAGCGAGTATTTGCAGCAACGTTCGTGCTGGTCGGCGATCTCATCGTCGGTTGCACCGTTCATCATCATGTGGGCATAGAGGACCTGTTCATTCATTCATTCATTCATTCGTTCGGAAATAATTAAGAGAACAAAGAGATCATATATATATATATATATATATATATATATATATATATTAACGAAGGATATGGAGAAAAAAGACTGCACCGTCGAGATGCGGTTCACAACATTGGCGAAGCAGAAACCAACTCTAGTGGTGTCTGTCAACAGCAGGTGATCTATCTCATCAGGTTCAGGCAGATTATTGTTCTTGTTGTTGCCTCCAGCTGATTCATGCGGTCGAGGCTCCGATACCTGCGTGCTGTCCTTTATTATTGATTAGGGAGTTACTACTACCATCTCACACGTTGACTTATAAGATTAAAGTTGTTACCATGCATGTCCGTTGTGATAGCCTCTAGCTTGTTTCAATTATTCATGATCTAATTCAAGAGCAAACAAAAACCCACAGTTTAATTTCCTACACTACCACACTAGTACTTAGGAAAACTTCATGAACTAGTACGTACGTACAAGGTGCAAACACGAGCGCAGCAAGCACATTGATGATATGAGACGAGGAGAGAAGGTTATATTCGGTACCTTATGACAGGCGACGGATTTTTCTGCCGCCGACATCTCATCATCAGGTAGGCTTCCCGCCGCCGGCTCCTCCTCCGACTGATTCCGGCCGACGTTCAAGTGCTCCGGCGAGGACACCATCAGCTGCAACCCGCCGCGCTCACCCTCCGACATGTGCGCAGAGATTAGTAGCTTGTCGAGATCTAGTTTATGGAATGATAAGCCAAGGAAGGAAGGTTGTTGCATTATCTAAAAACAAAAAAATTAAATTATATATAAAAAAATTAAATTATATACTGCATAGGCGCGCAACGCGCGTGCACCGGGCACCAAGCGGTCGGTAGAGGTTAGGCCGCTTATTAATATAACCACTAGTATCGCAAGCAAAGATAATTGATCTTAAGGCATCCGCAAGAAACTATAGTCATCCATAAACAAATTAGAGTTAGAGAAGACAAGAACATTCCAAACTCCCGCTTGGCTAGCCATACAAAGTTTCCATCGCCCAAGTTACCCTAATTAGAAACTATGTCACACAGGGGTTAACAAGCATGATCAGCGCTCAAATAATCACCGAACATTTCTGACAAGGGCAATCATGCCAAGACTGTCGGGAGCATGTTTTTCATTCAGAAGGGAGAAAAAGTCGAATAGAAACAAGCAAAGATAGCATAGAGAAGAACCAGCTCATCCACCAGATCAATCATGCTACACTCCAGCAAACCAGCTACAATGGTTGTGCACTGACGACATAGAGAACATTCCAACTCTTGCTTGGATAACCATACATGATTTCCACTTTCCAAGTTACCCTAATCAAAAACTGTGCCACAGTTTTGATCAGTGCTTCAAAAATATCCATGGCGTTGCATATCACCGAACTTAAAGAGTTACAAATGAAACCAAATAAATAACTCGATACTAGTCATTGCCCTAGAACTCATCATCCTCGGAGAACTCATCGTCCCAAAAGAACATGTCACCACCAAAGAACTTGCCATTCTCAAAAAACGCATCATCCCCACAGAACATGTCATCACCCCAAAGCTCATCATTACCCCAAAACTCCAGTTCTTGCCTTGCAAGCTCTTTCATTATCTTGTCGCTACGAAGATCTGGTAGAAATATCAAACAATGAATGAGAGCATAGATAGAGATCAAGCACAAAATATCTGAGCTTTAGTAGACAGAATAGCTTGTGTGCCGATTTTATAAAGCACTAGCCATGAAACACATCAAGTGATGGTACATCTAGAGTCATTCCAATTTGCCTTTCATGGACATTGGACAGTCTACTGCACCAGTAAATATTACACTGACATTGTAAATAAATAAAAAAATTATATATGTAATGCAGAAATGGCACTCACCAGTGCTTCCAGTACGACGAACAAAAATCTTCTCAACCGGCACACCATTAGCCCTGAACAAATGTGCCACCTTATGTACTCTGACATCATCCTTGGAGCATTTGATCTTCACCATTTGAAGGTGTTTGCAAGCAAACGACCTTCCCTTTGGTTTGACACTGCCTTCCAGTGGCCTTTTGGTTTTAAAACTCTGTTCCTCCAGAGCAACAAGATTATTAATAAGCACGTCCATTTGAGTACAAGAACTAGACAAGGAGTCATACCAATTTGAGTTCAAGAAAAAGCCTCTCCAATTTGGGTGAATGCTGTAGCAAGAAAATCAATACATCAAAGTCAGCACTCATGCACCATTCACCAAGGGACAAGGTCTTCAGGTTGCTAAAACTTGGACACGTTTTCAGCTCTCGGTTCAGAATCACCTTCAAAGGAAAAAATGAGCTTTGAGCAAGAGCAGCAGTAATTAGTTGAGATTCATATTATGCATGTAATCAACATACAGGGAAGAAAAATTAGAACTTAGTGATGTACTACAAGTGCATAATCAACTAAAATAGGACACATCTTTAGTTTCCACTTTTCTGTACATGGTGATTTTCCAGAAACTAACATCATGACACAAGATTTGTAAGATCAAATTCTGTGCTAATACATGACAGAAATTAATTATATGAGGAGTTACACTATTGCAAACTTGCAGTCATAAACAATGATCAATAGCGTTCCTTTTGAGAAATATACCTTTTGCAGGCATTCAATGGGAAAACAAATTCTTCTCTGTATCAAGACACTTCCAAAAGTAATCCGCATGTATTATACCCAGGGATGAAATGACGCAAATATAGGAGTAAATTGTGGAAATTTGTGCATTAGGCATCCGGCGACAAGAAAAAATAAATAGGATTTTTTTTGGTAACGGTAAATACCGCCCATACTGCTAACTTAAGTACGATTTGATTGAAGAAATAAGAGAAAGAGGTTATAACACAAAATAATGAGGGATGTATACTACTATATACTGAGAAAAAAGACATGATCGTAAGAAATGGTGATAGCTATACCTCTCCAGCATCAGCTAGTAGCTCCAACTTGTAGCATTTGAAAGGCTCTGTAGAACATTATGGCCACCTATGATTTCGTTATCAATGCCAGAACTTTCATCGTAGCCACTGTGGTTACCATGTTTACTGGAATCGGTGCTATCATCATTGAAACCATACTGATCACAATCTTCTGCAAGCTCACTATATTCATAGGTGTTGTCATCACTATCAATGTCAATGCCATACTCATTACGATCCCTGTGACTAATCCATCCTTCTAGAGGGGCACCAGATCCATATCCAGACTTGTTCTTCTTATTGCCCTTTCTGTTATCATCATCATCATCAGTGGTTTCATCCAATTCATCTTTGCTGAAATCTTCAAAATCAGCACTGAAGGAGTAATCATCGTTTATGATAGTGGCTGATACAAGAGATGCCATGTTCTTAAATGATGGAGCTTGGGTGATTGGTGACATGCAGCGCAGCTGTACAAGGTTTGGAGCAGCAATAGACAATTTTCACATTGATCTGGCACTTGAACAAGGTTAAAACCTTCAGAGAGGCAGATGAAATCTCATGGCCAGTAATGGAGCAATCCTTAAGAATCAGTTCTTCCAGAGACGGGCAATTCGATGCAATCTGTTTGAGGACTTTGCCATCCAGAAGGGCATAGGACAACTTCAATACCTTGAGGTGGGAAGAGACAAATGCCGTGTGCTCCAGCCTCGCTAAGCCGTCACGATGTCCAACAAGGTGAATAACTCGAACCCCACGCTTGATAGCAGCACGGACCCACAGCTTGGAATCCTCTTCCTCATATGCGCCATCAACGTTGCTGGAACGCAGGCGGAGCGTGTCCAGGGAAGACGCATTGCGGCGCAAGGAGAACTGGCGCACGAAGTCAGGAAAGTCTTCCGGCGTCTCCCCATAGTCATCCTGGCCGACACGGAGGTCGATGCAGGGCACGGACGCCCAGAGATCGCCACCGCCGGGACAGCACGCAGGTTCGCACCACCTCCCAGGCCTTGAGGTACGACATGATGTGATGCAAGAGCACGTCCGGTAGCGCACTGAGGCGGTCGGCGTTAGGGTCGGGGTAGCCTCCCCCCTGCCCGTGGGACGCACCACCGCCGGCCCGATTGACTGCTACCCATCGCTTGGTGGTCTTTGGGGGCAACACGCGTTGAGTAAGGGGAGCGTCCTGGCGAGAGCTGACGCGGTCGGCGGCAGGGGCGCCTCCCCCGCGCCCGCCGGACGGGGCCGCTCCCCCCGCTCGGTTCACTGGCACTCACCGCTTGGTGGCCTTAGGCGGCCTTCCGTCGAACAGCTGCGCTGCGCGGCCACGACGGCCGGGAGCAGCAGCCTCACACCAGAGATTTCGCACCGGAATTCCTGCAAGAAACGTAAGTGAAGGGGGTCGTAAACCCACGGCAAGAACTGCTGCGAATTCGGTTCTTGTAAAGATTCTCTGCCGATCCGGTTAAGATTTTGTAAGACAAACTAAAGAAAGCAAAATCACAGAAACACAAAAACAGGAGGAGACGAGTCGAGGAAGAGGAATGGATCGAACTTACAGCAAGAAAAGATTTTTGTCTGACGATCTTGAAAAAGTTATGGTGGGCGTGGGCGTTCGCCTTCGGCAGTCCAGCTACGAAAGTTCGAAATGGTGTGTAGCAAATAGGAACAGGCGGCGCGGCGACATCTCTGCAACTGCAATTTAGCGATCCGAATGGGCCTAGAAAATTCCGCGGGCATACATTAGGTCAGGTGGGACTAATATGAGCCGGGCCATTAGAAAGTCCCGTTTGCTGCTGCTGCTGCTTGTCGTTTTGGGCTTGGCTTAATAGTAAATCTACTGCTTCGACCTGTGTTTCGAATAATAGTGGCAGTAAAACAGTTCCACAGATATCCTAATTTATTACAATACAATTACTAATACATTCGCTGACAGGTAATATGCCTGTGTAGCCATGTGTTTACACAACTTCACCTCAAAATCGTAATTAAGAAAAATCTATGACGGTTCAAACATTCCACTGAATCATAAGATGTGCCAACTGAGTAAGGGATCCATGATTACATCTATTTTTGAAATAACAATACTAATACGTAGTTGAAATTCAACCTGAAGAACCAAAGGAAAAGGAAGAAAAAAAAAACAGTACTACAACCCAAGGTACTACGGAGTCATAGCGTTCTTCCAGTGGAGCCAGGAAAGCTTTGCATATATTGAAGGCCATGAATCCTTGCCAGTCTGATGCCTTTACATGCGAGTGCCTACAAAAGTGATGTTGTAAATTATCAGGCAGAGCTGACAGCTGAGATGTAGTAGTAAAAAAATAGTACTCCCTCCGTTTTAATTTTCTTGTAGTTAGGACAACATAAGTAGTGCAAATTTGCACTAATTTGTTTGTCCTAACGGCAGGAAAAATAAAACAGAGCATATAATGAGACATCTTATGCATTTACATTTTCTAATAGGGTCCACAGTCACGCATCTCGTTGATGGTAATTTCCCTCTGCAGCTTCAAGTTAAGAAGGCCTGGAATAAATATTATAAACTTAGTTAATGTAAATATTACAGGAACAGACAGTAAGAAAAATTATGATATGCAAACATGTTGATGAAAAAGGTGCTATTGTAACAAAAAAACAACTAATAATTTGTTGTCATTCATTTAAACTTCAATAATTTTTTTGCAATAGAGTATACTTTGCCCTTTCACCTTTTCAACAATATTTATATGACAAAAGAGCTAGTAGTGGTGGTGCACAATCATAAGGGGTTAGAGACATGGACAGAATCTACTCACGAAAACTCCCACTCCGACGCACAAATATCTTCTCAAGTGGTACACCATTAGACATAAAAAGCTGCGCCAACATATGGACTCTTGGATCATCCTTGGTGCATCTGATCTTCACCATTTTAAGGTATTTGCAAGCAAAACATCCTCCTTTCGGCTTCATACTTCTTCCCAGTGCCTTCTGGATGTCGAAGTTCTTTTTGAAGGAGCAAAACAGAAAATCAGCTGATTAACCATCGAAAAGAATATCTTCAAACAAGGATACATGCATTCAGAAACAGTGAATACCATTTCAAGTTGAAGAAAAAGCTTCTCTAAGTTAGGTGAATGCTGAAGAAAGAGAACCATGATGTCAAAGTCAGCACCAGTACTGATACACCACTCACCAAGGGCCAAAGTTTTCAAATTTCTAAAAGTTGGACAGCTCATTGATTCTCTCCTTAGAATAACCTTTACATACGAAATAGAAGTAAGTTAATTAAAATATACTGAAAGAACAAACAATAATAATAACCCTATGAGGATGCATGTGTACAGGAAGCTATCAGTCCACCAGAATTTAGGCCGATGACGCTGAAAAATGACATGAGACCATGAGGCCAGAAACAAAATCAAAATTAAAATAACAACCACCAAGCCTTAAGCTATTTTGACAGCATTGCGACAGTAGGCTTTTGTTTTAGTAGCCAGTTGAATCAACTAATCTATTTTGATTATATATCAAACATAAAGTGTTATTGATCTGAAATAAGAACTCACATTTTCTTTGTTCAAGTCAATCATGACACACAAACCAGACTTTTTTTTTTGAAACCACAAGCCAGAAGTTGGAACCATAATATACTGCTGAATCAAACATCCACCATGGAATAGATTGTGAATGCTACAATGCAGTAGAGAAAAGCCAATTTTTATTGCTAATAGGATGAGCACAATATCGAGTAAACAGAGTAATCACAACATTCTAATTCGATATTTTTTCAGCAAATAGCCATTTGTACTTAGTAAATCTAATTTTAATCCATATGTGTTTAATATTGCATGTAACACCTGAAATGTGTGAAATATACGCACCAGATTGCATGCAAATCATGGAAATAAAATGGTACAGCATGAATACAAATGAGCTCAGCAATGAAACTTAGGATTATACCTCTCCTGAATGACTTAAGAGATCTAAACATCGAGCATTTGAAAGGCTCTGAAGAATATTTTGGCCACCTAATTTTCTGTAATCATTGATCACATGCTTTGAACTGCAACCATGATATTTATTTCCCTTGCTGCCACCAGAGATGTCATCATCTATTCCAAACTGCCTAGCCTCATAACCATTTGCAATCTCGTTATATCCATAGGTTTCACTATCACTATTGATATCACTTCCATAATCATAATCATCCTTGATGCCACTAGAATAGCGATCATTATAATCATCAGGATAGCCATAATTATCACTCATGAAATCATCACTGTCATCAGAAGCAGCGACATTTTTACCACTAAGCTTGAAGTGCCCACTGTTGTTGTCATCATCTTCATCACTAGTTTGAGGAAAGTCATCCTCCTCTTTGTATTTCTCGAATTCACGACTCAATAAAGTGTCATCAACCATGACACTAGCCGTGATCAGCGACCCAAAGTTCTTAAACAGAGGAACCCACTTCTCGGGTGCAATGCATCTCAGAGACACCAGGTTTGGGGCATCAACCGAGAGGTTCATAGTGATCTTACACTTGACCATGGCCAAAGTCTTCAGAGAGGCAGATACAATCTCATTGGCCCCAACCACGCAGCACCTGAGATCCAGTTCTTCCAAAGAAGGGCACCGAGAACAGAGCTGCCTGACGAACTGATCATCCAGCTCAGCGTATGACAGTTTCAAGATTTTAAGGTGGCGAGAGACAAAGTCCCTGTGATCCAATTCCATATGCTCGTTTAGATGTCCGTTGAGCTGAATAACGCGAGCCTTCCGTTTGATCGCGCAACGGATCCACATGCTCACATCGTCGTGGTCAGAATAGTCATCGTCCTCACCAGGCGAGCGCAGCCGGAGCGTGTCCACGGGCACCACAATGTCCCGGGCGAGTAGCAGCCGGTACACGAACTTGGCGAAGTCTTCCGGGGGCTCGCTGTACCGCCCGACGCGGACGTCGATGCAGGGAGCGGAGGCCCAGAGGTCGCGCCACCGCCGGGACAGCACGCACGTGCGCACCACCTCCCATGCCTTCATGAACGACATGATGTGGTGCAGGAGCGCGTCGGGCAGCGCGCTGAGGCGGTCCGCGGTGAGGTCGGCTCCTCGTCGTCCTCCTCCTCCCCGACCGCCGCCGGACGATTCCCCCGCCCTGTCGACCCGTACCCGCCGCTGGGTGACCTTCGGCAGCATTCCGTCCAACACGTGGCCTGCGCCGTCGAGACGGGCAGCGAAATAGGACAGAGGTCAGGACTTCGCGATGGATATCAGCTGGGACGTCAAGCGAGGGATCACTTACTGTGAGATGGACTACGGCGGCGCCGGTTTCTTCCGTCGACGTAGTAGGCGGTGGCGGCGGTAGGGCTAGGGCCGTAGCCCGTAGGGAGGCTGATCAGTTGGGTGGGGTTCAGTAACGGGGAACCGACGGGATTGGCTACAGTCTCTCTCTCTCTCTTGCGGGGGGCCGGGGCGAATTTATCGAGTTTTTCTATTTTGTGAGCGCAAAACTGCAACGGTTATTTACGCTATTTTTATAACAAAACATTAATAAATTTTAAAAATCTTAATAATATTTATGGAAAAAACTCATATCTCATTTAATCCACCCACAATGTTATATTTTCTTAGTCATTTAGAAAATTGAGGGTCCTTTCATGCAATGTAGATTTACAATTTTTATAATCAATACACAATTGTATAAAAATAAAAACACAGCTAATATATATGCATGTAACGACGAAATCGCGCATGATCCTGGAACAATCAAACTACACATCGAGTGAAACAAAAGCGATTTTTCATCTTTAGAAAATAAATTACGGGTTTGAAAACGGATGCGTTAGTTAGTTATGATGCGTTTCATATGTTGCAATCTTTTAACAAAACAGCGCAAGCTTCTTTTTTTCTTCAATTTAGTTTTTAATTACATCTTACACAACTACATCCCCATGAATGTGTCCATGTGTTAGCCCCAGTACTCTAATTTTTTTTAGCCTAAATAAATACAAAAAATCTTAAACATTGTTTATATTGTTATCCTACAACTTAAATTTTGGCATGGATCCTGAATCTAAAATTGTGCCAAATTTTGGCATGGATCCTGATATAGAGCTTCAAATGTTGCAACAAGGAAGTAGTTTGGGCCTGTGACAAACTCAGTTTCTTGTGGGCGGATGAACTAGTGCAGGACACCAAAAGCAGCAACGAGCAACTGAAGCTAAAAATATGTACGTCATCCAGAAAGAATCAGCTTCACTCTAGATGCACCTTGCTGGAAATATGTACGCTGAAAAAAGAAAAATATTCAGTATAAGAATCACTCAAGATGCACCTTTGTCCTCAGCATAGGACCCCTTGTTCTGATCTAGTATACATTCTGAATATTTAGTCAACCCTTTCCATGCAACTTTTACAGTCAGATACCATTTCTCAAATGTTGATTCTTGATGATGCATTACAGCAAAATGCACCACAAGTTCTGCCAGACGTACTGCTAATATGTTCACAGATAGAATCTTAAAATACAGTGTCCGGTGGGACATCAACAAGCTGGTCCAAGTCCAACTCGCCATCATTATCAAAACTACTGCAGTATTGCCTGCCTGTACATCACTTGGGTTCTTGCTCAGTTTCCTGCCTTCCTCTGCTTTGCATCTCTCTTTTCAGCTTCGCTCTCCACCTTGCGCTTGTCCCAGGAACCTGCATCTCCCTTGGCACCACTAGAGCTAGCTGCTCGATCCAAGAGACCTCCCTTTTCAGCTGTTCGCTGGACAAAAATCTTCTCATTCGCTATGCCATTCTCCCTGAAGAACTCTGCCAATGTATGGACCATCATATCACGGGTACAACATCTGATCATCACCCGCTTCAGGTTGGGGCATGCGAAGGAACTTTCCAGTGGACCGATGTCCAGTCTGCTCTCGAAAGCCTAGTACAAAACAAAACCGAAAAGAAGGCCGTGTTGGAAATGGAGCATGGTGCTAAAACACTGAACAAAAATTGATCGTGTTTGTGAGTTAGTAATTCGCACCAGGTCGAGGTGAAGAAAGAGTTCCTCTAGATTTGGTGAGTAGTTGAGTATGGATGCTAATGCATCTAACTGAGGAGTGATACACCATTCACCAAGGGACAGAGTCTTCAGGTTATTGAAGTCAGGGCAAGATTTCAGTTCCCTCATCAGCACGATCTGCACATTGTACAGAGAAGTGCATTGTCAATTGTATTAGAAAAAAGAAAATAGGCCATCAAAATATAACGTTTCATATCACAACAATCAGCTGCATGAATTACGAACTAAAGTAATTAACTTTTTAAGCACTTATTGAGGGGAACTGGTTGAGTATTTTCTTTTAGCTCAACACTATAGGCAATGTTAAAGAAATTAACTCTATTAACTCCTCATACATAAATACTCAAATAGTTGAAAACAAGTAGTTGAAGCAGATGTTCTAAATACTCTATTAACTCCTCATACATAACCACAAGTAACTAGAGCATAAACATCCACAGTGAAGAAAGGCGTCTAAAAACAAGTAGGCGGTAGTATCAGCAAGGTGACTAAACTGTACCTCTCCTGGGCGTGCTAACAGAACCATGGTTTCAACATTTGAGAGGCTGCAGACTATACCACTACCTCCAAGATGAAACTTTTCACTGCAATCATCTCTAGGCCTAAGAGCACTTGCATGAATCAAATACTTGTATGGTTTCCTTCTATGCTCATCTGCAATCTCAGTGTAGCATGTAACACTGTCATCCCCCTCATCGTCACTAGGTCCAGACCACTCAGAATCATAGTACTTACTAGTATCATCAGATTCCTCAGCATCAGAACGTGCGAACTTGTTGTCAGCAGAGTCCTTAAAGCCATCCTGCGCAAAAAGATCCTCAGCAGATTTTCCATCCTTTCGATCCTCCTTCTCCTCTACCCATTGCCAATATCCGTTCAAGAGAAGGTCGTCAAGCGAGATAGTAGCTCTGACTAGGCGTTCCATGTTCTGGATGCTAGGAACGTATCCAACAGGCCTGATGCAGCGCAGCGACGCAAGGTTCTTGGAGGAAACATTGAATCCATCAACAAAGGTGCAGTCGATCATATGCAAACGCTCCAGAGTGGTTGACGTGGAATGAATCGGCTTGCCCTTTACCAAACAATTCCTGAGCTCTAGCTCTTCCAAACGAGTGCGCTCGGAGCACCGCTGCGCGAGGCTGGTGTCGTCCAGCCGCACGTGGATAAGCCTCACAGTCTTGAGGCGGATGATGCCGAGGGTCAGGGTGTAGTCGTCGGCTTGGAAGCTCGCGCAGCCGAGCAACGGGTCCTCGGCGTGATGCTCCCCGGAGAGCTCGATTTCCTTGGCGCCGTGCCCGACGGCGTGGGCGATCCAGGTGTCGGCGTCGCCGTCGGGGACCGGGTGGCTCCAGCAGAGGAGGAGCGTGTCCAGCAGCACGGACTGGCGCCGGCGGAGCAGCAGGTTCTTGACGAACGCGGCCAACTCCTTCGCCTGCGCCTGGCGCTGGTCAGCGTCGTCCCCGGAGCGGCAACCGCACGGCTGGCGGATGTCGAGGCGTCCAGTGAACACCCACAGATCGCGCCACCGCTTCGAGATCAGGTACGTGCGCACCGCCTCCCGCGCCTCGAGGTGGCCCAGGACCCGGATGAGGGCTCTTTCCGGGAGGTTGTTGAGGTTACGGCAGGCGCCGCCGGGCGCGCCTGGCGCTGCCGCGTCCTTCGGGGGCATTTCGTCGAAGGGTCTACCTGCACGGACACGGCGGCCGGCGTGAGCACCCTAGAATCAAGAACGCGGCAGAGCGCTCGCGCAAGAAACCAAGAACGGCGTTCTTTGGGAAAAAAAGAAACCAAGAACGGCAATCGAAACAGATTATTGACACCCAAGAACCAAGAAGAAGATGCCGCAACCGCAATAGTGTTTTCGCACGGATTAGCAGTCAAGAGGAGAGGGGAACTAACCAAATGGCCGAGGACGAGCTCGCCGGACCGACGAGCGAGTTCTTGGGTTCTTGCTGCGTCCTTGGGTTCTTGCAGCGTCAGTGCCAGACCAGAGGGACACGGACGAATTGGCTGTGTTGGTTCTGGTTCTGTTTCCCGTTGGAGAGGGAGGGCCGGAGGGGATATTTAAAGCGAGATGAGATGACCGCTTGGGCCTTGGGCCGGAAAGCGGTGTGAATTCTTCTTGACGCGGTGCCAAGGGCCGATGAGCCGGTAGGTGAGAGCTTATGCTTTTCGTGGGCCGTCAAGCGATCACGCTTACGAGTTGATGCATCGAATCAACTGACCCCAGTCAAGGCCTGGGGTTAATTAGTCCGTGGTTTTTTTATACAGTATATAGGATAGGATCAAGACCATGAAGACGAATCACGTGCAACTAAAAAAAAATTGCTCATGTATTATACACTGTATAAATTTCATAATATTCTTATTGCTGATATAATGAAATATGAGGAGTATTATTGCCATTTTCCAGAAATAAACCCATGACAAGAACCTCTGTACAACTACGTGGAGTGGAGATACTTTCAAGGGTACAGTACTATGTATGACAAGCTTTAGACGCCATGTTGATCTGGCTGTGGTTTCAGTAGCTCGATCCGGCTTATTTCTGTCGTTATCAGCTCCTGAGCATTCACTCACGCAGTCTTTTTTTTTTTTGTTCTTATTAGTTTAAGCTTGTAAGTTGAACAGCAGAGAAAAACCAACGTGTCATGTAACTTTTTTGACCGATGTGATGAGCGCTATTATACTACCTTATACGTGTCACACGCTATGCATTTTGCTTCCTAGTTAAGCATCATCTATCACTATTATTATTAAATTACCACATTTTTTCCCTAGCTAGCTATAGTAAGTTAAGCCAATTAAGTAATTAAACTTTCCACGGCACGTAGCTACGTACGTACGCGTTCTCAAAGCGCTCAACTCCGTTTCGTCACACACTCGCTTGGCCTTCCGAGTCTAACGTACACCGTTGAGACTAGGTTGTTCGCCGGTCTAATTAAGTTTTAGCGGCAGAGATATAGATTAAAAGGTACACACGTGGGTCATCACATAAGATCGAAAGAGAAGGTCATCGTCTTTAGATTGAAAGAAAAAGAAAAGTTCCCGAATTCCATGTTTTTTCTATGAAATTGAACCAAATAAGAAGCGTGTGGAACCTTCGCCACACATGCCCTTTTCTTCCTTTCCTACAGAGAGTCCGGCACCGTCCAATCTTCTCTCTTTGCCCATATACACACGCGTCCGTACATATCTTACAGTACTATCTAGTACTCTATGTATTGTGTAGCAGAGGATATATACACAGATATCCTTATTGGATCGCAATGCTGACTTATTTTTATTTAACATTGATGACTTATTTTTAACAATAATTAAAGAGAGTATACATCTTACAGTTATAGTTCTGCCTAGTACTTTACATATTGTGTGGCAGAGGATACATACACATATGCTTGGTTGTGATGGAAACAGCCTAAAACAGTTGTTTAGGCTGCGACTGTTTGGATTTAAGCATTAAAAAATAGATAAAGAGAGAAAAGGAAAAGAAAAATTAAATAAAAAAACCTGCAGCTCAAACAGCCACAGCCGAAACATCCATTTTAGACTGTTTCGATCACAGGCCTTGATGGATCGCTGTATGCACAAAGAGTACAGTACGTCTCAAATTTTTATTCAAGAAGATGCGCACAAAGAAAAGAAAAGTTTGCGCGTCATCACGACCGCCCACAATTAATATAATTAACCTGTGTGTTGTACGGCCGCGCCACCGTGCACGCATGGAAGAAACGAAAAGGTACTCCGTACACATCGCACGTACGGTACGTGGAATGTCTCGTTGCCACATGTCAAGCGTACGTACGTACGTCAACGACGATGTCACTGGCAGAGTGCGTCGCCTGCCCGGCCGGTCGTCCTCTCTTTTATTTGAGAGCAACGGTCTACTATATTTCCTTTTTCTACAGCAGAGATTATGTAGACAGAGTCATATTCAAAAACTAGTCCGTGATGAACAGATAGATCCTCGGTTTCCTTTTCTGACGATGCTGATCGATGATGCGAGATCAGTGTAGTAATCCTCAAGTTTCCACACTTCATTTTGATCTTTGTCCAGTTTCCAGTTACTCCTGTATATATATTTTTCTTGTTGTCCCAGTTAACTTCGAATAACAACTTTGACCATTCACTTTTTATTCTAAAAATCAATTTCTATATATAAAATTATAAATCATGGTTTAAATACCTTAGTAATAAAATAAAAGTATGATAAAATATATGATCTATATTATTATTTTTGTTGTAGTCACAGTTAACTTCAAATTTTAATCATTCACTTTTTATTTTAAAAATCAGTTTCAATATATAAAAAAAATTATAAGTTATATGGTTTAAATACCTTAATGATAAAGTGAAAAATACGAAGGGAAGGTTTTAAAGTAAACAGGAGTGCAATTAGATATGCGTAGATAGATGTGACTGCGTGCACGCTGCTTAATTACACGTTCATGCATGTTTTAGAAGACAGATGTACAACTGTACAAGCGTTCGTGAAGCATCGAAAACGAACTGGCTCTCTAATCGTACGTGTTCGAAGGACAATTAGTTAACGCACCTCGATCGATCGATCGATCGCATTCAGAAAGGATCCACAAATTATGTTTTTGTTTGATCATCATGATGCCCGCTTCGTCTAATTAATAATAATATACTAGCCTTGTTGTTTTGATTAATCTGTCAGCTCCAGGTCACCATGCACATCTCTGTAGCCTTCCTTTGTGATCGATCGGTTTGACTCAGAAGTACGTCTTCGAGAAGTCTCTTTATTGACACTTGAGCGCAAAGCAGCTTCCACAATCTCTGGTTCCACATCCGGACCTCACGCATCAACCTGTTGTTCCGTCGCTGGTGCATCAAGAATAATATACATGAGTCATTTAGTCTTTTTATAGATAATTAACTAAAAATTCATTTAGTCTTTTTTATAGATAATTAACTAAAAATTCCATGTACCGATGTGCTAACGTTACGACGACATTAATATATTTGTCAATACTCAGGTAGCCCAAAGTTGAAAACATTGACGCATGCAAATCCAAAAGGACGTACGATATACATACACTGACCTTTACTGTAGAGAAAGGACGACGCATAGAACTTATTACAAAGTTAATTTGCAACAAATTCAATATATTCTTTGTCGTCTCCAGAATATATAAAAACGTCAAAAAACAAAAAAGTTTCGTTCAGATGAAGAGTTATATAATATGCAATGTTTTCTTAATAGCCAAGTGAAGAATATTTCAGTCTTGTAGATGTTTGTTTCTGCTCTGAATCCCAAAAGTTTTTATTGTATGATGTCAGAAGATAGTAGATTAGATTACACAAGACTCACAGAGTCCCCGACTAACGCGTCCGTTTCTTTTTTGACGCTGATAGTATCTTTGACATGTTGAATTGTTAAAACACGTTTTTGTATATATACAAATAAACATATACTACCTCCGTTTTTTATTGTTGATGTTTTTTAAATATAAATTTATATTAGAAAGTATCAATAATTAAAACACAGAGGTAGTATATATATACTTCTTTCTAGGACACACTATTCCAAGTCCAATTAAAGGACTACTATTAATTCAGTCATATAAGTATATGAGTTATTTCAGAGCCAAATCAAATCCTCCATCCCCTGTAAAGTGTGGTTGTCCTTGTCCATGAGGTGTGAAAACGCATTTAACAATTCTCGGAGGCGTTTTTACGCTAAAACGTTTCTTCTTTGCCACCTCTCTATGTTTATTACGGTGTAAAAAGATTTTACTGACTTAGCTTCTTCTCCACGTATGTATATAGGGATGAATCTCGGTCATTCTAGTGTATGCATGGAAATTAAGGTGTATTGTCAAGATTTATATATATGTTTTCGCATGTACATAATTCAAGTTTCTAGATATAACAGTTTTCAGTTACCATAAATCTGATTTTTCATTTTATTTATTTCATTCGTGAGAAAAATAATAATGTTTCAAATACGGACTTCTTCCTCCATTTTTCAAATTGTTGACGACGCCTAGCTAGCTAGTTCGTACGGCGAAGAAGTACCTAACGTCCATATATATCTCCACGGGACCAGCTGAAACCTTATTACTCAGAGTGCACCCCACAAATGAGCTACGACGCCCACTATTCCAAAAGGAGGGAGAGCGTTTGTTGATCGGCCATGGCTTGGAGCGACGGTTACCTGGACGCCGTGCTGATCCCTGTCGGCCTCCTCTTCCCCGTCGCCTACCACCTCTGGCTCTGGCGCGTGGTCCGCCACGACCCGCTCCGCTCCGCCATCGGCATCAGCGCAGCCACTCGCCGCCTCTGGGTCAGGGGCATGATGAAGGTATATCCTGTGCTTCTGATCATTAATTTTTCGTGGCCATGCTTCGTCTTCCACGGTGTGTGTTCATCACATCATTCATGGCGTGCATCCGTGACCTGAGCAGGACAACGAGAAGAAGGCTGTGCTGGTGGTTCAGTCGCTTCGTAACGTGATCATGGGGTCCACGCTGGTGGCCACGACGTCCATCCTGTTCTGCACGGGCGTGGCGGCCGTGCTGAGCAGCACGTACGCCATCAAGCGGACGTTCAACAACGCCGTGTTCGGCGCGCACGGCGAGTTCATGGCGGCGCTCAAGTACGGCGCGCTGCTGCTCTTCTTCCTCCTGGCCTTCCTCTGCCACTCGCTCGCCATCTGCGCGCTCAACCAGGCCGCCTTCCTCATCAACTCCCTGTCTTCTCCGCCGCCGGCCGCCGAAGCGCCGCTCCTCCTGCACATCCCGAGAGTGACCAAGGACTACGTCGCCGACGTGCTGGAGCGCGGGTTCATGCTCAGCCTCGCCGGGAACAGGCTCTTCTTCGCCGGCGCGCCGCTCCTGCTCTGGGTCTTTGGACCCGTCCTGCCCTGCCTCTGCTCCGCGGCCGTCGTCCCGATACTCTACCACATCGACATGGCCGTCCCTCCCGCCGCCGTCGCCGACGGGAGCAGGAAGGCGGCGGTAGCGGACATTGAGAGCGCCGACGATCGGAGCATGCAGCAGGTCTGATCGATCTCGTATACTGCAACAAAGGCGGCAGCATGCAATTCCGTTGAGATGCAGTACAGATAGGTGTGATTTAACCTAATTAACTGATTTCGTATTCGTATGCCATGCCATACATACATGTTAGCTACATATACCATATATGTGCGCGTATAGGAAATGGTGTAATGCTCTAAGGTAGCTATCGTTACCTTTCGCAATAACCGTGTATTTTCAGCGTTCCAATTAATAACGAATAACTAAGAATGTTTGATTCAGAGCCCATTTTCATTTATCGCGTAATATTCTTATACATTCTCCTTGTGGAACACTTTTGTGTGGTCTTAATTAAAAGAGGCTAAATGAGGCTTGACCAAATTAACGATTGCATTTGTGCTGCTACGAACGAAAATTTCCCTTACACACTGATAAATCTCTCACAAGTACATCATGATGACAAATAAAAAACCAAGTAAATTTAGTCGATAATCTGTGTGCTAATTTTTACACATCCAAATGTGTTATAAACCGCAGAAAAATGTTTACTGAACATATTGAAAATCCACTCGAAAAGTTGTACTCCCAGCATTCTTTTTTCTCCCCTTGTCCTTACCTAGCTCAAACTTGTGCTTGCTAACGATACACATAAAAAAAAAAAAGAATAGATTAGAAGTGAAGCTTAGCTTTCAGTTCCTTTTTGCTCATCTTTGTTGTGTCCTCTAATATGTCAGAGGCGAGTTTGATTTTGAATGCTCTTCTGTAATCTTCAAGCCGAGTAACAATTTTTGAACTTTAAAGGTTTGGAAAACTTTCGTTTCATTATACTTTTTTTAAAAAAATAAAGAACATAGAAGAATACTCCAAGTCAATAAACTGAGAGTTGGAGTTATATAAAACAGTGAAATATCACTACAAATTAACGGTTTTTGTAGCAGTAGTGATCGAGACCATATACACGGTGTGTGGGAGCATACTCACCCTCTGTGCGAGTGCGACCATCGCCATATGTGAGCGTATGGCTTGCAATCCCACGGAATCGTATCAAGAGAAGGCACACTTGAAGCAGCTGGCTACAGAAACGAAGAAGAGGCACCAGGGTGTCTTGTGGGTCTTGGGGGGCTAGCTTCGCCACTGCCTGTATGGTAGTAGCACGATGATTTCACAGTTTATTATTGAGACCAAGTTCGTTGGGCTGGTGCGAATGGCAAATTAGATAATTTAATTGGTCAGTTATCTCTTGTAGCATGCTCATGCAACAGTCGACCGCGTGGCCTAATGGATAAGGCGCTCGCCTCCGGAGCGGGAGATTGTGGGTTCGAGTCCCATCGTGGTCGTCCACTCTTCTTTTTTTTTCTTCCCCGTCCCATGGATGATTACTTGGGCCGAACATTTTGGAGGAGGGAGACCCCTCTGTTTTCAGTCTGCTTGAAAGGCCCAACAAGAATTTGCAACTAAATTTCCTGGTGAAGTCGTGCTTTCATCAAAAGTGGTGGGAACTAATCACTGTCTAGCTAGCAGTAAACCGTGTTCAATTTTTTTTTCTAGAATATGCAGAAGATCTACGTATCTTTGTATTAAGAAAGAAGTGGTTGAGAACCTTACGCATCACGTTCTGTCTTTTATCAGACACGGGTAGTCTTACGGTGGATGTTCATTGAGTATCAGAAGGCTATCCTAAGAGAAAAAAAATCTCTCGCCTACTCTCGCAGCATGATACTACCTAATTCCCGTTTGCCGGCCATGACCCAAAGGCCCGCTTCCTCCTTGATTTGCTCTACGATTTGAGTTTTTGTTGCTGCCTCGTTCTTGAAAACCCGCTTGCTACGTTCATTCCAGACCGTCCATGCCACGAGGATGAAGACACTGCCGAGGCCCTTTTCCCCCCCTCTTGCAGAGCTCATTCCGGAGCTCATTCCATGTGTCCATGATATTCAAGCTTTCCATTGTAAATCGGGTGGACAATTGTAGATAGCTGAGGATTTCCCACTAGATTTGACGTGCTACTGGGCAGTGGGCAGATTTCCGACCGTGTTCAAATTTTAAGCTAGGACGCCACGAATATACCTACTTTTTAGTTGATATGTGAGTTCAATATATATGATGAAAGTTATTAGTAGAGTCCTAATTTGACAAATTGAGAGACTTGCAGGAGTGTTCACAAATGATTTTTTTTTTTGAGACACTGAAGATGTGTACCTGTACTGCTGCATTATTTGTCAGAGACTGAAGAATGACACAGTACTAGTTTGTGTAGCAGTATATCGGAGGGAACAGCAATTATAGCAGCTGCATCCACGTCAATGACAAAGTCAAACGCACTCCATCAGCGTGGCGACGACCCCCGTGTTCTTTTCCTCCTGGCGCGGGCCTTGCATGCATTGAGGCAAAAGTATCCACATTTGCAATACCACTTGAGTTCACAAATATTGATGCTACGTATAGATATATTTCTTTTTTATCCTTTCAGCCTCTACGTTAATCCAACCATATATAGTCCCTTGTTCATTTGGTTTTTTTTTTTTGTTATAAGTGTCATGCTCAATCCACGTGCTTATGATGTCAACCACAACAACAGTAGGGAGTATGTATGCATCGACAGCAATCCATTATTTCAAGAGAGTGACAAATGGTAGCATCAGTGACTTTTCAGCATGAGAGAGTGACAATTTGACAAAACGATTTCATGCTATAATTATGGTTTCACATTTTTCAAGTCAAGGATATCTTTGTTTCATATTAGGGCAAGTGGGTTACGACTGTGACACAATCACACAAGTACTCTAAAAGTTGATGCAATCAATGTCATGACTCATCAGTCTAAATTTCCCAGTGCTTTCATATGAGCCTGCTTGGACCATTAATTTTCACCTTTACATGCGAAACCTCAGCAGCCACGACTCTCGGACATTGATTTCCCCAAACTCCGTACTAATATACTGGCTACGTACTTCCTTCGTCCGGTTTTAAAAGAATCTTTGCCGTTTCCAAAGCAAGGAAGAAATGAGAAAAAAAAAAACCTTACTACCCCTGGCTAATACTACTTTGACAAAAAAGTACACATCCAATTAAATGAGTGAACACATGCCATTCAGAGGCCTCAGCAAAGAAGGCCCAGCAGTGGACTGGTGGGTGTGTGAACGGAGCGGAGGAACCAGCTCGGCTGAATTAACTGCACCTGTATATTAGTCACTGATATGTGGATCCATTCGGATCTGATTCCACATGTCAGCGGCCACTACACGCGTGCAATAAAGTTAGCAGATCCGTGTCAGGAGCGAAGGAGTGGTGCAGTACACAACATGTCAGTGTGCAGGCCCATCGGTGGGAGCCACAAGAGCATTGGATGTTTGTATTTCTGGACAAAGCGAAATCCGCTCTTAGATACTTATAAACCTAGACGGAAGAAGTAGTATACAGTATACAAGTGACTCTTATACAATTAGATGGAGACAAAAGGTTCATACTTCAAACAATTGAAAATTAACGAAATAGAGAACTATTTAACCCCTTCATCTCATAATAATTTTGGTTCTAGTTTTATACTAATAAACAAAAGAAAAATTCACTATCAACATCAAGAAAATGTGTAATTCAATTTCTGTAAATTGATGGTCAGACATTGAAAAGTCTAACTTGGGACAAAGTCACAAACTTTACTTGACAACGACAGAGAGAATATTCAACGTTTAAAATGGCTGCTACCTACTACTCATAAAACATGGTACTTCAGATTACTTAGAGAGAGGAGGAAGATGATGAGATGACTAGGAGTGTCGCTTCCTGGCGGTCAATGGTTACTCCAATTACGTACTTCCTATTCCTAATTGTAGTTGGGTCTTTTTCTTTATTGACAAAAGTTCAACTTACTACCCTTAAATTGTTTTTTTTTTGTTTATTTACTCACAATCTATTTTATTTCATTCAATTTACCCTCAAATATAAGTCTTCTTTTTTTCTTTTTTTGTTTCTCTATACACAAATTGAATTTTAATTTTAATGGTTATGCCTATCACAACATATGTCAAACATATCATTCATGGGCTATAAATATACCATTCAGGGGCCTGTAGATATCCTGTCATCACTGATTATTTCAATTACCATGTGCAGTTTGCTGCAATTCCAAGTGCTGATGCTCTAAATAGCTCTGCATCGGCGTGTGTGTGTGTGTGTGTGTGTGTGTGTGTGAGAGAGAGAGAGAGAGAGAGAGAGAGAGAGAGAGAGAGAGATCAGACATGTGAAGAAGCCGCAGCTGCCATGGGCAACTCGTGTGGCTGCTGCTCCTTATTTGCTCGTGGGTTGCTCAGGCTCAGCGAGCGCCAAGAACCGATCCAATCGAAGGTACTTCTATTGAATACTATAAGCCCATGTCTGGTTTTCTGGTTTCTATATATTGAAATCATTTGGCAGGGTTTTCTGTGTTTTCTTGGTAGAGATTGAAGATTTTCATGTTGAGATTTTGTATCATTTTTACCAAGAAACTGGAATCAGATTTCCAAACGATCGTGGCCTTAAACTTGTTGTTGAAAAAGTTGGTCAATGACTACTTTGTTGCAAATGTTCTTTAACTGTCGTAAAATATATCCTCAAATTACACCTAAAACATAGTCGACCAAAGAAAACCGACCACATGAGCAGATTGTTGAAGGAGAGAGCAAACAAACGTTGGCCATTTAAGCTTTTGGCACTGTACATGTGTACTACCTCATTTTTTGAATATTATTACTGATTAGTTGAATTAGTGATAATATTGAAATAATCATTGATGATATTTAAAGGAAGAGTGCATTTCACACAAACCGATTACAAATTGGCAGTTTTTATCTATAGTAGATCTCGTTTTACTGGGGAGAAAGATTTACTGTGGCGAAAGCTTATGCATGATAGTATGATACGGTGGCTCACTTCTTTGTGAGTGAAAGAGAATGCAAGAAACAATTGATTAGTCCGTGCCGGTGCATGACTGTGTGACTTGCAGCGGCGGCGCTGAACACGATCCTGGGGAGATGGGGCTTGCGTGCGTCGTCGGCGTGGAACATCAGCGGCGAACCCTGCAGCGGCGTCGCCATCGACACTACTGAGGTCGACAACAACCCCGACATCAACCCGGCCATCAAGTGCGACTGCTCCTTCAACGCATCCACCGTCTGTCATATCACCAAGCTGTACGTCTTTCTCTCTCTCGCTTGCGCAGGCTAACAACACACGCCTGCAGTTCCCATGCACGACATATGCTCGATGAAATGCCTGAGAGGATATCGCGTCACGAGTGTTGACATTTCGTTAAGCAAAGCTTGTGCCCTTTTGTTTACCATATATAAGAGGAATTTTTCTAACATGAAGTCTATTGCACAGGAAAGTATACGCCCTGAATGTTGTCGGTCAGATACCCGCCGAGCTGCAGAACCTCACCTATCTGAATAATCTGTATGGTATCTTACTTTTATCAATTCGGTTTTGAAGATGATTTTATTTTTCTGCCTAAATCTATCACTGTAAGCAAGTGTAGACTACATAAATTCAGCTCCATGTTTTGAGATTTGAATACTTGATTCGACAATTTTTCTGTATTTGGCTAACTGTCTTGTTGGTTTTGATGTCGTTTCAGGAACCTCATGCAAAATTATTTGACTGGCCCCCTGCCATCATTCATTGGAAAATTTACTGCCATGCAGTACTTGTAAGAGTTAAATTTTAGATTCCAAGTGTAAACCATTCACCTGTTAGTGTTTTATCTTAAGATTCTTTTTAAAATATTACAAGGAGCGTGGCAATCAATCCGTTATCTGGACCACTCCCAAAAGAGCTAGGGAATCTCACGAATCTCATATCACTGTAAGAAGTATCCTCTGTTTTACTACTAAGTTCATCGTGAAACCTGTTAATCGTGCATTCCTGTTCAAAATTGGGCAAGCTAGTAATACGGAAAATCAAACATATACTTAAATGCTGTTTTGTGTCAATGTAATTCCCTTTTAGATTGTATTTCATATGTTTAAGCGAGTTTCAGTGAGAGAATCTTGTAGATCAGGTGACTCATAATCGCCAAAATTATGCCTCTTTTGAGCTCTGATAGAATCTCATCCCTACATGTAATTAATTTATGAACTATTACTTTTTTCTTTCAGGGGTATTAGCTTGAACAATTTTACTGGTGAACTTCCTGAAGAACTGGGAAACTTGGCCAAACTCGAGCAAATGTAAATATAACTCTTGAGTTGCCAAACTTGACTTCTGACTAACGTATTTATGGTTGATTTTCAATTGCAGATACTTTGATAGCTCTGGATTCAGTGGTCCATTCCCTTCAACGTTCTCAAAACTTACTAACCTGAAGATCCTGTATGATCAACACGACAGCCACAACTGTTCATGCCCATTGTGATATCACGTGCTTAACTTCAAAACGTTTCTTGTGGATTCAGGTGGGCATCAGACAACGATTTTACGGGGCAAATACCTGATTTTCTTGGGAGCTTAACTAGGCTGGAAGATTTGTAAGATTCCTTAACACTTGCTTCACATACTCCTGCTGTCCTTTTTCTATGTGCAGAAGTAATATCTGATATGTTTGCTTGTGAAATCAAACCGATACACATGTACTGATATGTAGAGCTTAGTTCTATGTCCTATTGACAAACAGGACTTTCAATCACCCGGTGTAATATGGATTAAAATTATGGACTTGTAGGAGATTCCAAGGAAATTCTTTTCAAGGTCCAATCCCAGCGAGTCTATCCAATCTAACGAGATTGACAAGCCTGTGAGGATTTTGATGCTACTGTTTTCTTTTTCCTATGATGTCCGATAAATCAAGCTTGTCATGGAAAATTGATACCTTTACAAATTCTCATGTGCAGACGGATTGGTGATCTTGTAAATGGAAGCTCTTCATTGGCTTTTGTCCGAAACCTGACATCTTTGAATGTCCTGTATGCCACATTCTTTTTCAGTATATTTTCCAAAAGTGGTGAGATATTGACTTCTGAGTCCCATCCTTTTCTGCAGAATATTGAGGAACTGCAGGATATCTGATAATCTTGCTACAGTAAATTTTTCTAAGCTTGCAGGATTAACATTGCTGTAAGTCTGTCATTTTGGATGGTTCTATCTTTTGTGCCTATATTTCAAAAGGTCCCGTGTAAGGCTTCGGTTGAATTAAGAATTCTGTTTTATATGACACAGGGACCTGAGTTTTAACAAAATCACTGGCCAAGTTCCTGAATCCATCCTGAATCTTGAAAATCTTGGATTCTTGTAAGGAGTTCTTTGTGGAGATTATGTCACGATGAAAGAGTATCTTAAGTTTATACTTATATGTTTGTTTCACAAACTTTACCTCAGGTTTCTTGGCAATAATAACATTTCAGGAACCCTGCCCAACACAAAAAGCCCTTCATTAAACAATTTGTATGTCTGGCAATTGGATACAGCAATATGACAGAAAATTAATTTTGTATTCATATTACAATGGTTGATCCGCTAGTAATTTTTATATTCCTTGCAGGGACTTTTCTTACAACCAGCTCTCGGGTAGCTTTCCATCTTGGGCCACAGACAAGAATTTGCAATTGTAAGTTCAAAGTTCTGAGATTTCTCATCCCATTGAAAAAAATATTATATGGGAAAGATTATTATTATCTGTTAACAAATTGATTTTTTTTAACAAGGAACTTGGTGGCAAACAACTTTGTTCTGGGTAGCAGTAACAATAGGTAGTTATGAAATTTAGTTACATCTTCCTAGTGTTTGCTTACAATTGACTTTCTTATAACTTAGTTTTTATCAATGCACAGCCTTTTACCTTCAGGCCTGAACTGTCTACAGAAAGATACTCCTTGTTACCGTGGTTCCCCAGAATGTATATATTTCTTTTCTATAGTTACCATATAGTATAGCAGTCGTAAAATTTCTTCCACTTCATTAAAGGTTACATTTTTACATCTTAATTGCAGATTATTCCTTTGCGGTAGACTCTGGTAGTAACAGATCTATGAGAGGATCAGATAATGCTATGTATGAAATTGATCCTTCACACCTTGGAGCTGCATCATACTATGTTACAGGTCAAACAAGATGGGGTGTTAGCAACGTAGGAAAATTTAACGAGGCCCCAAATGGAAGTTATATAATTTACAGCTCCCGCCAGTTCCAGAACGCTCTGGATTCAGAACTATTTCAGACTGCAAGGATGTCACCATCCTCTTTGAGATACTATGGCATTGGACTTGAGAATGGAAACTACACTGTTGATCTTCAGTTTGCAGAGTTTGCCTATCCAGACTCACAGACCTGGCAAAGCACAGGAAGAAGAGTTTTTGACATCTATGTGCAGGTACATGTCATGTGCATCATAAAATATTTTTCTGACAGAAGTTATACCATCTCCTAACCAAGACAATTCTTTATGTGACTTGGCATTTGTTTAGGGTGATCTGAAGGAAAAGAATTTTGACATAAGGAAGACAGCAGGGGGGAAATCTTATACTGCAGTATATAAGAAATACAATGCAACTGTGTCCAGAAACTTCCTTGAGATCCATCTCTTCTGGGCTGGCAAGGGAACTTGTTGCATTCCTACTCAAGGATATTATGGACCAATGATATCTGCATTAAGTGTGACACCAAGTATGGCTCACTCAATGACTAGATACACCATATAATCCTAAAAGTACATCGACATTTTATTCACTTCTAATTTGTGGAACCACTTTTTTTAGACTTTAACCCAACAGTACGAAATGGTGTTCCTAAAAAGAAAAGTAAAGCAGGTTCAATTGCTGGAATAGTGATTGGCGCTTTGTTATTCGGACTAGCAGCCCTAGCTGGAATATTTATATTGGTACGGAAGAGAAGAAGAGCAGCACTGCAGCAAGAAGGTATCAAATACATTTATACTGTAACTCACACATATCATATTTCGCAACTGACATATTATAATTCCTTGTTCTGTGATTGTTTTACATACAAAACAGAGCTTTACAACATGGTAGGAAGACCGAATATCTTCACTAATGCTGAACTGAAGTTAGCTACGGACAATTTCAGCTCTCAAAACATTCTCGGAGAAGGCGGATATGGGCCAGTTTATAAGGTTTGACGGTTTCCTAAAATTTACTGCAACTTAGAAGTCTATCGTAAAATTTACAGATTTAAACCATACTCTTCTCTTTGTAGGGAAAGCTACCTGACGGAAGGGTAATAGCTGTAAAACAACTTTCTCAGACATCTCATCAAGGGAAAAGCCAGTTTGTGACAGAAGTAGCAACGATTTCCGCCGTGCAACACCGGAATCTGGTGAAACTGTACGGTTGCTGCATTGACAGCAGCACGCCCCTCCTGGTTTATGAGTATCTTGAGAACCGAAGTCTTGATCGAGCACTCTTTGGTGCGCACACTTCTGCTGATCACCATTCATCAGGACCTACCACCTTTACCTCCATTCTCACTTGTTTGTTTCTGATCGGATATGCAGGGGACAGTGGCTTGAGCCTCGACTGGTCAACACGCTTTGAGATCATTTTGGGCATAGCTAGAGGCCTAACATATCTTCACGAGGAATCCAGCGTGCGCATTGTGCACAGGGACATCAAAGCCAGCAATGTCCTACTTGACGCTGACCTCACCCCCAAGATCTCTGATTTTGGTCTTGCCAAGCTGTACGATGAGAAGAAGACTCATGTCAGCACCAAAATCGCTGGGACATTGTAAGTCCAGTTTCACTGTCGACTTTCTGTGTACCCTGAAATATCATTATCTGATTTCATCTTCTGAACTTCTGTAAAGTGGCTACCTGGCGCCTGAGTATGCAATGAGAGGCCACCTGACTGAAAAAGCTGACGTTTTCGCATTCGGGGTGGTCGCAATGGAGACTGTTGCCGGTCGATCGAACACTGACAACTCGCTGGATGAGGACAGAGTCTATCTCTTTGAGTGGGTAAGATCCTTATACCCACGAAAACACATTAATCCATATTTTTGTTTTTTTCCGAAACATTATCCATATTCTTGTCAAGCTACTGATCAGTGAAGCATGCTGTTCGTATCATGCGCAGGCCTGGGAGCTCTATGAAAAGGGTCAAGCACTCAGCATCGTGGACCCAAGCCTGGAAGAAGAATTCGAGAGCGAGGAGGCGCTCAGAGTCATCCATGTCGCTCTCCTCTGCACCCAGGGCTCGCCTCACCAGCGCCCGCCGATGTCTCGGGTCGTGGCGATGCTCACCGGAGACTCTGAGGTGACTCAGGTCGTGACGAAACCGAGCTACATCACTGAGTGGCAACTCAGGGGCGGGAACAGCTATGTCACCACTGACTACTCCGGCGATACGACGGGTGAGTTCAGCGAGCAGAGGGAAGCGGTGGCGCCTCTCACACCGTCGCCGGTGGTCACTGGAGCTATCGATGGGGGAAGGTGATTACAGGCTGCCGTTGCTTTGGTCTCAACTCAACTGAAAACGGATCTTCGTATATAGTAATTTCGATGTGCATCTTAATTGTGTCAGAATTGCAGGATTGTACGCAAGAATAGGCTGTTTTGTCTTTCCTTTCGAGGTGTACGCTGCCTAGTATTTGTATGATTGACGCATTATGAACCAATTTAGCTACAAGATTTGTATTAATATATATACTTTTTATGAAAATGGATGTGTGTAGCCCATAGAACTTTGTACTCTGCACTGCAAATGTCAACAGAATCTTTTCCTCTTTTCTTTTTTTGTTGAGAACTCAGGAGATGGGTAGAAACCCATTACAACCCACGCCAAAAGACAAGTTACATTTGCACGCCATTGAATAACAGCAGGTCAACCACTAAAAATCTGAACCACTAAAGTTGAAGTGTTGAAATTCATCTAGAACGCTGTCTCTTCGGATGATCGATCACCGCGTATCTATGAAGCCCGCCCGCGGTCCAGGAGCTGCAGGATGAACTCGTGTATCGGGCCAGCCCACATTTGCCTGAGACCTAATACACCTATAAATAATTTAATTTAACGCAAAAAACAAAAGAGTCCCTAACACACAAACCCTAGCTTCAACTGCTCACGCACACGCCGCTGGATTCTTTTGGGATTTTATGGTGGTCTCATGAGGGGAGATAGAGATCAGATCTCATGGCGGTCTGCCCGACGCTCCTGGAGGACGTCGTGACTGAAATCCTCCAGCGTGTGTCGGACCTGACCTCGCTCTTCCGCTAGCTCCGTCGTCTGCAAGCTGTGGCGCCGCCTTGTGGCCGACCCAGCGTTCAACCGCCGCCGCGCCGGTTCCTGAACTCGTTCGTCCGCGATGACGACGCCGGAACCCTCGAGTACGCCAAGCCGCTGGCGGCGCGTGGCGGCCTCGTCCTCGTGCGCACCATCGCACCTCCTCTCTCCTCCTCAGACGACGGGACCGTCCGGATGTGCGTCTGCAATCTTCTCACCGGCAGGTGCGAGCCCCTGCCTCCGCTCGACATCTCCCTCCTGGACGGCAACGGCATCCGAGGGTACTGCCTGACTGCAGCTGCGGACCAGCACGACGACGATGCAGCTGGAGCCGCAACAACAACCAGTGTCAGCAGATGGCTACTCAACCTTGCTCGTGGATCCAGCGTTGCAGCCGTTGCTCGTGGAACCGCACACTGGATTTTCAACGAGACCGACATGGATAATCATCATCATCATCCAGGCGGTTTGTACTACACCCTTAGCTTGACGTGAGCATCAACAAAGGCGCATGCATGCATCTCCGCGACCGTGCATGCTCCCGCTTGAGGTGCTAGACTTAGACTATGAAACTGCTCGCAAACCCTGTTGCGCGTTACTGGATCTGCACCGTTCACGCAAGGCTCTTACTACTTGTATTCGTTTTACCAAGGACAGGATGATGGTGATCTGGTCGTACGGGTATAAAGACGATGGCACTAATAATTTGCTGGTCTGGCACCAAACTAAACTAACAGTGTCCTGCTCGTCAACGTGGATATAATCTCTACACTTTTTGCAAACAGCTACCACCTTGAGGCAGCCCGGAGCTGGTCTGGCGAGCCGCTGTCCCTTGTCTGTGCTGGAGAGAATACCAATCGATGCCGCGCTCGCGCTCTACCATTCGGACCCTGAATGCGCGTACATGGTCGACCTTCGATCTGGGAGGGCAACCAAGGTGCCTGGCTGGGGGCGATCGTTCAACTACATGACAGTCGTCCCCTGTGAGATCAACTGGCCAATGTTCTTCATGTCTCGACTTGGTGTCCAGAGGTCTAGCTAGCTGCTTTCCTTGTATGTCCTCCTCTGTGTGGTTTGAATGAAGTTTCTATAATCATGAAGAATCTCAGAGTTGTCCTCTTTGTAACGTTTGTCTTCTTAATTTTTCAAATGGGTGAATCTAATTTTCAATCAGCTGAAAATCAAAAACATTTCAGTCGATGAATCTAGACTGTTGGATCGCAGTCGGACGGCTGGCGCGCTTTCTTTTTCCTCCCGCCCAGCCGCGCCGTGTCCGCCGTTTCCTCGCTGCCTGCGCAATTGGATGACCGCCTCCGGCTTCTAAGGCCGCCGGGGAAGGGTACCAAACAGCCCCAAAACTCTAATCGCTAGCGATAACCACCCGCCTGCGTCGCCGCGACGCACCGCCCGAACCCACCTTGCGCTCCGCCATCGCCACAGCGCGCTGCCGGCGCTCCGCCGCCGCAGCAGCGCGTCGCCCCTTATAGGAATGGCGGTAACTGAAGGTTTCCACCGATTTCAGTCGATTGATCACAAGGCTTTCCACTTTTTTAATCTACCGCTCTAGCTTTCCTGGCCTAAATTTATCAAAAGCGTCGTGGAACGTTTTGAAAAGAAGCTCTCTTGTTGGAAGGCAAAACATTTATCTTACGGAGGTCGTTTAGTCCTACTAAATTCAGTGTTAAGTAGCTTACCCATGTTCATGATGTCTTTTTTTGAGATACCTAAAGGCGTCTTAAAACAACTAGATTATTATAGATCTAGATTTTATTGGCAAGGCGATAAAGATAAAAAAAATATCGACTTGCGAAATGGGACATTCTCTGTCGACCCAAAGAACAAGGGGGCTTAGGTATTTTAAACCTACAGGTCCAAAACACATGCTTGATAAGCAAATGGATTTTCAAATTGCTTAACAAAGATGGGGCTTGGCAGACCCTCTTGCGAAACAAATACCTCTATTCAAAATCTCTTTCACAAGTGAATACTAGACCAAATGATTCCCATTTCTGGAAGGGTCTTATAAAAGTTAGAGATGAGGTACTAGCTTGTGGCTCTTTTCATGTTAAAGATGGCACACAAACTAGATTCTGGGAAGACAAATGGGTAACTGCAAGGCCATTTAAGGATCTTTATCCTACACTTTATACCATCACTCATCATCCAGATGACTCTGTGGCAAGTGTTTTGAGCTCTTTGCCTTTAAATGTCTCTTTTAGGAGATCTTTGCATGGGGATAAAATGTTTAATTGGCAAAGCCTAGTAACTAAAGTAATCCCAATCACCTTAACAGATGAGAGAGACACTTTTAGTTGGAGTTTGCATAAAACTGGACAATTTACTGTCCGGTCTATGTACTTGCATTTGATCGATCAACATACTCCTTTCTCTAATAAATTTATTTGGAAGGTGAAAATTCCTTTAAAGATTAAGATTTTTCTTTGGTATCTCCAACGTGGAGTTATTTTGACAAAGGATAACTTAGCCAAAAGGAACTGGAAGGACAGTCAAAAGTGTTGCTATTGTAACTTAAATGAAACCATCCAACACCTTCTATTTGACTGTCATCATGCAAAGAATATCTGGAGGACTGTCTATATAGCTACTGGTTTGACCCCACCAACTTCTATTTCTCATATGTTAGGACATTGGTTATCCAATTTTAGCTCAAGAGAGAAAAATAACATTTTAGTGGGGGCATCTGCATTATGTTGGGCAATTTGGAGATGTCGTAATGATCTAATCTTTGAAAATTGCAAATTTTCTTCTTTTATGCAGGTAATCTTCAGGGGAACATACTGGCTGCGGTTTTGGTCACTTCTGCAGCGTGATGATATGACAAAGGAGATATTCCGAGAGGCGAGCAGGAATTTGGAGACTGCTGCGTTGGAATTGTTTGCATCTTACGGATGGAAATTTAACTATAGACTTTGTCATTCTTAATTTATCTCATTTTGTTCTCTAGTCGTGCTGTTTCGTTTAAAGAAACATTGTAATAATGTAAACGCTGTGTGCGTAACTGCAGAGGCGGGAAGTAAAATTCCATTTTCTAAAAAAAAAAGCTTTCCTGGCCTGAATCCTGATTTTATTAATTATCTAGTACTCCTCTGTCTATATAGAGTATCTGCAGGCTATGGAACTCTCTTCCCCCTTTTAGTTTGTATTTCATTTTCTTGCAAGTACTCAACCGCATTTATTTTAATTTACATGTAAACTTTGGCTACAGATGATGATCATGTTCCCGGTTCAAAGAAATAGAGCATTGACGTGGCAGATTTATATTAGTCTATTTCTGGTTCAAAGAAGGTATGCATATCGATAGTACTTGCAAAAAAAAAAAACTATTTTTTGCTACGGTGCATATGTTTGCTTTCACTACATTACCCTGTTATGACTATCGGCTCTATTTTCTGACGAAGATTAGGCCTGTGTCAAAAAACTAGCCAGAAATCGCCACGCACTAAATAAATATCACATTATGACAATCTACGAATGTCAAAACTTCATGCATGGCAATGCTTAATTGTCATAGCATTAAGGTTTTCGTCATGAAGTTTTGTTTCGGTGTTATACAATATAGACTATTGTTTTGGTGTTAAAAGGAAATCTGGTTTCAAAATTGGAGGAATGAAGGTTCATATCCTAGTCAACTCCATATCTTCTATATATGTCGTTCTTTATGTAATGATGAATTTGAAACGTTATAATTAAAGATGTAACAATTGTCATAAATTAATTGTGACAAAAGAAAACTAAATCATCACAAAAGGGGTTTTATGACGGGGTTTTTGTAACAAAAAGAAATCATCACAAGTTTGTCACAAACTACATACGTTGTGTCAAAAATTTGAACTTTTTATGACGAAATAAAATCGTCACAGAAGGTCAAATCTCATATAATGTTTTAATTGAAAAACTATCGGTTTTAGTAACCGAACGTACCAGTTTCGCCAAAAACCACAAATCCTAGCTATTAGGGCCCACTGACACGTCGCCGCCCTGCTCGCTCATCACCACTGCTGCTGCTGCTCTAAACCATGTTAAGGCCGTTGTTGCCATCCAGTACAATATCTGTTCGATTGATGCAACACGACTTACACTAATAAAAAATTAAAGGAGTGCAACCAAGAGAGCTTTTTTTATCTTTTTATCTATTATAAAACCCAATCTTTTTCAAGCATTGTAACGCCTAATATTTTAGTTACAAGTATCACCATTCAAAAGATACACAAGAGTTAACAAATTTATGTTACACATAAATTTTTCTTTCCTTATGCCAGACTCAATGAAAGTGTTTCATGAATGATTTTTACAACTCTAGATTATATGTGGGAAGGTTTTACAGTTTCCCTTTCGTATTTACCAAATATTTAAATGTCTTCGCGTGGTGAGGGGATGGTGCTTCCAGTTCTAAGTTTCCAACGACAATAGAGATCACTGTCACTTCTTCTACTTCGTGTTTTAGGTGGACCCTTTTTGTTAGGGCCCACAGTCTATATGGTGTAGTAAGTAATACACTGAGATGAATGGATTACAGACAAAAAGAGTAACTGGTACGTAATAAGGTTATTTGATGGGTTATTTCCTCCAAAATATTAATAACACACATTTTATTAGTATTGTTTGACTTATAATAACATTTAGAGTGTTTCAAACCCCAAGTGATAATTATTATTTTTCACAACACACTTAACACTAATGACAGAGACAATATATCTAGTGCCTAACTAAGTAACTAGCAAATATTTTATTACTTTCTCTAACCTAGCTCATCTTTTTTATAAGTATTTGACTAATAAGGATTATAAGGCTATATTTGAGCTGGGGCAGCTGCCCACGCTGCCTATAGGGTGGATCCACCCTAGGGACTAGGCATACAAGACGCTTTCTTGAATATATGGGTGACACTTATTAAAATGCTAACTCTTTCTTAGAAAGTATCTGTATTCATGAACATATGAGAAGTTTATAAAACATTGATTTGTTTATCTCAAATACTCTTCCATGACCATGGTTCACGACAACTTCCGATTTAGTTTGTAGACGCTTTATTGTGGTAGTCACAACCATGACCACGGCGCATTCAACAACATAAGAGCACCTCCAATATATTTGATCGTCTCCTTCGGTCATCAATTAACAACCTAATCAATTTTCTTTCGGACTTCGATAAGTTGGTCTCTGGCTATGAGAGAACAAGACAACAGTTAGGTTTCAACGGCAATTAGATGAATAAATGTATTCGTGTTTAGTAGTTTAGTTTTTGTTTCTTGTTGAAGCGTTTTTATCTATTTGGTGTCATCCATACCCATAAGAGAGATTTATAACAAGACTTTTCCAAATGTAAGTCTCTAAATATGACTCTTACCATTGTCTTTATAATTTAAACTCTTCTTAATGACACTCCACTACATAGGAACATTAAAAGTTTTAGAACATTCTTACCCTTCTTCTACCTCTTTCTCCTCTCTTGTTCTCTAATGACTTCAGCTAGCCTCGACACGGACCCGCCCCTCCTTTGCTACTCAATGTCAACGAGTACCACCCTTTCGTCCAACGCCAACACCGCACAGAGACCAGTCCCACGCGACCCCGTCGTTGGTGGTGCGTGCAGCGTTGGTTGGGCTTGTCGTGGGTGCAAGGCACGAGCACCTTCTCTAAGCGTGGGAGGGAGAGGTCCGACAGCGGTGACATGTTGCCGATGAACGGGTCAGATGACTAGTGTCGATAGCATACATCCGTCGCGAGTACTGTCCACCGCAGGTACGAGTCGACGACCTAGCACCAGATGTCGAGAATAATGTTGTCGACAAAAACAACCCGTACGACAGATAGAACTGTGATGAACTAAGTGGTACCATTACAGGAGAGATGTAGAAAAAAGATAAAATTATTTTCAAAGTTTTAATAATTCTATATAATAAATTTGTATTAAGAAGAATCCTATTTTAACAAATACGTTGGTAAGAATTATCACCGCTGCTTATCATCTTCATTGGTACTTCTACAAGAGAATAACTATGCTGATCGATAGTACATAGTATCCCAGAATAATGAATCGATCTGTCTCCCTACCTTGATCACGAAGCATTAGCCTTCCGTCCACGATAACAGTTCAGATTTGCACCTACACTAGACCTCGCACCACTCCCCTTCCCCTCCTTCTATTCTTCTTCATCAGATCCCGTTCCTCGCGCTCGTGGATCTCACAATCCCTGCCCACCCAAACCCACCGTCGTCTCCTCTCCGTCCCCGCGCCTAGCAGGATCCACGCGAGTGGAGCGGAGCGGAGGGAGATTCGTCGGCATCCCGTGGAGATCCTCCGGCTCCGGTCCCCACCGTCGGCAGCCAAGGGGTGATCACAGTTTGGCCCTCGTCCAGCTTCGACGAAGGTGAGCGCGGAGCTTAGCTGCCCCAATCCAAGAGTCCTTGATAAGTACCCGCACCCGTACGGCACTTGGTTTGTTCCTTTCTTCAACCTCCGTATGTTTCTCTCTCAGGTCTACCGGGACCGTCCGCCCCTGTCGCCACACCCTAGTTGCGCGCCGCCACCCGCCCTGAGCGCGCTTCGCCGCCGTGTGCTTGCGCTGCCATCGTCGCCCGACCCTGCCATATCAGGTGAATCAGGACTGAACTGAATTCAAAGTATCAGGTACGTCGAGTATTTGTCTTTTTTTTTTCTTGATTAGCCACAATTCTGGGATTTTGTGGTGGTGATATATCATCTGAAACAGATTTCATGGCGACGCTCCCGGAGGACGTCGTGACCGAAATCCTCCAGCGGGTGCCGGACTTGATCACGCTCTTCCGCTGCTGCGCCGTCTGCAAGCTGTGGCGCCGCCTTGTGGCCGACCCGGCGTTCGTCCACCGCCGCTGGCCGGACGGTGGCTCGTCCACCCTCCTCGGGTTCTTCGTTCAGCGGCAGCGGATGACCTCGCGGGAGTCAACAAAGATCGCCAGGTTCTCGCGGAGCCGCGCGCCGCCGTTCGTCCCGACGCCAGACTCGATCCTCGGACCGGGGCGCCGGTCCCTGACCTCGTTCGTCCACGACGCCGACGGAATCCTCGACTACGCCAAGCCGCTGGCGGCGCGTGGAGGCCTCATCCTCGTGCGCCTCGCACCTCGCTCCTCCGACCGGAACGACAACGTCATCCGCATGTGCGTTTGCAACCTGCTCACCGGCAGGTGCGAGCCCCTGCCTCCGCTGGATGCCTCCCTCTTGAACCACAATGGCATCCGGGGATACTGCCTGGCTGTCGCCGGTGACCACGATGCTGGGCCAGCGCACCGGCTGGCGAATGGCTACTCGACCTTGTTCCAGGTGCTCCTCATTGGCCTGACGCAGCATGGCCAGCATTTAAGATCATCAAATTCTCCTCTGCCTTCGCCGCTGATTTGTCGCGGCCTTGGCGCTTCTATGATTGCTGCGAACGTATTAGTATTCGGATGGCAGTACCCGATGTGCCCAGCATTGCAGCCATTGCTCGTGGAACAGCACATTGGTTCTTTCGTCCGAACGACGTGCGTAATCCAAGCTTATACACCCTTGATGTGTGCATCAACACAGGGCGCATCTCCGCGACCCAGGTCGTATTTGAGGTGATAGACCATGACATCATTCGGCACCCTCTCACTGATTACTGGATTTGCACCGTTGATGCAAGGCTCTCGCTCCTTTATTTTAGGAACAACAGGATGATTATCTGGTCATATGGGTATAAAGATGGCAGCTTGGTCTGGCACCAAACTAATAGCGTCCAGGTCAACGTGGATATAAGCTCGTTTGGTGACCCGCTGTCCCCCATTTGTGATGGAGAGAATAGCGATGCTGTGCTCGCGCTCTACCGCTCAGACCCTGAACGTGCATACATGGTCGACCTTCGATCTGGGAGGGCAACCAAGGTGGCAGGCTGGGTACGATCGTTCAACTACATGACAGTAGCGCCCTATGAAATCAACTGGCCAAAGTTCATCATGTCTCGACTTGGTGTCCAGATCTAGCTGCTTTCCTTATCTGTACAATGAAAGGTATTATTCTTGTGATTTGAAGTTTCTCTATCCTTCACTCGGAGTTATCATGTTGTCTATATTGTTAATCTACCTCCTTTGCTTGTCTGAACAGCGTTATCCTGCAGTCTAAAGTTTCTCTAAGCATGCATGAAGAAGGATCACAGTTCTCCTGCAACGACGTCCTGATTATTGTTAATTGTCTAGTATTCCGTCCTCTGGCTATGGAACTCTTCCCGCTTTTAGTTTGTATTTCAATTTTTTGCAAGTACTCAACTGCATTTATTTTAATTTACATGTAAACTTTGGCTACAGCTGGTGTTTATCATATTTATGGTTCAAAATATTAGAGCGTGCTGATATCGTAGCTTTATATTATATGTTAAATATCATATTTCATCTGAAAGTGGATATTATGGTACCACTGGAGCAGCTAGGAGGAAAAAATACGCATGCGTATCTCTTTAGTACGTGCAAATTTTGTTTCTAGTACAATGCTTTAGCAGGGATCTTGATTGTCTATCAGGCATGTTTATTACTTGCATTTACTATCTATCCATATGATGATTTTCGTATTTACAAAGTTAACAAATTAGAGCAACTTCAACAGGAGAGCTAAAACAAATGGTAAAGTTAAATATAGCTATTTTTTTAATAAAACAGCCATCCAACAGACTAGCTATCTTTTTTGCTATATTTTCTCCTTACTATTCCGTCCTCCTCGCTAGCCATATTTGGCTCACAACCGTGGCTTGCCATTGTAGTTTCCTATTGCACGTAGCGTACTTTCGGTGTCTCCCCCCTTCTTGCATGTCTGACCTCCTCCTTCCTCCTGAATCCATGAACCTGCAGCAGCACTAGTGATCAAGATTGCTAGCGATAGATCGGGGTGCTGCTTTTCTTCTAGCAATAGCGATATATTATAGCTAACAACAGGAAAGAACAGATCAATATGGGTGCAAATATCAATCTTTCAGTGTCGGTGTTCGTTATCACCGACTAGTAATTATAGTGGATGCGCGTTTTGGGGATCGGATGGTTTGTAATAGGACACAAGGATTTATACTGGTTCGAGTAATCGTGCCCTACGTCCAGGCTCAAGCTGCTCGCGTTACTTGTGTTGTTTACAGTAGAGGATTACAAACGGGCGAGAGAGGGACGGTGTCCCAAGTCTCTGGGTAAATGAAAGTGCGTGGTTGAATGTTGATTTTTTCCTCTGTCCTTTGGGAAATCTCAGTCCTCCCCTTTTATACTATAAGGGGCGAGACATGAGACGCGTGGTGGTAGAGAGAGAGAGAGAGACGGTGGAGTGGTGGTCGTGGTCATACGCTCTAGGTCAGGCTTGCCGGCGCTCCCAGGGCTTCGAGATTTCTGCTGTGGATGACGTCATCGGCATGGCGGCGCCTCTCCGTTAGGGAGTGCCCGTCAATCTAGAGCATCCCATCCATATGGGTGGACGACTTTCTGCGGGGGTCCGCGGAGCTGCGTAGGTCGTCATCGTCCTCGCGTCCGTCGGGTTGTTACTCACGAACGTCCCATCCCAGCACCGGGGGGGGGGGGGGGGGGGGCTTGGTCAAGTGTCGTCAGAACAGTGATCGTCCTTTGGCCAGTGTGCGTCATGCGTATTTACTGTCCATTTGCCCGTGTAGTCATTGTCCTCACCTGTCTGCGGACGTGGGAGTCACAGGTATTTATTGCCCAACTGCCTCCGGCCTGCCTAACCTTGTTGTGGTAGGCGGCTCGCCCGACCCCAAGGTCGGGCTAGGCGGAGCTTTGTGCGGTCTCCCGACCCCGACGAGGTGAGGTCGAGCGTATTTAGTCGAGTTGTAGGAGATGTGACCTCTACTCGGGAAGGTCGGGCGAGGCGGGACAGTTCGCGGACCCAAGCTGCTGAGTGCCTCTACGGCTCAAGGGTCGGGCGAGGCGGAGATCGTCCCTTCCTTCGCGCCATTAAGAGAGCGGGTTGCTACTGTTGATTACCTCTGGTATCGACCCTCAACATCCAGCAACGATCAGTTTTCAACACAGCACCTTTTATATGATGGCAATTGACCGCGATCTCACGCAACACATGACCTCAGCGGTAAGTAAAAAAAAAGAATAAGTCAAGTTAGATCACGTGTGGGAATAGAAAAAGCGGAGGATGCCGTGAACAATTTTAAATATAACAAGTCAATATATATGATCTGTTGGATTATCCTATTTTTTTAAGAGTTTGTATATTTTACAAAGGAGATAAATCAGGTAAATTTGGCTAATAATATTGCTAGTCGCTTGGAGATGCTCTAAAGTTATTCATGATTTATATTTTTAATGTTTGACCAAAATTTTGAGAATGTTCTAGTGTTATTCTAATAATTACTAGTGTTTTTTTATAACATATACACCTAGTAAGTACCTCTTGAGAATGGACTCTCTTTTTGGCATTTCTAGGATATGACACATTCCAAGAATTATTTAACATGCATGTGAATTCTAAAAACATACTAGTATGCTGTGAATTGGCCAACCATGACATGAGAGTCATAACGCCAATCAGGTTGCTAAAACGCTCCAGAATAGCATATATGGCGCCGCTACAGGCGGGGGACACCAGGCCGAGACATGAAGAACAGTTATTTGCGCTTACGCCGCCACGACTGCCACCATGGTTTTTCTCCAGATACATAACTGAATTTTATTTTTAATTGTTTATTGTTGGGATCTTCTCACAAGGAGAGATTCCCTCCAGAAATAGGAGTATGCTGCTTGGTGTGGCGAGCACACGGTATTCTTTAGTAAAAGGCGAAAGAATAGTTCGCCTGTGCTCACCACGCAGCTGCATGCTCGAACGTGCTACCGTGGCCATCCTTATATTGCTCTTAGACACTGCGAGCTCCTCTAAGCGGCAGCGGTATGGGACTAATCAGTCACTAGTGAAAGAAAGCTCATCTTCTCCCTCCGGCTGATGCGCAAACAAAATCAGGGCAGGCCCAGGACTTATTGGGCCTAAACTTGCACTGCATCTGTTTTCATCTCTTTTTCTACGTTTTGACCCTTCTAAAACTAAAATTTACAAGTAGCCTCTGTAGATCAATATTTTCAGTATCCGACCCTTTTGATCTCGGCAATTGATTTGACGTGACTCATATATACAGTCACGCCAAATTAACTGGCGTGACTAAATGACATGTAGGATAAAAGACTGATTTGATATGTTTATCAGAGCAACTCTAACAGGATAGCTAAAACAAATGGTAAAGCTAAATATAGCTATTTTTTAATAAAACAGCTATCCAACAGACTAGCTATTTTCTTTGCTATATTTTCTCCCTTACTATTCCATCCTCCTCGCTAGCCATATTTGGCTTATGACCGCGGCTTGCCATTGCAGTTTCCTATCGCGCGTGGCGTCCTTTCGGTGTCTCCCCCCTTCCATCTTGCACGTCTGACCTCCTCCTTCCTCTTGGATCCATGAACCTGCAGCAGCACTAGCGATCAAGATTGCTAGCGATAGATCGGGGTGCTGCTTTTCTTCTAGCAATAGTGATATATTGTAGCTGACAACAGGAAAAAATAGATCAATATGGGTGCAAATATCAATCTTCTAGCAACGATTAGTTCCCAATACAGTACCTTCTATACGACGGCAATTGACCGCGATCTCGCGCAACACACGACCTCAACGGTCAGTAAAGAAAAGAATAAGTCAAATCAGATCACATATGGGAATACAAAAAGTGGAGGATAACGTGAATAATTTTAAATATAACAAGTCAATATACATGAGTGTTGGATTACCCTATCTTTTTAAGAATTTTTATATTTTACAAAAGGGATAAATTAGGTAAATTTGACTAATAATATTGTCAGTCTCTTGGAGATGCTCTCATTCGTAGCACTGAGACTAAAACATGAGTCACGCCATTTTGATCGGGGTGATAAAAAAGGGTCAAATTCTGAAAATACTGATTTGGAGGAGTCATTCATAAAATATTAATTTTAAAAAGGTCAAATGTAGAAAAAAAAAACCTCATCTCAGGCCTGGTGCACAACGGAGATGGCGAGAGATCACTTCTGAGATCCTACATTTTATTTCAAGTCCTATAATGAGTACAGTTGCGTGCAGGGCCGGGCCGGCATAAATAGAGGCCCTGTCCGAAAACATAAAGTGGGTCTATCAAACCTATCCATAGCTCCTTTTTTATATAACATAAATTGAGTTAATTTCTGTATTCTTCGCTTCTTTCTCCGCTTGACTCCAGAATCATATTTTTAGGTCAATAAATCAATCCGTACCTTTTTCTTTAGATTGAGTTACTCCACTATTGTTTGTTTCTCTTCATGCTTTTATGTTTTAACTACATCAATTTGAAAAGGCATTGTCTGTATGAAAACTAGAGACAGAATGTGAAAATATTAAAATTAATAATTAAACATTTGGATTGTTAAATCTGAAAATAGAATTAATCTATTGAATACTACAAACTAAAGAGTAATACTGTAATAGAGCCGAAGAAGAGAAATAGAAAACGTAACTGTTCTGGACTTCTGGTCCAAACTCCAAACGGCTAGTTCTACGCGTACGAAGCTAGGACCAGGGAGGCACCAGGCGTCAGATCGTGCGATGCCTGAGGTGAAGCCACGCGTTCCGTCTTTCCGTCGTTCAACTACAACTACTTGCTGGGCTGGTGGGTCGGCCTGGCTGCCTAGTTTTCTGTTGGCTCCTCAAAATAACCGCAGGTCTACTGGACTGTATGTGCTACGTATAAAATTTAGGGCCTCAAAAAAATGGGGGCCCTGTGCAGTTCGCACGGGCTGCACATGCCCAGGCCCGGCCTGGTTGCGTGCACTATAAGTTAAAAGAGTTTCATTCTTTACCATGCCCAGATTTTAAGAAAAATAAGGACTTCCTGATGATGCAGATTGGGTCGCTATACCGTCCCTAAAGAAAATTAAGGACTTTCTGCATATGCACAATAAGGCTTCTGAACTCTGATGCACGACAAGACATTTGTCTTATTTGAGCTGTCATCACTACGGAATTGCTAGTTCAAGAAATTACACAAACACAAAAAAGGTTTTACAAGGAAATAACCGCTTTGGCAACCTCAAATCATTGTATATATTTCTCACTCAAATCGATATGCATATGGGGGCAAATGATAAAGTATACACCATCAAATACAACTAAAAAGATGAAATCCTATTTAAATAAGTTTGACGTTCTATTAGGGCCTATGGGTCACCCTTAAGGGAGGAAGGCCATGACAGCCTCCTATGGTTGATGCCGTCAAGTCCACCGCCCTCAGGGTTGCTGTCATCCACCTGCTTCCAGCTATCAAGCATTGTGTCCTCTCTCCACTGAGGCGGTGGGGTCAGGTACTTTGAATCATCACTTGCACCGCTTGGGGGCATCGACGTAGAGGAATGTCCAACACGCAGTTTCTGAAGGGTTGAAAAGGATTCCCTCATTGCGGACATGGCCTCAAAGAAGCGAGTGCAGGAAGCGAGTGCAGCAGGTATGGGTCTCAGCATTTCCTTCAGAGATAAAATATTGAACCGAGTATCAGTGAAAGAGACAATATATTTACAACCATAATTTCAATTGTTGTTAGGCTCACAAGTCAGTACCACACATAACAGAGCACAATTATCAACAAAGGATGCATGATAGTATATTATTATTTACATTTCCTAAACCTGATACTGATAACACAATGTACATCCCAAGTGGAAGGTGTTTTCCAGTAGATGAAATTCTCACGACAGCACATTCAGTTGAATTGAAGAAAACTTTCAACTTACCCCCCACACAGCTGGTGACTCTCTAAAGTTTTGACTCCACTGGAAATCACTGACTGATGTTGTCAATGCCCCATAATCACTTGCAGCTTTCAGAAGTAGTTCTGAAAATTGTTTCTGGACGAAAACAGCACAAAGATCAGGAAAAACATGCTCCACTTAGAAGACCGCATCTGTCTTACCAAGCCTGAATACTTGTTGACCGCAGAGGAAAAAAGGTCAAGAACAGAGAAAAACTACCTGGTATTCAGCTTCAACAGGAATGCAATCAAGAGAGTAAGGCTGTTGTAACCGAGCAATTATGCGGTCCTGCAGGCGCGATGTCGTTGACAAATATTATCCAGATAGCAGAAAATATCAAACAACTATAAAGGCAAGAAAAGTAAAACATAAAATTCTAACTTCCATTACCTTGTTCTGAATAACATCTTTCAAAATTGTAGTAATTCTAGCCAAAGATTCACATTTCTTTTCCATCTCACTAACATGAGTTAAGTGAGCAATGTTTTTATCATCCTGATGAATCAAACAAAAAAAAAACCATCAAAATAGAGTTATAGACCAGTACCATACGTGAAAGAACAAAAAAGTGCAAACTCTTGAACGAAGATGTACGTGATCCAACACTAAAAGAACATGAGCATAACACTGCATCAAGAAAACTTTAGACTTCCGCTCTTCAGGGGTACAGGCATTTTACTCATTCTTTTACACATCAAACTTAGTTCCAGCAAGTGTGACAAAGCTATCATGAGATGTAAATTCATTTTCTAACTAAAAGTAGAAAAGGAATCACTTTGATATGGAGCAAAAGGCTCATCCTAAATAATTAAAATGCAGTCAGAGATCTATGCTCTCATCCAGCATGATGTAATGTCACATGTCTAACTAAAAAAAGAAAATCCCTCAATGAGTAACCAAATATGATTTATATACATACTGATGTATAAAGGGTGCATATCATGTAAGAACTGTCTAGCAAAACATGACACAGGATCTAACATTCGATGCCCATTAGGATCTGAAAAGACTAAAAACTTTTGGAAGTGCGGAATCGGTGTAAACACATAGGGCCTAATAACTGTGCATCAGTTCATCACCTTTCTCCCTTGCAGCTCCACTTGCAGGTTGGCAATGTTCCTCTGCACGACAGTCAGCTCCCTCAAAACCTTCACCAAATCATCACTTTTATCCATGCTGCTCTGATCCTCCTGCAACAAGAAAGCCAAACAGATGAATAGCGGTGATTTCAGAGATGCTGCATTGGAAATTATACTGTGGCTAGCAAACATTTAAAATGCTATCCGAAACCACCCCGCATTTGCAAAAATCCAACACAGAGCAGTATCCACAACATAAATAAAGCAGTAAATTATATGGAACTAAACAAAGATGACCAAAATTGATATAGCACGATTTCAGGACTGCTAGCTAATCTCACAATTTTCCATGAGATAGCACATAAGAGTTCCAACATCAATTGTGCACGACTTCATAACAGCAGAAGAACTGGCGCAAAAAAATTGTGGAACAAATCCCACCAACCTTGTTCGCAGGTTCACCGAATGGTTACCCGATCCTCACTCCACTGACCCCAAAATGTCAACCAAAGGAAGCCGCAGCGCTGCCCTCAATTTCATCATCCCCAAAACCCACATTTCAGAATCCAGTGGCAGGTACCTCGATTGGAGCCGCCGCTCAAAGGATAAACCCAACCCAGTCACAGTTCCGGATACCATCGGAAGGTCGGATCTACCGTAAGCGCGATGGAACCAGCGAAAACAGCCGAAAATTTTCGACGGCGAGAACAGATCGAGAAATGGCGGTGAGGTGGGGAGCGGGGGACAACGCACCTGCGGGGGAGGGGCGGGGAAACCGAGGTCGGCGGCGATGGCGAGGGCCTCCGCCATGCCGCCCAGCCGCTTGCCCGGCTTCGGCTGCGGCGCCGCCATCACCTCACCGGCCGTGGAGTCCTCGAGCGGCCGTTTGGTGGGTTGGCGATTTTTGAACAGAGAACCCTCCAAATGGCGTTTTAACGTGGATTTTTATTTGGTAAAACTCTACACCCCTGCTGGCTGCTGCCTGGGGACTGGGCTGCTCTCTGTCCGTGTGTTTTGTTTTGTTTTATTTTTGCTTTTTCTGGATTAAATTATTCAAAAAGAATCATGAAAAAGTGCCGGCATAGCACCAACGCAACATGTCTTTTGGTTTGGTGGCATGCTAATGAGTAGAAGAATCGAAGCAACTAAACTAAGTAAGGGCCTGTTTGTTTTCACTCCAACCCGCTTCGCTCCGGCTAACATAAACATTGTAATATGAAACAGTTTCATCCGCTTCTAATGAAATGAATTAGGAGCCGTAGAGGTGGATTTTGGTCCTGTTTGTTTTAGCTCTCTCCACTCCGCTCCAACCACGGTAGGTTGTCAACCCTCTTGGGAGCAGTGAAGCTAAAAAAACTAGCTTCGTTCGCTCCCCATTCAATTTTAGATGAGTGAGAAAAAATGATTCTAGCTATAGTTGCTTGTGTCAGACCAACGAAGCTGGAGCAGAACGCATGAGAGCCCAAACAAACATGGCCTTTGTAGCTTCACCGGACTCCATGGTCATTCGGGTAGGGAAGAGAAAAACCACTCCATACATCAGTGAGCGCGTGAGAGGAGCTGGATCAGATGGAATTCAAAAGAAACACGACCTAAAAACTGTTTACGAGATAGACATTTTGCAACTACATAGAAGTCTTGTATCAACGCTAAGGCAACTTTCCAGAATACAAAGACTAGAATATCCCATAATAGGTTTTCAAAAGAATATTTCATGCAAAATTGTGGTGCTTCCAAAGGAGAAAAACTCATACTTCCAGGTCAGAATAATAAAATTATTGTGTTATGCATTTTACTTCTAACAAGAAAGTTACTTCTAATAATTGAAAGCAAAAAGACTGCAACAAATTTTCTGCTAATAAAGTTCCCGCTTTAAATAAGCTGACAAGTGCAGGACGGGCGGCGCAGCAGTGAGTGGCGGCAGTCATCAGATGGGCATAGAAGTGTTGTGGCAGCAACGACAGTCCCAAATGCCAATGAATATGGTATGGTGAAAATACTGAAATTCTTGATGCACATGATCACAGGAGCCTATAATTTTGTAGTCGAATATCCCCAATTGATCATAAGTATTCAATTTTTAACCCCTTTGTCCACAACAGACTATAACTCCCTGCACAATCATGACCACACCTCAAGAGAGTCGCACATTAGTTATTTTCAGACGTGGTAAGTTACTAACAACAACAACATGAGTCATGACCACGGTAGGTATTCATCCTGATACAGCTATAAATCCAAATCTTTTGATTCCAACAAAAACAACAACCAAGCCTTAAAGAATATTGGAGGTAGCACAAAAAAAAAATCTAGAAATTGATTTACTGATAGTGGTTGATGACATCTCAAAGGAAAGATTTACAGGAATTGATTATATAAAGAGAGTGAGCCAATTCCACCTAGGTTGGCCAAGTTTAAAAGACAGATCGACAATTCCAGGCATGAGATAAAATGTAACTCCTCCGTTCATCAATTTTTGTCATCCGGACCAGAGAATTGAACTGAAACTACTGGTCGGACTTGGACATGAAAACATGATCAGAGGGCAAAAGTAGTAGAGAGAAGAGTAGTAGAAACAGATCCACCTTTTTCTCCTTGCTAGTTGAATCCGATAGAGCACCACTAAAAGTGAGTTTGTGGGATGGCAGCAGCTGCCAGAGGTATATCAAGCTATGAGACTAGCAAACAAGGAAAATTACTTTCACGCAAGAACCTACATCATCCAATCTGCACGGCAAAAAGTGTGTGCTGCTTCTATAAACAGGAAATGGTTTTTTAACGATAAACACAAGGTACACAAACAAAGTTCACAGATTAATTCAACAATAGTATGCTTTATGAGAAGGGAAAACACTCAGAAAGGACTCATCGTCAACATATTATTACAACTCAACTCTATTGGTAAATCTCCAGCCATTTTTAGCAAAGATGAAGATTTTGTGGCCTCAAGCATACGGGCCCCATTTTGTCTGTAGTCTTTCTGTAGGAGTGATAAGAGAATGGACTCACTTTACTTCATTTCAAAGGGACCACCGGATGAGGACATGCTATAATAAACTTATTGAACCCAGTGACTAGCAAGTACGACATCAGAAAGCAGTTGTGAACTTACAAAGAGTTAAACTAATTGCAAATAACGAAGTATGGTACTCTGGGCATGCAATGCAGCTACAGTTGAACACGAAGCCGAGACATGAAGAACTCTGGCCAGTTCATCTCATAAGGCACAGCTGACACATAGTTGAATGACTCTTCCCAGTCTGCTACCATGGTCGATGATCGTGATCGAAGATTAAGGACGTAAGGATGGCCAGGGTCGTCATCGCATTGGGGGAGCGCAAGAATAGTGCTGCTCTTCTCTCCAATGCACACTATCGACAGTGACTTCATTCCGGATAATCCAAGCTCCTTGCCAACCAGAATTGCTTGAGTGAGGTGCCAGACCTCAGCGTCGCTCTCATCTTCGTCTTCCTGCAGGCTCCAAATGCGTAGCTGGTTGGTATCCAGATTAAAGAGTGACAGACTTCCATCGATGCTTGGGTACAACCAAGTTTTGGACCAGTCTGGCAGGATCAAGTCTGGGATTGCTTGAAGGGGGATCTCGGTGACACGAACATCCCCTGTGTTGATCCCTACATCAAGGATTTGGAAGCTGTTTCCATCCTGACCAGTACCGATGAAGATCCACTGTGCAGCGCCGCAAGTAACTGCTGCGACTCGGCTTCCATAAGGCCCAGCCAAAAGTCCAGGAATCCATTTCCAAAACCAAGTCTGTGATGCGGCGGAATCCGAAGAGAACCTGGCAAGGTGCACCTGCAAATTCGTGTAATAAACACCAGAGAGGAGCACCTGGAAGAAGGTAGAGTAGCCTTCCGCTGGTCGGTGCAGGCCAACGCCATGGTCGGCAGCAGTGAGGATAGTGTATCCCCCAACGCGGTCTTCGATCAAGCGGTCCCCGTCCAGCGGAGGAAGGAGGTCTTTACTGCCGGTGAGCAGGTTGCACACGCACAGGCGAAGGACGGTTTGCCTGTCGCCGGGGCGAGTCGGGAGGCGCACGAGGAGGAGGCCATCGCGGGCCACAAGAGGACGTGCGCGGTCCAGGACGCCGGTGTCGTCGCCGACGAAGGAAGTGAGCCGGCGGCGCCCGGGCCCAAGCGCCGCCGAGTCCGGCGCCGGGACAAAAACCATCCCCTCCGTCGGGACGAGCTTGTAGAACTCGGTCTCCCCGTCCCTAATCAGTTTCTGGGGGTCGCAGAAAAACCCGACGAGGGAGGAACGGCCGCCCTCCGGGCAGGTGCAGCGACGGAGGAAGGCGGGATCGGCGACGAGGCGGCGCCACCGCCTGCACACGACGGCGCAGCGGAAAAGAGACACCGCGTCCCGCACCCGCGCGAGGATTTCTACAATGATATCCTCTGGTAGGGCGCACGCCGCCATCGCCGCCGCCGCCGCGGGAATCGCTTCCGACATCGCGAATCCCACAACCAGATCTCAAGATCTCAACAATGGCGAGGCCGATCTGCAAAGGCTATGGAGGAGGACACAGTGCGGCCTAAGGATGACATAGGCGAAGGCGAGGATGTCCGCTCGCCGGCGAGGATTTCGACGACGAGGGAAGATGACGAGGCGCCAGTACCGAAAGGTTAACGGGGAAATATGCAATACAGATCACGGGAATCACGAAAAGCTCTCAAAAAGCATGCTAATAGCTTTTAAAAAATTGTTAAAATCGATATATTTGTAAACGATATGGTGAGATAGAAACGTTAAATTTCAGCTTGAAACTCAACTTTATTAATAACAAATGATGAAGAAAGGAAAGGAAAAAACAACAACATAATTTGTTAACTTTAATTTAGTTTTAGAAGTGTCAAAAAAGAACAAAAAATCAAAAATAAATTTTTTATTAATCAGACCTTTCAAACTGATATTTCTTAATAACATAATATTAATTTTAAAAAATTCAGAAAGCTTGTCACCCTGCAGAAAAGCTTAACAATGTGATAGTTTTGTGTTAATCTAAAAGATTCCATGAAATTACACAAATCAAATGAAATTCTGTATAACTCAAAACAGAACTTCTGTGAACTTATTTTTGGCTAAAATTTGACCACATCATTGCAAGACCACATACCAAAAAATATGGCAATAACAGTTAGCAGATAAATTGCGGAGCTACAAAAGTTCTTTATCCAGTAAATTTTTTACCATATATGCAATGAACTGTTGAATCTGAATTGACCACCATCGTAAGATTACATAGCACAAATTCTGTCAAACAATTGCGATGAAATGCACAAAAGAATTCATATGACCTGAAGACTTGCCTATGAACATTTGATAGTTCCTGCATGTATGTTACAGACATTTGCTTCAGAAGTCTTCACCGGGGTTTACATTAACAAATTACAGGTACTATTACCCCTTCGGTTGGCAATGAAACAACAAGCATGTTTAAGCTTGACCATACTGCTGCTACATAAATGTACATGAATACAGAGAGGAAACTGTCAGATGACCCAGAACCAAGCAATGAAGGAACCAATAACCAATCCAATCACAAGGAACAGCACTATGACTATCCCAGCAGTCTCTGAGTGGTGGATGGGTACAGATTTGGGCGCGAGGATCATGAGGATGGAGGTCAGGTACCCGTTGGTAATCCCCAGAAGGCATGTCAGCACGGTAACTGGGATCTCAGTGCGGAAAAAGCTTGGTCCATGCAAGCAACCATAGAATAGGGGGTAGAACAGAAGCCGAGCAAACGAGCCAGCGACCGCGACATTGGCGTTTTGAAGGAGGTAGACTGCAGGCAGGGACTTTCCGACCAGGTCGAACACATTGTAAGCGGTTATGAGCAGGATGGGGTACCAGTCTTTCAGTGCCTCAGAGTGTACATCCTCAGTGATGAACCCCGGGAAGATGGAGAGTGTGACGGCATAAATGAGGATCACTCCCACCCCATACCATTTCACCGTCCCCACAATGCTCCAAAGGGTTGATCTCCAGGCAGGACCAGTCATGCCACCGCCAACCTCCGCCTTCTGAGCCCGCCTTTTGATGTTCTTGTAGTACACGACAACCGGAAGCCTGTCTGCCACATTGTAGCATACTATGCAGATGATCATGACCACGATGGAGACAACGAAGTAGAGGATCGCACTCTGCCTCAGCCCCTGCGCGTCTTGTGGGTAGAGTGCCTTGGTGAAGACTCTCATCGCTGAGACAAGTACACCTGAAGAATTGGAGAATGCGTCCAGCATTAGCATCTGCCCCATACAAAGTCACCAAATCATCATACACTAGGAGAACCACAAACAAAGTTCACATTCACAAAGTGGATGTTTAGTTTCTAATTAGGTACTATACTACTGGATTCCAGGACACTAAAATCACAGCTCATGTGGTTTCCATTCTTCAATTTGATTTGTGGTTCTTAAAGTTCCAGCAGCATATAGCATTCTAAGTTTCATCACTTAAACGCTGGAAGGTTTTAACTTTACAAGGTGATCATCGTCTGCAACGACAATGTCTACTCTTTGCCCCTGGTATCAGTCAGTTGTTAGCCAAGCATACTGTATTCAGAACCATCTAAAATTTAATAAGCAATTATACAGCACTTAGAGGCACAGCCCCACCCATTGTAGTTCAATTTGTCTAGTCACCTACTGGTACCATCCAATAATTGACTAATTTGACCAGCAGCAGGATAAGAGGAAACAATTCGAGAAACTGAGATCTCTACTGTTCCCAATTTTGGTGTCTGGTTTGCAAATTAAATTTTGGGTGGGAGAACTGCGGATCTCCATTTCGGCCGACAAAAGAAGTTTACTAGTGGGGAAGAAAGCAAAGGAAGGAATGATCGCACGCACCTGAGGCGGCAGTTCCGGCGACGACCGCCTGCATATACCGCTCGGGTAGCTCCCCAGCGAATCCGATGACCCCGCCCTGGACGAGCGCGTCCGCGACGCCGCAGAAGGCGGTGGCGGCGACGGTGACGTCGAAGGCGCCGTACAGCCCTGGCCGGCCCCTGACGTATGCGGCGTCCATGGCTGGCACCACGAGGAGCGCGAGCGTGAAGAAGGTGAGGCCGGTGTTGATGCGCGCTGGTGCGCTGGACTTGGGGAAGCAGAGCACGATGAGGAGCAGCGGGAGGAGGCAGGAGAGCATGTAGGAGACGGAGAAGACGCGGTCGACGGGCGCGCCCGGGTAGAGGTAGGAGAAGTAGTCGACGGCCGTGATGAAGGCGTTCCAGGGGAGGAGGAACCCCGCGCCCAGCGTGAAGAAGACGAGGTAGCCGAACCCGAGCCGGTCGGCCGGGGGCGGGGCGTGGGGGGCGTCCGCGAGGGACGACGCCGGCGGGGGCAGCAGCGGCGACTCCGCATCCGCCGCCGTCTCCAGGTCGCCGCCGGCCATGGATGGCGTGGGTGGGTGTTGTTGGTTTGGGTTCGAGGGATCTCGGTTGGATGAATGGGTGTGCGGTTGCTTCTGCCTTGGTCTTTGGTGGGGCTTTGCTTTGTCCTTGTGTAGTGTCCCGATGATTATTAGGAGTACTTCTACAAATATCCGGTTTGTATCCTGATGTTGTGGGACCAACGATAAAGGAAAATGGGTGGGTCCCACCGGACAGGGAGAGGTATCTACGGCGACCCTTCTCGGAAAGGGATGTGTATGACAGATTGACAATCAAAGCTCACAACGAATTGTAGCAGTAGCGTGTTGTTTACTATCAAAACTTGTTAATTTATTTTTTAGCATCTAAATAATGTAAAAAAGTACTCACTCCATTCTAAATTATTTATTTTTCTAGCCTTTAATATTTACTTCAAACTAATTATATTTCTCGTTTCATAATACACCTTTCGTTTCTTTCAATACATATTTATATCTACATCTCTTTTTCGTTTTCTATACACTTACTTTATTTTTTTTAATTTCGGTGCTCAGAACTAGAACTGCAATAATATAACATAGAGGGAGTACTATATATCACAATATCATAATATCGAGAAGATGAGAAACCTCAACCTCATCCTTCTCGCTAAAGTTTTTCTTTGATATAAACGTCATACATACGTAGACACCCACATATATGTATGAGTACTCACCTCATATGAACACATATACGTAAAATTTATCATTATGAGTCAACAAAAATCTGAGCCTGTTGTTTTTGAAATTTCACGAAGTCCTACCATAAACATTTCACTGTCGATAAAAACATCGTCTGTCAAACAAATAATCTAGAATTAAACCCGAATGAGTAGTTCTATAAAAAAATCTAACTATCTGAACTAAGCTCAGTTTACTTAGTCTCCAAAGTTGAAGCTCACTGCACTGCCTTCCGCTCCATCCTCTATTCATCCTTGGTTCCCAATTGCGTTAACCAGTCAGCCAGTCAGAGACCCTCCCTCCTATTCCACCACCTCCGCCTTGATCGTCTAGCTCTCCCACCACCACCGCTGGTAGATCGCGTGAGAGGCGTGTAGTTGAACTTGCACGTTGTGTATGGGTTAAGTTAGTAGAGAATAGGGAAGAGATCAAGTGACATCTGAATTAGTAAGTAATTAACTAGACGACGATGGCGACCACTGATCACGAAGTGTTGGTGCACGAAAATGGTAATCACGTTAACGTGTGTCAAACAACTCTCAGCATCAAGCTAGCTAAAGAACTTCCGCTTACCCACGAGCCAGTATGTTGTTTATGTTCATTGCTAAGGTTAAAAACGAAAAATCATCTACTAGATCTCATATCACAGCATTATAAATCTAGACTGTTTCTCAAATAGATTTTTTCAAAGCCGGTCATCTTTCACCTACCTTACATCCGCTCTATTTAGGAATTTCTCAGCGTTAGTTAACTGAGAATCCACGTTCTTCCAATCAGTCATCTAAATTAGAACTAGAGTTTAGAGGGAAGTTTGAAGATCCGGATTTACCTCATACCGAGTGCTTTAGAAGAGCTTCAGCAATAGTGGCGACTGAAGAGGTTAGGTGACGACTACCGGAGAGGTTAGAGTGGTGGATGCGTCGCGGGAGGTGGGGGCATAGCGGGCCTCAGACCGACGCTGGAGACCATCGGCGAGGCGGAGGGGGCAGGGGCCAAAGGGGATCTGGCTTCACCGGACGGGACGGGGGTGGGTCGGGTTGGTACACCTGTGTAGAGAGGAGGAAGAAGAGCACGAATTTTAAAGCAATGAGGTGATGATTGGATTTGATCCAACGACCAACATAAGTGATCGAGACAATCCCTATTCTCAATCACTCGAGATAGATTCCTCTAATTATTGTCTATTCAAACTATTCTCAGTGCGTTGTGTTTGGTAAGGATTATAGAACTGATTATGTAAACAAATTATAGTCTATAAGCGATTATAATTATCAAAAATTTTAAAACTATATAATTTAAAAGTGCTTATGTATGATTGTGACTATATCATTTATGAGTTTTAGATATTTGGACATACAAAAATATTTATGAAATATAATCCTTTTGTATAATCAGTTTCATAATCCCTGTCAAACAAGTATCTACACACTTATGTGTGCAGTACTACGATAGAACGATGATATGAATGGCATGTCGGTTAAAGAAATAGAGAGGAAAAATAGTGTCTTTTAGAGGCTGATACTGCTATGGCACGATATCTTAGTAATTGGATCTTATTTGAGGCATGACACTTGGCGCTGAGAGAAAAGCAAAAGATATAATGCTTTCACTGTACGTAACTGTTATTTTATCCTAGTAATGTCATACGATGTTTCCTACATTTTTTTTTGGCAAAAATGTTTCCTACTGTAACATTGAATTTTTAAGTATTACACGTGCACTTGGAATAGCCTCATCTATGTTGCATGGAGTTCATATACTGATCTATCAAATACGGAATAACTTGATAGATTTATATATACGTAGACCGGAGCCCTTTGTATTGTGATAACTAATAAGTATAACAATATGCATTTTTTAAGAAAAAAAATTAAAAAAATTCCTTTTGACCTTCTCAACTATCGTCCAAGTTGGATTTACCTCCTTCAATTATAAAACTAAGTAGGTTGATTCCCTAAATTTTAAAAACTGTTTATTTTTCCTTTCTGAGCAGTTTTAGACAGCGATATTGCTGACATAGTCGACGGTTTTGTTGACATGACAGTCAACGTTGCCACGAGTATGCATGTGCTGTTCTAAAGAATGGTTTAGAGTATTAATATGACTCAAAAATCACTATACTTTTCTTTATATATTAACAGGTTATGCAGAGAAACTTTGTGACACCCCAGGTGTCACTTAAACAGTCATCGACAAAACGAAAATCCTAAAAAGGACTTTTTACACTTTTGAGTAAAACTAGCACTTGAGATAGTGATCAATGTACCTAAAACACTTCCATTAACCTATAAAAAAAATTAGTAAATTAATTTTTGAGCGCTTTCACCGAACACGAACCCTCAATCCGCGGCACATGGTCATTTCCTATTCACACTCCAATCCAAAACCCTAATCGGTAATTCACTCGTTTAAAAATAGAATCAATCATGGAAATAAAAATAAATATTGTTTAAAATGCTTTAAAGGAATACTATGAAAAAGTTTGACAAACAACAGAGCATTTTAGCAAAGTCCGGAGAAATCTCAACTAACAGTGTCGAAATCTCGTTAACAGAAAGAAATCCAAACCCTAACTCTTGACTATCAAAATTTCCACAGAACCCTAACCATATTTTTACATAACAATTAATTACACTTCAAAATAGAATTTTGAAAAATTATTCAAGATTTTTGGGAAAGATTTAGACCTCTTAAAAATTCACAAAAGCTATAATCACCTAGAAATTCAAGAATTTTTAGAGGCCAAATCATGACTTCAACATTAAATGAAAAGTGTTTCAAATAAATTCCTAAGCTTTTACAAAAAATTTCAAAAATTTTCGAGCTCGGGAAGTGTGTCTTATAAATCGAATTACATTCCAGCTAAAATTAAAAAAAAAATCAAACCGCCGTTGCCGGGCGGGCTACAGTGCCCCGCCCGCCCGACAACGCGGCGCGGCAGGGCACGGCTGCGCCCGCCCGACACGGGCTCCTGTGGGCACGTTGCCGTTTCCTCGCCGCCCGGCCCCCCCTACCTCCTCACCCCCCCTCGCTCTTTCCCTCTCGCTCTGGCTCTCTTCCTCCCTCTCTCTTTTTCTCTGCCGTCGCCCGAGCCGCCCGACGCCGCCCGACCGTTGCCGCCATGCCGACCCCCCCTGTCCCCTACTCTCCCCTACCCCCGACCCTCCTTTAAATTGGCGCGCAATCCTCTCCACTTCCCCCCCCCCCCCTTCTTCTTCTCCTCCCCATGCGCGCGAGATCGCCTTCCACTGCCCCGGCCGCCGCCCGCCATAACAGAGCCCGCCGCCTCCACGGTGAAACGCCACCCCCGATAAATTTCAATCAAATTCCTTCACCCAATCAGCTCCTCTCCACCTCGTGAAGCTCACAGCACCTTCCAATCCTCCGACGGCGAGCCACCTCGCCGGAATTTCATCGATCACCGCCGCCCGAGGCACCCCCATGGTGAGACCCCCTATCCCGGCCAAAACCTTGATGAATATCATGTTGCTGAGCTTCATCATGTCATGAGGATCGTGAAAAGCCAAGGTTTGACGGCTGGCGACCACCCCATCGTCGGGAATTGGCCGCCGCAGCTCGTCGGAGCAACCTCCCCTGTTTTTCTTTTTCTTTTTATTTTTTCAGATTATTGCTCTATCTTCTCAAATTCCTAGAAAATCACAGGAAGATCCAAAAATGCCAAACCAAAATTTGTTAGACCCCCGTGGAAAGTACTAATTTTCTGTTAAAGCACTTTTTAACAAATGACCAAACATTTGCAGAATTAATTAGAAACACTCCTTTTTGTTTATGAATTTTAAATTGCATTATAAAGCAATGTTAAGGCTAACCTTTGATCTACAAGTACACCAAGGTACTACACACCCTCTGGAATTTTATGAAGATTTTAGGAACACGAAATAGCATCTAACCCTATTAAATAACTTCAATCTGCCTAGTTTAAATACCATTTTCTAAAGTACATTGTAAAAGTCATTTACAAGGTTAGACCCAAAAGCAAAGTTGTAGATATGGTGCTCAGGAAGGCTTACATAAAGTTTAATAATTTTATTCTAATGTTTACTAGTGCTTTCTGATTTTACAAGATCTAAAAATAGGAACTTTGATAAATTTTTATAAAATGTAGAAAATTCATCTAGGCCCCATCCAAAGCCCAAAATGCTTATTCCAGAGAGTACTAACCACTAAAAATAATCTTGAGGAAGAATTAAAATTTTTATTTTAACCCTAGTTTAATAGCCGAAGTAATTAAATAATATTAACCGATGAAAAGTGTCGCATTAACTTAACTAAAGTTGAAGTTATTAAAACTTGCCAACTAAAAGTCACCTCATGAGAGTTGAATAGATTCTTTAAACATCATTCACAGATTAAGCATTTAATTTAATCGACGGCGTCGAGTAATTAGGGTTAACCCTAATTCTGGGCGTCGCCAATCTAAACCCTAGTTATTATTGATATTGATAATAAGTTTCTATTTCATTGAACTTATCATAATCCTACCGCATCATGTAGATTCTGACGCTCACGAAGTAGCTGTGGATCCAAGTTCCTCGACCCCCGCCGAAGAAGTCGACATCAACTCAGAGGAACCAGGCAAGCCCCGGTGCACAACCGAATTTTAAAGTTTTACTTTTATAACTCAGTGTGTCTTATTTGTGCATTAGGTGCTAGGAGTTGATTCAAATCATAGTTGCATTGTTTCCCATAGGAAACCCTGACGGTAGCTTGTTTGGTACCCCTAGTATGCTATGCTTAGCAGATAGTTGCCGGTAGAAGTCGAGCAGAGTGGACGCTGCTCGCGAGTAGTAGGATCTTGAATGAAACTATTCCATGAGATGTGCCACACGAATGTCAATGAGTAAGAAAGATAAAAGATTGAGGGTCAGACTGGGTATCAGTAGGTCGGCGACTGGTCCGGGACCAGGGTGACCATAGTCTGGTCTGATCCATGTGGCACAGCTGGGCAAGTATTGAATGTACTAATCGTATGCTGGGTGTTATGGGCCCCAGTAAACCTACGTAGCCTAGTGATTGCAACGTCGAACCTGCCCTACGGTGTCTGACTAGGAGGAGATCTGGGGTGGGCAGCGTGGGAACTCCACAGAAATCGTCTGGGACGCGTTGTCTGGTGGGATGCGGCGCTGCTAAGGCATGCGTAGGCTGGAATTGACGTTGCAGGAGCTGGTGTGAACGGTTGCCACGCGCGAGTCTGGGACACGCACGTGTCGTACGATTAGGTTAACCCTGTAGAGGTATAAAAATCGGTTCGAATCGCTGTCGCTCTCAGCTATGAGCTTACTTGGACTCTCTGTCACATTCTAGTGAATAGGTCGAGACACAATGAGAATGAATTATGAATATTAATATTGCTATTGTTGATTCTATTATGTTTGCTTAGTTCAGTGCTAACTAAATTTATTTTCTAACCACTTAATCTGATGCTAAAATTTGACAAGAGTAGTATAGGCTTGCGAGTCCTTTTGCAAGTAAACCCACCCGAGTCGGCCAGCATGTCTAGGAGTCGGCTGTAGTCAGCCACTTTTGTCGGGTAAGTCTTGCTGAGCTTCTTAGAAGCTCACGCGTTAGCGTTTTGTGGTTTTCAGGCGCCGTCATGCAGGAACCAGCAGGTAGCTTCCATTGGGAGGAGCCTCCCCTCGAGTTTGGGAACCTCCAGTGGGAGTTGTGCGAGTCGCCGCAGTGATTTGTTGAAGTGGCTAGTAGCATGACGCCTGTGGGCACGGCGCGTGCTTTTGCTTAAGTCCGAGTGTCGGAGTTGTAATCGTTCTAAGTCTTTCGCTGTTATCGTTTTCAAAACTGTTGCGTACTCTGAATCAATGTAATATTCAACTTTAATTTATGAACCAATGATATATTAAGTTCTCTCTTCTTGTAAATTATTGCTGTTTATCCCTGCCTGTGTTGTATCATGTGTACGCTCGCTTCGCCGAGCGTTGCCCAACAAGATCTTGGCTTAACGACTGACCGGATTCGTCCCGAGACGAGGTTTCTGGACGGATCGTGTCAAACTTCAATTATTAGATCATGGTTTTGTTAAGACTTTTCTTTATATGTTAACATGTTATGCAGAGAAACTTCAATTATTAGATCATGTTTTTGTTAAGCTCCCAAAAAATAATTAAAAAAAATCTCTGTTGATTCAGAGGAAAAATGGTCAATTGTACCACTTTTAAGATGATCTTGACGAACATGAAGTCCTTGGCACGCACTTATATTGAGAATCTTGAGTAATTCAAATATGTCTTTTAACAAATTCAAATATATTTTCCTTTTAACATATTTTAACATAAGTATGTGTCAAGTACTTCATGGTTAAAACAATCACCTCAAAAAATAATTTTTGTGATTTGTTTAGGATTGTTGCACATCTTGAAAGAGTGTAATTGACTGTTTTTTTTTGAAATCAATCTTAATTAGAGAATTTTTATAAATTTTTCAGAGGCGAACCATAAACTTGTTAAATAATCAAACTTTCTTGACATAACCTGTTTATGTATCTCAAAGTATTTCATGATTTTTGAAATAATATAGATGTCTTAAATCAATTTTTAGAGCAACACATGCGTATAAGGGTCAACATGGCAGCTACGTCAACAAAACCGTTGTCCAAAATCATCAAAGAGGAAAAACAAACGTTTTTTAAAGTTAAGATAGTCATATGGCCTGTGTAGGAGAGCTTCACTTTATTTTTTTGAACTCTGTTCTCAAATTTACTAACCAAACATCTTATCTCCACTAACTTCAGATAAAAAAAGTTGGAGTTGGGGCTAACTTCACCTTTTTGAGAGCTTATTAGGAGGTGTTACAAAAATTAAAAATCGTAAAGTTGATACAAAATTAGCATCATGCCATTTATTACAAAACATATTCATCGAATTTTTTTTTATCTTTTCTCGTGTTTTCCTTCCGAATCGAATGAATCTTAGATAGATATATTGAAACTCTCATCGTATAAAACATATTGATTTGTCATGACAAAAATATAGATTTTTTATAGAGGTATAATAGACCTTCTCGATCGAAGCCTTCGATATCTAGAGATAGAGTTACATTTTAAGCCAAACACTTTGTGATGGATTGCAAATCTGAAATGGAGCTTCTCAATAATAAAATTATGAAACAAAGTTAATTTTTATGCAATGGATCTCTCTCAAACAAACCGTTACTATCAAATTTTGTATTTCGGCAAAACCGGGTAGTTGAGGGAGGTAGGACTTTTTGCAGATACTACGGTGGCAGAACATGGCCTTTAAGCCCAAGCCTTTATGCCTTAGTAGCATTTTTACGTTTCTTTAGCCCACACAATTCCAAAGGCCGATAGAACCTATACATTTGTTAGCCCATTTTGTCATCGAGTCACAGAAAGGCCCATTTTGTCATTTAAAGCGGCGCCCGAGATCACTCGGTCCGGACAGCTCCAAAAACCTCCTCTCCTTCCTCCGCCGCCACTGCCATGGCGACCGCTCCGCAAAACCTCGCCACGGCAGCCGCCGGCGACGCACTCCGCGTGGCCGATCTGCCGGGCCGCGGACGCGGTCTCATCGCCGCCCGTAACGTCCGTGAGGGGGAGGTCCTCCTTGCCGAGTCTCCAATCCTCCTGTACCCGACCACACTCGCCTCCCTCGCTTCCTACTGCTCCGCCTGCTTCCGCTCCCTCTCCCCTGACGCCGCCGCCCCCTGCCCCTCCTGCCGGGCCGCCGCTTTCTGCTCCCCGGCCTGCGCCGCCGCATCCCATCCCCGACTCCTCTGCGCCGCGCTTTGCAATGGCGGCGCCATCGCCGCCGTCGCACCCATCGAATCGCTCCAGGAATCGCTTTTCTTCCTCCTTTCTGCCTACTCTCTCCCGGAGCCCGCCCTCCACGCCATCCTCTCTCTCTCCTCGGCCCCGCCACCGCCTCCGGGCGTGCAGGACCCCGCTGTCCTCCACGCGGCGTTGGGGGCCCTGGCGCCGCCGCACATGCTGCCGCCCGGCTTTTCGCCGGACCTCACGGCGACACTCCTCGCCAAGGACCGCGGCAACAGCTTCGCCATCATGGAGCCGTACCGCCCCGGGATGTCGCTGGAGCACCTCAAGGCGCGGGCATACGCAGTGTACCTCCGGGCGTCGCTGCTCAACCACGATTGCCTGCCCAATGCGTGTCATTTTGATTACCCCGATAGGCCAGGGCCAGGAAACACTGACATTGTGGTGCGGGCGCTGCATGACATATCGGAGGGGAGGGAGGTATGCATCAGTTACTTCGCGGCCAATTGGAGGTACACTGACAGGCAGCGCAGGCTGTTGGAGGACTATGGGTTCAAGTGCGAGTGCGACCGGTGTCAGGTGGAGAGCCGGTGGAAGGATGATGACGACAATGATAAAGAGGGGGGTGATGATGATGAGGATGGAGATGATGCGATGGAGGAAGAGGGAAGTGAGGAAGAAGGTGGAGATGGTGGTGATGATGGGATGGAGGAAGAAGGGGATGATGGGGATGATGATTTCCCGCATGCTTATTTCTTTGTGAGGTACCTATGCGACAGCGAGGGCTGCTGGGGTATGTTGGCGCCACTGCCACCATCGCCTAATGGAGAGTTGTCTCACATCTTTGAATGCAATCTCTGTGGGAAACTGAAGAAGGAAGAGGACGACGTGCCTGATGAAGGCACTTCTGCCATGCCCCATTAGGATGAGCCAGGAATATTTCTTGCAACTTCTTTGTAGCAGGTAAGAGTTTGCTGCTTGCTTTGGTGTACTGAATTATTTGTTATACTTTTTCTGGGATATTCTCTCCCTAATGCTAAGATACACTTCTGTCTTCGTGTCCGAAAAAAAATTATGGGATATATGCTTTATCACACTCAAGTTACATTTTTAAAGCTACCACCTAGTTTTAAGTTTTTTGGCATTTGATTTTATATCTTACACAATGTATGGTTGGATAGATCATTAAAGCTTACCAAACTGAATAATAGAACATTATTTAAGAGCTGGCTCAGCCAATAGTGAGGTGCTGCAGCCTCAATACCATTACATCATGGGCACGATGGCACTTCCACTTGAATCTTGAGTTTGGAAAATTGTTTTACTAGCAATAGTTTATGAGATGGTTAGCATGTCTAATTGCTCAACCTCTTTTGTTCCTGATGAACTCTCCTTTGGTATCACCTTGTCCAACAAAACTGATCTCATTGCCTTGTGTCTCCCCTAGATAATAACAACTAAGGGTATCTTATTGTATGTTTTGTAAGAATGATGTTTGTTTACTTTTTTGAATATGCCTCAGATGAGCATTACCACCACCTGCTAGCCCTAGTGAAATGTCACATTCTTATGGTCGTGTAATACACCAATCTTTTGCTTCAAATTTCAGGTGGTTATTTCCAAAAATATTGAAGAGTGGTATTTATGTTCGACAACAATGTTTCAATGATTTACCAGAAATGACATCATACTAAATAAAAAACCCATTGCTTTATGGATGATTGACCCTGATGAAGAGAACAATTGACATTTCGTATGGACTAACAAGTATGAATGATCAAACACCATCATATCACCAAAATCTTTGTAGTCAGTAAGATTGCACATCTGAACAAAAAAGATTGCCTTAACTGCTAGCACATCATGTATGGTGTGTTCTCAAAGGAAATTGGAATTCTTTTATAGGCATGCCCCCAAACAATTTACAACAGTTTCTACTGTGATCAAGTGATTCAGCTGATTGGTATAAGTATAACCTTTTCAAAATGTTTATGAAATATCCAATCTTGGTAATTATGCTGAAAGTGTGATTATCCACGTAAGGGCATTTCAATGAAGAGATTGTGAATGTGTTCCCTTTAATATACCAAGATGATTTGGCAGCCACTAAGGAAATCTATTTTGTTTAGACTTTAGAATCAATTTCACACTTACTATGATTATTTGGTACTGTGGTGTCATGTTACAGTATGCACCATGGGAGTTACTATAACCTGACATTTATTATCTACATCAATAGAAATTTTTGGGTGTGGTGTCTCTCTGCAATTTCTACCAGTTGCTTTCTCTAGATGCCAGCCAATAATACAAAATTAAAGAGCTTTGCCATCTTTGTTTCTTTGTTCAATAGTTATCTAGTAACCAACACTTCGTTTAGCACCTCTGTGATAATGCTTTTTTTTTCCCATTGGCATTGTACAATGCTAGCAAATTTACTATAATATTACATGGATTGTAGAATGTTTTAAAACATAACCCTTTTATCTGAATCTGATAGGCACTTAGGCAGAACTCTTGGTAAAGGAAGTCTTTCTTGTAGTTCCGGCAGAGCTTCTTAACAATGGAAGTACAAGTTTCATTCAGGCAGGGAACTTGTATGGCCACCGTCCATTCTCTGAATGTGTCATAGGCAAAGCCCTTACCCCGTATTGTGATTGGAATTGCCAGCTTTGGTTCGTAGTACAATTTTCTCTCTGCCTTTATTTTGTTGTTGTTAGCATATGTATTATAATTACTGTTAGCAAGTAGTTTTGCCGTAGAAAATGTATGGTGAACCTGCTATGCCACATGGAGCTGCGTTTCATGTGCACTGTTTCATGGAGCTCGTTGATCGACAAAAGTGTTGTGGTCGAATCAAACAGGAATATAGAGGACATTATTGTGTGTTCGTTGTGACCTTGGTTATTTAGCGCCCTTTAGCTAGTCCGTATCCCTTGAAAAGAGAGATGAGCTCAACCCTTGCATATATACTATGTACAGAAAGAAAGTCAAAAGTATGGCTGTCTGTTGGTAAGATCAATTGGTTGGGAAGTGACAGTAGGTGAGATTTGTTCGTTCGTTTGGAAAAAGCCGAACTCCGGCATTAGTTTCGGTCTCTGTTTGCCATGGAACTCGAAAAAAGAGTTAAGGCCTTGCCTTTGGGAATCCGTCCCTCTTGTTGGGACAACAATGTTGCGGAGTATCCAGTTCCTCCAGCGCACCTAGGCAGTCTCAATGAAAGTTTTCGTGAATGGTTGTCAAAAACGACATTCATATAAAAATAAGAATGAAATTAGGTTCTCTTAATATAAAATTTCATTTTACGGTTTCATATGGTGTCATACCATTTAAATGTTGCATCTAATTGTCCAATAAAAATTGAGAAAATATATGATGATGAAATGAATTGGTCTTAGTACATATGGTTTCATCTTCATGAAATTCAATTTTTCTATTTTATAATAAATGTTGTGCTATATTACTATTTTTACTTACGTGACGTATCAATTAATAAAAATGAAACCCACATAAAACATAAACTGAGGCTGGCCTTATCATACGATAGTCATTAGAAGTTTCCGTTGTTTATATCAAGTCGAACGAGTAAAAGGGCTTGAAATTAAAAAGGACAGGCGGCGGCACTATTCGAGAAGAATAGAAGAATAGAAAAGTCGGCGCTGGCTGATATTCGTTGTACGTTTGTTTGAAGATGGTTTTGGTCTGGAGCCTCCGCAATGTTGATGTTTCTTTTTCTCTGTACGTAGTAACACCATTAGACTGGACCAGTCGTCTTCCTCCCCTTATTTTCAGAGGATGTGTGTTTGGAGGCGAAAAAAAAAATACTAGGACCTTATTTTCGACAATAGTAAATCCATGCAAGAATATAACCATTTATTAACAGTGTCGAGATCAAAATCGTTTGACATGAACAAAATCCAAAAAAAAAATATACGTACTAGTTATAAGGGCAACTTGGACACGTGTGCTGCTGGCACGGTCGTCAGCAAAAGGCGTGCCGACCTGGCACAACTATCTGGTCCTTCTTCTTCCGTGCGATAATTAAGCCAGGGTCCTCTCTCTCGCACCCTACCCACGTGGCGGTACAGGCGCCACAGCCCACAGCGCCGGTTGGCGTCCCGTGCTGGTAGCTTCCAAGTGGACATCTCAGGGCTTTCGTCCCGGACGCGCCGGTCGACGGCGAAAGCGCGTCCGATGGACGTTCGTGACGTGAGAAGGAAGGACGAAGGAAGGGGAGAGAGAGAGAGATATTACATCAACAGGAAGCGCGTCCAGATTTTTTTTTTTATCGTGGTCGTAAGTATCGCTTTTGCTTCCGTCATCATCAGTATTCCTCAGGATATGATATGATATCCGTCCACGAATCGTACAAGCAAGCGAAGCAGAGCAAGCATGTCTGTCCTGTCCGGCAGTCCTGGGCTCTACCTCTCTATATATGCAGGGTCCGACCGGGAACGTTTCCCATCATATCCACCACCCCAAGTAAGACCGGGAACGTCGTACGTCCCGTTGCTGCTAGCTGATTCTTGTGCTCCTGCGCGCGGCGTCCTTGCTGTTCATAAGTTCGTCCATCAATATGAGTTACCAGCAGCAGCAGGCTCCTCCCCAAGGCTACCCGGTCACCGCGTACCCTCCGCCCGGACACGGCCAGCACCAGCACCAGCACCAGCACCAGCCGCCCTACGTCGCGCCGCCGCCGCCGGCGTACCCGCCGACGACCCAGGGCCATGACGGGTACCACCAGCACGCTACTAAGCACGAGACCACCAGCCGCGGCGACGGCTTCTGGAAAGGATGGTACGTTACCTTCTACTGCTACTATACGTTGACGAGTACTCACTCTGTTGTGTCTCTTTCTCCCTCTTCTTCCTTCGTCCGCCATGCATGCTACGGTTAGTGACCTTAATTGCTTGTTGTCTCTGATGATGATAATGGCAGCTGCGCCGCCCTCTGCTGCTGCTGCGTCCTCGACATGTGCTTCTGATGATCTCATCTGATCGCATCGACGACCACGGCGGCGCCGGCGAGCATGCATGCATGCACTCGACTGCATGCCGCCGTGCTCTGCTCCTCCCCCACCCCTATATTGTTGTTACATGTTCTCTCTGTTCGTAGAGCTTGTTCTTCTTCTTCTTTCTCGTCGTGGTTAATTAGTTGTGCTCCCGCGTCGGTCGATCCATCGACTAGTAGTAGCAGCAGAAGTAGTTATCATCGATCGATGGAGGACCCATTTATTATATCTTTTTGTGACGGTGATGATGTGTGGCTTTTCCTTTATTATCTGTTTAATTAAATATATATGGATTCTTGTGTCCAGAAACACACTGATTTTTCGTTACCGGCTGACTTGTTAAGAACCTCTTCCTCGCAAAAAAGAAAAACAACCTCTCGGTCGTTGCCTCATCGTCATATAGTAAACAAAAAAAATATATATACTAGAAAGAGTCAACGAAATGAAAACGAAGATAATACAATGCAAGGTGTGGTGTTGCTCGGTACAAATAACCGTAGAGAACTTCTTTCCTACAAAGATAAATCACTAATTAAGCACCCGTACAAAAAATTGATTTCCCATAATGCAACCAGATGCTTCGATCTCCTTCATGAACACCTTAATTAAGCACAAAGCGCAACTGCACAACCATTGCACTCTTCCCCTCGTATAAGGACTTAGGACTTAGTGCTAAAAAAAAGAGAAACTTTTTTCTTTTTAGTTTATGCACTCCAGTCATGTGAGCATTCGATCCGTGTACCTCAGTACCGACAAGATGTAAATTGCATTTGGTCAACATTAATTCTCGTTGAACCAAAGGTATTCAAATCTGAACAGGCAAGGAAAGAACAGCAAACTGACGACAAAATTTCGCCTGTCCAAACTTGGAATACTAGCAATAAACAGAACCGGTTCCACTGACGTTTAATTTGCAGCCTATGCTGACCAAGTCCAAGCTGGAATAATTCAACAGGAGCAGGCCACCAAATGCAGAGCATCTCCAAAAATTAATCTTGCAAACCAAACCCCATCAGAGACAAACGCTACCGGCAAGCTCCTAGTATCAGAAAGTTTGATCTTACTGAATGGTAGGCATATATAGCTGCCAACTACTCAACCACCAGGCACAACACAACACAGCAAGCAGACAGCAAGCAGATGATGACAACCAAAGTCCATCGTAGGAGTAGTAACCTTGGTATCTACGTTCAATGTTCACCTGCTGCACTACCTTCAAATCACCGCTGCACTGAAAGCGCGTGATTCACATAGGTTTTAAAGTCAGATAAGACAATGGCATGTAGTAGTACTTTGGATTCTCTGTCTGTTTCCATAATCAGTGGAGCTCCTTTTGGAGAATTCTACTAGCAGCCTAGTAACAATCTACATGGACCACATTATTGCCCATCACTGTAAACACAGAAGACTCCAACGATCTCTTGATTATAAAGAGAAAAAAAAAACATTGGCTGCGGTGCTCATTTCCACATAATATCGCACATGTAGCATTTGTTATTCAACACATCTGGAACGAGGTTGCAGCCCATTATTGACATCATTTGCCAGATTACCCTGTACATTGTACTACGTTTTCATCACCATCTCCCACCCACCATCGCTCCAAGGAAAGGCCATCACTAACTATGTTTTGATTTGAGCTCTGCGATTCTCTCCTCCGTTGCCTTCAGGGCGGCGCCGTATTTGCTTATGATCTGGATAAAAAAAAACGAGTCGGGATTCAGTTAGTTTTGCTGTAGTTGCATGATGATACCAGCAGGTTACAAAACAGACAAAATGTACAGTATAATGTGGTCCATGTCTTACTTCTTCAACTTCGTCTGGCGTCATTATGAGCGGAGGTGAAAGCATAATGCTATCCCCAGCTACCCTGATGAGCATCCCACGCTTCTCACACTCAGCACCAAAGATTGAACCAACACCTGAAATAAGCATGGACCTTAAGCTACATTGCTTAACACAGCAGAACATATAGCTTTTGGATTACAGTTTCGGTAGCCTTGATTTTTCAAATCAAATTAAAATCCTTAGAAAGTTACTGACCCCATTCGGATGGGAATAGATCGTTTGGTGATTTGTTGTCCACAAATTCAGTTCCAAGTATCAGTCCCTGACCACGTATCTGTGTAGAGGAGCACATAAATTATATCTGCAAGAAACAAAAGAACTGCTGAACTGTAAACAAATGATATATGTACCTCCCCAACAATCGGACTTCCTGAGAAGGCCTTGATTCCCTCTTGGAACCTTGGAGCAATTTTGTTAACGTGTTCGATGATATTCCTTTCACTATTGCAACGGAAAGGATCATATCAGACAAGTACATCAAGATAATAAGGGTACTGTGCATCGTAATGGTAAGTGCTCTTACTTATAAATCTTCAGGGCTTCTATGGCGACAGCACAGGCAACAGGATGCCCCGAATATGTAAAGCCATGAGAGAAAGAACCTTCAACAAAAGAGTTATCATGCTCGTCAATATAATAGCAGCAGGAAAAGGAGTTCACATGAAAGAAACAGCTTTACCAAGCTTATTGCTCTGTGAATAAATAACATCTGTTATTTCTGGGCTAACAAGAATTGCTCCAATTGGCATGTAGGCAGAAGAAAGAGCCTGTTACGGAAAAAAAAAAGGCACAAAAGTCTTTTAGTTTTCTAGAACAACTGTACTATAGCTAGCGAATGCCCTATCATCAACTAACCTTGGCAATGGAGACGAGATCTGGTTTGATATCATACATATCACAGCCAAACATGGTTCCTAGTCTTCCAAATGCAGTGATCACCTACAAAATAGAAGATGATTTACTGATATCTGTTCAAGGAAAACATTATCATAATTCATGATTTGATTTCTAAGTAACCAAGAAACATTATAGTTACCTCATCTGCTATTAATAAAATGTCATACTTCTTGAGAACTTCTTGAATCTGTAGTTTGGGAACAAAAATGTTCAACATAGAAGAGACAGCAAGAGAAAAGATTATTCAATGCAAAATCACTAAACTAAAGAAACTGCAGTGCGGCAAACCATTTTGAATGGCAAGACAAAAAAGCTTCATAAGTGGAAATGGAAACAATACATTTTCTCTTAAATTAACAGTACAGAGCTATATTCCAAAGAATGAACTCAAATAACTCTATTTATGAAATTTTAGAATTATTTGTTCCTTTCGCTGTTTCATTTTCATTGACCAGAAAATATAACTACAATGTAACCTTTAGTTCAACCATTTGGAGTGAAAAACAATGATTAGAGAACACTTTCAAGTGCTGAAAAAGTCACATAAAAAATTTCTTCTACATTTTATTCCAATTAAATCAAAGTTGTGACTACAAAATTGTGAGGGTGCAGTGCCCAAGAATGTTATAAGTGACCTTCTCAAAATAGGTCTTCGGAGGAAGGATGACACCACCAGCGCCCATCACGGGTTCAGCAATGAAAGCAGCAATCTGAAAATTACAAAGGAAAGTATATCAGCAAACCATAAATAAGCGTATAGGCATGGATCTTCAGTATCTGAAAAGAAAACAGAAAGAGTAGCTACAGTTTTTGGCCCTTCTTTGAGGATAAGATTCTCCAAATTGTTGGCGAGTCTAGTCGCAAATTCCTCTTCTGTCTCATCTATATCACAGCACAATAATTCGTTTAGCACGGTATACCCACTTTTTGTGCTTTCCCAAAGATTCAGATATAAGGGTACCACTGTACCAGGAAGATGGAAACGCCAGTAGTGAGGGCAGTCCGTATGCAGAACAAAAGGTGCTGGTAGATCAAACTTTTGATGAAGAGCAGGAAGACTACATATATATATAATAAAGAAATTAACAAATAATTCTGACAACGTCAACCATAGAAGGAGCAGCTGTGGTGACTCAAATGAGAATGATAGATCATGTGAGATATTTAGTTACCCTGATAGACTAGCTGCTATTAATGTTGATCCATGATATCTGCAAGAACAGGGCATCAGAAATTTTGTAATGTCATTGCCATTAAGTGTAGGTCTGCCAAGTTGAAAAACTATATTGCTGGTTCTGGAACCAAAACAATTTTCTTTAGCTAACTTCTTAAATCAAACTAGAAAGTGACATGAATATTTCAATGCAACATCAAAATGTGGTGTTTTTTTTTGGAAGGTGTATTACTGAAATGCATCTTTTGGATTATTCGTTGCTCACTAATCAGGATGATAAATTATTGCAAAAAATTGTGGTTATTGTACCTTCTCATCATCTGAAACTGATAAATATAGTTTTAGTTACCTTCAAGTCAAATTGATGACCCAAAGGCCATATGCATTGCATATATCTCTCTATCAGGTTAAGTTACATGTATATGAGGAAGAAAATCTAATAGCAAGAAAAAAAAAAGCCTCACGATTTCGAGCGTGCAATAAACTTCTTCTTTTCTGGTCTCCCTAGTGCATTATTATAATACCATACTAGTTTAACCTGCAGAAAGAGAAGCACACATGTCACCGTGAAAGAAACGGTGGCATGTGGAGATCATATAAATGGAGGAACTGGATGAGAGTTGCAGTCTTGTAGACAAGATCAGTCCTAACACAATTTGAAAGAATAGGCCATTTTTCTATAAATGGAACTACAAACGAAGACTTTATTACTCTAGGGTACACTCAAAAAATGTGTTCTGATAGAAATGAAACACACAGAGGCCACCAAAAATTAGATGTTGCAATTCAGAGCGGTTACTGTAATTTTAAGAACATATAAGATAAAACTATAGCCATTTGTTGGATGCAAAAATTTTCAAACATCCACATTTGCATATATGATAGGCCATGCTTTTACTAATGTCAAAAGGTCCAAGTCAGATACATATTAGTTACTGAACATACCTGAGAATCATTTGCTTCTGAACCACTATTGGTGAAGAATACTTTTCCCATTTCCCTTGCAGCAAATATGCTGAGAATTTCATTTGCTAGATCCTGAAATATTGCTAATAAAGCTTTAGTGATTACAGTTCAGAATACTTTATTTGTTTTTGACAAACCAAGAAGGCCAGATGTGCCATAGTCAACAATAACAACTATTTTACCATTCTGTTTCAAATATGAGAATAAAAATGAAACTGTCATGCAAGATAATCGCACTGTTTAATCAGAAACAAAAAGAAAATGTGACTTTAATCATTCTTGTAAGAGGGAGGAAAATCCAAATACTGAATTATGAAAGATCAAAAGTAGGTACCAATGAAGGCTTGGTAGTACGGTTCCAAAAGGAGTGGTAGAAGGGTAATTTATTTAATTGTTCAGTTGCAGCTTTTACTAGCCGAGGCTCATTACCACCTGAAAATGAAATTGAATAGAATTAATTTAAATAAAGGAAGAAAGAAAGGAAGAGGTGCTTCTCAACTTAATTATTAACAGAGTTCTCTAAAGCGTCGCTTGATTTGCCATGACAGAACAACGTATTTCAGTTCTAAGAGGATATTTCATTTGCTCCTGAAGGACAATATAGCAGCAACATATTAGAGCAAATTCGGGTGAATACCATTGCAAAGACCATGAATTACAAAATACCATCCTATGTGACAATGACGTGTGGGGTCTGGACCCACATGTCAGTATCGCATGGATGGTATTATTATTATGGCCCAAATCAATCTATTTAATTCCTCAGTACATTACTAAGCTATGAAATGAGTCTAAAATCAAAGAGTATACAGATGGTGATAACCAAATAGTTCACTAAATTGCTAGTACAGCATAATGTTACTGCTATATCATGCACAGTACATACCTAAAGCAGTAGACCAGAGTCCAGCAAGAGCATCTATATACTTCTTTCCATTGATATCATAAACATAAGCACCCTGCGATATAAATTATAAGAGGCATATAATAAATTGAAACTGACAATCGACATGCTAAAATATAATTTTCCAAAATCCTTTGCTGTATTGTAAAAGTAGCACAATAGCCGAATGCAGAACCTCAGATCTGTCTATAACCAGCGGATGCACATCCGTGCTCTGCCATCCAGCTGTGAATGGAGCCAACATGCCGTGCCCCTTAAACCTGAACAATTCAGCATCATTAGAAGTTACACACAGTTACTCTTGTACACATCGCATTTCAGTTTTACACACCCATTTTCTTCTGTTGCCTGAAGCGAAGGTTCAGAGCTGTAATATCTGGTTGGTGCTTCTGAAAAAAAGGGTGCCCTATGGAAGCCTCCTGCACCAGCTGCAAATTTTATCAGCCTTCTTACCTGCAGGAACATATGGAATTGAAGGAAAAGGAGGAGTTCAGGAATATCAGTAAACTAACTGAAAAAAGCAAAATTGTTTCAACAGTTCCGAACAACTTGAGGTACAGCCTGACAGGATCGGAAACAAAATTCTTGAATGCAACCATTGCAGTATCACATATGAACTAGTTGCGACACGAACTCTCAGCTCTCCGATAAATCTAATCCAAGTAAACCTTATAGTACAGAGCTAAAAGATACTGTTCTGTTCTTCCATGGTTGCTGAACATTGTTCTATTTACGTGTCCAAAATTACTCAATAAGGAAAAGGAAATAAAGAGAACGTGCCCTACTGCTCCATTTGTAACTTCAAATGAATCCTCTTCTACCGTTCTACGCAATCAAACACCTTGATGGCTTGATGCCTAATCAAGTCTCAAGTTCTGGACGCGGATTAAGAACAAAAGAGAAGTTTTTTTTTTTTTCGAGAGAGTAGACATCATCACCTCGGAGGCGGCGGCATTGGATCTGAGGAGGCCGCGGGCGATCATCTCACCTTGCCGGGATTCCGACCACCTTCCGCCGCTTTCACTTCACTTCACGGGTTCCTGGAACTGGGAAGGCGAAGCGAGAGTGACCAGCGGAGGGGAGAGTGATGTGACTTTTATTCGTCCGTTTCTCTCGCACCGAAATGGTGGCCCCCGGAACCTCTGATTGTTACGTCCACCCGGGAACGTCACACACATACGTGCAATGGATGAATCTAGCCAAAAATTCAGCCTGTATTAGGAGGGAAGTTAAAGAGGAAAAACTAGGCTAGCAGCCAGCTAGAAGTATTTACTCCTAGCGTATAAGGTATTTATTCCTACCTTACTACTAGTACACCTATTTGAACTGCGAAAGCATGACAGTAGTACGGTTCATGTTCGTACTGTTTTGTTTTTACTGGCATTGTTTAAAAAAATGAAAAAAAATGCAGAACGGGCGGGAAAAAAAAGAGCTATGTACTACTACCGTAGATGCCTTTTGATTTTGGGTACAACATTGAGTGGACACTTTTCTGATCCACGTAAAACAAGTTGCTTATACTAGTTCATTGGTGGTGTCAGTTCACCACACTGAAAAAAAAACTCCTGCATTTATACTCTCTTAAAAGCAACAACTGTTCCAAGTTGCTCATAGTGACTGTCTCTCAAAAAATGCTCATAACCCACATTTTCTAATCCACTTGAAACCTCGGAACTTTTGCTTTTTATCACTACCGGTTTTTCTGAAAATTTGTGAGACTCACTCTAAATATATTACTTTTTTTGAAACTTCTATGTTCCTTGCAACTGCTTAGCACATCCTTATCAACATAATAGCTTCGGAATATCATTTTATTTGTGAACCATGACAATCACGTTATTTAAGGCTTTGTAGAAGTTTAATAAGATAAATAGCAGTCCATGCAAATGAGTCAGCAGCTAGTAGTCAGTAGTAGTGTGACCCTGACGCTGCTGCGTTGCTGGCTGCCCACAGTGGTAGGTCAAAAACAGTTGAAAACTGCAAATGATGCAAGTGGATCTTGTCATCCGTGCCTTTATAGACTCCAAATTATCTTTCCGGACAAGCACATCATCTGATCTGCGTAATGGAGGACTGACCCCTCGCATACCTTCATAATGAAGACAATTGATTAAGACTCGGCTCCCAAATTATTTTACCCCACAAATACCTGCCACGTTTTGTCCATAAGCATCAAGCAGCTGTTTTGAATGATATGGCAACAACCATCAGGTCCACTAGTATCTACTGTACTATTAAGGAACCTCAAATCATTTGAAGTGGAGTACTTTTATTCTAGCTACTACTGTCTCCGTTTTTATGTTGTTGATCCTTTTTAGTATAAATTGTATTAAAAAGGATCAATAATTTAAAAACGGAGATAGTAGTTGATAACCTCGCGTAATGTGACGGAATTTTAATTGTAGTTTTACTAACAAAAAAGTGTGAAGTTTAATTTGATCATCAAGCAACATCCTTTAACAATGTTTATAGTTTTTATAAACAAAAAGGTGGTGTTAGCTTAGTGGTGAGGGGGGGTTGCCTTGATTCTTAAGAGTCATGTGTTCAATTTTCTACTGTAGCCTAATTTTTTATACTAATTATCAATAAATCTTTACATTAATCAAACGGTTATGGTTTGTTGATGATGTTGGCTGATGTGGGTTGATGACGTGGTGCATTATGGTATAAAGGAATTGAGTTAATGGACAATGGTTATTATATAAAGATAAGTGAAATTTTGGAGGCTGGCCAGAGCACCGATGAGACAAGACAGTTTCCTCCAAATGACAGATAACATTGGAGGGAATTGGATCCAGTGCAAAAAGATTTTGGCTAAGCCGGTTGATAATGTATCCTCCTTTCTGACCTTTCCATAACCCCACTGGCATTATCATGTGCAGGCAAACCAAATCGCTCGTTCTGATCCGTTCACTGGTGAGGAAGCTTGGAAATTTATGCACAGAAGATATATTTACATTTCACTATGTTAGTTACCCATACCAGATGTGGTAATTATGCACATTAGCATTCTAGATAATACAACTCTTAAACGGTACAGTAAGTTTTCAGGATCCGCCTTGCAAGACCAGTTGCCCCACTCTTCTTATAGATTAGATGCAAATTGAATGCTGCCTCTCTTCGTACGTCGCAATACCCTGGCCTCAGATCCTGCTCTGCATATGAACCAGCCTCGTATGGCAGCCTTGGTATAGGATGATCTTTCACCTCAACCACTAATGCCTTCTCATAGTAGACAGCTGCCAGGGTAATCAGGCCAATATGGTGGTACGCCCGAGCGATGTTATACAAGGCTTCCTACAAGTGCAAAACATAATCCGAACCCAATTGAAAAGGTATCACATTTAAACTAGAAACATGCTAAGCCAAGAAATCATAATGATATGGAAACAACACATTCAAATTGTCCAAAGACAACAGCAGAATCTAATCACAAACCTGACTATTATCACAAAGGCGCAGGTATTTATACAAGAATGCAAAACCTTGGACGATGCACTGGTTCTTGTTCTGAAGCCTGAAGCCAAGGGCTAAATTAATCAAGGCAGTGCCTGCAAAGACAGAACAGCAACACGATGATATTTTTATATATTGAGGTGTAACCACTGACTGCTGACATACCCACACAGAAATTAATAAACGGATTTTCTGGCTCCAACTTGTAAGCTTCAAGATAATCTCGAGCAGCGGCCTGATGCTGTCTTAAAGCTGTATATCGGTGACCAGATATAATCATAGGAGGCACACAGTCAGGTTTTTCTTCTCTTGCCCGAAGAATAAATTTTTTCATAGACCCATCCTCTATTCTGCATCACAGATGACAGCAAAAATGTCAATTTAGAATTCATTGGGTGCAATATGCTTATGACACCTTCTCAAGACTCCCCACCAACCGCGCGCCCCCCCCCCCCCCCCCCCCCCCCCCCCCCCCCCCACACACACACACACACACACACACAAAATAAAGATCAGGCAGGTAAGTAAAACCAGTGAAAATCAGAAGCCTGTTTAGGGGCAGACATATTGACATTTGTTTTTCTCAAACAAACAACATATTGACTTTTCATTCTAATTTTCAGAACCAAATTCAAATTCAGCTTTCGAACTAGATTATCCAAGGCAATGTAAAGAAATGCTCTATTCTTTCTCTAGAATACATAAATGAGTTGCATATCTTTGTATGGACAAGATGAAAAGGTCGATGACCATTTCCACATTGCAGATTTGCACAAGCCCACGCCCAGGTAGGCTTGCATGAAAAAATGGCTAGGGAAACAGTGAACACTACTACCTATTAGAGTTAGACTTAGTTACAAAATAAAATGCTCTATAAGAGAAATGATTTGTTAGTAAGCACCAAAGTGTGATTGCTTGAACAAGGTATAAAAAAGGAACAATTTGGAAGTTATGATTCCATGCGGTCAAGAGAAAATTGAAACCATAACTATATTTAGTATGGCATTGTAACCAATCACCTCGAGGCCACTTTATAGAAGGAATTCCATGCTGAGAGAGAATATGGGTGCTGCCCAACTACATAGCGGACATACTTAAAACCTTGACTTGGATCTGGAGCTATATATGTTATTTCTGCAAAATCGAAATATTAGTTATTCATCAAGTTACAGACAACTCATTGGTATCTATATTTTTATGGACTAGAGACTTTATGGCAGGAGTTTAATTGAGGTATTCTTGATGACAATGGCCATCTACCAAATCTTGTGATCATGAACATATTAATAGTCAAATATTAAAAGTTTACAGATTCTAGGATATCAACTGAGGGAGTAAATCTAATTCTGTCCTTAATAATGCAAAACTATTGAGCATTGTTAAAGGGAAATTAATGTCTTACGAGCACCCAAGGATCTGAGTTCCTCTTTGTTGTCAACAGAGAGTCCATCATTCCCAAGTTTTAGAGTGTGGTTGATAATCTGCAGGGCCTCACTATATCGCTGCAGCAAAGCTAATGTTCGACAAAGCTGAAAAGGGCAGATAACGATAACTTATTAGCCAGTATAAAAAATAAGAAGAACACCATAAGGATAAAGTTGAGACCACGCATTATAAAAAGGGCAGGTAACGAGAACTTATTAGCCAGTGTAAGAAATAAAAAGAACACCATCAGGATAAATTTGAGACCACACATAATATAAAATAGAGAAATAAGAACTGGGGACTAAGAATATGGATTCAATTGAATCCATTCAATTCAGTACCCTGACCATTTAAGTATCAATCATAAATATGTATGTAGAGATCTAACAATTATAGAAAACACAATGCCTCTGCCACTTATCCAGTCATTGCTAATTGACATAAGCATCCAATATGCTACAGTTCAAATTTCTAGTCTGTAACTTAATACTGAACAACCGTAAGCAAAAACTTGTAATCTGCATTGTGACATGTACTAATGCATATTTCAACATATAACTTATGCAAGGTTCAAGGCTCTATCAGCTTAGTGCCAAACTTTTTTAGGGATATCTGGTGCAATTTTACTCATATAATACAATAACTATATGACTATTGGCTAATGCTATTTATGAGAAACAACAGTAAAAATGAAACTTTAATCATGGGAAAAAGAATAAAATAAAGATCGAAAGAGCATATTGTAGATACAAACATTTAATATAAGATGATGATTTTCCACATCCGCCAGTAGATCAGGAAGAGGAGGAACTTGCTTTGTCCGTCGCTTAAAGCATGAAGAGAGATAGGTATTAGGATTCTAGTAAGGACAACATTTGAAATTAGAAATACAAGAAGAAAATAAAATACCGAATCATCAGTTTTTGTGTCCTCATTTGAAGCTGCCCTTTTCTCTATCAATTTCTTTGCTCTGTTTGCCTTTTGTCTATTGAAAAGTTGAAAAATTCAAAAAGTGAATAATCAGAGGTAGAATGGAGACAGTTATAAATAGTAAACTTGAAAGAGCATCATTCTGTAAAGCATAGCATATAAGTTGTGAATTTGAGATGAACATTGACCACACATGACAAAGCAGAGCGTCACATGAACCAACAGAGAAATATGATGATCCATCAATATTAATACCCAGAGTAAACATTTCAAGCATTAGTAGACCTTTGACAGGAGAAGGCAGATTTTTTTTATTTACTAAATACCTCAAGGGAGACCCTCGAGTGTAAGGTGCAGCACCCAGCCAATGGCCTTTGCAATGTGCTGTGAGCTCCTTTGCAGGAGAAGGCTGCTCGATTAGAGTTTCGATACAGCAATATCCCTCATAATATACAAATAAATTGTCATGGTATGATTGGTATGTTCTTTTATAAGAGACAATTTTGTTCCATCCATGAAAATCCTAGACCACACCTAACAGTTATGGCATTTTATTCAAATTTAGCAGTTGGATTTTGATTTCTAGTTAGTATGTCTTTCCACATTTGTGGCAAGTGCATAGCATACAGTTCCTATATTTCTGAAAGAAAAATAATCATGGACGTACCATAATTCAAGATGTACAATGAAAAATCACAACATCTATCCGATGCAGAACTAAAAGAGCAATGGTGTGGGTACATAGTAAACAGATATTTGCATGATGGATTCTCATGTTTACCGATTAATTTGTACCCTATAGCTCTGAAACATTTGCCTTGTTATGGAAGCACATACGCCATGAATTAACAGGTTCTGGTATTAGTGCAACATAAAGTACTCACCAATTTCACACCAGCTACGTGAAACCTACAGTATACAAGTCTGGCACAACCCACCAAACAAATGCAATATGAAATACTAGCGATTAGCATGTTTGCTATTTAACTAAAGATAAGAAATGGAGAACAAATGTTGTACACTTGTACTTACAACTCCCCAGGTGATGCGATTGGCCTAATTCCTTGAAACACACTATCTAGACGTTGTTCACCCAATACTTTGACTCTATCATGAAGATCTTTATTTGTAAGCTTTTTCATCGGCCTCACCTGATTGAACATAGTTTGAAATTAGCTTATATACTTTTGAGGAAAACAATGACTTTTAGCTCATTGGCAAAAATATTTTCAAAAGCTCTTGCCTGCACATATTGTTCATGAAAAGAAAATTCTATGACATACATATCAAACATTTCTTTTTGAAGCAATACACATCATTCGTTGACAACAAAAGATCTGATTGGGGAAGACATCCCAAAAGCATTGCACTGAAGATTGTTAGAAGACCTTGAAGGCGGGCCAGGTAATGCTGTCAACAAACCTCAGGCTCGCAAGCTGTTCTAGCTTGGCTCGGTCTAGACTCGATTTGAGCTCAGATTGTCGATAAATCGAGCCGAGCTCAAGGTTATGCTGAAGCTCCCGAGATCTTAACGAGTGAACTCGAAAAGCTCAATTGGGCTTGTGTTTATTTTATGCAGCAACTGCTCCTCCCATATGCTCACCCAAGTTGTTTGGACACTGAAGCACACAAAGGGGCAAACCATCAAACCCAGCCTGTAAGCTCTGCCCTGCAAGAGGATGAACCCACACGTAATGCCATCATCTTCGTCGAGCCCAAGCAATTTCCGCTCATCGCTCTTCCTTCTTCAGATCTCCTCACCCATGCAACAGCTGCTGCCTGTTACATCTCGTCTTCTTATGGACCAAACACGGCCCAAGGCCCAACCAGCGGCTACGGGACCCAAATGGGCACTGCTCACGCCTGAGAACAGTACCTGTGGTCTGTAGCATTATGCCCATGGGAGATTACTTGTTCATTAAGTTACATAAGATAGGTCTAAACTTTCTAGGTTGTAATAGATTACTTAGGATTCAAGTTGTAACCTCTCTATATAAAGAGAGACAACTTATCAATAAAGGCAAGAAAGAATTGAAGGAGAAAAACCCACAAAACTCTCTCTCCGAGCCGCTGCCCCCAGCACCTCTGCACCCAAGTCACCGCCGCTGGTCATGCCCGGTGTGACCATAACACATTCACTGCCACTGCTGTCCGTGCTCGTGATATTCCGAAGTTGCCCAACAGTTTTCTCCGAGCTTTGGTGAGCCGAGTTCAACCTTGACTTGGAAGCTTGGTTACCATCCTAGGCTCATTTAAGCTTGGCTCAAGAAAATGACATGCTCGAGCCTAAGCTCCTCAGCTCGTTGATAGCGCCAAGGCAAGGAACAAGCTGAAAGCAAACAACTCAGGAAGGGTCTCTTTCTTTTTGTTTGTGAGAAGCATGGTTGAGCTCTGGTTAGTAACCTCTTTACTGGAGATCTTAACACCACAAGCATGTTAAGCTCATTGACAGCCTCAAGGCCAGGAACATTTCTATACAAATTTCTCATCCTCATTTTACTAGCAAAGGCATTGGACAAACACAACTTCAGGTGTTCCATGTTCCCGTACTTCTTTCAAATGGCTTCAACAACACCAAAACAACAAAATTTGTGAACGTTTTACGTGCTTCTAACTTTTGTTAAGAAACATCATGAATCACCAGAACACACGAGGATTTTGTGACATAATCCCTTTTATGCAGCTATCAGAAGAAAGATTGTCGTATTGTTAAAAAAAAAAAAGTCTATGTCGTTTCAAGGCGTATATTGCTGCATTATTTATTGTCAATCATGGCATGCAGAAAAAAGAAATAGAAAATACATTCAACAGTGATGCAGCACTGAAATCAATGATAAACTGAAATGGGAGTTAGATCAGTAGACAAAAGAAAGAGTAATGACATTCATTAGATGCACAACTTGATTAAAAAATACATGAACAACATACATGGAAGCATTAGATAAGTACCTTTCGATTTACATGTTCAACGCTCAGTGTTTCCAGAACAGGAACAAAAATTGTGTCCACAAATTCTTCCAGCTTTCCTGTATTGTAGTAAATTTTTGCAAGCTGCAGCTTTACTTTCCCATCACACCACCAAGGCTTTTGTTGATCCGGAGTATTAGCAGACTTGAACTCTGTAGAAAACATAAAAAACACTAAAAAACGGAGCAATCACTTACACAAAGGAAAAGAAAAAACTTAGTAAACACCATACCTGAACTTTTTGGAGCACAAAGCAAAGCAATAGCTTCATCATTCTTGTTCTCATCGACAAGAAGCGAGGATAAGGTTATCCTTATACTGATATCGTCCGTCATGCTCTGTAAGGCTAAGGGGAAGAAAGGAAAGAGCCAAATGCTACATCAAAAATGACAGTAGAGAAGAAATCAACACAGCACCAGACCATGCCATTTTTATTTTAGGACCATGCAAAGAGGGACCAGTGTTTGTTGCATTGGACAAATAAAGCACAAAAGGCAGGGTTATCTAGAATAGGTCCTCCAATGATAATAATCATGTAGATTATTAGCATAATTGAGATCATTCTAGGTCAAAAATGTAGAACCAGAAAATAAAAAGGGCAGCAGGGGCTTCCTTTGCTGTACATATTAAAAAGGAAAAGAAAATAAAAAGGGGAGTAAGGTCTCCTTTAGAAAACACAGAAATAAATTTCCATTTTTTCTAACACTGTCTTAATAAACCAAGGTAATCCAGTACAAACTACTCAGAACATAGAGGAGTTCACATTAAATCTTATGTAAGACTATTTTCAAGCTTGTAAACCATATAATTGCTTCATGAAGGTAACAGAATATACCTTTATAAAAATAGGGAATAGCTTCCCTTTTCTCCCCTAAGACCATGTAGCACTGAGCAACTTTTACATATGAACTGCACTGAAACAAATTAGGAGTAATAAGCATAATCAGCAGAAAAGCGTAAAGAAAGCAAAGCAAGCAATCTGGAGGAATCAAGAGAGCAACATATACATGAAATAGATTTTTTTTCCTGAAATTATAAAGTTTAACACATTTCTACAGTCAACACATCCATTGGGGACAGGAAAAAGGAAAAATGTAAATCAATGACTCACATCAATGTGCCCAGCAACATTTTCAATCATCAAGTAAAACTTCACTGCATACTCATATTGTCCCAAGGTTTCAAAAGTGGAAGCAAGCTCTTTGATCACATCAATATTATCTTTTGATGGCTCCAACTGCACGTCCTGAAGGAAATCCTACACAAATTATGATGCCATATGAGTTTGAAACTTTAAATGAATATTTTCAGACTCTGGAATCACAGAGACTTGGTTGTACAATTTTGGATCCATAAAACAGAGATTTTATGCAACCAAAGGTGGAAACTGGAATAAATAGCTCATTCTGCACGAGTAATATTAAGGAGTTTTGGAGTGTCTATGCAACGAGAGGAGGGAGGCACTATTTGATTAAAAGGATGGCAGTGTCAAGTGATCTAACAACAGAACAGTCTGGAATAAACCTCAGCATGTTTCATGTCTCCAAGATATGCATGGCAGATTACTCCTTTTGCTTGCAACTGAACTGGTAATTTGTGTTTTGGTCCCAACAGTAGCTGTGCCTGCTCTAGTTGCTTTAGTGCTTCACTAATAGCATTGTTTCTCAGATAAAGTGATATCAATGAATCTAGAAGGCTCCAGTTCATGTTGGTACTTCGAGTATTGACATATTCTTCCAACAAATTGATAGCATTGTCAATTTGACCAGAGTCTCTGTACATCTGAAAGGAAAGGCCTGACCACATGAATAACAAAATAATCTAAATTTCTTTTTAAAAAAACAAAATAATCCAAATCCATGTCTACTGAAATGGTGATACAATTTGAATGAATAAACGTGAGAACAGATCCATGTTTGCAAAATAAGAACAACCATGCAAATGCATATTTTATCCTTATGTAAGTACTCCCTCCATGTCCTTAAAAGAGGTCGCTGGAGAGAAAAACTGAAAGACACCTAAAAGAAGTCGTTCTGCAACAGTCTTTAATCTAAATGCCTCGTTACCCACCAGCAGTAACTCAAATCATTACTCCAGCGCTAGCTCCCAAGGGAAAAAGTTTCGCCAGCCATGCAAAAAAGTGAGTTTCCAGGAATCCAACTCACGCGGGGAGTATAAAACTTCAAGCCCCTACCACTTAGACTTTGAAATAGATGTGATTTTAAGTGCACGCGCTACCATTTAATAGCAACAAACAACTTCCTTGGTATGAGAGATGTTGTCTAAAACGACTTTTTTAAGAACCTGGAGGGAGTACTAGGTAAGGAGGGGGGGCACCCAGTTTTTCTTAATGCATTTTGAATTTCAATGTTACCGATCAAGTGAGATGAAGTTGGGAATTGAGAAAAGAGCATTAATTCAATTAATATAAATATTCCAGTAGAAATTTAAGGACTACACATCTAGGACTGCAAATACAGAACAGATGGTTACAGGTAACCTCCAAGCAGTTTCCTGGCTACAAGAAATCAGGAATAAATTGCCCAATGGCCTGTTCATGCTTGCTTCTCACTGATTGCATACTAAGAAAGACTCTGAAAATTTGGTAGACCCATGTGCAACAAGCAATGTATTAATAACAATTTTCAATTCAAAGTCGGATCATTGGAGTGGCAAATTGACTCTGGAAAGCATATAATGTGCTCCTGAACAAAAGTTTTAGCAAAAAAGATAAGCTGGTACTTCTTACATCAGCAAAATATGTCTAGGTGGAGTGTGCTAATTATCAATATGTGCAGTGTGTTACATTAGTTTGTCAAAAAATTGCAACCACTAATTTACAAAATTCAGTCACAAAAGATTATCACATGCAACAGACCTGTGCTGCCACTTTACGAACAAAATCATTGGTAGGATCAGCTCTGACTATCTGCTCATATATCACTCCAGCTTTCTGATAGTCTCGGAGTTTGCGATATATATCAGCACAGACATACTTCAATCCTGTGTCTCCTGGATCTGCTCTCATTGCTTTTAAAATGCAGTATCTTGCCAGAGGTGCATCCTCTTTTTTCCTGTACAAATCAAGTGAGCAAGGTCACTATCTCTATTTATACTAGAACATAGCACTTCTTCTGTCTGAATTATGTCAGATAAAAATAAGATAACTGCTTGCACTGATGAGGAATATATTTAATATACACATAAAAATATCATGCTATTGCCACTAACCATTACATTTAAATCTGTACCCGGAATTATAAACAATTGACAGCCTCAATCCTGATCCAAGGACTATTGCAAAACAACAAGCAGTTGACTGGACATCTAGGGGTAAAGCACTGTTTCGGTATGAAAAACAAATATCCTACCAAATATTCCCTGTCTCGTTCCATGAACGGAAAACTAGATTTTGAAAGGAAAAGAGGATATTCCTTGCTGTCAATAAACAAGCATCATGCTGAACTGCATGGTCTAAATATATGTCATAATGGATAAAATCATATCATGACAATGTTCACCACATTCACCAATCCCGGAAAGTGAGATCAAAATTAACAATGCATAACCTTTTATGCCTTACCTCTATAAGCAAAATCATCAAGTACACGATTAACCAATAGAAGAAATCAAGTTCTTAAGTCAATCAGAACCAGAACAAGAACTTAGTATAAAGTAACTCACCTTGCCAAACCAACAAGTTTCCTCCACAAAGATGCATCCTTCGGGGAGACATATGCAGCGAGCATCAAGAAGTTTATGGCTTTATCTAGTTCACCAATCTCATCATAAATGCTACCAAGTAAATAATATGAGTTTGGTAAATTTGGTGCAATTCGTACGATCTCGTGAAGAATAGGTATAGCCTGTCAAAAAAGAATGACACCAGTATACTAACACTGTCAGACAAATTAAGACATAAATAAATAATGCATGTGCATTAAAAAAAAAAACTCAGACAGTGGGTCAAGAGCCACACCCAGTATTCAACTAAGTAGGAGACCATACAATCCCCAGCCGAGAAACCCCCATGAGCCCTGGACCATGCCCCTTAAAAGGACCAAACTACCGTGGGCCAATGCTTTGCCAGGATCAACAGGCTGGATAGCCGTAGCCCAGGTACACACAGCGCGCTACAGCAGCGAGTGGGATCTTTTTGGTTCTGATACCGGCATTCGAACCCGGTGGGCTGGGCATGACCACGACTGCCTAAGCACTTTGCCAATCTCAGTTCGCGTATGTTTGAATCCACAAAAGTCAAACAGGTAAAAACTATAACTTGTGGTCAATGATGCACATCAACAGAATAAACACGATAGCTTAAGCGTCAAAAAACAGCAGATGACATACATCCTAATCATTACACTCAAGAGGTGGGAAAAAATGGGAACAGAAGAAATCACTATTAAGCACCATTTCATGAGTAACGTGGTAAAACTAAGGATTGCAGCCAAAGAGGGCAACAACCTTGCGAGAAACTGGCTCATATTGAGTATAAGTTATTAAGAGAAAGTTATGTGGGTATACACCACTAGGACAATTTTTCTATCAGCCTGTGTCCTTTTGGGTTTTTTCGGACCACAAAAGATGTTTCCACCTGTGCCACTCCAACACATTCAGCACTGATGATGGTCTTTGGTCAAACTGTTTGACCCTGGAAAATAACAAATCTACCCACCCATAAGATGGGTCCCACTGTCTCTACCCCTGCTGGTCTGTTCGATCTCTCTTCATTTCATCTATCTTTGTCCCTTCCTGCAGTGCTGTAGAGCTGGTCGGGACACCTCTCATCTCCACCAGAACCCCATGTACCTATCTCTCATCTCCACCAAATTTGACTATCCACCACAACTTTCATGTACTATGTAAGATGGCTCCATCACCCTCAAGAAACGCCACAAATAATCCATTCATTGCAGGAGAGAATGAAGGGAGGGGTGGATGGTGAGGGTGGTGCAAGAGATAGCCTGTTTTGGTCTTGCGGCTGTAGCAATCCTCATTGCAGGCTTTAGCATCTAGCCTCTGACTCAGATATCGCTCTGTCAATTCACCAACTGTGACAATTTACAAGCTGCAGGTCCTGCACAGAGGAGGCACGGAATGGATGTGCAAAGCAACAGACATATGGACCATGACAACAGCGGTATGAAGTGGAAATGTGTTGTAAACCAGTGTCATAAGCCGACTCAGAAGGCAGTGGCATGTAGAGAATGTAATTGCCCTTGTCGCGTAGACCTAAACTTTACGGATTATATTCGGAAGTTGTTGAGAATTCAGAAGGATATGCAGGGTGAGGATGATGTCAAATATTAGCACCTCTGCCAGGCACCTGTCAACACTCATCTAGAATTCAGTGCTTACCAGTTACCCAAATAAGCTGAACACATTCTACACACTGAAAAACTTTACAACAATATAGATTATGCCAGTAACGGTGTACCAACAATATTTATCAGAAGCAAAAAAGCATTATGACTAACCTCCTTAAATTTGCTTTCAGTAAATAGTAGAGTGGCATCACCCAACTTTTTAGTAACTTCAGGACTGAACTTATTCTTTGTTCCTCTTTTTCTCCCCCTTTTCTTGGCCTGATGAAAGGTTATAATTGTTAACAAACATGGTTAATGGACAGTTTCAAAAAAAAAACATGGTTAATGGTTTTAAAAAAAGGACTAAATCAAACGTATAGCAACTGTTATTTACCATACATAGAAAGTGTGTTAAACTTAAATAAAATGCAGTTTCCACGACGAACTAGCAACTGCCGTTGCAGCCGCAACTGAAGCACCAGTGAAGTCGAAAATTGTAATCAATGCTGAACATAAACCAAGGGTTTCTAATGTAAATTCCAAGACAGCATTCGTCTAGTCATATCTCAATAAGATCAATAACAAAAAGGAACTATTTAAGCAGAATTTGTTCAAAAGAAAATAAGAAACTATTTAAGCAGAAGTTGTCCGAAAAAACATGAGGAAAAGAGTATCGATATGTCAATGCCATCAATAATAAAAAGGAACTATTCAAGCAGAATTTATTCAAAAGAAAATAAGAAACTCTTTAAGCAGAATTTGTCTGATACAATATAAGGAAAAGGGTATAATACCTCCTTGGACCTTCTTTTACGCCGAAGTCCAAAGCCTTCCATTAGTTGGTCAAACATAGTTGCAGCTTCTGCTTCAGAAACATCATCCTGCCTTGGCCTCTTGGAACTCCCCTCCCTGAAGATGACAGAGAGTTGTCAAATACCTGATCCAAAATAGTTGTGTAACATGATGCACCATGCAATGCGTGGAACGGAAATGACCGAACACAATGCATATTTCCAACAAAATATCATGCGGTGTCAGAAGGGTTGCACATGAAGACAGAACTACTGAAGCATAAGGAATAGTCGCAAAAGAGAAACTGATTTGGACAGGCTTAGCATTTCAGTATACTGAAAAACTACCGCATAGCATCACTCCATGAAATTGATGAAGGTATCCGCACACCATAGACAGTTCGATTTTAGTACCAAGGTGAGGAATGGACCATTGGTAATGTAAGTAATGGAAGCAAAGAGTTGAAATATTTTGAGTACCTCTGGGGCTGCTCGTCGGTGAGGGCTTTGCGCTTGCGCGCTGCGAGGGCCTCATAGTCGTACGCGCGGGCAGCGGTGCTCCGCTCCGCCATCTCAACGCACTGCATCGCCTGTTCAGCGTCGCCAAACTCGTACCCATCATCCTCCTCGTCCTCATAGTCCTCCAAATCCTCCCCGTGGACGCCACCGTAATCTTCCTCCGTGGTGTTCCCTCGCGGGGCACCATCTCCCGCCGTGCCAGACATCGCCGAGTCTGACGGACAAGCGAGAGCACTACTGTTGCCGAACCGGGATGTGGCAGATGACTCTGCGACGAGCTAAGATGCAGCGGCGACTGTAACTTGTCACGCGCGCAAATGCAAATGCAGCGTTTGCCCACCCAGCTTCCTCCTCGAGCTGCCGCTTGCGCCCCCGTCCTCCGTCGGATTAGGGTCTCCGGATTTGTGTCGGGCTTCCTCCTCCGTCCTCCCTCCAGGACCTAGAAAATGGAAGTAGGCCCGGGCGTAGGGTGTCTAGCGGGGCGGAGAGGTGGCGGCCCGCCGGCGGCGATGGAAGTCAGCGATGGGGCGGGCCGGCGGGGATGGTGGGGCGGCCGAAGAAATGAGGCGGGCGCCGCGGCGAGACGGCGGCAGTGGAGGAGCCTAGGCAGCCCCCTTGACGCCGAGCTTGGGCGTAGCGCAGCCCACGGCCTGCTAAGGCGAATGATGGAGGGAAGCCACACGAATACAGCCCATTACCCTCAAGTGCAGACCATTAACCGTCCCCGATTGGGTCTCAGGTCCGGAATTCAGAAAGAAGTGATTGTCACAAATGAAACATTTGAATTTTACTATCAGAACATTTGATTTTTATTAGTAGTGGGTTGATATTATTTTTGAACAACATTTGAATTTTACTAAGAGAACATATAGTTGGAGTATTTGATTCACTCATCGCAAAAAAAAAGGAATATTTGATTCACTAGGATGAAACAGTACAAAAATTCAAAAAGTAGTACAGTACATATATGTGAAGTCTCATTTTATTGAATTAATTATAAAGAGCACCATGATTCGAACTGATTTGGGAGAAAATTTATTTAAATTTCAAATCAAACTTGAATTCATGTTAATTAGTCGCATGACACACCATGTGTCCATTATGTCCCTTCTCACACCTTGACTAGACAGTCCATCATTGTCCACCCCATCCGTAGGAATGCTATACCAAAGCTCGCAGTTTAGATACAGGGATTTTGCGGCGGTGGTGGTCGAAACTTGAGTAACCCTACAGATTTGAGCCAGGTGGAAAGGAAAATTCACCCGCAGAGGAGATTGAAGGGGAAGAAAGCGAGGCCCAGTAGGCAGCACCAAAACAACTACACGGCCATAAGGTTTACACCCATGGCCATATATAAGAGCTTACTCGATCTCAACCCTAACCGTCTCCGCTCCGCTGTCCTCTCTCTATCTCTAGCTCAAATCTTAGCACCGCCGCCGTTGCTTGATCTCTATCAATACTAGATGATACCCCGCGCGTTGCTACGGGATTTAACAGAATTCTTTTAATTAGCTTGTAGGAAGATGAAAAAAACAATATAATGTTGCTTGAAAAAATTGTTAATGTGACATTCAAAGGAATAAGTTTGGTTAGCACCTTAGCGGCTTTGTTGCTGGAAGCTCTGCTTAGAACATAGTTTGAAATTCAACGGGGAGGAGAAAAAGAAATGTTGTTTCGAAAAGGAATAGAGAATAAGTATATCATCAAGATATTCCTGAACATATCACGTCTATCACAACAGACAATTCATAATCAGGAACGTAATGTCAAAGGAAAATCTATTTAAATTTACTGCATCTCATATATGTGATGAAGCTGATAATTTATAGAGATGGTGATAGAGGAACAATACAAATGCAAATGCCGATCGGATACAACCACATCGGACATGCAAATCGTATGGATCATGAAAAAGTTAAAAAAAAACATCTCTCAAGAAGATGTTGATGCACACTTCGTTTGGATGGCTGCTTGAAGCGACCATAAAAAAAATGTGAGATGGAAGGCCTGATGAAATTATTATGTTGACGGCAGTGCAAAGAGAGATGGAAGAGGCAGGCATATGCCAATACAAAGTGAAAGAAGTCATTATAAATAGCCTCCACCTTCCTTCCCCACGGCAACATCACAATATATCATTAAGAAAATGGAAGGGTCAGACCATCTTAATATGGAGGCAAGTGCCATAAGCGTTTGCAGGAGAGAATGAAAGAGAGTAATAAAGACATTAAGAAACGCTCTTGAATGTTGAGTAGTAACGGTGACAGTTTTCACAATAATCCGAATTTAATATGGGATGAAGATGGTGGGCGCATTTCTATTTTAATATTTAGTGTAGCAGCGGTCTGTTTGTGTTTAGATGGAGAGTTGAATGCAGGGAAGACGGTGGAGATAAAATGAAAACAGCCTTAATGCTAATAACAGCATTGGATTTAATGGATTGTTATCATATGTTTGATTGCTAGAAATTATAATGGTACAATGACAGGTTGGGTAGAGTGAAAGTTGAATTGGGACTACGATGTGTTCTCTGGTCCTTGGTGGGGGCCAGGAGGGCGCCACCACTGCTCTGCTCTAGTTTATATTTGGCTTTTTCCCAATTGATATGGTGCAATTTACAACATGAAGCAGTGGTGCTTCATCCGGTGAAGGGTGTTGGCAGGAGCAAATGTATTTTCGTAGAAGGCACCCTATATGTATGACAGCAGTCATATCTGAAAGCATCTCACCACAACAGAATGATGATTTTCAACGTCTAAGATTCCATTCCATCCAAGAAGCAAGTTATATTTTGAATCAGGTCTGAGATAGATGTTATTTCGACTCCTAGTGGTGGATCCCTACTAGATATCAAGGGATCGAATTTAAAAAGGATCTTTATTCTCAGGACACTCAATAGACACATCTTTGTCTGTTAGACACTATAAAACCTGATTTGTTTTTTGGACGCTACAAAATTGTGATATTTATCTACAATACACTCGAAGCAAGAAAATATACTATTTTAAACACTTTGAAACATTTTGTGGTATTATATCTTTTTTATCAAATTTCAAGTTATGAAATATTTTGTGCATTGAGATAAAAAATTTGAATGTGTTTGTAGATAAATATCATAATTTCATAGTGTCCAGAGACAAAATCGAGTTTTGTAGTGTCCTACGGACCAAGCTGTGTTTATTAAGTGTCTTTCAGACAAAAATCCCAATTTAAAACTGTAACGTTTCGCCTCTGGCCTCACAGACCAAAACAAATCTTTTCTGCACATATTTGTACTCACTCGTGCGCATATTTGTCCTCACTCGTGCGCACCCAGGAATAACTTCCTGGTCGGTCACCCATCTTAAAATTGCTTTAGTCCAAGCACGCTTAACCTCGGAGTTTTTCGGAGCTAGACTACCAGAAAAGAAGTTACAACTTATTGATATGCGTATCCTATTAATCCTATTAAGTCCTGTATTAGGGTGTCACATACTCACTCTTTTAAGAGACCGACGCCCCCGTCGGTCAATCCTAAGCCTGGGACGTTCTCTCTTGACCACGTCCATGTGTCCAGTGGCAGCGCATGTGTCATGTTGCGTGACCGCTCTGGATCCACACCAGACATGCACACCATGTCCGCGCAACTGCGACACACGCGTCCGTGAAACTGCGAGAGTCGGCTCTGATACCATTATGTAATGTCCCGGCTCCTAGAGAACGAGTCCGCTTATATCAGATAGTATTTTATATCAGATAGCATCCGAAAATAACTTTCCGATCAGTCACTCATCCTAAAATTACTCCAGACCAAGCACGCTTAAGCTCGGAGTTGTTTGGAGCTAGGGTACCGGAAAAAAAATATTGCAACTTATTGATATGAGTATCATATTAATCGTATTAAACCCTGTATCGGGATGTCACAGAAACCATTGTCACGTATCCTGAAAGTTATCTCTAGCGGTGGTGTATATATCGAATAGGAGTTTTTCATGATTGTTATGAGCATAAGACTGCAAAAGAGAAATCAGATTTTTATTCCCATGCATGGTTCATTGCATGCGTTGCATAGTTGTATCACTTTGTATGCACTAAATTATGATGCATCACTCGATGAGATATTCGGATTAATTTCCAAAATTACTTGTATCAAGCAAAGGATATCTGCATGTCGTTGTACACACACGTGCATGCTGTTGTTCATCCAACAAGAGGCCTTTGTTTAGTCACTACATTCTTAATTAAGATCAGCACATAATCACGTTGTTTATTGTGTGCAGGACTCATTCACACACCATTTTAAAGAAGCTCATGCACCAGTCCAGGTTGATTCCACCAAGATATCACCTGATTTTAACATCCTCAAGCAAGAGTGCCATCTCACTTACGTTATTATAAGCGAGGTTGACATTAATTTGACAATATATGTCATCATATATTTCTTTGTACATACATACATATCAACACTGATACAACGATAGCCAGGTCATAGCCATGGAGGCTCTCTAAAACAACATCTAACGCGTGCACATATAACAAAAACTCCCTGTTTCCATCATGATAGACCACTTTATTCCTAGTAACATGAGTAAAACTGACTCAGGCCATACCATAATTTAGAACACACACCTGCATAGAGCGCCACTGATAGGAACTGCAGCACGTGTTCTCCCATACACTGTACTCACAGCCCACCACCAGCGCCTCTGTTAAAGCCGCCACTTGCACCACCACCTCCGTTGGAATTACCACCAACCATGCCTCCAGCAAAGTTGCCGCCGTTACCACCACCAAAGTTGCTGCCACTACCACCAAAGCCAGTCGCACCACTGCCAAAACCGCCTCCGTTGCCTCCTCCGAAGCCACCTGCACCCCCTCTACTTGTACCGCCGCCAAACCCACTACCACCTGCACTTCCATTGCCGCCAAAGCCCGTGCTTGCTCCGCCACCTGCAGCACCACTAAACGTACCTCCGTTGCCTCCTCCAAATCCACCGCTAGCCCCTCCACCCGCTCCGCCACCTACACTGCTGCCAACCCTGCCTCCATTACCACCTCCAAAGCCACCACCGGTACCCCCTCCTCCAACTACTCCACTTCCGAAGCCTGCGTTCAGTCTACCTCCGCTCGTACTATGTTCATGACCACATTTAGCACCGCCGCCAGTGCCGCCACCAAGTCCAGTGGCTCCACCTACCCCAGTTCCAAGGCCACTGGTAGTGGAAGGTCCTCTACCTCCATTGAGTCCAGCTCCTCCACCACCTGCTCCCCCTCTGAGGCCACCATTGGCACCTCCACCTACGATGTTGCCAGCACCTCCGCCAAAGCCAACTCCTGCACCTATACCTGCAACACCACCTCCTGAGCCAGCACCCAATCCACCACCCATGCCACCGCCACCGCCAGCACCACCGAATCCACCATTGCCCCCAGAACCACCTCCTAGACCACCACCACCAACACCAGCTCCACTTGTACTTCCAACACCACCTCCTGAACCAGCACCCACTCCACCACCGCCGCCACTAGCACTACCGAACCCACTACTTGCCCCACCACCACCACCACCGGCACTGGCTCCTCCTGTACTTACAACACCACCTCCTAAGCCGACGGCACCCAATCCACCACTTGTTCCACCACTGCCGCCAGCGCCACCAAACCCACCATTCCCCCCTGAATCACCTCCTAGACCACCCCCTGCACTGGCTCCACCTCCATTTGCTCCAAGTCCACCACTTGTGCCACCACCACCGCCAACACCACCGAACCCACCACTCCCATCTGAACCACCTCCTAGACCACCCCCTGCACCAGCTCCACCTCCACTTCCTCCAAGTCCACCACCAAGGCCGCCTCCACCCCCACCAGTACCGCCGAAAACATCCATCAATCCTCTCTTCTCCAAAGGACGTGCGTTGGTGGTGGTCACTCCAAGTGCCACCATCACAACCAATGCGGCGAGACCTAGAGCCCAGACATGCCTCCCCATTGCTGCAGCTGAGAGTACTAGCTAGCTAACTTGCAATTCGGCACTTGAAGCGTGCTTTGATTGATGTTGGACTAAGAGGGGTGGAGTAGCTTCTATATATAGTGATCGTAGAAGCTCTGTCTCATCTCATCTCACAGCAGAGCAAAGGAATTAGTGCACGTTGGTTTGGACAGTCTGTGAGACAATGAGACGGTGAGGTCGCTGATCAAGTAGGAGAACGCGGGTCCGGCGACGATGATGCCAGAGAAGATAGAAGTACTCGCGGCCGGGTAGCTACCGCGCACTGTGGCTCGTCGTCGTTCGTGCTGGAAGCTCATGCATGGACTGGTCTCTAGTAGCCTTGCCGCAAGTAGCTTGCCTGCTCAACCAACCAACTGCTTCCACGCACGCGTCCATGTAGTTCAGTACCCAGCGGGTAGCAGCTGTCTCCAAATTAATAAGAATAACATCATCACTCACCAACGCAGCCGGCCTGTCCGTGTGCTGGTGACCGGAACGCGGAATAGCTGCACTGCAATATACAACTACAACTACAGGTACTGTTTCTCATCTGTTTACTAGTACTCGTCTCTTCTTTGATGGGGTGTATTTCTTATTAATTACTAGATCACAATGTAGCTGATCGATCATGGTCGACCTCGTTCACCTTTTCCTTCCTGAAGTCAATAATGGTCGACCTCTGCACCGCCAACATTTTACACTCGAAATCAGGTTGCCGACTAGATCCGTCCGGAAGAAGAGCATGTCTGCATCATAAGTTTTTAGTTTTCATGGAACAGGAGAAGGCAATAAACGCTTAGTACAAAGGGAACAGAGTGTCTTTTTTTTTTTTTTGATACAACATGAAAAGAAGAAGTGTGTCTGCATCAGATAGTAGTTGCATCAGAGCAAATGCCATTGATTCCACTAGCTAGAATTAATCGATATAATCCTTGCAGGAAAACATGATTCGGATTTTTGATCATCGAGTATTAGGATTATTCATACTATGCGGTTGGCAAATAAAAGCACACGGTCATCTGAAACAGGGCACAGGAGTATGGCATTTTCTGTGACGAGGTTGTAGAAATTATCCTACTGTTCCTTTTTCAAAGGGACAAAACGTACGCCTACAATAGTTCAAGAACACTGATGATCCTGGAATTTCAGAACATGGATGATAAGTTTTTGTCTCAGTTCACTTCAACATCTTACTCGATCTCCTGTTGGACATAAGTTCCAATTTATAAGTAGCCTGCTTGGGGTGCTCTGCCAAGCAGCTTACGGTTTTGCGCCTGTGCTGAGAGACTGATCATGAGAAATTGTCTATAGAGAGAAATGAGATGCTGTACGTGTTTCCTCATATGTTTCATCATTGCCTCATTTTTTTTTCTTTTTTGCATCATAATGCCTCATGCATCTTCTGTGCTCTATATCTCAAACCGTGGTTTAAGCCAACACGGCCATAACCAGGCTCAGACCGTGTGGATCCATATAGGCCAGGAACCATTTTGGAAAATAATATCCCAACAATAAAAAATAAATGGGAGAAGTGCTCCCATTGCTTTTAAAGAGAATAGAGACACATCTCAAAGCAAGTTACATTAATTAACCATTCTTAAGCATGTTTTAAATACTCTATTAGTGAAAAAGGGCCCGTGAAGCTCAGATCGAAGCCCCAACGGGCCCAAACAAGGCAACCACGTTCCAATGCCGCGTCGCCTCAACTCTCATTCTGTTACTAAGAGATGCTATAGGTGAATGATTCAGCAATTTCTCGAGTAACGATTTTCTTAGAGAAATTTTACTAGTGGACACTTAAGTGTAAAATTTGCTCTAAGATACTAAACTGAAATTTATTTGCAGCTAACCTTTTTTTAAGTACTTCCTAGGCTACCGCTTTCTACAGTTTATTAGATCCTTTTTTTGTTAGAGAACTATTATAGTAATAAAAGATATTAGACAGCCACTACAATGTCATTGCCCACTTATACCTTGCGTTGTAATTAAGCGGCATTGGTAAAAGCTTTCTTAAGCTCATCACTGATACATAAGCATAAGCTCCAATTTGATATGACTACATATATAGCATACATATATTTTGTACATACAAACACCAATACAACGATCGCGACAACCTCAAATCCAACAAGACTCTAAAACAACAAACCCTGCTCCATCCCCATCTTAATAAACCATTTTATTCCATAGGCTTCTGGATATTAAGATTAACAGTACTAGTAAAGCACGTAAATGTTTACTCAAATTGTATCGTAGTTTTGCATCTTCAAGGAGCATAGCAGGTGCACACTACAACATGTGTTTTCCTTTTAATCCACTCATAGCCCACCTCCGGTTCCAACACCTCCATTGAAACCGTTGCTTCCTGTACCACCACCATTGAATCCGCCACCAACACCATTGCCGCCAGCCATGCCTCCAGCAAAGTTGCCGCCACTACCACCACCGAAGCTACTACCTGCATTGCCACTGACACCAAAGCCAGCCCCACCGCCACCAAACCCATTTTCATTGCCTCCTCCAAAGCCACCACCAGTCCCTCCACTTATAGCGTTGCTAAATCCGCTACCTCCTGCATTGCCACTACCATCAAATCCTGTACCTTGACCAATGCCAAACACACCTCCATTTCCTCCGCCAAATCCACCACTCGCCCCTCCACCTGCACCTCCGCCAAACCCACCTCCATTGCCACCTCCAAAGCCACCACCAGCCCCTCCACCATTGCCACCTCCAAACCCTCCTCCATTGCTGCCTCCAAAGCCACCACCAGCCCCTCCACCATTGCTGCCCCCAAACCCTCCTCCATTGCCGCCTCCAAAGCCACCACCAGCCCCTCCACCATTGCCACCTCCAAACCCTCCTCCATTACCGCCTCCAAAGCCACCACCAGGCCCTCCACCTGCACTCCCTCCACCACCCACTCCACTACCGAAGCCTGCGTTTAGTCTAGAACCGCCGCTTGCACCATGTCCATAACCACAACTAGCACCACCACTGAGCCCATTGCCTCCGGCTATCCCGCCTCCAAAGCCACTAGTGGAAGCTCCTCCACCACTTTGTACACCTCCATTGAGTCCAACACCTCCACCCGCTCTCCCTCCTTGGCCACCATTAGCACCTCCACCTATGGTGTTGCTAGAACCTCCACCGAGTCCAATACCTCCGCCTGCACTTCCAACACCGCCTCTTGTGCCACCACCAAATCCACCACCTGTGCCTCCGCCACCGAACCCACCACTTCCCCCTGCACCACCTCCTACGCCGCCACCGACACCGCCTCCACCTCCACCGCCAGCACCGCCACCGAACCCACCACTTCCCCCTGCACCACCTCTTACGCCGCCACCGACACCAGCTCCACCTCCACCTCCAAAACCACTACCTCCACCGGTACTTCCTCCAAGTCCACCACCAAAGCCGCCTCCGCCTCCACCACTAAAACCATTTCCACCACCCATCAACCCTCGCTTCGCTAAGGGATGAGCATTGGCGTTCACTCCAAGTGCGACCACCACGACCATTGCGGCGATACCGAGAGCCCACACGTGTCTTCCCATTGCTTCACCTGAGTCGTACTAGCTATATCTTTGCTAGGCACTTGAAGCGCTTTGATGATTGACTGAGAGGTGTGTGGAGTGGGTTCTATATATAGAGATTGTAGAAACACATTCATCTCATAGAGCAAAGTAAGAAGGTCATGTTGGTTGAGACAATATCTGTGACAGATTGGAGCGGTGATGTCGTGGAGAGCAAGGACTCGGGCAGCTAGCTACCGCGTACTGTTGTGCTCACTGGAGTCACACGCATGAGACTGGCCTGCTTGCTACAGCAGTGGGGGGAAAGCCAACCCAACTGCTCGTTGGTACGTGCTTGCTCGTAGTAGTTCCTCACTTGTCTGCTCAACCAATCAACTGCTTGGTACGGAGTGTGGTTCAGGAGCCAGCGGCCTGCAATGTCTGAGTCTTTCTGCGCGCTGGTGAGCGAAACTGTTGCTGTGCATTTCTTACTGAATACTTATATTGGAGCGTAATAAAGCAATCAATCATCATCCAGCTTCATTTGCGGCACTGCCGAGGTAGATTAATTACACTAGGACTGCAGTACTCTGTCTCAAGCTCATCTCAACTTAGATTGTTCTTCCAGGGTGATTATCAGTGAAATCTGAGAATTCCAAATAGTTCAATTTTAGTTCACATAGCAAATCTATTTCAAATTTTAGTTCAACATATACTATAGATGTATGCTACTTGTAAATCTAGTTGTTGTAGGCAAAGGAAAACAATTTCACAAAATAAAAACTTTGGAGGTCAACGAAAAAAATGAATTTTCAGAAATTTTAGCAAACAATTTAATTATTTTAAAGAAATTGACACGGTTTGACAAGAAATATAGTCTTGAATATGTAGAACATCATGGTAGCATATATAAACAAGAAAACTTTCTTTGGTACTGTTCATTTCAGCCTAACTTCGGACCTCACTGAAAAAGGCAAAAGTTTGGATTTTCTATGATATTTCACCGAAATTGTTTTCCTAAGTTCTAGGAGTCTTATGGTTCGCAGGGTTCAAATTTTTGTTCACTGCAACACTGTACATATTTCAAATCAAGTTGTCGCTATAGCTAGATTCCATGCAAAAGGGATGTTGATCAGTTGCCCAGTCCTACTTCTTGCTTTACTGTGTCTCTGCATAAGTTTTTTCAGTCATGGAACTGTAGGGCCATGCCCTACTGGTTATGTTATCTTATACAGAAAAAAAGTGTGTGCCTTCATGATTAAGCTTGCTTTGGTGGGTAGTAATGTAGGAACAGATGTTCATTACTGCACTCCTGAATTAATTATGACGACAGTCATGCAGCAGAATGTCATTCGGATATTGTCAGAGTATTAGGATTATCCATGCATTCGGCAAATATATGCAATGTGATCTGAAATTATATCATAATTTTCTTCTTGAAAGGGGCAGGGACAAAAGGCAGCCGATTGTGTTTGTGGCGTTTTTTAATTTGTTCGCTTTTCTGTTCCTTCATGCTTTTTATACAGGACATAAAGGTCGTCATTTTCACAGGCTACACAGGTGCACGCCTGCACGATGTACTTTTCGTCTTGAGAATGGAGCAAATATTTGAGCGTTACTCAGGTTCACCCACCACCCAAATTCATTACCGTATATTTTATTTGAAATTGTTTAGACAACTGAATAAAACAAAAACAGCTGGATGTCTTGGACTATATTGATGACTACAAGGAAACAGCTGGATGTTTAGTTATTTAGATATATCCAAAAGTTCACGGCTAGCTGCAGGCCAAGTTTGTACAAGAGTTTTCGCTACTGTTATGCAGGGCAAGAAAGAAATATTTCCTGAGTATAGAACAGTGGTTACATGACGTCGCGGAAACCTCCTTAGTTTAGCTGTTTTTTGTTTTTGGTTTAGGATTTTTTTTATTCTTTTATTTAATATATTCTAACCAGTAGGAGCTTTGCTCCTCCTGTTTCATAAAGAAAATTTAAAACTACAAGCAAAAAATAAGCAAACCAGCGTTCTTCCACACACATGCCCCCATAGGTCTAATATTTTGTTAGATTGAGAGTAATAATGGAAAAAATAAGAAGTAACAAATCGACACCTAGTGTTGTAGAGTTACATGGGCTATAGAAATCAGACCGTACTAGCTTACACTAACTTGCCCTCGAATAAAACATAATATACCAACTTCAATTGAGAATCATACTTCTAGCTTGCGCACTCTACAACCACATGTGCAGTAGCCCTCCCTCTTCTGAACTGCTACAAGAAGAAGAGGCAAGTATATTTGGGGGTGCAATTAAGTTGGCCAACCCTAACGGTATATGTCAGTGCGACACGATTAGAAGGAACCCTACATTCGAACGGTTGCATAACATTGAGCCTACCACTGTTTCAGATCCCCTCCCCTCCTTTCCCACTCTTCGGCCTCTTCCTTCACCTCGGTTTCCTCTCCCACTACACCATCTCTCTTGCGCTCCTCGTCAGGCGTTTACCATATGGGCGAAAGCAAAGGCCATCCTTATTGATTCCACTTAATTTAACTACACATTAATATATATATATATATATATTGTACATACAAAGACCAATACAACAACAATCAACTTAAATCCAACTCAAATCCAACAAGACTCTAAAACAACAAACCCACATGCAGCTACATATTGATATATAGAGACTACTTTATTCCGTAGGCTTCTGTTTATGATAATTAAGGTCAACTTTAGAAGTAACGTACGTAAAAGTTGACTCAAATCACACTGTAATTTTAAACAATTTAAAGGAGTATCTCAGGTGTGCACCGCAACTAGTGTTCTCCCTTTTACTATACTCAGAGCCCACCGTCAATTCCAACCCCAGTCTCTTCATTAAAACCACTATTTCCACCAGCACCACCACCATTGAAAGCGCCTCCACCACCATTGTCGCCCGCCATGCCTCCAGCAAAGTTTCCACCATTACCACCACCGAAGCCGCTGCTTGTACTGCCACCGCCCCCAAGTCCAGCCGCACCGCCACCAAACCCGTTTCCATTGCCTCCCCCAAAGCCACCACCAGTCCCTCCACTTGTACCTCCGCCAAACCCGCTACCTCCTGCACCTGCACCACCACTAAACACACCTCTGTTGCCTCCTCCAAAACCACCACTAGCCCCTCCACTTGCACCACTACCAAAACCGCCTCCATTGCCACCACCAGCCACTCCACCTGCACCACCGCCAAAAGTGCCTCCATTGCCACCACTAGCCCCTCCACTTGAACCGCCGCCAAACCCGCCTCCATTGCCACCACCAGCCCCTCCACCTGCACCGCCGCCAAACCCGCCTCCATTGCCACCACCAGCCCCTCCACCTGCACCTCCGCCAAACCCGCCTCCATTGCCACCACCAGCCCCTCCACCTGCACCGCTGCCAAACCCGCCTCCATTTCCACCAGCCCCTCCACTTGCACCGCCACCAAACCCGCCTCCAAAGCCACCACCAGCCCCTACACCCGCAACCCCTCCTCCATTACCGAAGCCTGCATGCAATCTAGAACCTTCGCTTGCAGCATGTCCATGACCACAACTAGCACCGCTGCCGGTTCCACCACCAGCGCCGCCACCAAGCCCATTGGCTACGCTTTGCCCGCCTCCAAAGCCACCAATGGAAGCTCCTCCACCATTTCCCACAGCTCTATTCAATCCGGCGCCTCCACCTGCTCCTCCTCCAAGTCCACCATTGACACCACCTCCACCTAGTCCGACACCTCCACCTGTACTTCCAACACCACCTCCCATGCCACCACCGAGTCCACCACCTCCGCCAACACCAGCACCACCACCTCCTAGACCACTACCTCCAAGTCCACCACCAAAGCTGCCTCCACCCCCACCGCCGAAACCATTTCCACCACCCATCAATCCTCGCTTCTCCAAGGGGCGCGCATTGACGGTCACTCCAAGTGCAAACATCACGACTAATGCTGCAACACCCAGAGCCGCCCACGCTTGCCTCCCCATTTGCTGCAGCTGAGTACTAGCTACTCCTAGCTCGCAAGGCACTTGAGAAGCGCTTTGATGTTGGACTGAGAGGTGGAGTAGCTCCTATATATAGTGAAACACTGTCATCTCATGAAGCAAAGTAATTAAAAAGCTCATAATTGGTTGAGACTATCTATGAGACATGGGAACGGTGAAGTTGCTGAGCAGGGTACGTGACGTGGACGCAGTACTACCGCTGCAGCGCTCCGTGGACGCCTGGACGGTTTTGGCTCGTCGTACGTAGTTCACTTGTCTGCTCAACCAATTAATACTGGTTGGGATAGTTCAGGAGCCAAACTGCTTGCCTACTGCAGTGTCGTCAGTCACCAAAACTGCAGTCTGTCTATGCACCGGTGAGCGAAATACTAGTTGCGTACTGTGACTTTTCAAAAAAAAAAAAAAGGGTTGTTACTGCCATATACTCTCTCCCCATTTTTAAATCGTTGTCGTTAGCACAACCATTTTAATTCAAAAATAAATTAAATTTTTTGTCCTAGCAAGAACAATTTAAGAACAGAGTGGTAGTGCAGCAATTTACAAAGTGAGAAATGATTATTAGGTGATAGGTGATGTTTGTGCAATATGTTGTTTAGGTTATAATTAACGTCCCTTTGAACCAGTCTACATGCCATGCATTTCTCACTTATTTGGTAGAATAGAAGGACTGAAGTTTCAGACATGCAGTCTACATGCATGGCAGTTTCTCACTGATCTCAAGCTCAGGTTTCATTCTCTGCTCCTTTTGAGTCGTTGCTGCTCATCATATATATAGACACAAAAGAAACTACTGCAAATATTATTGTATTGTGCTGCTGTACACCAGTGTGGGCTTGTTTAGTAAGAGAGAACCTTTATGGTGGACTTAAATTAATATAGATCATTTATTTATCTTAATCCAACGGTTTAGATAGATCTATACTAGTTTAACTTTTTAAGTAGTGTAAAATAGTAGTAGTATGGATAGAGTAGTATGAATATTTTCGGAAACAAAAAGTAGTGGCAATGTATAATAATTTAATTCATTATTTAGTATCAAACAATGGTGATTAAGAAGCCCGTGTGGCCAACGTTACTCATCACGACGGCGAGGCGATTGCGTCGGACAGCGACCCGCCGGAGACCCTACCGCCATGCCCACGTCTCCACTCTTATCGTCCTCCGGAGTTCTCTCCGCTGCACCAACCTCCCCGCCGATTCCTCTTGCGTCCCCACCTTGTCTCCCTGGTCTACGTTTCCTCTTCCCATTGCCCTCTGGTTCCTTGTTGGTGCAGAAACGACTAAGAACATCCAAATGGTCTCAACGAGTGCTCCTTCACGAGGGATTTGCAACGGCGACGAGAGGTAGGTGATGTGCAAGAAAGGAGTAAGTTAGGCAATGTTTCCGATTTGAGACGCGTATGGTAGGGTCCGTAAATTACTCTGTTATTACTTTAGCTATAATTACGAAATTAACCCTATAAATGGACAGTTAGATTTGATTTATACTACATTGTAGTTTAAAATAATATAATCCACCATAATGGGCATCTAGTAAGAATTATAATCTAGATTATGCAAACGGATTATATTTCTAAGTGATCTTGTGTGTCTAAACATCTAAAACTCATGTAAGTGGTTATGGTCATAATCATCCATAAGCTACTATCAAATTATGTAACTTTAAAATATTTAATAATTATAATATAATTCGTTTGTATAATCAGCTAAATAATCCCTACTAAACACATCCTTAAACACTCGTGTACAACGGAAATAATCATGGTTGTACTGTGTATAAATGATCGGACGTACTGCTAACTGTCTACGGAGTAGCTAGCGGGATGATCGGCTTCGGCTCCGCCCCCGCCCCCAGCAAGGCCGGACGCTCCACCCATCAATTCATGTTTCTCCAAGGGACGTGCATCAGCAGTTACCCAAAGAGCCCCCGAAGAAGCAACTGCATGCAGCTCACACACGGATGATCAGGATGATCACCGCCACACCTGTGATTCACCGTGGCGCATGGCTGGAAGCATATGCATGGGCATGGCGTCGGAGGCGGAGGAGGCTGGCGAGCCTCACATTTCTCTCGTACGTAGTACTCCAGTTCGGCTGCCTGCTCAACCAACAACCAACTGCTTGCACTTCCGCATAGTTCAGGAGCCAGCGGCTGCCTGCAAATACTGTCACTCAGGACCCACAATCCGTCGATATGCAGTGTGCAGGTAATACTAAATAAAATCTCAAAGTTGCCGGGAGTGTTGTTTGGTTTGGGTGAACTGTAATTTGCTCAATTAGTCATGTATTATTGTATTTCTCTCTAAATGGAGAACAGAAATCTAAAAGTTGCCGGGCCTTATTTGTTTGGTGAACTGTGATTAGTGCAATGCAAGTAATTATTTGTATTTCTCCCTAAATGGAGCATACTTATGTAATAAATCTAGGTGAATGTTCAGCACCAACCCACACCTTCTCTGTCCCAGAAGGACAAATATTTATTCTTCTTGACTTCCTGCAGGGAATAAACGATGGTAAGAATATATCACCACCACCATAAGCATTACCGTTCAAAGTAAACATGAGAAATTACAGCTTAATCTACATTATGCTACTGATCAATAATGTCAATGTTTAAAGGCTACTGACCAAAGACCCCCTTGTTTTTCTCTTTCCAACATATACCACCAGAAGTAGTAAATTAAGTAAAACTGCAAATAAATAGGAACCGAGTGAGCATCACAGGCGAGCAATTAGTTTTCTTACTCTTGTCAGCCATTTTTCTTACTCTTGTCAGCCACCCATGAAAACTCTATCATGGGCAGCAAGCCAGGTGAAGAAACCTGCACTTGGGTTCAGTCTGTCAAACTCGGCCGTTTTTTTTTTCTTTACCATACTGCCCCTTCCGTTTGCACTCTCGCTCTCAACAGACTTGTTCGTTCCCCATTCCCAGATCAGCTCCGGCGCCCTCTCCTCCCTTGTTCTCCCATTAGAATCGCCGTCAGTCTACCGTGTCTCTTTCGTCAGCGCCAACCTCGTCAGTACAAGCCACCGGTGAGGACGACTCACTGCTGCTCCAACTTTGCCGAGCCAAGCAGCCGCAACAGGCAGCACCATGTTTACCGACGACCCGAGCAGCGCGCTGCCTAGAACAATGAAGCTTGCTGCATCACCTAGAGCTCAATCTCGACTCGATTTGGGCGCTTCCCGCTCTACCTATGCTCCACCTACTCACCCCCAGCGAGAGGAGTTGCTTCCCTGCCCTCTCCCCGAGGACGAGGAGAAGCTCGAGGACCTCATCCTCATGGCGAAGGTGACACGGTTCAGCTGGTGCTCGATGGGCAGGGCGCGGCGCGGATCCTCTAGGTAATAAACCAGTTTAAGTTCTCAATGCTACATTATGTATCATCAAGCTAAATTTTGATGTTTAAATATGTTTAGGGCGGTTGCCATTACCTAGAACTGTTTCCTGTTAGGCCAAAGGTACCCTGGGACATGACCGACCGGTAAAGAACCTTCTGAAGCCACCTGGATTTGCGCAAATGTAATTGCACCTACAAGCAACGAATAATTTGTAGCCTAGTGTGCACGAAAAGATCAAAAATAAATTAATAATTCACTCAAGAAGCAAGATATTGCAGACCTGGTGGGTTTATGTGCCTAGCGGTTAGTAGGAAACAACTCTGCCAAGTTTGGTATCTGATCCGAGTCGGTGAAGTGTGTACCAAGCATTGGATCTCTTCATTTCTTTCATCATTTCCTTTCTACTATCTATATATATAGAGAGAGAGAGAGAGGGAGAAACAGTACACCACACCTGTCCTCTTGCTTTTTCCACCGCAAATTGCCAAAGGACAGTACAAATCAAACGAAGGGCCCAAAAATCAAGATCCTTCAATTCTGAGGTACTTCATTATTTAAAATTTAATTGCAAACCACTACCTTGGTTTTGCTGTTCCATTTGCGTGTAATGTCCATTATTTTTTCTTGTTTTATCTTTCCTCTTTACTTCATTGTCTAGTTAACAGACTGTTTTTTTTTTTGAGCGAAACTAGCTAACAGATTTTTAATATCCTTGAACATGTATATGCATGCCAGCTACTTCAGCAGTGTCAAGTAACTATAATAAGCATTTAGAAATTTTATGTTGCTATGTTCGACTGTAATTAGTGCCACTGTATATAATTAGTTTTGCGACATACATACTGGACTTAACTGAAACTCTGAAATGATGACATAGCTTTGTGTGTGGATTTCCTTTTCTCTAAAAACAAGAATAATTGGCATGAGTACACCGTGCTGAGCAACCAATCCAGTTAATCACATCTATGGAACTATTGTTAATCCACATATCGATGGTTAGGGCCGGCGCTGGAACAAGTATGGCGGCCATGCTTGATGCCTTGGCACCCTACGTGAAGAAGCTGATCGCGGACATGACAGAGGAGGAGCTGAACATGCTGCTGGGTGTCTCTAGCGAGATCAAGAAGCTGGAGAACAAGACGGAAGGCATCAAATGCTTTGTTGCTGATGCCGAGAGGAGGCGCATCACCGACGAGAGCGTCCAAAGATGGGTGACCAAGCTTAAGGGCGCCATGTATGACGCCACCGACATACTGGACCTGTGCCGGCTCGAGGCCGACAAGAGGAGGGAGTCTAAACACTGCAATAGCATGGAGGAGAACGCATCGGACTGCTTCCGTTCGTTGCTCTTCTGCCTCCGGAATCCTGTCTTCTCACAAAAGATTGGTAACCGCATCAAGGAGCTGAACCAGCAGCTAGATGAGATCCACAAGGAAGCTATATACTTCAACTTCAGCATCATCAACAAACCTGCAGCCACTGATCATGCCGAGGTCTCTAGCCAGAGGATGACGTCAGAGTGCAATCAGTCAGACATTGTTGGTCGCAAGATTGAGATAGATACGAAGGAGCTTGTCCAAAAGCTAGTTACTAATGACAAGGACGATCTCAACATCAAGGTGGTGTCAATCGTGGGAATGGGTGGCATTGGGAAGACTACCCTTGCCCAAAAGATCTTCAAAGAAATGGTGGTCCAAGACCATTTCAAAATAAAGATATGGCTAAGCATCACTAAACACTTTGACGAGACGGAGCTGCTCAGGACTGCAATCAAGCACGCTACTGTTGGATACAATGGTAATTTGGAGCAATACGACAACACGCTCCTCATGCGGACCCTCACCAACATCCTGTCCAAGGGTCGATTTCTCTTGGTCATGGACGACGTGTGGGATGTCAAAGCATGGAGCCACGTCCTTAGGGTCCCAGTCATGAACGCAAGCCTTAAACAACCTGGGAGCCGGGTCCTGATCACTACAAGAGTTGACGATCTGGCGTTGCAGTTTCAAGCCTTCTCCTACTACCCACACCGCGTCAGCCTACTCGATGAAGAGGACGCTTGGTCATTGCTCAAGAAGCAATTGTCGCCTAATCAGGTCAGTCGTTTTATACTAGTGCTCTAAATTTACTATTGGTTGTGATCCATCATAAATAAATTAAATTGAACTATTGCTAGTTGTAGGTATGTTTTTTTAGGTAATAATTGTAGGTACATTTTTTTACGTTTCTAAGCACATGTTTGTTCCCATGAATGGCATCAAGTGTATATAATCTTCAACTGAAGCAAGCAGTTTACTAGCTTATCATATAATCTGGATTATCCCATTATGATAACCACTTTGGTGAATAGCTTTATTCAGCTTATATAATATATTACAACACAACCCTTTCAACCTGGTATTTTTAATATGGTAGCCATTAGAAATATTAACCCACCTTTGCCATTGGTCTACTCGGACCCAATAATCAAACAATTGATTTAGGACATTGATAGAGCATCTTCAATAGCTATCTTAATAGATCTCTTAAATGAAATTATAAAAAATATACTTTAAAAACTATCTTCAACAGCTATCCTATAGCATCCCCAATTTTTTAGAACTTCTTAAATATTTTTCATGTCTAACTACAAACAGTGGAAAATTAGGGGTTTCCATCAACTAATCTACTATTTAAGATAGCCGTTGGAGAAGAGGTTAAAATTTGTTTCTTAAATTTTTAGCTCCTCCTGAAATAAGGTTTTGAGGACTATATTTAAGGATAGCTCTAGGAGATGCTCCATTCAAAAACCAATACACTAAGGGTCTGTTTGATAAGGATTATGAAGTAAATTATTGCAACTTATGAGAGAGATTATCCATGAATAAATTATCTGCTTCTATGCTTTCCAAAACCCAGAGGCACGCATCTAAAAGAAATTTTCGTTATTGACTGTTAATCACCTCTTAACATCTCCGTTAGTGCAATTGAGTCGTGGAGCCAAGATCCGACACCTAACACCAGCCACAACCGAAAGCATGGTCACCATTTCACCTCTCCCACGCCTGTTCTGCCCACTTCGCCCATTCTGTGGCCTCCGCCGGCTCCGGGCACTGGTGTCTTCTCCTGCCTCTGCCTCCAGAGCTTCTCTCGCCGACCCAATTATCGCAGATCTCAAACGGCGCCTGGAGGACCACGAGTGGGAGCGCCTCACTGCTGCGGGGCTGCACGCACCAGGCACTGATGTGGTGCCTGACCCTGAGGACCTTACCGACGGCAACGCTGATGAGGACGAATCCGCGCGGTTCAAAGTGACGCACCACGTGGAGGCGCTGTTCCCCAACATCGACGTCGACCCCGCCGACGGCCTCATCACAGGCACTGAGCTGATGGGCCCAGTTGCACTAACAGAGAACTTACATGTGATTACAGTCTTAACGGAAACTGCAGCATAAGCAGCTTCCTTATGTTGTTATAAATCATTTGGTAAAACTCAAAACAGTAACTTTTAAAGGTTAGTACAGTATGAATTAATATATTGGTGATATACTCCTATAGCATTCAAAACAATACTAATAACGATGGATCTGAAAAATTCCCCACTCCATACATAGGTACATAGGGCTGCTTGAGAACATGATGTTAATGATAATTTGTAACTCATGCAAAATATAGTACTTTTAGAATATTGGTCGTTTTATTAGTAAAGAGAAAATAATAGAAGTCGTGCCTTTTCTTGGCAGGTAGCCAAAGTTGATGAGCTAAAAGGTATTGGGATGAAAATCCTCGAAAAGTGCAATGGTTTACCGCTTGCCGTTAAAGTGATGGGAGGCCTCTTAAGCACCAAATATCCAAGCAAGTATGAGTGGCAGGTTGTTTTGAACAACCCTGCATGGTCAGTATCCGGACTTCCTCCTGAACTGGACAGCAGGATCTACTTGAGCTATGAGGATTTATCTCCCCAGCTCAAGCAGTGCTTTCTATACTGCTCTCTCTTCCCTAAAGATGTAGTAATTTCCCAAATGACTGTTACAAGCATGTGGATCAGCGAAGGTTTTATTCATCACATTGGAGTTGCTGCTGGTGCTGACGGGTTAGAAGAAATAGCAACCGAGTACTACAAGGAGCTAATCAGGAGGAACCTCATAGAACCTACAGTTGAGAATACTATCAGCCGATACTTTTGCACCATGCACGATGTGGTTCGTTCCTTTGCTGAATTTATGGCTAGGGAAGAATCGTTGGTAGTGATTCAGGACATGATGCAAGCAGCAGCTGCTGGCACTAGCTCCCCTATCCGTCGCCTCAGTATAGGACGACGAACACAAGCAGGAGCAGATCTAGAGTGGGCCATCTTTTTACAAAAGCAAAAATCACTTAGAACGTTAATGATTTTAGGGTCGTCCAGCACCACAAATAATAAGCTTTCTGATTTCGTGGCCACTTTCACCTGCCTAAGAGTACTACACATAGTCAATGTTGAATCAAGCAGCTTGGTTAGATTTTTGTCTCAGCTCAAGCACCTACGGTTCCTTTCTCTATGTTATACAGATATATCTAGGTTGCCCAATGACATCGACAAATGAAGTTTCTTCAGAGCATTTTACTTATACACTGCAAGAACTTTAGTGAACTCCCTAACAAAATCATAAAATTACCGCATCTAACAGAACTTGTGTTAACTGATTCGAATGTTACTCTAGTGCCCAAAGGGTTTGGTGGCTTAACAAATCTGAGATCACTTTATTGGTTCCCGGTACACATGGAAACGGAAGGCAATGAGAGTTGGTGTAGCTTACAAGAGATCGGGCCTCTTTCTCATCTTCGGTATCTTGTCTTGTTTGGTCTGGAAAATGCATCTGCTAGCTTGTGGGCTGAAAAGGCCATGATTAGCAGTAAGGAGCACCTTAGCCTTTTGGAACTATATTTCAGTGGTAGCCAATACATGGGCTTCAGGAATGAGATGGACATAGAACAGAAGCAGCGAGTAGTAGAGGAGGTACTCCGAAAGCTCTGCCCTCCGTGCTGCATAGAGAATCTAAGGGCCAGTTTGGTATGGCTCCAGCTCTTTAAAAAACTGCTCCAGCTTCAACTCCTCACACAAAACAGCTCCCAAGCAGGAGCAGAATCAGTTTTAAAACTGTTTGGTAAAACAGCTCCTAGTGTTCTTTTAAAATACCAATAAGAAGGAGAAATGCCTATAGTACCTCAACCTCCATAGCAACAATATAAAAGCCACATAAACAATCTTTTGCAATATATAAGAGCGATATAAAATTAAGATTCTAATGATAGTTAACATCCGTGTTATAAAATAATTGTAGTTAACATCCGTGTTACAAAATAATTGTAGTTAACATTCTGTCTTATAAAATAAGTGAATGAACTATGGATCACTTGCTCACAAAAGGCCTACATCCACAAAAGGCACATCGTGGAATGAAACATATGAAACGCAACATCACAGCCCTCTAGAATTGAAGATTTCCCTAGCAAGTTCATCACGAAATTTATCCGTGCTGCATTCATTTGCCGATGTAGTTGTCGTGTCTGATGCATTTTGAGAAGGAAGATATCTTGCATACCTTTGAGGAATGGTAGGCACATAATCTGGATTTCTATCACACTTACGGAAATGCCTATCATTCACATTTGCCATCCGCTTCCACCATTCATCAGGCATGACAATGTTTTTTCCAGAAGCATCCCATCCTAAACCTGTCTGTCTAGTCAATTGCTTCCAAATAGCATATTCACCTTTCATCTTGTCCCATTTGTTCTTAAATTGAAGCCTTCTGTACACAAGACCGGTTCTATCTTTAAACTTTTTAATCACATTCTGATAGCCTGCCTTATTCAAGTGAGTGTTTGAACGATTTCCAATCCTGACTTCCTCAGCAAAAATTTCACATGCAATTCTTACATTCTCATCACACCAATCAGCCACGCTGTTGTCATCAAAGTATATTTGATTATAGGAAAACAACATCCAAAGCAATTTATTTTTGCACTAATTCCTTATCATGTTCGAGGTAGATGAGTGAATCAAACAATATGCATATTAAAGTAAAAACAGAGATCAGTTCATCACCTTGAATCAGTGAGATCGACGACATCAGCATCGTCTCTACGAGTTGGAGCAGTAGGTGCAGGCTTACTGGCCTTGCGCGTACGCCGACCACCTCTCCCCTGTTTTTGCCCTCTCTGTGCCACTCTGGTGTCTTCTGATTGGGGGTCCGAGCGAGGATTGGTAGTCGTCGTCGTCGACCTTGGCAAATGTGGCATGCCAGCAGCCATGGCCAAGCTCGTCCACGCCCCGGGCCAAGAACCTGCACCGGTGGACATGCTTGCTGCAGCCATGGCCGCATCGAAGCTCATCCCCGAGGCGCCTGCTTCCATCCCCATGCTAGCAGCACCAGCGCCCGGCCAGGCGGCCATGCCCGGCCAAAGGACCGGCCCAGGCCACGCGGTGGCGCCGGAATCCACGCCGCTTCCTACTGCGAATGGCGCTGCTCCGCCGCTAGATCTGCTGGGAGGAACGGCGGGGGCCGAGGACGCAGCACCATTGCCGCTGCTGCTCGCTCCTGGGGAGCCGTCCATGCTCCTGCTTGCCCTTGGGAACGGCCGCCGCAGTGGGTTCATGGAACCATAGCCGCCGCCGTTGTGAGAGATGGGAGAGCAAGAGAGGTACGGGAGAGAGGAGGCAGATGGGGTGGATGTCTGTGGACTGTGGTAGTGGCTGATATTTGCTCTGATGGCAGAATGTCGTAATTTCCAATTAATTTTACGGGCAAGTGTATAACAGATGGCGCAGAGAATGGGTCGGGAGCCGACGAAGCTACAATTTCTGGCTCCGCGCTCCTAGTACGTTTTCCTCTGCCGCTCCCACCCGCTTCCAGATAAAATCGATTCTCAAAAGTAGTCTTTGGTATAGATTCAGCTCCCAGAGTCCTTGGAGCTGCTCTGGGAGCCGTACCAAACACCACCTAAGGCTTTTTGGATACTTTGGTCGCCGGCTGCCAAACTGGATGACGACGGTACCAACGACAACCTCCTTTACAAGCTTGAGGATGTTGAGGTTGCAGGATTTGCCTTGCTGCACCCAACTCCCCGATGGTCTGTGTCGGCTCCCCAGTTTGGAACTGCTGACGATTCTTGATGCACCAGCCATCAGGAGTGTTGGGCCTGAGTTTCAGGCTTCGTCCTCGTCGGCTGCATCGGCAATAGCTTTTCCTAATCTGATACATCTTTATCTGGAGGGCTTGTGTGAATGGGAGGAGTGGGAATGGGAGGAAGATGTGACCGATGCTGCAGAGACAATAGCCATGCCTGCTCTCGAGAGGCTCGACGTCGATAACAGCAAACTTCACTGTCTTCTACCAGGGCTCGCCAGCAGCAAGAGGCATGCTCTACGAGAACTGCACCTGAACGGGCTTACCAACCTAACATATCTGGATAATTTCCCTTCAGTTGTGGAGCTTGATGTGTTCTACTGTCCCCAGCTCAAGAGGATCAGCAGTCTCTCCAAGTTGCACAAGATTAAGATCGTCTATTGCCCCAACCTAGAGGTTTTGGAAGGTGTCCCGCTACTCGAGAGCCTTGTGCTGGAGGATGCAACCATGGAGACACTTCCAGCATACTTGCGTGGTGTAAAACCAATGTATCTTGACTTGCTCTGCAGCAAGAAGCTTTATGAATCCTTATCACCAGGTAGGGGCTCTGAGTGGGACAAGATCTGTCATATCAGAAATCGCGACATCGATTTTGTTGACTCAGATGAAGATTGAGAATTGCGGTGGATGGATGAAGAAATAATTCTTTCTTTCAGGTAATCTCCATATGTCCAAGTTGTTTTTGAGATTGTTATTTACTACAAATATTCGTTGTCAGAACTCTCCATGAATCTATCACTGATAAAAAGTCACACATCTGTGTTATCATTAGGGAGGAAAAGCTTTGGTTCGATCACTCAGGCGGACACACAATCAGTGAGGAACGAAGACGTTGTAACCATCTCCATCAATGTCATCATTGGGGAGGAAAAGCCTCCGTTCGACCTGCAAGCGAGGGACAGACAACTTGCTTTCGATCGCCCACATAGACAACTACAACCATCCCTTGAATTTGCTTGCACGCATGTATTACATATCTTTTATTTGCGCCTCTTGTATTTCTGTATATGATGAGTTTAATTAAAGAGAATCTTTCGTTGGGCTGAAACGAGTATGGATAGTTTATATCAATCTATGCACACTATTTAAGTATTATAGGAAGTGTCATGAAGTATAATGTTTAGCGTAGTGTCAAGTATAGAGATTATAGAACTGATTATGAAATTGCCTATTACTGATTATGTAAACAATAGCTTATCTACTCATAACAACTTATGTGCACAATTTTTTTTTATGTTTTGAAGTGCTTGGCAAAACAGCTTATGTGCCTATGAAAAGCTACAATTTTTAGCTCCCACAAAACAGATAATAGTACGAATTTAAAAACAGTTTATTTATGAACGCATATGACTATAATCATTTCTGAGTTTTAAGTGTTTGACAGTCATAATCATTTATGAACAATAATCGGTTTCTATAATAAATTTCATAATCTCTATCAAACAGTTCTTTAAAGAGAAAAGAAAAGTGTCACCATCTAATTTTATAGATCTTTTATTATAGGATTAAATGAGTTGGTACGTAGAGCGCTTCATTTCTCCCTCCGTTCAGCTATGAAAACACTTTCAATAACCGGCACCCATTCTTGAGGCTTGTTCTCGCGTCTTTTTTCTAGGTTGATCTAGGGCACATGGTTTTGTTTCAATGGTTTTCCTTCAATTATGGGTTACGCCATTGTAACTATTGGACCGACGTTAATGTCGGGAATCATGACCCCTTCCAAATTGAATGTTCGTGACCTATTCCAAAGCTGCCGCCCCCCAAAATTGAAGGGATCCATTGTCGCTACTTGGTACATGGTTCATCTGTTTGGCTTTGATGGTCACGAATCTTTGATATCACAATTCACAATTCAATCTGAAAAGATCAGGCCGGACGGACAGTAATGGTACGCTTTGTGTTATCAGCTATCCCTCTATATTTCCTAGTGGTCATCAAAGTACCAAAATGGTTAGTATTAAAGCCATAGATAAAATCAGAAGGGGTTTCTTCTGAAAAGGAAGAAAACAAATTAATGGTGGATGTTGTTTAGTAGCCTGGGAAAAGGTTCAGCGTCCGATTGAATATGGGGGCCTTGGTTTTCTCAAGCTAGAAGTAATAGGATGGGCTCTGTAAATAAGATGGTTATGGCAACAAAAAGTTAGATAAGATCAGCCGTGGCAAGGTTTGGATTTGCCTTGCTATTCCAAAAGCAGAGAGCTTTTTGAGGTGGTCGTAAAGACTCAGGTGGGTAATGGGGAAAATACCTTGTTTTGGACTGATCGGTGGCTGCATGGTTGTTGCATGGCCGAATTAGTTCCTGATGTTTTTAACAATGTTCCTCGAAGAGCCATTAAAAGCAGAACAGTTGCTCAAAGCCCTACAGCATAATACTTGGATAACTGATGTCCCAAGTAGCCTTAATTTAGTTGGCATATGGCAGTTTCTTCGGCTTTGTGATTTTGGAGGATTTAGTGCTATCTGATCAAGCGGACCAGCATCTATGGATTTTTTCTAGCACTGGAGAATTTTCAACTAAATTCTGCCTACAAAGCCTATTTTTTGGGTTCAACCACCTTTGAGCCATGGAAGGGTGTGTGGAAGTCATGGGTCCCTGCTAAGTGCAAAATTTTTATTTGGTTGGCAATCAAGAATAGGTGTTGGACAGCGGATAGATTGGAAAAAAGGGGACTTCCCCATCCTGATCATTGTCCTCTTTGTGATCAAGAAGCGGAGACAGTACAACACCTTTTTTCAACATGTGTTTTCGCAAGACAGTTTTGGTTTCATCTCTTCACTCCTGTTGGTCTGCAACATCTAACTCCCACACAGCATGAAGTTTCTTTTGCTGATTGGTGGAGGTCGTTAGCCCGGCACACAACGAAGGAGAAGAGGTAAGGATTCAATTCCTTTAATAATTTTAGGAGCATGGATCCTGTGGAAGCATCGGAATGCTTGTGTTTTTGAAGGTGTTTCTCCTAATATTCAGGAAGCTCTTCGCAATTTCAAAGCGGAGCACCACCTTTGGAGCTTGGCAGGGGCTAGGAAGTTGCAAGGTCTAGCTGTGTCGAGTGGTGTCTGAGTGATAGTCCAGCTCTTGTTTAACAGCCTCCCAATTCTTGGTCCAATTGGGCAGGCGGTGTTGTACAGGACCTTTCTCCTTCTCTTAATATAAAGATCCGCAGCTCTCCTGCCTATTCTAGAAAAGAAAATTGTCAGGTGTCTGAAAATTGGGAGCCATTTCAGTTGATAGCCATTGGATTTAGATTGGACGAGTACCAGAATCTTATTTCTGTAGTCTATACGTTCACAACTTTTTTTCCTATAGTAATAAATACATTATCCTACAAATAGAAAGAAAAAGAAGTGACAATTTGTAGCTAGATCTTGATCTAATAAGGGCTATTAACGTTGAGTGAGAGAATCCTCACTTTTCAAACCCTTAAAAGTTATAACTCATGATCTGAAAAATCCCAGGTACAAATATCTCCCAAATGACGCAGAGAGTGGTGACATTTGAGTTCACTGAACAGTCCAAGTTGAGACGCGCGTTCTGTGCGGACACAACTAGCCAGGGGGAGGCCGGACGTCCCCGGCCATCACAGGCAGACAGACATATGCTCAACTGCTTTGGACAACAATGAGGAGCTTCTCTGCTACCGACAGATGCTCCTTAGTGTTAAGATATACATGTATTAGTCCATTGTTTAGGGACCTTTTCGTATATTTATATACACCTGTAACTGTATAAATTTAGGTCCAGTGCCTCTCTATTGAATCCAAGTGTTATTCATAACATGGTATCATAGCTAGCCTACGGTTAGGTTTGTTTCTCCTACTCTAGCCACCGTTCCTGACGTTGCATTTGCGTCAAAATTCCACTTTTTTTGATCTTTCTTCCTCTGGATCTGTTTGTGTGGATTTGTTGCTCCAATTCTGTTCGTCTTCATCTGGATCATGACGGCTGGACATCATCGCCGACCTCTTCAAGCCGAAGTCTGCGTTGACTGGATTGGGGCGCCGTCGGCCGGATCCAGCCACCGCCGCTCCGAATCTCGCCGTTCTGCGCGTGCGCTGCGCCGCTGGGCTGCCCCGTCGTCCTCCCGCGTGAGCCATGCCGTCGGTCGTCGGCATCCCGCGCGAGCCGCGTTGTCGGCCGCTAGTCGCTATCGTGCTCTCCGTGCCGATCGTCGGATCTCGCCTTTGTGCCATCTTCGTTCGCGACCCGCCTCCACTCGGATCGTCGCCGCCTCTCTCAGGCTACCGCCGACCAGATCTAGTCGTCGCCGTTCAGGTTGGACCGTCGCTTTGGAGCCGCGTCGCCGCGGGCCCTCCTGTGTTGCCCGTGCTCGTCGTCGGGGGGGGGGGGGGGGGGGAGGGGGGGGGCCACCTCCGCCCCGGCTAGGTGCATCACCGCGGGGATCTCCGGCCTAGCTTCTGCCCTGGTCGGCCTCTTCGTCCGGTGCGCCGCTGTCGGGTGAGCCGAGTCCGTTTTGGACTTTGGTCTTTACCCATGTCTTCGTTTTAGGGTTAGCTAAAAAAAACTGCTCGCGCCGCTTTACGTTGTTACTGGTTCATCATGGCATTCTCTTCGTTGTCGTCGTTGTCTGCTTCATCTTTAGTGTCTCCCTGTTTGGTGATTTTTGATGGCACTAACTATTCTTACTGGGTTTCTCATATGCGTGTGCACACGCGAGGCTTGCGTGTTTGGGATTTTTTGACTGGAGATGCTCGTAGTCCACCTCGTCCTACTGCTTCCACACAGCTTGTGATTCCAGAGAAGGCTACAGATGATGAGAAGAAGCAGTTGGCTGATGCTTATGAGGACAGCTATGCTTCTTATGACTCCTAGTTTGCTGCATATCAATTTTTGGTGAATGAGGATGCTCGTGCTTCTACTATTCTTGTTGCTAGTATGCAGGAGCTCTTCTCTGCTGATATTGTTGGGATGGACACTGCAACTCTGATCTGTACTTTTCTTCGTACTCGATATCAGCCCACTGGATAGTCTACCTATCTAGCTGCTATACGTCAGGAGCAGTTACTACGCTAGAGATGCTGCTGTTGATGAGTTCTTTGGTCAGATGTCAGCTGTTTGGTGTCAGTTGGATGCTCATAGTCCTCAGTTGGCTTCTAGTACTTGTGCCTCCTGCAAGGCATAGGAGGCTGCACTAGCTCTACGTTGCACCTACGACTTCCTGACTCGGCTTCGTGATGAGTTTGGGCCTCTCTGTCCTCAGTTGCTTGCTCGTCATCCTTGTGTCCCGTTGATGGAGGCTCTTGCTGATATTTGTAATGAGGAGATGCGTCTTCGTGCTGCTGGTTTGTTGCATACCTCTTCTGTTTTGGCTGCTCGTTCTGCTTCTCGCATCACCCCTCCACCTCAGGTGCTTCCCCACTACGGCGCTTTCTACAAGTGGGGTTGTGGTTTGCACTGCTCTTACTGTGATAAGAATGGACATGTGGAGTCTCATTGTTATAGCAAGAAGAAGGAGAAGGCTCGTGCTCATCGCTCTTCACAGGGTGTTGTTAGTTCTGGTACTGGAGGCTCTCAGAGGAGTTCAGCTGGTTCAGAGACACGGGAGATCATCAGGTTGCTCGGTCGCCTCATTTCATCTATGTCCTCAGAAGCTGCTAGTTCTGTGACTCTAACCGCTGCACCTACAGGTTCTGCTGCTGCTTCTCAGTCTTCCACTGAGGGACCACCACCCACTTCTACTTCAGGTACTTCATAGGTTTTCAATTCTGGTGCTTCTGAGGACGGGGAAACGGTCGAGGTGACGTGCACCCTCATCAAAAGAGACAAATTTAAAATATAACATGAATTTAAAGTATTAGAATACAAGAAGATCAGGATTGCGAGTTCATACTTCCATAATTCTTATATTTACATAAAAATTATGTTAATTACATCTCCGTAGAAAAAACCCCTGATTAAGAATTCCAACATATAAATGAAAATTACATGATCACGATGTATGGCTCCCTAGTACAAACTAGAAAAGAAAATAGATAGTCTTCAGTCTTGCCGTTGAAAATGGACGCTTGCCGAAGAATTTTAATATAACATATTTTCTTGTGTTGAAATATGATATGAGTATGCAAATATGAGTGCACACAAGTTGACCTTGGAATAAGTTACCAAGTGATATTTGACTTTGGATGACGTAGCATGTGCACGATATACACTCACGACATAGTATTTAAAGTACCCATATGCATATAAAGAGGTACTTGGTCAAGAGCAAGAGCATGATATTATTTATATTTTAATATGATATTTTCTAGTATATAAGCATGGTGTTTAACTTGGCAACATTCCTGCATATAAGGCAGGACTATATATGCAGCTAGAATTTGTTTGATTTTTTACTTAGGATTTAACCGGCATCGATAAATGACACTTTTGTCGATACACATAACTTTCAGATCATATATTTATGCAACATGCCTTCACGATCTTTGCAGCAGCAAGTCTCTGTGCAGATGATGCTTGCCGACGGTCGCCGATGGAGCAACCTGAAGTTAATGTCGATGAGAGATGTTGTTGCCGGCGAGTTAACGGTTGCCGATCGGTCGCCGATGGGTTGACACTTCTGTTCGGCCGCCTGTAGATGCTTGCAGCTGAGAGTCTTGCCGAAACTCTGTCGCACACTCCGGCAGCCTGACGGTGCTCTACGCGTAGATGTGGTGCGCTTGTGCTCCGGCAGCCTTTCGGTGTGTGTGTGTGTGTGTGTGAATGAACGGGAGTTGCTGCAAACTTCTATGATGTGAGAGACCGGCAGCCTTTCGGTGTGTATGCGAATGAACCAGCAGGGGTCCTTGTTGTGACCCTTGGCCGGTATTTATACAACAAGGTAGCAGTTGTTTTGGAGAATCGGCGGGCACTTCGTATTTGATTCCCTCCATTCCTGTCTCATCGTGGAAACTTGAAGCGGCAGGAGCGCGCATGTCCGAGCAGTTGTGGCAGAACGTGGGAATTTTCTTGGCCGCTAAGCACTAGTTTGGGCGGCAATATATAGAAACTGCGCGCGTTAGGTAGTGTGTACGCGGAGCATTTTATTTCAGCTCCTGGGCTTGATCATCGGTTAGTTCATGCGTGTTGGGCCATTGGGTTAATCATTTAATTAGGGAAAGAAATACTTGGTTAGCCTTTGGCCACATGCGTACGCGACAAATGGGCCGTGTATTTGTTTTATACTCAGAGGCCTGAAGTAGTCAATTGTTTGGTTCATTTTCTTACGTGTGTACCTTCAGAGTATTAGTAAACAAAAACCTGGCCGTGTATACGCATATTCTTCTCCTTTACTTATATTAATATATATTTGGCTATTTCATTTAATTAGCCGTTGCCACTATTATATTGTCTTGACTAAGGCATGTTAATTTTTTACACCTGTCTGTATACTATTTTATTTTCTTTTGACTCTTTTAGTTTATTCGTTCAATCTTTAAATATTTTATTTATCATTGTCTTAAGTTGATGTCAAGTCATACTTTAGACCTGCCAGAATTTGTGTCACCAGCTTCTTTTCATATAACTCCATATCGTACCTATCTTTCTTCTATTCGTCCTTCTTCTTGTTCATCTACCGTTTACACTGTCGATGGATCCCTCCTTTCTGTTTTAGGTCAAGATTTTCTTTTAGCGGACTGTTTTTTTATTTCTAATGTGTCATATATTCCTGATTTGACCATGCAACTTATGTCTGCTGATCAGATTACTGATCATAACTATCGTGTCATCCTTAATTCTGACTTTTGCTATGTTCAGGATTGTCACACGGGGCGCCTGGTTGGTTTTGGCCCTCGTCATCGTGATTCTCAGCGTCTCTGAGAGCTTGATTGGCTTCGTCTTCCTTCCATTGCGCATGCTAGTCTTGTTGGCTCCGTTTTGACTACTTCGTCCACCTCGTCGTTTGCTCAGTGGCATCACTGTTTTGGTCATATTGATGGTTTGCGTCTTTCTAGTTTGATTAGTCGTAGTCTTTAGATTCAGTTTCAGGTCGTCGTGATTCTTTACATCAGTGTCAGGGTTGTAGATTAGGAAAACAGATACAATTACCCTATCATTCTAGTGAGTCAGTGTCCCAGCGTCCTTTTGATCTTGTTTATTCTGATATATGGGGTCCGGCTCCCTTTGTTTCTAAAGTGGGTCATAAATATTATATTATTTTTATAGATGACTTTTCTCGCCACACTTGGATTTATTTCATGCAACATCGTAGTGAGCCTTTGTCTATCTATCGGATTTTTACTGCTATGGTTCGTACTCATTTTAACACGAACATTCGTGTTTTTCGTGCTGACTCTGCAGGAGAGTACCTCTCTGAAGCTCTTCGTCAGGTTCTTTCTGAGCAAAGTACCCTTGCACAGTTCTTCTGTCCTGGCGCCCATGCTCAAAATGGTGTAGCCGAGCGTAAGCATCATCATATCCTTGAGACAGCTCGCGTTCTCATGCTCATTTCTTCTGTTCCCCCTCATTTTTGGGTTGAGGCTATTTTCACTGCCACTTTTTTGAGTAATATTCAGCCTATATCAGCTTTGTAGGGAGGGATTCTTTTTTAGTGTTTTTGTGACAAGACGTCAGACTACTCCAGCCTTCGTCTCTTTGGTTGTATATGCTACGTGCTTGCACCTCGTGAACGCATTAAGCTGACTGCTCAGTTCGATAATGTCCTGAAACATGTGGAAATGAGGCGCAAAGATGTGGAGGAAGAAGAAACTGTCAGGAATACATGGAAATATTCCATCTCCGAGTTTCACCAGCACAAACGCAAAACAAAGAGGGTCTTTTGCTCGTTTTCAGGCGCCCTGAAAATGGAAGGAAAAAATGTACTCTTGCATATCTCTTCACAGTTTGACAGTTTCCGGAGGGAGCTGACAACAAGGTGTCGTTGGAGAAGGCACAACACACTCTTGAAACTGTGAACACACAGGAAAGAGTTCAGTCTCTTACAACTCTCAACCTCGACTCAAAGCGATTATTAACATGTTCGGCTTGCAGTTTCTTCAAGCTTCCTGTTGTGCTCTGGGCCTCTTTCATACACCATTCGGTCTACTCTTCTCCACTCAGATATTCCCTATAGCATACGGAGCAGTATTTTTCAAAGTACATAATTAACCATAGAGATTGGAAACACATCTTGCTAGTAGAGACGGGCTGACATAGATGAATATGCTTTTGAGAGAGAACGAGGCCCCCAAAACAACCATTTGGTTACTTGGGCTGGTACACTTTCAAGTGTTCTAGACCAGATTTCTAGTACAGACCATTCCACAGCCAGTTTCTCTAATTAACTGAATTCAACTTGTGGCATCGTACCTTTTTTTCTTATTAGATATGTATATTACTTGCTGTCGTTGACAATGCTTGTTAGATCCGATCGAAATCTGATAATAATCTGAACTTCGAGCGTGCTCAGGGTTCCTTCTTGTTGGGGATTGAAACTCCGTAATTATACAGATGACTGATCCAGCTTAGTTGAGTTGATTTCTTTTTACACCACGAACGCGAATGACGCGCAGGAAAGTACATGTGCAGGACTAGCGCACATGTAACCCGCGGGAGATCAATGGTAGGTAAACAGAAATTTTCTTCTACTACTTGTGGTTTGTTTGGCACCTAGAAAGTGCAGTGTATTGGGTTTATTGATAGGCATCATATAACTTCATTACATATGCATGGGTTTTCCCCTAGTTTTGGCATATAATAGCCTAGTATTAGAGAATGCACTGTCGCTTATCATTCTGATCGATGCAATGTATCAAAGGCCTAGCTGGCTTGCTGTAAGCAGAGAAGTACCTGATGAAATGCAAAACCGTTGAAAGGGCATATTATTAGTGAACTTCATTTCTGATCATGCATTTCTCATGCAAAATATTGAACGAGTAAAAGTATATGTAAAAAGATATACGACCTAAACTATCTAAAGAGATATTTGTTTTAGCGTTGCTTGTTACTCTCCTTGTTAGTAGCTAGCTACCTTTTCTTTTCTAATCCTCGAAAAATTGAATACTAGACGACCTTCTCACACAAATTGAATACTTGACAACCTACTCTGGTCCAGAAATCTTTATTACGAATAGAGACATTGTGGAAGACTGGAAAAAAGCTCTGAACTTTTGTTGTTATTTGCATAGTCTATTCAACATATTAAATGCCCAATTATATTTCCAAAAAAAGGTAGGCAGGGAATGCAACAAACATGTATTGTGCTGTAAAGTTTCAACTCTGTAATGAGTTTTATGTATTGAATAAAAAATTGGTAGTATGATATGTTGTTGCCATAATGTGTTGTGGGAAAAAGATAGAAATTTACATTTCGTTACACCTAAAACCTCATTTTGCTATGTATTGGAGTTGGAGACACAGCCATGTTTTTGTAGTCTGCATGTCATAGAAAAATTTTCTTTAACAATTTGGTGCCATGCAAACAGAACAAATTTATATATAAATGAGTCAAACGATGCGTCAAAAAGAGAAAGAAGAAATTGTGTATGGACCCACCTATCAGTGAAGAGGAAAGGGGTAGTCGCACAACGGCTTCCATCCGATTTGGCGAAAGAGATGAATGCCAGGGTCCACCCATTTGTTTTCCTCCAGATTGTGGAATCTAGATTTTAAAATTTAGATTGTGAAACAAACAGATCGATTGTGAAATATGGATTCCATAATCTATACCTTTATTTTTTACAATGTCACAAGCTAGAAAGATGTAGCTTTTACTAGATGGTGGCACAAATAATTACAACTTTATCATCTAGACCCAGTGCACATGACACAAGCCAAATTGTGTAATGTAGATAAACAAATATCTCTTAGATTTTGACCTTCAGATTTTGCAATTTCAGATTCCATAATCTTTACAATTCACAATCCACATTTCACAATCTAGAAGTACAACAAACAGATAAAATGAAACCAAACTGCCTGTGTAGACCAGGAAGGCCTATGGGTGCTTGAAGAGCCATGTTCTTCAGTTTAGATAAGCACGTACTACCCCTGCTTATAATCAACTCCCCATTGTCTTTAGTTTTTTGAACGATGTAATCTCTTTAATATAGTGAGACATGCTTGTTAATCCGTTTCTTATTTAGGCATGCATATATCCACATTGATGTTGATGAGTATATATGAACTCCCCCAGCTACAACCTCCGGGACATTACTCCCCAGACAATAGAAGGAAAGAATTCTTTTTCTTTGTCCATGCATATCCGCAGAAAATGAAGCTTTGTCCAATAGTCTACGACAACATATGATTTGTGATTAGCAACTTTGCATTAGTGAAAGAAGCAAGTCACCTCCGCTTGTTTATTTTAAAATACCGACATCCATTAGTTTAAAATTACACATAAATAAGTATTTTAAAGCTGGCGATAGTGTTTTGTAACAATATTATTGGACCCTGCTGACTGGCTTATTTTTTCTTAGGATTTAAGCATCACTGCATGAATAATGAAATATTGTATCTCAGTAAAAGAAAATCTTTAAGGGCAATACTATGGATATTGATGTACATGTTCTAAATTTTAATTTTGACTAGGTCAGCCACAGCATAGTCGGAAACTGTACGAAATGTTCATCTAAAGTAAGCTTATCGTAATATCGCCTTGGATGGAGCATTAAAGGTTTTTCATATTTGTAGCACGCATTGGTCGTTCAATTAGGTCATCTCCTCTCTGCACATTTCGCTATCGTTGGACCCATACACTCATGTACAGAAAAGGCGTGCATGAAGTTAAAAAAGAATTAAAATTTTCCGAATCCAGTAAGCATGATCACTCACGCCACACGTACGTGATTAGTTTATAACTTGTTTATTTAAACTTGCTGGACAGGAAAGCGACACAGCCAGCAAATGGGCACTGCACCAGTGATAAACTACCTTTCTTCTTCCATTCTGTAGTGGCAGAGTAATGAGCAGAGGATCTAAAGTGGCACATCCGTTAACGTTTGAGCCACAAACAAGTGGAGTACTTGTAACAAATTTAGATATACTCCCTTTGTCAATTTCTCGCCTGGATCCGCCACCGTAGAAGAAGCAGCAGTTATTACTACAATAGATGGCAAGTTGAATCTACGATATACATATGTATAACCAAAGAAGAACAAATTAATTATAAGTCGGCGTCAACTAGCTTGATGTGAACAATGATCAAGTTTCCTTTTTTTTTCTAAGTCATATTATTTGGCGCTCACTAGCTAGTTTTCAGTCGTCACAACTCTCGGATCTAAATCGGACGACTAAACTTATAAACTTTCTTATAATCTATTTAATCGGTTAATATGTTCTCTATACTTAATGCATAATTCTCAACCCTACAAAAAAATCAAATGGTTCTCTTACATCAAGTTAAGGCAGCCTACGCAAACTAAAAATTAGCCGAGACGGTTAGGTTTCTTGTGGCGTGAAACCAAACCCATCCGGCTAATTATGTTTTTAGTGGTAGGTTACGCCCGCGTCGATAATGAGGCTTCTATGGTGGCTTCACAAATCTCAAAAGAAGCCGACTCAATCATTCGTTAGCGCTACAGAGATATGGTGTAATAAAAAAACATATTTAAATACCCATGCCTCCCATGCATCTTTATTTTTTCTTCAACAATAATAATGCTCCTTTCTGTTGGTGCAACAAAAATTGTATGGTCCACGGTCAGTTTAATGTAGGGCCATGGGCCCATGGTAATGGTATGCATGTCATCCCTATCTCATGGGAGAGTAGATTGCGTTTCTTTTTAGTGTAGGCATGGTGGTTTGCTTGGTACCGTCGACGGTGCCAAATAGGCTAACGGGGGCACTTTTGTCATTTCCGACCAACAGTGCGTGTGCATCCGAGGAACCAAAACCGTAAAACGGCTGGACCTGCGAAGGGTGATTTCGCATGGTTCGCATGCGTCACTTCCTTTTTGTCGGACTTAGACAGGTCACACGTGAGATAGAGTACACAGGAACAATTTCATGAAAAAAAAGGTTTATATTTTTTTTAAGGTATAAAATACACATGCAAACATCCGCCTTTTATAAACATTTCAGAAAAAAGAAAATGTATCCTCCGTTTGTTCTTAAATTGATGTTATTAGAATAACAAAATCAGGTTAAAAATTAAACTACAACTGTTTGGTAAAGATTATCCGATTAATTATGAAATTATTTACAGCTGCTTATTTTAGAAAATAGCTTATCTATTTATAACAACTTACGTGCAAAACCTATTTTATTATGTTTTAGAGTGTTTGGCAAAACAGATTAAGAAAACAACTTATGTGTCTATGTGTATCCATAAGCTGTGAAAAACTACTATTTTTAATTCATCTAAAACAGGTATATGCTAGTATAAAAAACTGATTATAGCTATTTTTAGGGACAATCACTTATATCATTTGACTATTTGGTAGGTATAATCACTTATGTGTTATAATCAGTTTATATAATCTCTATGAAACAGGTCCAAAGTGTTTACAAAATATTTACATAACCAAGGTCTAAAATATTTTAATTCATATGACAATCTTGAACCATTCCTCTTATTAAAAAACATATTTTGAATATGTAAACCTATAAGTTTGCTGTTTGCGAGGATATAAAATTAGAAATTATGTCCCAAATACCTTTGGTTGGTAACAAAATAGATCATAACAATATGATATTTACCATACTTTTTAACTAAGATGAGTGATAAGGGCACCACTTTAAGAACTACTTAGATGTAATTTTCAGACCAACAACAGCCACATCAATGAGTGATCAAAGTTGATGTTAAAAAGTTAATCAAATATTTAAGAACATTTTCATAGAAATATAAAAGAGGCTATTCATATTTGTCTGATTCTCCTTTAATTGCGCACAATGCTTCCCCCTTAATAAGATGTTCGTAAATTATGAGTTGGGCATTGCAATCTGAGAGGGAATCGTAATGTGATATTGTGATAAATTAGTACTATCTCTGTTTTAATTAATTAATTTATTTAATTTTGGTCATAGAGATTAAAAAAAGATAAGTATAAAACAATGAGAATGAAAAAAACTGAAATGGAGATGTATTCAGGAAAAAAGGTATATTAAAAAGCAAGATAAACAAATAAAATAGAAAAATTATAAATCTAAATGAACAAATAAATTAGTAGGATAGAGGGAGTACTATCTGTTAAAGAAAACAGGAGTGAGACTCCCCTACTGCAGGCGTGAAGTGGTAGATGCAATTAATAATTTCTTCTGTTTCGATGCCATCTGACCGTGCGCGCTGCCAACCTAGACTTCACAATAATATAATAAACTGAGGAAAGAAAGAACTCAAGGACAAAATCTGGATCACCCAAATAAACAAATTAAAACAGTACTACTCCTACAAGACTACACATACTTAAATAGCCCATTTCGGAAGCTGATTCGGAACTCCAGGATCTCAAACCAAGAAGAAAGAGGACAACAATAACAGGACCGGCAGCTGAATAGTAAAATACAAATAAAATAGCAGGACCAGCGACTCAAAAAAAAAAAAGAAACAAATTACTACTAGTAGTAAAACAGAAGCGGTGACTTACCAGCTCATCCTCGGCCGCAACGGCAGTGAGTTAATTGAGTTGATTCAAGAACCCGATGAAGAAAGTTCAAACTTGTCTATGGAAATCTCTACTGCCTCTCCAATTCTGATTCGAAATCAAAATGCAGATTGCAGAATTTACTGTGGGACTTTCCAGTTAAAAGCAAATTCCAAATCGTGGTCTGCTCACCTACCTCTTTGAGGTCCAGGCTTCTAGCCATATGCTCTTCCTGCACCTTCCTTTATGGCCCTGCAGAGGGCAGAAGTTCAGAGTGCCCTTCTCTCTCCCTTCCCAGTTCCCTCCCTCTCCTCTCTCTCTCTACATCATCAATCTTCTCTCCTCGGTTGGACAAAACTTTCTGTCAGCCAGATTGCAGCAGTTTTGCCGATGGGATGCGGCCCACGCCGCTGATTGTCTCCTGGGTGGCTTACTTACTGTAGCATCAAAACTCGATCCTGCCGAGGTTTTGGACATGAAAAGATTTGGTTTCTCATGGTTCTGTGAATCTATCCAGGTGCATCTCTCTTTCTGAAGTGCTCGGGGTTCACGGCAGTCAAGATTGTTACTAGCTCGGTGGTCCTATATCCTCTCGATTTCTGGCTCTGATTTTGGGTATTCTCTCTCGGATTGTTGTTGGTTCTTGGCTGTTCCACAGAAGCTTCCGTTCCGGTTCTTGCAGAAATCAAAGGGGAAGAGTGCGCCGTTCTATGCGAACTGAAAGATTTAGACTGGTTGCTGCCAAGATTTGAAGTTGCATTTCGACTAGGATTTCCGTGTGGTTATTCCTCAAAGATTTGCGTTTGGGTTGAGCAAAAGCGGCGATTTTTTTCTTTAGATGCGTGGATTTGTGGTTGGAATTGCCCGTGAAGGCTCTGTACCTCATCCTCATGTTGGTATCTTGATTTCTGATACTCTATTGGCGAAGTTAAGAGCTTCCATTTTTGGTCTACGCAAAGCGCAAAGGGGAAGTCGCTTTTGGCCCTTGGTCAATTCCCAGGTGTGAGGTTCTGTGGCAGGATTGTGACCTGGAGGTTGAACAAGGCGCTAATGGCGTCCGTATCGGACAATGAGACGACAAATCGGGGCAGCATGTGGGAGCTAGATCAGAACCTTGATGAGCCCATGGATGAGGAGGCTGGTCAGCTGAAGAACATGTACAGAGAAAAGGTCTGGCTTTGAATCCTTGCATGTGAACTCAAAGATACTTTTTTCTAGATTTGCTTGTCCTTCTCGTACAACATATGCGCTGCTATTCTTCAGGTGCTGTCACGGTTTCGGTCCTGAAGGATCCGTTGTGTGCTTTTGAATGAAATGAGACCTTTGATTTGGAATTATGAACCTTGTGGTACTGATTGACAGTTTGAATGACCATTTATAATGCAATGCAAAAAGGATGGGAATCATATGTTAGTATCCTGTTACTATTGGTTTCCAATGGCTGATGGAACCATATTCTGCCTTTATTAGAACTATTCTGTACTTTCAGTTCAGATCGCTGTTGTAGTTGTCATCTGTACTGTTGCATGTATTCTTTTTGGACTTCCACTGCATTGTTCTTCATTCCAGTAGTAACTAATCTTTTTTGTTCGTACAGAAATTTTCATCGATTTTGTTGCTGCGGCTCGCATTTCAGAGCCTTGGTGTAGTCTTTGGTGACTTAGGTACATCGCCATTGTATGTTTTCTACAATATCTTTCCGCATGGCGTTCATGATGATGAAGATGTTATTGGAGCTCTATCCATGATCATTTACACAATCACTCTGATTCCTCTGATGAAGTATGTTTTTGTTGTCCTGCGAGCTAACGATAACGGTCAAGGTCAGATATCACTTTCTTGCGAAGTTCACTCTTAATATTTTGCATTTATGATATCTTTGTTTTTGTCAGTTCTGCATGCAATTGTCCAGAAAAAAAGGTTTATTTAACTGTTGCAAACTGACAGTGATTCTGCAGTCTAACCACTTGTTTGAAAATCTCACAAAAAATACTTGTGCTGCTGTTGAAATTGTATCAGCAGGGTTTTAATTTGAGATGCCAGAGTGATTGCTAGACAACACTTTACTAATTATGAAATTTTTAGAATGTTTGTTACTTTTGTGCAGACAAGAATTATTTCTCCCTCAGGTGGCATAGTTTGTTTGCTTAAAAATTTCTTTCTGTTTATTCACAGGTGGCACATTTGCCCTTTATTCTCTACTTTGCCGGCATGCAAAGGTCAGCACTATACCCAACCAACATAAGTCAGACGAAGAACTAACAACATATAGTCGGCAAACTTATGAGGAGAATTCACTTGCAGCAAAAGTGAAGAGATGGCTAGAGGGGCATGCATATAAAAAGAACTGTCTTCTTATTCTTGTTCTGATTGGTACCTGTACCGCCATTGGAGATGGGATCCTTACTCCTGCTATATCAGGTATTCGGAATCATACTTTTATGAGTAAATATAGTACAACTTTGAGCTAACCCGTGTGTTCTGTATGCTATGTAGTGCTTTCAGCATCAGGTGGAATAAGGGTTCAGAATCAGAATATGAGTACAGGTGATTTTCTTTCCTATATGGTTATCTCTGTATCTCTTTTGTCAAATTATGCTGATGTTCCTGCGATTCCTGCAAAAACAAGAGGGCACTCTTTGAGTAGGTTTAGCAGTACAATGGTCTGCTATGTGTGATGCCCCGCAATACTGGAAATTAATCAATTGGTCATACACTGTATAATATATATGCATTTATGCAAATATTCTGATCTTTGGTAGTATCTATTGTTGGTTTTTTCCTGTTCCAGTGAGGAGCACAAAATCTATTTAACAGTGATATTTTTAAACCACACCTAATATTTTCTTTCTTACATATCTGGCAGATGTAGTTGTACTCGTCGCGGTAATCATATTAATAGGCTTATTCTGCATGCAACACTATGGAACAGATAAAGTTGGGTGGCTCTTTGCACCTCTTGTGCTCATTTGGTTCATTTTAATTGGGAGCGTTGGGGCACTGAACATACATAAGTACAACGGCTCTGTTTTAAAAGCATATAACCCAGTCTATATATACTGGTTCTTCAGACGAGGAAAGGCTAAGAGTTGGACATCTCTTGGAGGGATCATGCTTAGTGTTACAGGTCATATACAAGTTCACTGTATCTTTTAAAACAACTGTAGCGTGAAACAGAGTTACCTATATGCTTTTCTATTCAGGGACTGAAGCTTTGTATGCTGATCTTTGTCACTTCCCTGTATTGGCTGTTCAGGTGAGTCGTCTCAACAAAAACGAAAGTCATGAACCATAAGATATATTGCCTCATGAATTAATCATGTCTACGTTCAGATTGCTTTCACCTTAGTGGTGTTCCCATGCCTTCTACTGGCATACACTGGGCAGGCTGCGTACATTATCTCTCACAAGGACCATGTAGTTGATGCCTTCTATCGCTCCATGCCAGGTCATTTCAGGCTCTTAACAAATTTGATCCCACATAGGTCAACAGACCATATCACCATATCATGTCATATGGGCAAATTGGCATAGAGCTCATCCTGTTGTTACGCTAATCCCATTGTTACTGTTTGCTAGTGCTGTGCTTTTCAATGTACTCATCTTTAGATGCCCTTCTACTGCAGATGCCATATACTGGCCAGCCTTCATCATAGCAACTCTTGCGGCCATAGTTGCAAGTCAAGCCACCATATCCGCTACCTACTCAATAATAAAGCAAGCTCTTTCACTGGGCTGTTTCCCCCGTGTCAGTGTGGTCCATACCTCAAAGAAATTTCTGGGGCAGATTTACATCCCTGACATCAATTGGGTTCTTATGATTCTCTGCATTGCTGTAACTGCTGGATTCAAGAACCAGATCCAGATAGGAAATGCATATGGTGAGCTTTACTTCTCATGATATTTGAACATGTAAAACTGAACATGAAGAATTTAATTAGTGGCTGTCATGTTTCCAATGCAACGTTCATATCTTAAACTTGGATATCCATCAGCTTATCCCAATAGCTCAACAAAAGGTTTCAATGCTAGAAACAGAGACAACTTTATCTAATGGATGTGTTACTATACCAACAGGAAGACTTGTTCAGAGACACATTAAAATCATAGATTAAGAATTTAAATTAATTTTCCATTTTTCCTTAACCTAGAGGAAGAAGATGCATACCATACGTGAGATATACTTACTTCCTTATAATGTTATCTGAACAGGCACTGCAGTGGTGATTGTTATGCTAGTAACAACTTTTCTCATGGTCCCAGTGATGCTACTGGTATGGAAGAGCCATTGGATCCTTGTCGTCATATTCCTCGTGCTCTCTTTAACGGTTGAGCTGCCATACTTCTTAGCCTGCATTAATAAAGTGGATGAAGGTGGTTGGGTCCCTCTTGTGATTGCAACAACCTTCTTCGTCGTAATGTATGTCTGGCATTTCTGCACTGTGAAGCGTTATGAGTTTGAGATGCACAGCAGGGTCTCTATGGCCTGGATTTTGGGACTAGGTCCAAGCCTTGGCCTCGTCAGGGTCCCTGGGATAGGCTTTGTGTACACCGAGCTGGCAAGTGGTGTTCCGCTTATCTTCTCCCATTTCATCACAAACCTCCCTGCCATTCATTCGGTTGTCGTCTTTGTGTGCGTAAAGTACCTCCCTGTATATACAGTCCCGGTCGAAGAACGGTTCATAATGAAGAGGATTGGGCCAACGAACTACCACATGTTCCGTTGTGTTGCTAGGTTTGGGTACAAGGACATCCACAAAAAGGATGAGGACTTTGAAAAGATGTTACTTGACAGGCTCTTGATCTATGTCAGACTGGAGAGCATGATGGATGACTACTCAGATTCTGAGGACTTCACCGTGATGGAGCAGAAGGGTGAGAGATCTACCAGGGCATTGCTTCTGACTGAGAAGGCTGGGAACAACACAATGGGCTCGACTGGAGATCTGAGCTGCTCATCGCAGGGCTCCATTGTGCCGGCCAAGTCAACCATCACAGGAAACAGCTTGACGAGGTACTCGAGCCAGACGTTTGGCGACGAACTGGAGTTCCTTAACCGGTGCAAGGATGCTGGTGTTGTGCACATCCTTGGGAACACGGTCGTGCAGGCACGCAGGGATTCAGGGATCGCCAAGAAGATTGCTGTGAACTATGTGTATGTCTTCCTAAGGAAGCTCTGCAGGGAGAACAGTGTGATATTCAATGTTCCCCATGAAAGTCTTCTGAATGTAGGCCAGATATATTACATATAATTCTTTTTTATTAGGATTCTAGAGAGGTACTGACCTACTCTGTGTAGGGCAGATGAACATGTACATGATCGAAATCCTAGAGTAAAGATCCATTAAATCATTAGTCAGAAAATGGCGTTAATCTTCATGGGCTTTGCAATATCAAATTATATTTCACTAATTCAGCTGACAAACCCGTTTCTGCAGCATACATCATATAAATGTTTAATTTGATAACGTAGATGCAGATGTATTCAGCTTAATCGCTAAGGTATTCGTACTGCATCTTCCAGATGAAAAATAATGTAAAGTCAAATTCATTGGAAGAACCAAATATCCAGGTAAGGAGAATAATGTAATGGCCCAGTAGACTAATGTATTGAATAATCATGAATGCAACTATGCCACAACTAAAGAATACCTTATTCCTGCAGAAGTTACTAACACACCAGGTTCATAAGCAACAAGGTTTGCTGGCTTAGTCTCATATCAGAAGATAATAACTGAGTTCACATACCTACACTCAGAGGCAGCAAAACAAGCAGCAGATATTAAAAGAAAAAAAGTTACCCCCGTTCTTACAGAGGTTCCAAAACATCACCCGGTTTTACAGAGATATCCAAAACACGTTGGTGGCCTAACTAGCACCTAGCTTCATCTTGCTGAATCTAAGCACACCACTCAGTCTTACTCATCTCGCTCACCATCAGAAGTCTGCTGCTCCTGTTGAGGATCAGGCCACGCATACAAGACAGGCTGCTGGTTTGCATACATGCCAAAGGGATCGGTCATACCTGGGATGTAGGATGGCATCATTGTCGACAAGGTTGTCGTTGGTGGCATCCCCACTACGCAGTCCCCGTTCAATATTTCAGGTATGATATCTATCAGGAAATCGAAATTGTCGGTCTTGGCTATCGCCGCAACAACGTCACTCCTCTGCAGCGTCCTCCTCTTGGTCCCCCCTATCTGACGCCATGCACGCATCGTCAGCTCAAGGATGAACATTTCACAGGCCTTGGCGAAGACCACTGGCGCCTCACCAGCGATCATCTTGACGTCGTCATCGGCCTTCATGATCTTCTTGATCCTCGCGAGGGGCAGGCTGGGGGACTTGAAATCTGCTGTCTGCTCAATCTCGTCCATCTGGTCAGCCCAGAGCGCCTGAAAAAGCTGCTTCTGCTTGAGTAGTTCCTGCTGCTTAAAGAGTTGCTGCGCCTGTTCTAATGCAGACACCGGTGGTGCACTTGGCAAGGTTGGAGCACCCTGAGACGCTGGAGGAGAGGGAGCACCATCGGCAGATGGGAGTACCGATGACAATGGTACGGGTTCGTACGCCGTTGTAGCATATTCTGCATAGTCGTCACCATTTGTCGCACCTTCATTCTCCTTGATTGGTGATGGTTGCTCCATGTCAAAGAGGCACTTCAATGTGCAACTACTGTATGACCTGTCATTACCAGAAAATTGCATGCTTAGCTGAATAATTTATAAACATATAGTCAGTAGTGTGTGAGATACTCCTCCATTGTATTTTTTTTTTACTGACGTTTAGGATAAAGAAAAGAGAGTGGATTATGTGGGCAGATGGGCTAAGAAAATGAACTAACAGCAATACTAATTTCCTTGTCCGAACATCGGGAAAAGAAAAACGAAGTACAAGTTATCATTGAACGCAGGTAAATTCCTGTGCAAAAAAAAGTCGGTAAATTCCCACAAGGAACAAAATGCAAAGCAAGAGAATCTTTCTAGGAAAAATTAACATATACTACCTTAGACTGTCAATCTTTTCAGAGGAAACAATTCATAAAAAAGTGTTAAATACAGAATCTTAGCACAGAAGCTTCACCTCAGAAGCACAAGACTTCTATGACCAGGAGATTTATTCTTAAACACTTTTCTCCAAGACTTTCTTTTTTCGAAGATTAGTAAAGATATGAATGTAGGAAAGGCATTGAGCTCTGAAACTCGACATCATTTTTATTGGTGTTTAGTCCCCAATGCAAACATCTATAAATAAGTTAGCTTATTCCAACAACTCTATCAGAACTCCAACCAAACTAACAAAATTGTCACACAAATGATCATTAGTATAGAAAGTACAAATCTGACGTCATATAAACAAATATAGTTGAATTTATTATTGACTAGGATAAGCAGTAGCAACTGGTCATCACGAAACGATAACAGAAGGTATGACACATAGGCAGGATGAGAGAGAGAGAGAGAGAGAGACAGAGAGAGAGAGAGATAAACATCATAATGACACATAACGACCAAACATACACAACATATAAAGTCATGCAACATTATTTGGGAACATCTTATACAAATTTTGTTATCCAAATAACTGATGGAAAGACATTGTGACATTGTGCAAGATCAATGACCTCTGCAGATCAGATCGTGAGAAATTGAGTAATTTGCAGAATACCAAAAATACTGTACAGGTATAGCATTGCAGGTAAAATAAATCAGACCCCTAATCTTCGACTGTGCTTCCAACATCAGAGTTTCTGTCGTATAGATATTCCTACCGTACATTTTTCCCGAAAATCTCATGGCAAGTGACATAACTTTACACCTATAAGAGGGAATTGATGTGGCATACGGAGCCGCGACATTGTAGAGATAGCAACTAACAAACTGACAAAAAAAAACATTGTAAAGTGCAAGACCACAAAGGTCTGGATGAACCACCCCTACGTGCACGTACTGCTTTGCATAACAGGATCTCTTAACAATTCAGTAGCACGTAACACTTAACACACACATAGATATCTTCTGTCCTCCAGTGAGATGGTATGAAACAGATTGGCACAACGGTATTATATATATATATATATATATATATATATATATTTCAGCAACACCAATATAATCCACATGTTTGGAATGAAAACATCATATCATGTTTTTAGGTTTAGTTTTGACACTCAACAAAACATAGCAAAGAAGAACTTTTCCTTTCGCACTCTTCTGTTACGATCAAATTTTCTGTTACGACCATAAACTACTGCCACGTCCTAACACAAAAACAAACTAGATCTGTTGGGGAAGAGATCTACAAACGCAGCGCACCCCAATTTCTCCCCATTCTTCTCAATCCGTATCCAAAACAGATTCGCGCGCCGGCGCAGCGAGTAAGAACAGAATACAGCAGCAGCCAGCAGACACTGACAACAGATTGACTAGGATCCACCCGTCGTTTGGATGACGAGGACGAAGTACGAACTGCTATCTCCAACAATCCGGAACCCAAGCAGGGTAGCGATCGCATCAGCAAACAACGAAGGGAAATCAAACATCAGTCCTAAATCCAAATACAAACGATCAACACCGTCCAAGTTCCGGGAGTGGGCATGGCACAAGGGAACCTATAGAAATGAAAAACAATTTTTGGCAGTGCCTCGAGTAGGCGGAGAGGGGCTGTACCTCGAAGGAGGCGGCGCGCGACGGACAACACCTCTCAGGTGGCTGCCCTGCGGCGGCGAAGGCGGCTGGTAGGCGGTGTCGCGGAGACGAGGAGACCTACGCCTACGCGTCTTATGGAGGCAAGGCGGTGCTGCCCGCTGGGCTGGGCACTTGCGTATGTAGGAGCGTGGGCCCAGCCCATGTGGGACGGGCTCGTCAGGAATCTGCCAGGTGGGTCCCGTATATGCATGACCATGGAACACGTACGAAAAAAAATGGTTTCGCTCGAAAAAAAATTGGGAAAAAGAAAGGGAAAGATATAAAAAAAAAACGAGAACTGATTCGCCTTTTGATTGCGAGTATCTTAGGTTTTGAATCCGACCAGAAAAGTTCACCAAAAGTTTGTGAGGAGAAATATTGGATTTTGAGATCTCTGATAATAATTAGATCTAAATCAATGCACTACTAGAAAATTCAGGGATTTTGAAAGTTGTAACACTGAAACTTTTATAATATCATCACCGCTATATAAAATTTATATAAAAAATGTTTCAATTTTTATGTATCATGAATGTACATAACTTTAGTCTAGTAGGTATAGGAAAAATCATCTATTGAAAGACTTTATAACACATGGATTGTTTTCTTATAATATGAATTCATATTGAGCATACGTTTTTAATAATACAAATATATATCATTACAATCCAAGTGTTGGGATGATCTAAAACACTTGTGTATTGTCTAGCTTTTCTCTTCAAATATATGATTCAAATTAAAACCAGACTCTATTTACTATTGAAATTGAGACACATCAATTTGAGAGGCCTCATATTTTCATTTAATCCACATTTTTTTGGGATAATAATTCTCTAAAGTTATGTTAGTCACATGTTGGAATACATAAAATAAAAAATATAAAAATGAATGAATGAAATTTACATTTATATATAAAATTTATGTAATACCTATAAAAATAAGAGCTTTGATATATATATATATATATATATATATATATATATATATATATACACATACATACATATAGATATAGATATAGATATATATTTACCGTGAAATTTCTTGGATCGACAATAACAGCGCTGTCTTGAGATGTAGGCCATCATCGATGAAGCTTCTTCTCTGACGGGGTTAGGGGATAGGTTTTTGGGTTAGAGGTTCATTGGAGCTTTCGAGATTTCAAGAAGCGGTTGGGAGAGGAAGGCGAGCTCAATTATGGTTGCAGAACATGAGGGGGGGGGGGGGGGGGGGAGGACGCCACTGGTCACGGTGATGGAGGAAGGTGGTTAGGGGATAAACGTCCAAACAACGATATATAAAGTTTCAGATGATGAGGGAAGAGGGTAAGAATGAGGCGACTCGACTGGCTATGGTCTTGCTGGAGATCATTGCAGACCCTACGAGACCCTAGCCCATTGAGGACAAGTGGTGAATGGAGGAATGGTGGGCCCATCGGGCGTGGGGTAGGAGTGGGTGCTAGGAGAATGGAAGATGTTAGAGAGAGGTGTGTACAATGGCAAGAGAGAGGCACATACGCAGTGCGATGACTATAGGGTCACAATAGAGGACGGGAGAGAGGCCCGTAGAGGAGCCCGGAAGAGGGAAGGAGATAGATGATCTTTTTTCATATATGCGCTGGATTCTATCTCATCCTTCGGATGTACATCTATGGTGGAGGAAAATTTGATATATTTTCAATTGAGAAAAAACAGAACCTGTTGATTGAATATGGAATCTACATGAAAAGTTTGAATAAGGAAAGAATGTCTAAAAATTGACACGTTTATAAAACATGAGTTTTGTTGAGGGATACATTTTTTTCCTAACTTTGCTGAGGGACACGATTTGCTTTGATGTTTTTTGCCACCAACACAAGTCGTATTACAATAAATACTAGCAAAATGTCTATATGTTGCTACGGGTAATAAAAATTTGGAGACGGAAAGCAACTAAAAACTTCACTAATCTGATATTAGCACCTCGAACTGACCTTCTACACATGCTTATCTGAAACCTAGCCATGTGCTCAATATGCTCGATACTCAAATGTTAGTTGGTAAAGTATCTTGAGATTCTTGCCTTGTCCCGCAATAACGAATAAGTTATTGCAATCCAATCCTTTTTTCTAAGCACACGACTTCTTTTTCTTTCTTTTCCTTTTGACATCTTATACGGGATCTCTCTCTAAAAGCACACGACTTTTTTTCTTTTCTTACTTTTCTCTTTGACCTAGTACCCAGGCTGGATTATACAAAATCATCTGTGTGCAGCTTTTTATATTTACTTTTATCGGACATACTTTGCTGGACATGAAATCTCTCTCTCTCTAAACAAACGAATCCTTTTTATTTTCTTAATACTTTCCTTTGAGTAGGATGTTGAATGGTGATGCTCCGTAATCTGGTAGGTTTAGATTAGATATGTGGGTCCATGGTAATTGGTAGGTTGAACAAAAAAACAAAGAGGGGATGGATGACCAAAGTTTGTTTAATATTTGATTGAGAAAAATTTCAACAGGTTTGAAATTAGTGAAAAGTAAAAATTTTATCTAATTTGAATGTCAACTCTGGCCAGAATTAAAAGTTATTGAAAATAATTTACGAAGGCTACACAAAAGTTATTGAAAAATAACTGCACAGTTTTTTATATGCTAAAAATAGCCAGCAAATAGGTAAACAAAACTGGTCCAAAATACTTACACATATTTTTTTTATTAATTTTACAGCATTTAAAAATAATATTAGCATAACTAAAAGAACAATAATGTACCTTAACCTCAAAAAAAGCTATAAAAATAATGCATAGGCTGGGCTTAAAATGAAATAACTCATCCAATTCAAATCGGTCGTATTCGGCTTGGCCCGCTCACCGCCTTACACGCACCCACACGGGCTTAGAGCCCAAACAATTGGGTCGGGGCATGAAAATCTCATGGCCGCACATGTCCCGCGGCCGGGCCTGCTAGGCTCTCTATGGATCTCATATGTCGAATCTCGATCAACGTCTCGTAGCGATTTTCAGACTGAACAAAACCCGGAGAACATCTCCCTCCTCCCTAACCCTAATCATTCACAGCTCTTATGTCTTCGGTCTCAATGTGAGGGAGACGGCTCTAGGGATAGGGCTTTTGCCCTAGGCGCCGCCTGGCGGCTAGACTACATCGTCACGCGGGTAGGTCTCAGACGCGGCGGAGCTCGCTCGCGGGTGCCAATGCTGGTAAGGCGGCAGCAATCCAGCGGCCAACATGCGCTGGTACCCAAGCGCTGAGGCGGCTTGCATGCTGTCACGGCGGGTTCGACGACCCATGCGCGGTCCTCAGCCGCAGCGGCGACTAACCCTTTTCGGCGGCGGGCTCAGAGGCGGTGGTGCGGCTTCTCGTCCGTGCCGTTCGTCAGGCCCAGTTGTGTCGTCTCGTGCGCATTGGTAGAGGTTACGGATCCATGGAGGCGGGATGAGATCGTCAATCCATGTAAGGAAAATGAGGATCGATTCAACTCATCCTATCCTACTACTATAATACACCAAAGCATCCGTTTTACGTCCATCACCCTACAAATATTCCCTCCCTTCTAATTATATCCTTCAAATTACGAAAAAAACTGAATATTAACGCAATTCGAGAGTACTCAACTCAACATCCGACGGATTATATGCCTCTAAATTAAATCATACGATCCATAACTATTCTTGGATATCTAATAAAAAAATCCTAACATCCCCTAGATCAAATCTATTATAACTTCCACCACCCCTTCAATTAAATCTCCTTAATCTCCCCAATAGGAAATCCCTCCGTGTATCCTTTATCCCAAAAAAAAAAAACGCCTCCCAATTAATCTGCACGCCGCCACTACGTCTACCCGCGCCACCTCCTCGAGCTCCGACGAGCGCTTGCCATCTACCCGCACCGCCTCCTCGAAGCTCCGTCGGGCACTTGCCGCGCCCCACCTCCTTGAGCTCCGTGGCCACGTCCCGCCGTCGGGCCCTCTCGCTATGCCGCTGAGCTGCCAGGTCCTCTATCAGCGCCAACGCGCGGCCGCCGCCGGGTCCTCTCCACCGTCGCCGCTCTCTCCGACTCCTCTCTGCCATCTGAGCGCCCCCCGCTGCCGAGCGCCCCGCCACGCGCCGGGCGCCCCCTGCTGCGGAGCAACTCCCCGCGCCGCCGGCGCCTCCCCCCAGCCGCTGTCGAGCAACTCCCTGCAGCCACGTGCCTCCCCGCTGCTGCGCTCCTCTGCCCCGTCGCGCGTCGAGCGCCCCCTGCTGTCGAGCAACTCCCTGCCACCGCCGCCGCCTACCCGCAGCCGCCACCGAGCAACTCCCTGCTGCCACGCACCTCCCCGCCGCCGCCGCCTCCCCGCAGCTGCCACCGAGCAACTCCCTGCAGCCACGCGCCTCTCCGTTGCCGAGCGCCCCCCATCACCGCGCTCCTCTACTCCGTCGCGGATGATGGTCTGCCTGTAGAGGAGGTCGTGGGGGTACGACAAGTCGACGGCAGCGCTGTGGACGAATTTGTGAACTCCGCCGACAATTTTGCCATTGTCAGACCACGATTACCCTTGATCGGTCGCTGCAGGAATCGAGATACAGAGGTAACCGTGCTTTCTTAATCTCTAAATTTTTGACCATATATTTCAGGAATAACCGTGAAGTTAGCCCCTGTTTCATATTCAGCTTCTTAATCACAATTTCCTTTTCATGCATCGGCCATTAGTCATATTTTTCTACTTTTGTATCTATGAGATTAAACCAAATATAAAACACTAAAAATACGATTGAAAAGGAAAAGGCCAATGCGGCAGTGCCATGTAAATCAAACTTGTCTCACTCTGAGTTGTCACGATTGTTCCCGCCTACTCACCCTCCCAACACGGCAACGCAACTATGGTCGTTTGATGTTTACTCCCAGGTCGTCCAGGAAGAAAAGCTCGACGGAGAAGACCAATCACCCAATTCTGTCCCACGAAATAAGAAGTTGTGTCTAACGAAATATGTGGGTTTACCAGCCGATCATCATAAGAAGCCAAAGAGGGATGGTGTCAAACAAATATCTTGTGAAGGTAAAATATTTAATTATTTTCCTCAACTCATTTGTACAGATTAAATAATTTTGTTATCAAATAATATATAAAATAAATAGCCCAAATCTTCGCATATTATATTTGCACCGACGAGGATCTCAATGTTATTGAGATATTGCTGGCAGAATATGAATGCAAACTTTTGGTGAAAATTGATGGTGCTATGGTGTATAGAAGAGACATGAATTGTCTTTTTCATCATGACACCAAACTGAATGCACAGGTTAGTATGTTCATTGCTTCTATATCTCTAAGTATATTTGTAGAGATATTTGTATGGACGGGATAAATTTATTTGTTGGCTGTTTAGGTATAGATGCATATATTCACTGCATAAGGAGGGAGTACATTTTGACGCATAGAGATGGTGGGAATGCTTTCCTTGAAAACACATATATGACCTACACTTTAAAACGCAATGGTCGTGTTTCATTGAAAAAATACAAGGATTACAATACTGAAGATACTGTACAACAAGGGGTTCATAATTATCTGACCCATGAGATGGTAAGAAGATCATATATATCTACATCTATATATATGTATATCAACTATTTTAATATTTTATTTTACGTGATAAATCTTGTTATTATGAATTAGGTTTTCTTGCCAATAAATATAACAGATGTCCACTGGTACCTTGCTGTGGTTAATGCTTCTAAACGAGAGATACAAGTCATCAATTCACTGGGGTATATGCAACGTAATGACCTAAAGACAACTATAAGTGTTTAACAAAAAAATACCTATTATTAACTAGATATTATGTAATTTTATTTGTATATTATTAGTTTGTTTCTAACACAAGTCCTCATTGTATTTCTGTTCAGCTAATTAGAATCCACCGGGACATTCTTTTTGCGTGAGAACAAGAGGAGCTCAAGCATAATAAGGGGCCCGATCTTGATATTATCAAATGGCCTATTATAGAAGTGTTTCCGGAACCGATGCAGACAGATAGGTATGAATTAGTGTACTATATACTTTTGATTTGATGTATACTATATTACTTGTTAAAGATACGTAGATATGTTCAATTTAACATACACATGCAAATTTTGTTTTATTTCTGTAGTACAACATCGTGGCTTGTGGATGCTAAACTTTATGGAATACTGGTTAGGCTATAATCTATCTGATTGTCTGACTCTAGTATTACTCAGACCTACATAATCTTATATAAAGTATTCACAATATTTTTTTAATCGGCTTATATATACAACTCTATAGAAGGATATGACAATCTTTAGGTTTAAGCTAGCTGCAATTCTATGGGCATCGAGATGGAACAAACAGAGGGGATGTGATGACAAAATGTTGACCAGTGAACTCGATGATGCAGTTGAAGATGATCCAGTGACTGTCAGATCATTGACCCTCAACCAAGTATCTCCAAACCGAAGCAATTTGTTGTTCCACTTGAAAATTCAGATTAGAAAAAATCAAGGCAGACTTATTGCATATGCTCCGCTCATATATAATTGGCATCGACACGGAAGATTCATTAGAGTGAGTTACCTGATCCATTTGTCATGTCTTCCCTCTGCATGATTGATTATATGTGTAATCAAATTTATTTCATGAATCGTTAATTTATATTTATTATATATCGTAGGACACCTTGGGTTCAAAGTCCAGGGCCTTATCCGATTTCTCTAAATCTTAGAACACTCCAGCAAATATTAAATGAAATATGGCAATGGATAATAATTCTTTCAATTTGGTCATTCGGATGTGGGCATGTAGCGATGAGTGACATGCTATAATTATGACGCTGACAACAAGACACATTTCTTAGACCTTCGATTTTGTGTAAGTCTACTTGTTTATAAATAAATATAAATAATAATATATATAGGACACTATATATGCTATTTAAATATATACACAACATTTATACTATATCCTCTATTATATGTAAACAAAAAACAGCAGTTCCTTTCTGGACCCGATGAGGAAACACGTCTTGCAGAACTGTATACATCATGGACTTGTTTTTCGTACGACATGGCTCAATGTTCCACTGTAAGATCTTTGATAACATATACTTCCTGTTATATATTATAATCAGTAACTGTATTTCCTAACCCTCCAAACATATACTATAGATCGTGGTGCCATATGCACATTACGATCATTTCAAGTTGTTCCTAAGTGACCTGCAAGCTAAATCTATCAATATATTCGATCCAGAGCATAAATCATCTTCTTGACATCAACTTTACCAGAGCAATTACTACAACAAAATGTTAATTCAAATTTCAAATTATTTGCATCTGGTCATACAAAATGTCAATCCGAATTAGACAGAAGATATTTCTACTTGGCTCCAAACATTACCATCATGTGTCCCAAAGACAGACGGCTGTTAACTCTCTCGCAACTTCCATCTATAATATATTTCCCTCTACACATGTTTTAATTTTACTATGTATAATTTTTTTTCGTTATCATTAATAGATGCACCACTGGCTATTCGGTTATCAACTTCATGTGACATATTGTGGTTCTTCAAGTCTAAATCCATTTTGCACTGTGAGTAGCAGCATCCAAAGTGTTTTTCTCTATTATTATAATATATATATATATACATAAAAACAAATTTAGCTATAACCCTATTTTGAAAAAACTTTTGCAGGATGGAAACACGATGAGGACTACGTTGCTTTTAGAGATGCTTAATTACGAGGACAACGAATGCAAAGAGAATATTCCTAAATTTATATAGAAATTTGTTAGGCGTCTAAAAAGGCATAAATCATTTCTTGAAGTGTAAAATTAATTATTTCTCTATTTTATAAAAATAAAGATTATCACATGAGATGTCTAAATTATAATGTGTTTAGCTCAAATATTTTTTTTATTTTAAACCGTGGCGTTAGCACGGGTATTATACTAGTAATGATATGGGGATCGGTTCCACCATATCCCTTTATTCCCTCGTTTCCTCGCTGTCAAGTTCATGTTTTTTTTATTGGAGTCTAACAATCTTTGTATCAAAAGAATTCTTTTTTTTTTTTGCATTATTTGGACTCTTTTGAACTATGCATATAATTCGGACTCTTTCAATTTTTAGATTTGATCTGGACTCATTTTTTACGTGAGTCCGTACTATTAACGGTTAATCCAAAATCTGGGAGACGACCTTAGTACATTTAATATTAGTAGAGATTATTCTGATATGTGAAATAAAAAGAGTTTCAAAATATAACACATCTATGTGTTGGACCCAGCTCAGCCCATGAAAAGGTTTAGAGTGTATTTGACAGGGATTATTAAGCTAATTATGTAAATGAATTATATTTTATAAATAATTATTACTTTCAAATATTTAAAAATTATTGTAAGCATAACTATTTAAGAGTTTTAAATGTTTAGGCACGCAAGATCGCTGATAACATATAATCTATCTGTATAATCAGTTCTATAATTCCTGTTAAATATATTTTTAATGTTGGTTCCATTGAAAAATGACTATTTATACGGAATCAAAAGCGGGAAGAAAGCTTCATCACATTTTTATCTGTCCATTCATTCATTCAGTCAACGGATTCTCTTCAGGCCGGTGCAAACAATACCCAGGTACGGTACCCACAATTACGAGAATGCTACTCTATCTCGTTTCCTCTCCCGCCGCCGCCGCCGCCGCCAAGCTCGCCGCCGGCGCACGGGCGTCCCCTCGCGGCCACGAGCTCCTCTTCTGCTCTTCCCGCCGATCCGTACTCCTCCTACACTCGCCTATCTTTGTCCTTTCTTCTTTCTTATCTTCGTTGCTTGCTGAACTCACTGTTCGGCGTGTTTGGTTTCTCGCAGAGCCGCAGCGTCTCTTTGTCATCGTCGGCTTCTGGTGGGCGTCCTGTGGGGCGTGCCATGGCGGCGGCAGAGACTGGCGCTTCTACGGCGATGGAGCCGAAGCTGAACGGTGGGTGCTTGTGCTTGCTTCTCCCCCTGTGTTGGGTTTGGTTATGGGCTAATGTGCAAACACAAATCGTTTTTGTTTCTTATAAAGCTTTGCATTTGAGACTATCACAAGTCAGTAGACCATAGTAATGGTTCAGATGACTTGAGTGCTATGAATATTTGCACATTCTATTTCAGTTGTCTCCTTCATAACTTCAAATTCACTTCTTTTTTTTATGGATTGATAAACAGTAGTACAACCTAACTTTTTTAGAAAAAACTACAACCTAACTAAAAATTCATACTGTAACAGGAGCGAAGCAAGCACTGATATCATTATCAGATAAAACAGGCCTCGCTGATCTTGGAAATGGTCTTCAGCGCTTGGGGTAAGTAACAATTGAATTTTGTAATGGACAATCAGCTGTATCGTTTGAAGTCACGTTAGATCAATATCAACCATTGAGTCTTCCCTTTTTTTTTTCTTGAACGGGCAGAAGAGCTGAGTGTCATTTTCAAGCAGGATGTATGACAGCGCCACACACACAGTGAGGGAGAGGGAGGATGGTACTTTATGTTATACTCTCGGTTCTCGCCACGCATAAAAATAGAAATGCACTGGCAAGAGACTACAAGACGGGGCAGGATGCCACGGAGTTTTTTAGCTCCCACAGCACACCAAAATTGATGCCTCTTCTCCCACTATGCACAACATCACGTTTACATATGGTGAGGCACTACTGAAAACACACACATTTTGATGTTATGACGTTGCTAAAAGCCACCAAAATGATGAGGGATTTTAGCCCTTTCTTAAATTGTTTGTCCCTTCCTTTGATCACACAACACCACCTGTAGCCCTGTGGGTACCTTCCTATGCTTTATATATCCTTATAGCATCGACAACAACAAAGCCTTTTGGGGTAGGTTGGAGATAAAACCCACAAGAATCAAAAAGAAAATTCAAAATAAATTAAAATAAGATGGAAAAGTAAAGGAGAGCAAAAAGTAATAGACCAAAAGTTTGTGGTGAAAAAGAGGTGATACCAGCGATCGGGCCTCTAGCTGAGATGGTTAGGTAGCTCTAGGCCTCTAGTAGCACTCCTCAATTCCTGGGTTCAACTCCTCGTGGGAGCAAACAGGCTTCAATTAAAAAAACTCCCTCGTCTATCCCACACCAAAGCAAAGATCTAAGGACTGGACGAGGTCTCGTTCGTTCTCACACGGGCTATGGCGCCGCTATGTAAGCGTGGGGCAGCGGTTCGGGGTTTTCTTGACCTGCATGGGAAGTTCTTCCGTATCACAAAAATGCTCGGGGGTTGTCTTACTCCCCGCTGGTCAAGTTGTTTTCTTTTAATAAAAATGGTGAAGCTATCCCTACCTCAAACAATTCTAATTTATATTATTCTTTCTCAAAGTTTCGCCCTACTACAGTAGGCTTCTGCAGTTTTCCATCCACATGCATTTTATTGTCAAACAATTTAATCAGATCAAGGTATAGGAACAATATTTTGAAACCATGATAATATATACTACTTGACTAACATAAATGATATTTTCCAATGTTGAAATCTTTTTGTTCTACTCAAACAAGGATTTTTCTCTTGTAGCTTTTCTATTGTTTCCACTGGCGGCACAGCATCAAGCTTGGAATCAGCTGGAGTCAATGTTACAAAAGTTGAAGAAATTACACATTTTCCTGAGATGGTAAAGCCTATTTCACATTTCAGCATTTCTTGAAATGTATGTTCTTTAAACATTGGTATCATTATTCAATTTAGACATCCCAATGAAAAATGTTGAAAATGTAGCAAATTTTATGATAACTACTTGTATACTCCGGAATCCTCTTTGTGGTCGTTTCAATAACAGTAGACATTAATTAAATTTCTATCTGATGAGCTCAAAGGTCCATAAGGAGAGGGAATGCACTTTTGAGAACTTTTGATAAGCAGTACATCATTAAATTTTTCCTGAGAAATTTCAGCTTGATGGAAGGGTAAAAACATTGCACCCCAGTATACATGGTGGTATTCTTGCACGAAGAGACCAGGAGCATCATCTGAAAGCATTGAAAGAACATGGCATCAGTGGGTTTTTAGCTTGACCTATGCAATCTTCTCTTAAAAATTATGAGAAATTGTGAAGGTCATCCAATTATCAGTTGACTCATAACTTTTCTTTGGGCACAGGGACGTTTGACTTGGTTGTAGTGAACCTATATCCGTTCTATGATAAGGTGACCTCTGGTGCCATATCGTTTGAAGATGGCATCGAGAATATTGATATTGGTGGGCCTACTTTGATACGAGCTGCAGCTAAGGTAATTCTATTGATCACAGAGAAAATTATATTTATGCAAAGCGTGATGGGGCATCAAAATTATATTCATGTGAACTGAGTTTATGTTTTTTTGGCCCTAAAAAATGAGTTCATTTTACATCAGTAAATTTGTGATGTTTGTCCTGCTTTTGCTTTTTTTTTCTAAACTATGTTTTTTTTATTATGTCTCACAGAATCATAAGGATGTTCTCGTTGTTGTCGATCATAATGATTATCCTGCTCTATTGGCATATTTAGAAGGCAAGCAAGATGACCAACATTTCCGTAGGACATTGGCATGGAAAGCCTTCCAACATGTTGCTTCATATGATGCAGCTGTCTCAGAGTGGTTGTGGAAGCAATCAGACCAAGGTAATGACCCTAGTTTGGTAACGTGATGCTTCCTCTGATAATTTTGTCAACTATTTTGTTAAATTCGATAGTATCATGATCTTGTCCAGGAGATACATTTCCACCAAGCTTTACCGTGCCCCTCTCCCTGAAGTCTACACTTCGTTACGGTGAAAATCCTCATCAAAAGGCCGCCTTTTATAGTGACAGGAGTCTTTCTCTTGTAAATGTGGGTGGTATTGCGACAGCTGTTCAGCACCATGGAAAGGTGAGGTTAACATATTCTGTATTGTTTTGCTTCACTAAAATGGTGCAAAAACTTATTAGAACTCATGATCATTTTGCTTAGCTCGACATTACTCCTTACATACTTTTTCTTAACTTCACTATGGTTTATTCAGTTCATGTGACCAGTAACATTGGTGTTTTCTTCACTAATGTGGTGTCTTAATTTACAGGAAATGTCTTATAACAATTACTTGGATGCTGATGCTGCATGGAACTGTGTATCAGAGTTTGACAGTCCTACTTGTGTTGTGGTTAAACATACGAATCCCTGTGGGGTCGCGTCACGACAGGACATCCTTGAAGCATACAGGTTGGCTGTAAAGGCAGACCCTGTCAGTGCATTTGGTGGCATTGTTGCTTTCAATACAACAATCGATGAGGTATGTCAACCAGACTCCATTCCCAAATCCTCTGAGCTATAATTCTGTTTTTGGTCATCACATTTCACACACCGTTACATGTTTGTTTAGGATCTTGCAAAGGAAATCCGTGAATTCAGGAGCCCTACAGATGGACAGACGCGAATGTTCTACGAGATTGTTGTCGCTCCGGGGTATACAGAGAAAGGCCTTGAGGTCCTTAAAGGGAAGTCAAAGACGCTGAGAATTCTCGAGGCGAAGAGGAGTGGAAAAGGGATGCTGTCACTGAGGCAGGTGAACGGAGGTTGGCTGGCTCAAGAGTCCGACGACATGACCCCAGAAGACATCACCTTCACGAAAATGTCTGACAGGGTTCCGGAGGACGGCGAGCTTTCGGACGCCAAGTTCGCCTGGCTCTGTGTTAAGCACGTCAAGAGCAACGCCATCGTTATTGCCAAGGTCAGTGCATCCTTATTTCCTCAATTAAACTTTTTGTGCACATCAAAACGGTTTGTTGATTCTGCTTCGGTGGGCTGATGATGCTCTCTGAGGGAGCGCAGAATAACTGCATGCTTGGCATGGGCAGTGGGCAGCCAAACAGGCGGGAGAGCCTGAGAATTGCGTTCCAGAAGGCGGGAGAGGAAGCCAAGGGAGCTGCTTTAGCGAGCGACGCCTTCTTCCCGTTCGGTAAGAGAGAACATATATCATCGCTCTCTTGCTTCTAACTCCTTTTTTCTTTTTTTTTTTTTTTGAAAGAAACGTCTAAAAAACTAATCCACCATCGCTTTATGTGCGCGTAGCTTGGAACGACGCTGTGGAGGAGGCGTGCCAGAGCGGCATCACGGTGATCGCACAGCCAGGCGGAAGCATCAGGGACAACGATGCCGTGGAGTGCTGCAACAAGTACGGGGTGTCGCTCCTCTTCACCGGCGTCAGGCACTTCAGGCACTGAAAGAAAACGCTGATAAGTTCTTTCCTCCGCTGGCTGTGATCTGCCTTCTTTTTTGGAGGAATTCTCCTTGCCTCTCGAGTACTCCTCCATTCAAAATTAGCCGTTTCAGACGAGTACTTTAAACTACAAATTAATGAACTGGCCAATGATGTCCTAACGACACGAATATAAAATAAAATCGGAGGGAGTAATTAATAATAACCTGAAGGAAATGGTGCTGCTGATTGCTTGTTCTTGAGAGTTTATAACCTGATGAAGGAGACGATGTTGATGTTTGAACCCTGAAAGCATATTCACACAGGTGTGTACAACAATTCTGAAACAAAAACGATATCAACAAATCTTATTCGCACACAGGAGGTTAGTATGTTGTTCTGAATCATCATCATGGTCGTCGTCGTCATAGTTTCGTATTTGATAGGTACAATTCATTTCTTTATTTTTTCGATAAGTTATATAATATGTTTCTTATTAAAATATTAATTAATTTTACATTCGCGTTCGAGGTTTTTCGTTGCAAGAGACTACGTTCGTATAGATCGATATGTTTTGATCATTCGAAGACTGCGAGAGGTGAGATGCACAGAAAGTTTCGTTTATTACTGGTACAGACATATGCACGCCGTAGTCCTGTACTCTGGGAGAGGAGAGAAGGCTAGCAACAGAGATGATGACCCGGGGGCGACACCCTGCTAGCTACAGTAGTATACAACGATACACGCAACGCAATAGTACCACAGGCCACAGCCATAGCCATAGCAGTGATGGATCGATGGAGCCACAGACGGACAGACCACGGGTGTGGAGAAAGAGGCGGCTACCTAGCACGCCCTCTGGCACGTGCAGAACCTCCGGTGGCAGTACCCTGCCGTCCAGCCGCCGCCTTCCTCCTTGGCGCACGTCCTGCTGCAGAGGTGGTCGGAGACGCAGGGGAAGGAGTGGCGGCTGCTCTTCTCCGTGCACACCCGCGCCTCCGCCAGGCGCACGCCGCCGCCGCCATTGTCGTCGTGATCTGTACGTGTGTGGACGACAAGCACACAAAATGAAATCATATAATTAATGTCAGGCGCGCGTGGTAGATCAGGAGTTCAATTATATATATTCATCTCAAGGACATCTTACGTGAGAGCACGAGCAGTAGCAGGAGAGCACACGCCGTCGTCTTCGTCGTCGTCCGGCGTGACTTGATGACCTCCATTGGCGTCGACTTCGGCACCGGCGCCTCTAAATTAACACGTACGAGTAGTAATTATGAAGTAGCTAGCTAGTACAAGGTCGTTAATTAAACGACTGTGGCCACGGTGCGATCGAGATATACGCGACCATATATAGATATAGCTAGCAAGAAGACTAGAAGAAGAGAGAGGTAAGACATCCGGCCGAGAGTACTTCTATGCAGAGCGAGCGAGGCGTCCACGTGTAGCCCGCTGCCCTTCGGCCTGCTGCCACCTGCCTCGCGCCGCTCCGCCGCCATGATCGGATGAGGATGCAGCTAGCGCTCCGATCGAGCAGCCACCTGGACACCTCGCGACACATGCATGCCGGCGCGTACATCAGTAAAGTAGACACTCGATCGCGACAGTAGCGTGGCGTAGGGATCCATTCTGCCCTGGCGCGCGCCGCTTAACTGGAATGAGCTGTCGCGCATGCATGCATCCAGGAGGCCCGAGGCCCAGTACCGACGACGGCCACCGCACGTACGTGAAGCGCGCCGCCGCATCGATGGGAGTCGACGATCCTTGCATTACTGCATGCACCTTCTCCTTAGTCTCCTACTAGTAGCTTATTAGTCCTGGATTCCTGGTCCTGGACTGGAGAGAGAGGGAGAAAGAGAGAGGAGGCTCTCGCCGCGTGGCGCATCCACGTGGCTGCTCGCGCACGTCACGTCACCACTGCTGCCCCAAAGGATCGGTCTCTAATTCTCTTTACCCTTTCCCCTCGTCTTTATATACCGTACTTGTGTGCGAAGCTGAGGAAAGCGCGATCTGATCTCCTCCCTCTCACACTCATCATCAGCATCAGCTCACGTACGTGGCAGACCAGCAGTGTAGCCATCATGTGGACGAGGAGGGCGGCCGTGCTCCTGCTGCTCATCATCATCGCTCGTATGTCCTCTCGATCCTTCTCATCTCGGCATGCATCTCGCCCTGCTGGTGTTGTGCTCGGCGACTCACATCAGATCATTAGAAGTATCGAAATAATGATATGATGATGATTGACCGTACATATGCAATCATGGAGAACATATATTGCTTATATTTATCTATCTCTCTCTATATATATATATATACGTGCATCCGTTTGATATATTTATCTAAATATATGCGCGTGCAGACGAGACGGCGGTGCCGGCGGCGGCTCGCGTCTGCGGAAGGCGTCGGAGCGCGGGTTTCAAGGGCGTCTGCGTCTCCAACAAGAACTGCGCGCAGGTGTGCCTGCAGGAGGGATGGGGCGGCGGCAACTGCGACGGCGTCGTCTGGCGCCAGTGCAAGTGCTTCAGGCAGTGCTAGAAGCTATTAATATATACTCCTACACAGTACTACGGGTGTCGGGTCCTAATAAACGGCACCGATCGTGTGTGTTGTGTTTTCTCTATGTGTGTCGCTCTCGCTCGTGCATCACACGCCCACCGTTTGGTGAAATGGATTTTTTTTCTTTTTTTATAGAATCAAAATAAAATAAAAGAAGCTAATATACGCTTTAAATTTGCTTGCACGTGGCCGCCGATGTAGTGGTGTAGATATGCTAGGGGCTACTAGCTATATAGTACATGTCTTGCTCCACTAATCTCCCTTGGAACTCTAGCTATGTGGGCATCTTTGATGGTAGATATTATATGAGACATTGCAAGCAGATTAATAATGACCAATTAGCAACAAAAAAAAACTAATAATGACCAGTGTACAACGATAGTGCCCGATCGAGAGTGCATAGAACAACAAAATCCTAAACTTGTGTATGGATGTGTGCCTATCTGTTTAATCCTTACGGTTAGTTAAAAAGTAATCACAGCTTAGTTTATCTCATAGACTGAAATCTTATTTGTATCGCACTAAACTCTTTTTATCGTTTACAAACCCCTATTTTAGGTCTAGGCATATGATAAATTAATAATGTACTAATGAAAGTAATACTTATTACTGTTTTCTAATCTATCATAGTCTTCTCTCAGTAATAATATATGGTATTCTCTAAAATACTTATTTTTGAAAATGATATCGTGATATTTGTGCGCTTGCGTATCTTCTATTTTTTATATTAAGTAATAACAACAAAACACTAAAACGAGACTAAGCATGAGACAGCCGTGTCGTGGATAAAAATTCGACCTAGCAAGATTGTTGTCTTTAAACCTCACCCACCGCGTCACCTGTGTAAGTTAGCCATGATGTAGAGACTATGATCACACACGCAAGCGAAAACTCTAAGGACGGAAGGGCTACACTTTATTATCTTTAGACTACGCTAATAAAACTCATGAAGTACATGTCAGCTACTTATAATTTTTGTGTCCATGCCAATACTAAGATAACATATTTTATATAGTTGTCATTAATTCTTCTACCTACGATGAGATGAGAGATAGTATAACCTCCTAACAATGACATCTTATAACTTTTTTTCTAGTATTAAATAAACATGTGAATAAAATTCTTATCGGGTAGCGGACGACAAGAGCTAATTAAAAGCTATTAGTAGGCTTTATTCCTATTTGTTAAATATAAATAATATAACATAAGATTATCAGTGCCATGCTTAAAATAAACAAATCATTGACAGAGGTATGAACGTAGGAAGTAAAACACTGTTAATATAAATTTTTTGATCATTCGGCTCTGAGAAAGAAAGATTTCTTCATAGTCAATCGTTATAAGTAGCTTTACCAACCCATCATTCATCGTCCACTTTTAACGATATATCATTAATAGCTAATATTAGTCAATAAAAATACACCTTGGTATAGTGACGACGTCATGATTGGAAATTAAATCTGTCTCTAGCCTTTACTTCAAGTTGTTAATCGGCCCAATAACTGTGGATACGTGTGTGTCGGTTTGAGCCCTAGACCTAATATTGTTTTAGCTTTTGGGTACCTTTTTCAGTCTAGACAGGTAGAAGCTAAAACAAACATCTAGCCTTTTAATAACAAATAAACCACCTTAAAAGTCAAAATTGACTTATGAATAAGAAGCAATTTTGATGGCTTTTTTTTTAAAAAAAAGCATCCTCTCAAAACTCATTAGTTAAATGTTGTCTTTTAAAAGAAAAATTCAATAGAGCCTCTAACCTTCATTTTATTCTTGATTAAGACAATTCAATAAACTTGTGGCCGTTCAAAATATGAATACTTATGGTGTTGCTAGTTAGGTCCTGTTTGGGAGAGTTTTACTCTATCTTTTTCAGCACAGCTCTCAAATTTACTAGCCAAACATCTTAGCTCCACCAACTCCAGATTCAGGAAAAAAATGAAGTTGGGGCTAACTCTATCTTTTTTGGAGCTCATGAGGAGGTGCTCCAAAAATTAAAAATCATGAGTGGATAGAAAATTACCACATGTCACTTATTACAAAACATATACATAGATATAGAGGAGCTCACACCGTACAAAACATATTGATTTGTCATGAGAAAAACATAGATTTTTATAAGGACATAATAGACCTTTTCAATCGAAACCTTAGGTATTTAGAGCTGGAGTTAAATTTTGAGCCAAACACTTTGTGATGGATCTACAAATCTGGAACAGAGCTACTTCCATGATGGAGTTGTGGAGCAGAGATTTTTATGGAGTAGACCTCTCCCAAATAAGCCCTTTAGATCATTATTTTAGTCCACATCAATTACGTTAACGGAGGGCTTTCACCGAATTTTAGATTGTGAGGTGTTCCAATTATTTCTATCATAGAAAAAGATTTGACGAGATACAAGGCGGCGAGAGATCAATATATAGGTTATTGATTGGGATTCAAAAGCAGAGCGGGATGATGAGAGAGAGTGCTTCTTGCTAGGGTTGAAGATAACATAAATATTAACTAGTAATAAAGATTGCATGAGATCGACTGCAATTGTCATCGACTGAAATAACAAATTAATGATGATTGGTACCAGCCATTAGATTAAAAACGGACGCCATCCACTCATTTTCTACTTGTGTCACGGTTGTCCTCTCTGCATTCTCTCTCTGCTGCAACAACTAACGTCATACTCCTCAATCCTTATTGAGTAAATTTTACATAACTACAACTATTTGCGTCAAGGTTTCGAAAAACTATAACTTTTAGAATCAATTTCATAAGACTACAACTACTTTTACTACTTATTTCAGAAACTACAACTTTAGATTACCTATTTTTGGGACCAACATGTAAGATTCACTATTAGCATTTTATTATCCACATCATATCTTAAATGAACATTTAGTGTATTGAGACCCACCTGTAAGCCTTATTATTATCATTTTATTATTCATGTCATATCTTAAATGGGTATCATGTTACCATACTGATATAAAGTAAAACTATGTTACTCATACTCTATCTCTTAACGACAGCACAAGCCACTATTTAGGCCAATCCATTTTGAACTCCACGTCAGACCGACATAACGTCCATCTCTATATGATAATAAAATAATAGTAGTGAGGCTGATATATGAGTCTAAAAAGCAGATACACTAAAATTATATTTTTCTGAAACAAATAGTAGAAATAGTTATAGTTTTGTAAAATTAAATTTAAAAGTTATAGTTTTCTGAAACATTGATATAAATAATTATAGTTTTATAAAATTTACTTACTCACCGTTATTTGACTCAACCGCCATCTCTCACCATGGCACCACCGTCCATGGTTGGCGGCGGTGTCGCCGCCTCGTCTTTCACCGTCTCACCCGCCATCACCGTTTGACCGGCCTTCCTTCTCTACAATCTCCGTTTAAGTTCGGTGGTCATGGATAGAAACGCTTCGTTCTCAAAGGACCCTACTTCACTTACGATCTTACCACAATTCGCATATTCGCATGTCACGGGCAGCGCTGCCGCTTGTTTCCATTTCGAGGAAAACAGAAGTTCACTTTGCCCTTGACGAGTGAGCTGGGCCGACGAGAAGAGAAGCTGTCTGGTGGCCTGCCGCACGCTCGCCTGCCTCTCTGTCTGCTGCCGCTGCTCTGCGCCTCCGAAAGAGTGAGTCGCCCGCTGCTTGACCCCTCCTCCTTCCTTCGCCTACCTCCTGTCCCTCCACTCGACTCGACGACTACCTGACCTGACCGCCCCTCCCCGCCTCGCCGTAACCCTAGCCACCGGAGCGCCGAGCCTCGACGTCACGCGCGCGGCGACCGCCCACCGCGTCTGATTGGACGGTGAGTCCGCTCCTCTCCCCATCCTCCTCCCTCTCACGATTCACCGCGGGACTGCGGGCGGGCTTCTCCAGGCCGATGTGGAATCATTCCAAGTTGGGCGGATAGGCCCGTGCGGGGTGGATCCGATGGGAAGTGCTGGCCGAGCTGTTTTTGGTGCCGGAGCATCGTCCTGTGGATTGCTCGAGTTAAAAAGGTAGGATTTTGTCGCGCGATTCGTAGGAATTAGGTGCCAGTTTTTGGGGCTCCGGGGCTGATTGCTACCTGGTTAGCTGTTCCGGGGAGATTTAGGTTAGGTTCAAGATGACCATTTCTAAGCGCTTGCAGTAAAAGTAGAAATTGTGTCCGGCGATTTTTATGAATTACTAAGGTTCTATATCGTGGGTTATGAGGTTGGCTGATGATGTTGTCAGCTATGCTGGGATGATTTAGGTTTCAAATGGCCATTTCGTAGGGGTGCTGATGCTGGCAACACGTTCCAGCTTTGTCCAGGTTGTTTGGAGATCAAACATTTATGTTCCCTTATGCCTACCTAATCGATCAATTCATTTGCTGTATCGGTATTATGATGCTACTGCATTGGATTTTTTTTGTCCTGTGGCAACCTAAAACCAAAAATATGTTTTCTTAGATTAACATAAGTTTTCCTGGATACAAAGGACATGTTAAATAGATAAACTGATTTTCATGAGAATTGCTGCTGTGGAACGGTTTCATGCGAATATTAACAGGATTGATTGTTGACTAACAAGATAGCCCTGTGATAACTTATGCGCTTTGGGGAGTACACTCCTAGGCACTTGAAATGGTAAGGCTCCATATTATTCTTGCTATTGATAGGTTGGGATGATTAGTTGAATTTAAGATTGACAGAGGTTGACGGTCAAATGTTCTTTCCTTTAGTTATACTTTCAGAAAGCTAGAAAATGTTATGGCTTACAATTCGCAAGGGTCGAACACTTAGAATCTTGGGAACACTTGTCCTAACAACTGATTACTAATATAATTTTTTTCCCTTGGGTTTCTGAAGCATTATCAGTTTATCACCAGTCAAGCACCATGAATCGCATTACAGCAGCATATTTTTAAGATTAGTTAGGTATGGGGGTACTGTCTGCCCAGTATGATTTACACCCTTTCTTTTGGTGGTACTAAGCAGGTCTCTGTGAACTGATGAAACTGGGAGTTGGAGCCCTATGAATTCTAGTGGGAACTCGTGTCCTTGAACGTGAAATGGGGTTATCAGGTTAGACTGTGTTATGGATTCTGGCAACAGTTCGTGCTCTAGGACACGAAGTGGGCTTGTAAGGCGAAAAAGTTTTATGGGTTCCAGCGATGATTTGTGCTCTAGAACTCGAAGTGGGCTTGTAAGGCACAAAAGTTTTATGGGTTACAATGATGATTCGTGCTCTAGAACACGAAGTGGGCTTGTAAGGCAAAAAACCTTTATGGATTCCAGCGCTGGTTCATGTTCTAGGACACGAAGTGGGCTTGTAAGGAGAAAAGGCTCTATGAATTCTAGTGACAATGCATGTTCTAGTACAAGAAGTGGGATTGTCAGAGGAAGCCCTTCTGTCAAGGTACTCTAGTTTCTGATCCTCTTGGGGTTTTTTTTTTTTTGGATCAATGGTGTTACAATTTTTGCCAGAATTTCACACTTCTTATTTTGATACTAGGCTGTACTCATGGATGGGCCAGTTATTAAGGGGCTTCCTGATGCTGATGTACACTCAATGGAAGAAACACCTTCTAGAACACGGAGTGGGCTTGTAAGGAAAAGACCTATGTTCAAGGTATGGAATTTCATCAAACCCTGTTATAAAGGCATGAAATTTTTCTTGTTTGCCCGTCTTGTTTGTCTTAAAGTGCATCCCAACCAACAAGTAGTTTGAGAATTTACCATTTTTTTATCACTAGAGAGAGGAAGAGCCAGTCATTAAGGGTCTGGCTGATGGATGGCTGAAAGAAGATAAGCCTCTTTGTACACGAAGCGGCCTTGTCAGAGGAAGCCTTCCTGTCAAGGCATGCAACTTGCTTGCTAATCTCCCCTATTTCATTTGATATAATAATATGCATTGTGAAATTTATTATACGAATTATGATTTTTTTAATTCATTATTAGGCTTTAACCAAAGTTGAGTCAGCCACAAAGGGGCAGCATGATGGATGTTTGAAAGAAGACAAAACTATCGAAGGAAGCAATGCAGCAGAGGCAAGTTTCTAACTTCACCCCTTCCATATGTTTTAAAGTGTAAAAAGTAAGACTGAATTTGTCATTTAATATTTCTCTACTAGATTCTAGGCAAGTATGAATCAGTCACTGAGGGGCTGCCTGATGGATGGAGGAAAGAGTACAGGCCAAGGAAGTATGGATCAACTCAAAGGAATCATCCTGTAAGCTGTTACTCCTTGCTACATTCATTAAATTCTCCCTCCCTTCCCTCCTTGGCTCCCTCTGTGTGTGTTCTGAGTTACCTATAGGAAATAAGAACTGTTTTCTTTGCTATATGGTGTCTTACATAAATCTTGTTCTTTCTCACATGATTTTGCTTACTTTATATTTAATCCTTCTCTTTACCTGTATTCTTGTGATCACTGCAGTACTATATTGATCCAGTCACTGGATATGAGTTTCTCTTTCTAAAGGATGTATACCGGTATCTTCAAACTGGAGACATCAGACATTGTGCTATGAGACCAAAGAAGGGAACCCTCTATGATGTTGATATAACAGACAACCAAATTCGTGTGAGTTCCTTGCAGTTTTTGTGGTCCATCTAGTATATCATCATCATTCACAGAGTGTTAAATTAATCAAATGCATTGATATAATAACTAGGTGGCACGCTTCAAGCTGAACTTATATTGTGTGATAGAAATTGGTGAATTTGCTCCAGGCATTTGATTTCTTCTAGGTCATGCTGTGACCAGCTGCTTGCCAACTGCTCTTACACTGGAACTATCCCATTGCATGGATTAGTTCACTGGAGTATACCTTATTCAAATTTTTTCTTTGTTCCTCTTCTGTGGACTGAATCAGAGCTTGACAAAAGATCCACCTTTGTATGGTCTAACCAGATTCTTTGGTGTTTGTAATAAAGTTTTTATTAATACCATTCCTCCCACCTTTTCAAAGGCTGATTATTTTGTATCGTTTTGTGGAACCAGACAAGTTCAACATCACAACAAACAAGGCCAGGTACAGCTGATAAGGCTATCCAGTGTGAAATATTGACATCAGAAGGTATCATGCTGCCGTGGGGAGAACTTCTTACTCTACATAGAGGAAAGAACACTGAAAATACCATGTCACCCGAGTCAGAGAGCATGAAAGCAATGGAAGGATATGGCAGCAAGCTTGATACTTTGCAACAAAATGGTGTTCAACCATATGCGGCACAATGTGCTCCGAGGCAACCTGAATCTATTAAAAGAAAAGACCAAGATGTAGAGGTGAAATCCAAGAAGTGTAGATGTGAAGCAAGTCCTGCAGTGACATCTTTCCAAGGGTCTCGTCGCTTGCCTGAACTGAATGCTCAAAGTGAAGCAACCATCGAGCCTGAAGATCAACACATTAATCTTGTCAACCAGTTACAGAAGGTTGAATTGAACAATAATGATCAGTCAGAGATGAGCCAATCAAGCGCCATGAATAAGATATGTGCTAATGAGGAAAAAACACTCAATCAGTTATGGTCAAGCCAAGAAGGCACTGTCAACAGAATGCAATATATGCAGAAGAATACTAACAATCACTTGCAACAGAGCCAAGTAGACACTGCAAATTGTATACAGATGGATCAGGGAAATACTAGCCATCAGTTATGGTCGAGCCTAGTAAATAAGGATACTCTAATGCAAACTGTGCATGGATATGCTAATGATCAGCCAAGCCAAACAGAGACTTGGAGTCATAAACAGACAAATATTGAAAATACTTTTGATCAATTGGAGTCAATCCTAACAGACACACTGAACCATATAGAAGTGAATCAGGAAAACACTGCCCCTGAATTACAGTCGAGGTTAGAAGATGTAGTCATTCCAACACAGACTATGCAGGAGTACACTATTGTGAGCCAAGAAGACACTATGAATCATGTACGAATGAATCAGGAAAGCACTGCCAATCAATTACAGTCTAGCCTAGCAGACACTATTGTTCCAATACTCTCTACTCAGGAATTCACTAGTGATCACTCACAGGCAAGCAGTGCTGACTCCATGAATCAAATACAGGCCAATCAGAGAAACACTGCTGATGAGTTACAGTTAGGCCAGGCAGACACTGTCACTAAAATACAGATGATGCAGAATAATATTACCAAAGTGTCACAGCTGAGGCAAGCACACTCTCTGAATCAGATTGACATCAATAAAAATGCTAACGATCACTTGGAGCCAAATTATGCTGAAAATCCTTTGCAGGCCGGTTTCTCTTGGGCTCCTGAACAGAATGGTGAAGCACTTGTGACTGACTTCTGGAGGACTGTTGAAAATCAGGACTCACCTGTTTCTATGCAAATTGATGGAGTACCTGTTACAAGCTTCCCGGCAAATGTTAAATTCCACAATACGGCTGCTGCATCGGCAGCAGAACCTATTATACCTACAACACAGGCAACAATACCTGTAACAGTTTCTGATCAGTCTAGTTTGGTCATTCCATCCGTTTTTGGAAATGGATGGTCAGATCCATGCATTGAGTTTGCATTCAAGACGCTTACAGGTGATATTCCTGTTCTTGACGACACTGCAACTGTCACAGAGTATTTTCCTCAAGAGTTGAATAAAGGCACAACACCAAACTGTTCGGCTTCTGGTTTAGATAATAGCAGTACCCACACACAAATAGACGTTAACCTTCCATTGCCAAGGCCACCAGATAAGCTTCACAATGGCAGTTTTTCACCTCCACAGTGAGTTAGCTTAAAATGGGGAAATGCAATGCCATGTGGAACATTGAACAGCAGATTAGAGGGAAGGCAAAGTGGTGGAGCCCGATGCATAGTATCTTACTCTTATTAGCAATTTGCTATGAGTTTGCAATTGCAGAAGATACATGCTGTAAAAAGACAGTAGATTTTCTAACCTTATTAGTGACTAGTCAAATATGTTAGTACCTCCAATTGGAGGCTACCTCCTCAGACCAACATGGCTTCAAGGAGAGATAGTGTAGTCTACTTTATTTATGTGCAGTTGCCTGGTAAACCCATTACTTTCTAACTTAAAACACCCTTGCAAGGAGCGCTAGGGTTTAATCATTGTGGAAAGTAGCTTTTTTTTCCCATTATGGACATACTGAACAATTAGGTTGAGTTTCACTGTATACTGTCCTGATCGTGGTTTTCGCAAAATGACAAAATGCTGCTTTGTTATTTACAGATTTATGTTTCTGAGCATGTAATATCGGTGTTGGTGGTGTTATACACCTCTGCTAATTTCATCTCGAAGTGCAGATATGCCTTTATTATTGATGTATATGCCTTTGTTATAAATATTGTATGTCTATTATTACCAGTATTGAATTATTTTGTATGAGTGTCATCTTTGAATGTTTGCCTGTGTATACCCGGTTCTGGCAGCAAGGTTCGTACTGTTCATCCGAAATCTATGTCGAATTCAGATACTCGTCTCCGTAGGATATGTCTGCTTACACAAAAAAAAAAAAAAACAGAGAGAGAGAATGTTGATACTACTTTGATACATCTAAATCCTTCAGTCTTTGGTTCATCGACAATACAAACGTCCCTTTTTTAACATTCAATGAGATAATTTACAGTACTAAACGTACCATGGGTGTGTTTAGTAGAGATTATGAAACTGAATATATAAATTATTTATATGTCATAAGCGATCTTATATGTTTAAATATCTAAAATTTATAAGTGATTATAATCATAATCATTAATAAGCTATTTTTAAATTCTATAATTTTAAAATATTTAATAATTATAATTATTTATAAATTATAATTTATTTACATAATTAGCTTAATAGTCCCTATTAAACATCGTACATGCAATTCTATGTGCTACGGAACCGTAAATTCTTGTCCAACACCCTTTCGAAATGCCATCTGATTTGTACTCTTTTTTTGACACTATCTTCAGCGTACTACAGTACTACTACTATTACTACACAGTAATTGCACGCTTGTACCCCCGAACTCTGCGAGGAATAAGTGCAAGGGAATATAGCATAGTATGGCAGCAAGGTGCAGAGCACGCACGCCTCCTAATTCCACGCTGACAAATACGCACGCCGCTAGTCCATCGAGCCATCCTAATTAATCGGCTCGAGATCAGATCGTGTCGGTCGTAGATCGTTGCCGAGCAGCACAGATCTTGCGACCTCTCGCGCGCTCTCGGCTCGGCTGCTGCTTCGGAGAGGGATGACGGAGATCGTGGTGGCCGCGCGGGCGCCGGCTCCGGCTGCTGGGAGGTGGGGCGCGGCGCCGCCGCAGGAGCTGCTGGAGAGGCTCAAGGACTACGGCCAGGAGGGCGCCTTCGCGTTCTGGGATGAGCTCGGGCCCGAGGAGCGCGACCACCTCATACGGGACATCGAGGTGAGCGGCAGTCGGTGCTCGTTCTCTCTCATTGCTGGTGGAAGTTTGGTCGTTCGCTTCTTTGCGTGGGACTCGATTTGCAAGCTTTTGCTTATACTACTCGTAAAGATTCTATCTTCAGTAGTAGAAACTGTTGTGAACTTGTGAAAACTTGTCCTTTTGGTTGAAACCTGAAGCTCTGCATAGGATTCGTTCTGAAAGTCTCAGCTGCCATTGAATTTTGGATGTGCTAGTGATTTGTTTTGTAACAAAAGGAAGACAAATTTGTTGGTCCCTTGCTTTCACAGTTCGGCAGCTGTTTCCTTTTGACACTAAGCTCAACTGATATCTCAATAGCAACAAAGTGAATTCATGGCAACATATCGGTGCCACCCACTTAGCTTGCGGGATTTGATTGATCTTGACTAACTGAGCCTTGTGAACTGCATTCCAGAGCCTGGATCTTCCTAGGATCGATCGGATCATTCGGCGTTCGTTAGGATCACAAGGTTTGTGGTCTCATTCCCTTCCTCGAGTTGAGTATGCCATTTCCATTTTTGGGAGTGGTCGCTTATATGCTGCTGTTGTCATGGTAATTGCAGCCGCTCCTATCCAGGCCATTGAGCCTGTGCCGGATTCAAGTATATCGAAGGTGGATGACAGGACTCCTGAAGTTAGAGAGAGGTGGTGGAGGAGGGGCTTGAGAGCCATTTCAGAAGGGAAGTTAGCTGTTGTCCTGTTGGCTGGTGGTCAGGTACTCTAAAAGGACTTGTCCTGATTCTATTATTGCAATTATGTGGGCAATGCTCATGTACTTTTCTTTTTCTTTCCTTCCAACTGTGGCTAGGGGACCCGACTTGGAAGTCCTGATCCTAAGGGATGTTTCAGTAAGTCTTTCAACCAATTCTTTGAATGTCATTTCTGCTTGTCTTTACAAGTGTATAACTTGAACCTTGAAACATGCACATTTTTTTTTACTTTACAGAATTATTTTTTGAGTGTAATATTTCAGTAGAGGAGTATTGAAAAGAGGAGGAATATTTTGCATGTATTGTCTGCATTTGCTTGTTCATTAGCTTAACATAATAATGTTTTCCTATCCATTTTTTTCTTAGGCATAGGACTCCCATCTAGGAAGTCACTGTTTCAGCTACAAGCTGAACGGATTTTGTGTGTTCAGAAGCTGGCTGCTCAATACACTGATGGTAAATTAGTTAACTACTTGTAATGGCTCCTTTCTGTATGGTTGAAAGTTCTGATACTCAAATGTTACCATGTACTGCCTCAGGTCGCACCCCGCAAATTCAATGGTATATAATGACTAGTCCCTTCACAGATGAACCCACCCGCAAATTCTTTGAAACCCATAGATATTTTGGCCTGGAGCCTAACCAAGTAAGGATTGTCACATTATTTACATTTTGCTCCATTAGAAGTTTTCCATTGATTACTACTACTAATTATTTTTTATCTTATTCGTCTCTTTCCAGGTGACCTTTTTCGAGCAGGGTACTATTCCATGTGTATCTCATGACGGAAGATTTATTATGGAGACCCCATATAAGGTATCTCCTCTCCTGTGTGCATTTACTTTTTATTCAAAAAGTAAGTTTGGCTGGCACTTATAGTGAAATTTGGAAACCAGGACCCAAGTAGGTGTGATTCTATTCATAACATTGATTTCAAATTTCTCATTTTCTTAGTAATAATGACATGTTCTGCAAAAACCAGATTGCAAAGGCTCCTGATGGCAATGGTGGAGTATATGCTGGTAATACCTTAAATCACAATGCTGTAATAATATGACATTAATGTCACTCAGGACGCGGTTTCTTATTTTCCATTTTTGATGCACCCAGCTCTGAAATCGAAAAGGTTGCTGGATGATATGGCTGCAAAAGGTGTTAAATATGTAGATTGCTACGGGGTTGATAATGTATTGGTGAGCATATTTTTTCTGCAATCTATTCGATGTAATTTCCTCTTTTTTGTATATCATTTAGTAGCTAATCTGTTACTGCAGGTCCGCGTCGCAGACCCAACATTTCTTGGATACTTCATTGACAGAGGTGCTTCCGCTGCTGCAAAAGTTGTGAGGAAGGTATGCCCATGGATATCCAATGCCTTATAGATCGGCAGTTGGCCATTTAACTAAGTATGTGTCTCTCTGATTGTTTAGCATTACGTTATGTGTTGTTCAGGCAGGTCCAACTGAGGCAGTTGGAGTATTTGTTCAGCGTGGGAAGGGTGGACCTCTCACTGTGGTTGAATACAGTGAAATGGATGACACTGTGAAAAGTGAAATCAATCAAACAACAGGGCGCCTTCGTTATTGTTGGAGCAATGTATATACTATATGTTTGTTACACTCTTCTCCCTCCATTCTATGAACTAACATTCGTGTACTTTTTCGTTCTTATTAGGTCTGCATGCATATGTTCTCTTTGGATTTTCTAAATCAAGTGACTAACAGTCTTGAAAAAGATAGCACGTAAGTATTCTTCTATTCCTGCTCTTTATGTTGCATTTCACTCTCTTAAGGCAGCAATTACTGTTGAGTGTTGACTTGCAAATTGCTCCATTTTTTGTTAATGTTCCAGTTATCATCTAGCAGAGAAGAGTATTCCTTCGGTCCATGGGCATACCAGAGGATTAAAGCTTGAACAGTTTATTTTTGATGTGTTCAACTATTCTCCTTCGACAGCTCTTTTTGAGGTTTGAGTTCTGATTTGCTGTTGCTCCTAATAAAGCATATCCAAAAGCTGCATTAGTGATTGTGTGTAAATTTTCGGTGCTTTTTCTGTATTTGTGCTCGACGAGGAATATGAATCAGTAAAGAATGCTAACGATTCAACTAATCCCCAGGTTTTGCGCGAGGAGGAATTTGCACCAGTAAAGAATGCTAACGGTTCCCCTAATGATACTCCCAACAGCGCGCTATTAATGCTGCTTAGGCTTCATAGCCGATGGGTGGTTGCTGCAGGTGGTTTCATAACTCATTCTGTGGCCTTGTGCAATACAGGTAACTTGTCCTCTATATATAGACATAGTAGTATGTTTTAAGAAATTTCAGCCACTGTCAACAACATGTTGTTCTTTGATTGGAAGCGTCCAGTAACAAACATTTGTTTGTACTTAGGTATCGAAGTTTCTCCTCTTCTCTCGTACGCTGGGGAGAACCTAGAAGCAACATGCCGTGGAAGGAAGTTCCATGCTCCAAGTGAGATTTCATTCTAGGCGTATCGGATGTTGAAAGGAACTGCAGTCCCCAGTACAAGAAGATGAGATCTACTACCAATTTTGATTGTAACATTAAAAATCTTGCACATAGGGTGTTTATAATGTCAGCTACTACTGTACATCATGCAAAGACCAGTTATCGTGATTGCTTTCCCTGCTTTCTCCCGTAGCCAAGTGTCAGGTTCTCATATGCTGCTTAAAATGTGTACACTACGACGTGCATGGTTCTGTGTAATCCATGCCTTTGTATCAAGAATAATGTATCTCTCAAGTACATATCTCCTCAACTTTAATAATTAATTGTTGATTCTTCTTGGGCTACATGTGTGAAAGTGAGACAAATGAACCAATGGAATGCACTAGTTAACAAACCTTTCCAATATTTCTGTCTACGACTGCTTCTTCAAGCAAATATCAGCGAATCCGAGTATGGTTTCAGCCACCGTTCTCCATCGATGAAAGACATTGTCAGGTAAGGCGCCGCTTGCAGATCACTAAGCTTTCGTGCGTAGGGCACTCGGCGTGACGTGTCTGCACCGTCTCCAGTACACTTGTACTCTCCATAAAACACAGTCCTGACAATATTTGACATCATTACACACACACACACACAAAGTAAATAAATAAATATGAGACCAGGAGAGAACACAGAGACACAGATATACTACTATAGCAGGTAGTAGAATAGCTAGAACGCGTACTTACTGGTCTCTGGACGGATCGTTCCAGTCGTTCCACCCTTCCGGGGAGACGATGTCCGACATGGAAGTGTAGGCGAAGACGACACGGGAGTAGGGTCGCCACGCTCGCCCGAGGAAGATCTGCCCGGTGCCTCCGATGCTGCAATGCACGAACGAGTAGCCGGTGTCGTCGGCTTCGGAGTCCCGGGCGTGCGCGGAGACGGAACCTGTGATGTACCTCTGCCCTGATGGCACCGGGTCAGCAATGGACACCAACCTGCAGTTCTGCAGAAATCATTAACGACCATGCATGGTTGTTGTGACTCAGCAGCAACGTTGTTTTGCAATAATCATCATCATCATCGCCTGTAACTGTAACTGTAACGACTCACTTCGTAGAGTGACCTGGCGTCTCCGAAGACGAAGTCGATGGAGCCCTGGATGAAGCACTCCTTGAAGTAATGGCGGCCTCGGTCGTCGTGGAGGGTGTCCTGCGCGCCGAAGAAGCCGCAGCCCCAGAACGCCGCCTGGTCGCCGTTGACCCTGATCGCCACCGCCTGCGCGTCCACGGCGCCTGGTCGTGGGATCGGTGCTAAATTCTGCATTCGTGGTTGTGTTTGTTTGGTAAGAAATTACTACACTCTCTGTACGTGACATTATTGATGATAATGTTGGACCAAGCGAAGAACATCTGACCAACCATGAAGCTTATGTTCTTGGCAACGAAGCCTGCTGCGAAAACGGAGACGGAGGCGCTGTAGAAGGTGCCGTGCGCTGACTTGGCGGTGTCGTTCCAGGCGATCGCCGTCAGCTCGAACCCCTGCCCTTGGAACGTGATGTTGGGCTTGGACGCCGGGACGGTCACCTTCTCACTGCAACAACAATGCACATTGCATTCTGGAAGTGGAGTGGTGGTAAGAGAGGAACTTGATTAATGATAGGTTAGAACTGTTGGTTGATTACAGGTAGACGCCCTTGTTGATCCACACGACGCTCCTCTTGCGGCTGAAGCTGGGAACGGCGTCGACCGCCTCCTGCACCGTGGTGAAGTCGCAGCAGCCGTTGGGGTCGACGCAGAACACCGACACCGCCGGCGTGTCGGGCGGCGGGAAGTCCGGCGGGAAATCGTCGCACAGCGGGTTGTATCCGTGGCGGCGGCAACGGCGATCATGATCGTCGTCAGAGACAACTGAACGATGATTATGATCAGAAGATATAATAACAAGCTTAGAAGTAGTGGTGGTTGGATGGAAGCGATGATGTGCAGCGGGGAGCAGCAGTACTAGTGCAGCTGATATGCAGCACGAGAGAGCGCCAATAAGGACACTGGTCTTGACGCTCGTTATTTGCATGGCTGAACTGCGATGATGGACGGATTTGGGTGACGGCGCTTTTAATAACAAGCTGGCTGGTGATGAAACGATGAACTTTAAGATGAAGCAGCCTGATGATATGAATTGCATGTCTTGCAAACAACCCTTCTCCTTTCTTCAAGATTGAGACGCCGGCCCGTCCGGCCAGTTGAGGCAGCTACAGCTAGCTAGCTAGCCTGCACCACCCTATATATATGTCGTCGCCTAAGGCCTTCCACAGTGGGGATCGACTCCCACAAAATTTATTGGGCCCCACCATGATAAAACTGAAAGAAAGAGCGGATGGCACAATGGTGGCATCGAAGCCCCTAGAAAAAGGTGGGTTCCACAGATCAGAGAATATATTCTCTTTCCTCACCATCGGTTGCATCTGGCGCCGAAAAAATCCCCATCTGCTCTCCTTCCTCCCGTCCTCTCCCAAGAACTGAGAAATCCCCAACTTGATTTCTTGGAGCATATTGTGGGGGTGGATAGTTCATAGGAAACTGGGGTGTCAAATTTTGGTGTTGGCTAGTAGGATTTTCTGGATTCACACTTGTGTTTGAGGAGTTGAGTAAATCTGTGAAGGAGGGAGATGAGCCTTCCATGTTTACTGAGAGTGATGTGGATGTGGTTGTAGTAGTGAAATTTTTTATATGAATCGAATGCTCATATATAGTGTGCGTGCTGGGTGTTTGGGTGTTTTACCAACGGTCTTCTCTGCAATTGAACGTTGTATTCCGCCGTTGGAGACTTCAGTTTGTAACTGTCATATGTTGGTACAGTAAAAAAACTATAGTTTATTTTCCAAGCACCGGAGCAAGTAGTTGCCCCGCTCCATGTTTTTGGGCACCGGTAAGTTTTGAGCACCGGCAGCCACAATGTTGGGAGCGATGCTCCAAACTGAAAAGTAGCATTTGGGCATCGCTACTACAGTACACTGTGGAAGGCCTAATAGTAGCGAATCAAAGAAAAATGAAACGTCGCTGTCGTCAGAACGTGTGTGCATATGATCCAATCAGGTGGTTTTGCTTGCTTCTAAAGGTGCAATTTCTTTTGAAGTTGGAACGAATGTTGGATGGATGAAGATGGATATAACATTTTTATTATTCAATATAGAACATTTTCTTAATAAAGAAGACTTTTTTTAAGAAAAAATGTTTGTGCTTGGATCCACATCTAACGGCTGAAAACGTCATTGAAACATTAGCAAAATCTCAATCATCAAAAAAGGAAACACACCAACATGTATACCCCTTTTGACCACATGCGACATAATTCTGCGTACGCACGTAAGTGTTACCCAATCGTTTGTTTCACATGTATAAAAGCAAGAGTGCTACATCATTCAAAGTGAGATGAAACTATATGAATGATGAAATAACTTCTACAGCGTAAGATTATTTCATCAGTTGCTGTTTTTTAAGACTATATATGAAAGACACATCATGTATTGGAAACAGTTTGTACATGCTTTTATCTTTTATGAAACTCATTTTACCTCTTTTTTCATTAATTCACTGTCACGTATATAACTAAAAAAATACTAACAGGACACCCTATTTATTACTATCTTCGTTTTTTTACTATTGAGAATGACCTTAGAGTTTAGATGGTAGGAAAATGTTGATGTATATAAGAGAAGAGATAAATGAGTCGTCTCTTCGTAAAGCAATGTCTCTGGTACATGTTCCAATGTGAAGAGATATACACTCCACATTTTGTGCGTAGTTGACCATTATTATCAGAAAATAATTATGAAAAAAATGAAAAAGAGGTGGTCTGAGTAGAGAGAGAGAGAGAGCACGCGCTCTGAGTGCGAACGCCACCACGATTCAGCCTCCCCCAAGGACACACACACATTCCCCACAAATCCACCGGTATATCCCAAGCATTGGAGCGGGTTTCGGATAGGGCGCAAAGTTGTCCCTAGCCGTCCGTCGTACCCAGTTCTCCGGAATCGGCCGTTTCACGCAACTCCGCACTTTTCTTAGGGAGAGCTCGGCCGATTCTCATCGAGACCCGAAGGGACGCTGGAGCAGCTCAAGCAAGCAAGCAAATACTCTCTCTCTCTCTCTCTCTCTCTCTCTCTCTACTCATCACACCATCTTTGCCCTCCTAAAGCTGGAGTGACGGGCGCGCACGACCGCGCCTGGCGAGTACCCTGCGCAGTGAGCCCTCTTTTGTGTTCAGCAATGGCGAGATTAGACGCCGGTTTGGTGCTAATTAATTGGTTAACCACCTCGGCCGAACTGGATTATTACTAGTAGACTATATGTAGCTAATGACACCATTCAAAATATATAGCTAATGACGTTTGCGAACGAGGCCGGCCGGGTTCACGCTGCGCGCCCAGGAAGGAGGAGGAGGAGGAGGAGGTGGAATATTAGCCCACCGCATGATGCTAATGGGCCGTCGGCCCGTGCGGAATTAACAAATCGTAACAGTGCTCTCTAGTCTCTGGAGGTCTCTGGAGCCTCAGTTTTCGTGCATATATAGGCCTCGATGATGATCCAGAGTCCGCTGAACGCAATAAAATGCTACTATGTGATTACTACTACTACTACTACTTTCTTAAGGGAACCCAAAAGTAAAAAGTGTAGGATGATTGAGGCAAGCAGTAAAGTAAGGTACGGCATCGATGTCAACCATCTGTTCGCAACCAAACAAACAAACACAATGTCAATGGGCCATGGTCCATGGGCCATGGGCCATGATGAACACGACTAGTAGTCGCATGACTTTGCCCTCCATGCGTACTGTTCAGTATATAGTAGCTTTGATGGAATCTTCTGCCTCCAATAATGCAGCCTGATCCATATATATCCTCGTGCCAAATAAAAATTGCAGCTCCAACATGTACCAAAATGGTCCTTCAGAAAAAAAGAAAAGACCAAAATGATAATATAGGTGTTCTTCATTCCTGCCAACAATAATTACTGTGCTTGCGATTTCTATGGTGGTCAACTTAATTAAGAGAATATTATCCATGATACACTTTTTTTTTTTTGGGAAAGAAGCTGGAGGTTTAGGTTTTTATATTAACAAAAGGGTTTATTGGGTACTGATAAAGGTGGTGAAAAAAAAAAGGAATTGGACACATGTGGATACAAACATGACCTTAATTAAGCATGCAGCGTCAACTATAGAATCTTGATGAACAAAAGAAACCTTCGATGCCCTCAAGAAAGGGAGAAAAAGGCATGCGCACGAGCAAAGCTCGACAAGGAAGGCCGAGAAGAATCTCAATGTTCTAAACTAAAGCACATTAGATTCGTAGTCAAAACCTAGCTGCCATACATGCTAACATGCAGCAGCTTGCATTGCGCCGAGGTGGAGAATGACTACACAGATCGATTATTCGATACAAAAAATGAAAGTCGTTTCTATTCGATATGATTTTTTTATGTTTTTTCCTTTTTTGGGTCGGCGGCAACCCTTTCAAAAATTCTTTATAATCATGAGTTGCATGTACTAATATACATATATAGGAATGTAGAGTCTGTTGTTTCATTGATAACAACAATAAATATGACATTTTGACCGTGACAATTAACCAAAACGTGTCCTTTTGTTTTCAACATATTATTTTTTGAGTCTAACCGAGGGATAACTAATTCATTTGGCAGTACACCACACACGAGCCTAAAAACATCAAATTTAACGGAGGGATTTAATTGACGCGTGGAAGGACGGAGATTAATTAAATCCCTAACTAACTTTGTAATGGATTCATTTCCACACGAATCCCTCTGCAATCCAAGTGAGAAAAGGGAATAAATTGATGAACAAAGCCTAAAGTGGTAAAGTGTCTTTGATTTTGATCAGTAGGATCATTACCATATTTAAAATCTTCGACCACTTCAAATATAAATTAATAAAATTATTATGGACACTGATGAGGACATCGTATCCATGGTTGCACACAATCCTTCTCTCGCTACGATAAATGAAGGACCAATCACTAAAGCTCGGGCACGACAATTGAATCTAGAGGTGAGCTCGTTCTTAAGTACGAGTTTATATGTTACTATAAAGACTAGATTGCTACCTAATGATTATATTATGATTAGGAATCATGAAGAGGTAAAGAAAGGCCCTGGAGACCAACTTCAAGTCGGACAAGGACGTCCTAAGGCAAGAAGGAGATCCAACTCACGTCGACTTCGAATCCAACTCGGAGTCCAGGAGCAGTCCGTACTAAAACGGGTGCCCAGGTCGCATACGGACTCCGTTTTAGGCGATCTACCACTTCATGGTAAGAGGACGAGATTATCTTTCCAATGAAACAAGTCCCAAGTCCAAATTCCTCCAGAGTTCATGGGAATCATCAAAACTTTGGACAGTCTAGAATCTGTCAGGGTGCTGCGACATCGACTTTGGATCGGTTGGCCTTGTACCGAGTTAGAGTCCGTTAGGGTTGTGTCCAGGGGACTTGCACGTCCCCAATTCCTTTATAACCAGCCGTCACTTCACCATTGGGGTTCGGGTTTTGCTTAAATTATTCCTGTTAAAGACAGTGTCGTCGTTTCATCGGTTTGTGATACCCCAACTTTGTGAGTTTAATCTTCATCTGCAATTTGGTTGCTTTCTACTTCGTTCTTGCTTGTGTTCTTCGATTCGCAGGCAAAGACTAGCCTTCTCGGCGAGGTCATCCGTGTTCACGCGGGTGATAACCAGAGAAGACGTGGTGCTGTGAGTTGTGGGGTTCAGAACGTGTCGTTCAGAAGCCGGATCGATTTGTGTCGCGACTCCACCCAAATCATTGATTTTCAGAACCTGTAGGAAGATCGGGACCCCGTTCCCATCAGCCACCCGAAAAGAAGTATACAGATGTTGTGCAGAAAAGGAAGGGCCAGAGAACGTGATTGGAAAAGGAATGGAATGGACAATTACTTGGATGTCGCCAATGCTTTTGTTCGGATGGCTGCCATTTGTTCCAGGAAAGTGAAAAAACACTTTTCACATTTGTGAAGTCAACAAGATGACACAGAAGGATCAAACTCTATTAATTTTTTTTTACATTTTAATAAAAAATGATGCACTATGCTGAGAATAGAGATCATCTGAGATTAACACCAGTTGCAAGAAATTAAATAACACTGATGAGTTTGTGAATCACTATTACTGTTATTTTCAAAATAACACTGACATGATTTTCAGTGTAGTGGTTATTTTGACTTCATGTAGTTAGTCATAATTACAACTCTTGAACAAGTAACTAAAAAAAATTAAAACAGGAAAACTTCAGAAACAAGATGATGATATATTTCAACTTCGGTATGGTGTCGACTTCAATACTACTTCCTTCATTTTTAAATTGTTGTCGCTATTGACTTTGACCATCAACTTTGATCATTCGTCTTATTTAAGAAATATTAAAAGTTTTATTGTGATTTAATTTATTATTAAATGTTATTGAGATGTGGTAGTCACAATTAATATGGACAACAACTCTTGAACAAGTAACTAAAAAAACATTAAAACAGGAAAACTTCAGAAACAAGATGATGATACATTTCGACTTTGGTATGGTGTCGACTTCAATACTATTTCCTTTATTTTTAAATTGTTGTTGCTATTGACTTTGACCACCAACTTTGACCATTCGTCTTATTTAAGAAATATTAAAAATTTTGTTGTGATTCAATTTATTATTAAATGTTATTGAGATGTGGTAGTCATAATTAATATGGACAACAACTCTTGAACAAGTAACTAAAAAGAATCTGAAACAGGAAAACTTCAGGAAGAAGATGATGATATATTTCGAGTTTGGCACGGTGTCGACTTCAATAATATTATCGGTAGCATGGATCTTTCAAAGTACCGAGTAATGATAGTGGCGATGGGCCGTGTCTGACCCCCACGGTGCGAATCACCGATTTCCTACTTGCGGGATTCACATGCACTCATTGCTATGTTCCTAGGTGTTTATACCTGGTTATTATATGTTAATAATGGATTGATGATACAAAAACTTAATATAGGACAATTTATTGATTTTGTGGTTTTATTGGTGCTTCACATAAAATTCGATATCTAATTCTTTGATTTGGAAACGAAACTACCATGATGTTAAACACAACTAAATAAATAATAATATCTTAGCATCATGCAAAGAACATGGCTAATCGGCCTCCCTCTTTCACTCTTATGACAGTTCAGTTCGCTGTAGCCGAAACAGAGTCCCACTAGCTATAGCCTATAGTGTTGCTTATTAGGACACCTCAAATCTGCAGTTAATAAAATAAGAAACCGATTCATAGAAATAATTTCTGGCAAGATATTACAATATATTGCTAGCCAAGGTTGCCACACCTGCTGGTCAAGGGAGGATCGGTTCCTGGGTGCAACACCAAAATAGTCGTGGATTCCTTCTTCTTTTTCTTAATAAAAAACAATCTAACTTCTTGTAGCTAAGTTAATCGTGTTTTTTATAGTACAATCTACAATTAATTGTCTGGAAGACAAGAACTCAAATATGAACTATATCGTTATCAATCTACGACAAGAACAAAATAATAACCGGAGTTTCTCACTTCACTGTCGTTGCCATTAGTATAACTTTAAGTGATAAAAACAAATCATTCAAGAAGTAATATACTAGTATATCATTCGTATTAAAAATTAACAGCATCAGATATTTTGAATCTTCCGGTTTGCAATTAAAGAAGGTCTGCTATGTTAAGCAAGTGATGTGCCACGTGCGCACCTTGCGAAGGATGATAAAACGCACGGCTTTGGCAAAAAGGTAGCTGGCTGGCGGCGTACGTCAAACTGGAAAGGAAGGTTGCCAGCATAAATGTTCGGTGGATGACGACATGGTGTCAACACTCCCTCAAAATAGGAAAACGAAAACATAAAAAGAAAAATGCGGGAAACAAGGGCGGAAAACGGGAAATCGTATGTACGACTGTTAGCACACGCTGTTAACATCTCTTAACAGTTTCCTCATTTTCGTCTTGCGTGTACGCCTGGTGCAGTGTTAGGGGAAAGGCAATTCTCTTGTCTTTGTTGCTAAAAATTGGTTATAAACTGTAGACTTTACTTGTCATATCTATCCTTTCTTCTGTATATTCGTACAAATCTCTACGGTATCACAAATCTTTCGGTCACTAAAATTTGAACTAACAACGATATTAGTTGTGATTCGTTTGAGTTGCCTCAAAGCTTAAGAAGGGGCCTCCGGAGTGGCAGAGCAGCCCGACGAAGGTGAAGGAAGAGATGAAGATGATAGAAACGATCGATGATAGCTGTTGGGTTAGGTCAGGGTAGAGAGTGTGACGTAGAGTGGTCAGCGCAGCATGGAGTGGCTGCGGATCCAAATGTTGTTGGAGCGGTGTTAGGAGGGCGAAATAGCATATGACAGCGTAGCGTCACAGCTCGTCGGGAAGAAAGAGAACTTAGGGTATTGGACATAAAGGTGAAAAAAATATAATTCATACTTACCTAATAAAGTTGACTGAAATAAAGACAAAATCTCAGTTAAGATCCTTCATAAAATATCTCGGATTTTATTTTTATGTAAAATAATTATCTTTGAATGACATGAATCCTTATGAAGGGTTGTTCAACATCAGTCTGAATAAGCTTACAGCTCTGTACAATACATAGTGAATAGTAATCCATGTATAGTAAGTTCAATATGCATTTAACATTTCACTAAATAAAATGCATTAAACAGCTGAGCGGTTGGTTTGTCATGCGGGCCCGTGGATGAACACCCATTGTGATCAACCGGGACTCTGTTTGTTCTGAGATGACTATATTGTAGTTTAACTATATCATTACATATCTACTATACTGTTTCCTCTCCATGCTTTTGCCTGAACTTTTTTCTTTTCTGAAACGAAATATCTCACGCCAATCCTATCCAATCCGATCCGACGGCTATGGCGCTCACCAGCTCAGCCTTACTCGACGGCCTCGATCGTTCCAGATGGGTGGGACCCCTGCACCGCTCAACGGAAGAAGTTCGTTCCACAGTCGGCGCAACAGAGCAGAGCAGGGGAATGAGCTCACTATGTCACCACACTCCGCCGCCCGCAGCCTTCATAAAGCCAGAGCGCGCGCACGACGCCGCCTCCCTCGCTCCCTCGCCACGCAATGGACGCTGCTGCAGCGCAAGCTCGGCTTCCGTTTCTCCCTCGGCGCGCCTCGCCCGCGGCGCTGCCGTCCCTGCTCCTCCTCCTTCTCCTCCTGCTACTCGTCCTCGCGCCTGAGGTGTCAGCGGGCGGCGGAGTGTCGCCGGAGTGCGAATGCGGCGCCGCGGCGCAAGCGGCTAGGACGGCAGCGGAGGAAGACGCAACCGGGGCGCTGCGGCTGAAGCTCATCGCCGTGGCGTCCATCCTGGCTGCCGGGGCCGCGGGCGTGCTGGTCCCCGTGCTGGGCCGTTCGGCCGCCGCGCTGCGCCCCGACGGCGACGTCTTCTTCGCCGTGAAGGCGTTCGCGGCCGGGGTCATCCTCGCCACCGGCATGGTCCACATCCTGCCCGCCGCCTTCGACGCGCTCCGCGGCGACGGGTTCCCCTACGCCGGCCTCGTCGCCATGTGCGCTGCCATGGCCACCATGATGGTCGACTCCGTGGCCTCAGGGTACTACCGGCGCTCGCACTTCAGGAAGGCGCGTCCCGTCGACGACGGCACCGCCGACGACGACGTCGTGCACGGCCGCGCGGCCGCCGACTTGGAGGGCTCCGCCGCCCCGGGGCACGCCGGACACGTCCACGTGCACACGCACGCCACGCACGGTCACGCCCACGGCCACGCGCACGGGCACGGTGGCTCAGGCGCCGGCGGCTCGCCGGAGGACGCCTCCGTCGCCGAGTCCGTACGACATAGGGTGATTTCTCAGGTGAGCCCTTCAACACTAGCGCTTCCGCAAAAGAGTATAAAATTTTTCATTTCCATAGAAACTACAGGCAAAATCTGGAAAAAGTTTCTACAAATCCGGCATCCACATGAGACGGGATATTTTAACGGCGTTTTGCCTATATAAACGATATCAATAGCCGCTTTAATTTGACACCAATCATTGCACACATGCCCCACTAGCTGCTTTCCACTTTGGAGCAAAGTGCAGTAACAAACTACTAGCTCTGAACTTAATCTATTCATATCGCTCATGAAAACACAACATAAAGGGTTGTATTGTATCCAATTTCTTGGCAAGATTATAGTTCAACTAGATTGTTCAGAGTCTCACTTGGGTTGTCTGGAACACTATGCACTACGAGTAGCAGAGGTAAAATACAGACGAGATGTAGTTCTCGTCCTCTTCCATAAAAAGGCTCACGTTTATGGGCAATAATGCAATTGGCAAGCGATGCCCCATATTTACTTGCAAATCGATACTTCGGAGGCTTCTCTGCTATATGTCTCTCTGAGTCCCCATTCGTACTAAAGACAGAGAGCCACAAAGAAGACAAGAGGAACAATGCTTCTTACTTTAGCCCTCACTCGTCAGCCTAACAACTGACACTGACCATAACTGAGAGTGAGATCCATGTGCAGATTCTTCATCAACTGAGTCAAGCTCAAGCTTATCCAATTTTAATCAGAAAAGGATATGATCATTGCAGGTTCTGGAGCTGGGAATTTTGGTGCACTCAGTGATAATCGGTGTATCCCTGGGCGCGTCTCTGCGGCCATCAACGATCAGGCCTCTCGTCGCAGCCCTTAGCTTCCACCAGTTCTTTGAGGGCATAGGCCTTGGCGGCTGCATTGTTCAGGTATGGTATAGTACAGCTGTTGCTTTCTCTGTTTATTATGGGAAGCGATAGAACAATAATATCTAGGTGTTCAATGCTAGAAGACGCATAGGACTCGGAAAAGGCATCAGAGGAGATGCGCCATTAGAAAAAGTGTGCGACTAGCGACATGTCGACAAAGATATTTGTGGTTAAGTGATAAGCCTTATCACGAGCTACATTGAACTATATTACGCAAGGAGTTGGACCAATCAATGATTGATTCAGCCATGGTTCACAACTCCTTTAACTGAACGGCTACTGCCGTTGTGCCAATAGTTCAGTACATCTCTTTGGTATACCAGATACCAGTAACTTGTGCTAATGACCTGTGTGAGGAATTTGTCAGTCACCTTTGATTTTCCTTGCCGGGTCCACATGAACTATTCAATAATTCATATTTAACATGTAGCTAAGCTGGAATCTCATGTTCTGGAAATGGGACCAGACTGAAATGACAAGTTTGTACCCCTTAAGTCGTCATCAAAGCACCGATAAGCAATGACTTTATTCACAGGAGGAGATGAAATACTTTTTTTCCTAAAACAGCAAAAAAGTATAAAGTACTAACATACTTTTCATTTTCTTACTGCAGGCAAATTTCAAGGCTAGAGCTACTCTTATCATGGCAACCTTCTTCTCCCTCACTGCTCCCATTGGCATTGCGCTGGGGATCGCAATCACATCCAGCTATAGCAAGCACAGCTCTACTGCACTCATCGTCGAGGGGGTCTTCAACTCAGCAGCAGCAGGGATTTTGATCTACATGTCCCTGGTAGATCTCCTAGCGGCAGATTTCAACAACCCAAGGCTACAAACAAATATGAAGCTTCAGCTGGCAACATACCTGTCACTCTTCCTTGGCGCAGGACTGATGTCCCTGCTTGCCAGATGGGCATAGTTAGATAGATATATCTTTGCGGCAGCTTAATAAGGCTGTAATTCTCCGCACATTGTCATTGCTTGATGACCCTGAACTTGGTTAACGCCGGCAGTGTTTGTTTCACAATAGAATTACTGCATCAACTTCTGTAGAATCTTCACCATCCAGAATTGGAACACAGAAGAGGAAAGTGATGGGGTCTGAAAGAGACACATTCTAGACCATTGTCAGAGAAGTCAAGAGTTTAGGACAAAAGGCTAAATCTTGTCAAATGGCGAGCTTCCACGAGGATGGCACCAACCTAGGTACATAGGAATGAAGGAGTAGTGGAGAGAGTTGCTCTTGAATTGATCTTTATGTTTAAAGGTATGTAAAGAGGCCGACTTCCTTTGCTGTCATTGTCAACGTCAATATGTAAAGACAAGCCGGGCTGCTTTAAGTTTTGCAGGATGAGGACTCCATGGAATTTGCTTAGTGAAGGATCAATTAACTGTTAATTCAGGATGAGTTCCCAATGGGCTTGTACTAAAAAGGAACATTTTCCGTGATCTAAGAAGTTATTTAAACTATTGGATTCAAAACTTCGTATCTTTCACAGAACTTTTGCATATCAATTAGTATTGTATACTTCATTTATAGCTCTCAACTTGCTTTGTACATGAAAGTCATATGATTTGAGATATTCTCTTGTAGTCTTGTCTAGCTTCCTAAAGTAATCTGATCTGATCCTCCATCACAAGAGATTACCTGATATGATTCGCCACTGAAAACATTATAATACTGTACGAGTTGCATAGACCTTTTAATCTAGCAGTAGACAAGCATGTCTGTGGTAGAATTGATGCACGGTTTATGCTCGGCAGGACCGTGCATGCTTAGATCAGAAGCTAGCCTGACTCCTTGCACCATCCATTGGTTACCACAAAGGATACAGAACACAATAACTTATATTTTTAATTTATTATGAATCCACTACTAGGAGGTTTATATTCGTATACGTAATGCCTTTTTCAAGACACTTTGATATTCTAGTTGGTGTCCACTAACGGCTCATACACCACTGGGAATCTCATAGATGGTAAACAGTTCAGGAATCCGGACAAATTCCCTTGAACCAAAATCAATCTAAACCCAAACGGAGAAGATTGTTCTTCCCTTATACTTTGCCTTTGTATTTCTCCATGCACAAGCAGTCTTAAATTAACATTTCACGATAGGAGCACAAAGCCTTCTATTATAATTAATTCCTATCATTTGATCGAAAAAATTGTCACAGAACAGATTGTGTGATGCTTTGCACGTGGTAAAATACTATGTCCCTGCCTTCTTCAACCTCTCGTCCTCTCCGATACCCTGCCTAGTTTTCTGCATTTTGTTGAACACCTCCACCTGGCACGTGCCAACCACAGTCGTGCACTTCCTCTACGATGTCCCATATGATGTAGTATGTGTTACGAAGTTATAAAAGAAGAAGAAGATTAAGAGACTCATTAGTTATTTATATGTATCAGATCAAAAGAGTGCTAACAAACTATTTTATGAAGTTTGCGAAGAACTAACAACTATATGATGACATATTGACAAACTTTTCAATGGAAAGATATAAATGTCATGCATTTTTATGGGTTAAAACTATCAAAATAAACAATTATATAATTTTTTTATAATAGCATACTTTAAGATATTTTCATTTCTAGTGAAAATTCATTTGTTCGTAAGATATTCTTTTGAACTTGTTCCTATATCAATGCTACACCGAGTAACTTAGACTTGGAGATGTTACATATTGAAACGTATATAATATTTTACCATTTTAGTTGATATTTTGTGCGCTAGTTCTGAAGTTATTTTATAAATAATAGTAATCTTTTTCTTATAATAACTTATGCATTTGTCATCCAAGAAGGTCATATTACCAACCAATATCCAAAGTTTAATGAGTAACATCAGCTAAGTTGTACAAACTTTTAAAAAATAAATAGGAAATGCTAAAATTTACTCACAAACTCTAAAAAAAATGTAAATCAGTTGATAATGATGCTCATATATAAAATTTTTAAATAGCTTTGTAATCGTAGAGATTTAGTTTTAGCGAAAATATGCATGTCATTGTTTTAATCATCATACAAGGTATCGCTAATTTGGGAAGTTTCAGTTATCCTTGTTAGTGAGATGTTTTTATTTGCTCCAACAAAACTGATGTGTTATGTACCATTTGAGAAATAGTTTAACAACACAACACCAATAGAATTCATGAATATAGAGCTAAACATTGCGTTGTTACCTTCATAATCACACTCAGCATACATATTAACCATTATAAAATATACATGAGGTAGACGCAACCCACAGTGTAAGCAAATTCTATAGCTTATAAATTTTGACATGTAATGTAGCAACTCTTGTAGACCCAGCTAATGAATAAAAGAGACATTGACAAGAACCAAATATTGACAATTAGTGCCATGAAGTAGAGAAAAAAATTAAAATTTACACTATTTACTTATTATTTAATACATATGACAATTTTCTTCATAAACTAACTTGTCTTGTGAACTAAAGAAAGCATGACACATCATCTCAATTATTTTTAATTATTAAATCTTTCGGTCTTCATTGACATCATCTATTTTAGATCACAAATTCTAAATCAACATTTTAAAATCATCTTCGTTATTTCTGGTATATGCATGAGAGTTTAATATAATATAATTATAAATAACATCATTATATAAAAACAAAATAAAAAAATATGAGCCAACTACAATTGCAAATGTTTTCCATAATGTACCATATATATGAAATTTAATGAAACAATACCTAATATCTAGTTTAAGGCCTTTAAGGTTAGTACAATGGCGCTATTATGTGCCTTAAGAGATTCTAAATGTTATATGTAACAAAACTTGTTTTGTTGTTTGTTCGACAACTTATGAGCCCAACACCTCACTAACATTGTGTGGATTAGTAATTTCTACCAACTTTTAAATAAAATGTGGGCTGGCGTGTACGTCCATTTGCAACCCTGTCAGAATTGAAATAGGTTTTACATATCGCACTATATAAAACTTCCAATCTACTCTGCCGTGTCGTAATAAATTCATGTCATTCCTGACATAAACTTATATTGGACGGAACTCACTTTTTGTTTTGTCGAAACAACATCATTTTTTGAGTGGAGGAGAAACATTATAAGTGTCTAGATGTTTTTATATTCGAGGCACACTCTCGATTCATTATGCCTTTTGAGACTTTCCAATCCTCCCCGTCTAGAAACATTGACCTGAAAGTTGAGCATAAACTACTTAAAAAATGTACTCAGGTTTTTATTTTGGACCTAAAAGTTCATCGTAAAATACCTTAAAAAATGTATTCGCGTTTTTATTTTGGACCTGAAAGTTCAGTGTAAACTAGCTTAAAAAATGTGCTCGCATTTTTATTGACGTACTAAAAACCATCACGATGAGTCGATGGCGATGAGATAGGCAAGGCTAGCTGCACTGCACTGCACCGGTGAAACCGAGATTCGCAGGCTCAAACAGGGTCTAGTAAAGTGAAAGTCCAAAAAAAAAGTATCACCGCGCGGTATATTCGTTGTAATTCCTCTGTTTTAGAGTTTGGTGTTGAAATGTATGCATTTTGTGTTCAGACTATTGCTTGGATCGAGGCATGCACGCGAGGAACATGCTGTTCTGATTCTGATGAATTCAGGAGAGGGAACGAAAAAAGATTTTTCAATGATTCAGCGCGGGCCGACGGCCTACTAAAATCATGTAGCCTACTAGTAATCCAGGCCGGGAAGCATGAACCCAGCGGCCTTGTACAGAAACGTTATTAGCTAATAACGATCCAATTCGTGCATAGTCCTTCCACCTAGCCGAGGTTAATTAGTACCAAACCGCCAAGTAATCTGCTGTGAGCGCCAACATAAGAGAAGGCTTCCGGCGCAAGGGTCTCGCCAGGCGCGGTGGCTCGCGCCGTTACTCCAGCTTCTCGGAGGGCAAAGAGATGGTTTGACGAAGAGAGTGTTTGTCGTGGGTTGCCCTTCGCACGAGCGGTCCATTGGGATCTCATGAGAATCAGCAAGGGCCTCAGAGAGGAGAGGCCAAAGCAGGTTAGAGATTTAGGTATCAGTCGGTTTAGGCTGTGACACGCCCTATCCGTAGCCCGCCCTACTAGATATGGAAATGCTTCCCTTGGCGTGTGCCCGCGCGTACTCTCTCTACTCATACCATCTCTTTTTCTTTCTCCTACCTATTACTTTTTTCTTTCCCATGCTTCATAACTACTCACAGCTGAATTTGGTTCTCAGTAATAGTTAGCAGGATTAACAGGCTCTAGTGATTTTTAGAGCAAGTCGTGCAAGCCACATCAACAAAATCATTGTCTAAGAGGAAAAAAATAGTTTTCAGAGTTAAGAAAGTCGTTCTACCGTTTTTGTAATAGAAGGAATAAAAATCAAACTTGTAGAGTTAAAAGTACTTTTTCCTCGCTGTCCATATGCTTGCTACTAGTAACTGTGCAGTATTTCTGAAGGAAAAAGTCTATTCTACACCCCTCAACTATTGCGAAAGTCCGAGTTTCACCTTCCAATTATAAAACCGGGTATTCTGAGTCCCTCAACTATCAAAACGTTTATTTTTTTCTCCTTGGATGGTTTTGGAAGTGGTTTTGAGATGATGTGGCATACACGTGGTAGTGGGTCTACATGTCAGCGTCCACGTCATCATCTTCTTCCTCCTCTCTCTCTAGCTCGCTCTCGCTCTCCCCTCTCCACAAATCCTATACTTCGGTGGAGTCGCTGCCATGTTGTGAATGGGAGATTCCGACTGACAGCTAGTGTGTCGTCCACCGCATTTTTGGATGTTTTCAACGCCATCAAAAGTAAGGATTTCGACCCCACCGACCACCTCCTTGCCATCGACGGCATCGCCTGTAAGATCTTGATGTAAAGTGCGGCCTCTACATTGATGGATATGAATAACGACAGCGCGGTCTTTGGCCTTTGTGTCATGCATCTACTTGCCTACCAAACTCAGCAATGTGCCACTACGGCGTCTGCGGTAGGGCAGGGTGCAGAGACCACGATGAGGAGAGTCACGTGTTGGTGTGGGAGCGTGACGAGCACTCAGGGCTGTAGACGAGCACTAAGAGAAGAGAGAGAGGAGGAAGAAAACAATTATGTGCACGCTGACATATAGATCCTTTGCCACGTGGATGCCACATCATTTCAAAATCACTTTCAAAACCATTCAAGAGGGAAAGAAAACGGTTTTGATAGTTGAGGGACTCAAAATACTCGATTTTATAATTGAAGGTTGAAACTCGGACTTTAGAATAGATTTTTTTCATTTCTAAATGAACAAGAAACAGGCCTCGGTAGAGATAGTGGACGCGTCGTATGGAGGCCCAATCAGCCCAAAAGACCCAAAGCCTGACTGACCACACGCACGTCGTCCCGTCACAAAACATTGCCCAAAGTACCCCTCCCTTAAACCCTCCGCCTCCACCGCCGGCGCCGCCCGCACCCTGCCTGGCCGCCGCCATGCGCCGCTTCCTCCGAGTCCTCCGGCCGCTCCAGACCGTCACAGTTACCTCTTCTCCCGCGGCACCGGTACCTCTCCGACTCCTCTCCTCCTCCACCTTGGCGGCCGCCTCTTCTGACTCCGAGTCCGCCGCGCCCCCTCCTCCGGCCGACTTCGACAGCGCCGAGTATGACCTCCCGACTCCGGGGCCCGCGCCGTCGCGCAAGAGCACCGCCGCCACGCTGAGGAAGCTCCGGTTCGACCCCTCCCTCCGTGCCCGCGCCGACGAGGCGCTCGTGGGGAAGAAGGTGGAGTCGTGGCTCGTCGAGCCGGTCACGGAGGGGGAGGAGGAGCGGTCGCGGGACGTGGCCGTCGCTCTGCTCGAGGCGGCGATGGAGCCGCTCGACGAGGATGACGATGACTTGCCCGGGGAGGTCAGGGAGGAGGATCAGATGTCGCTCTCCGTAGGCATCGTCGGCGCGCCCAACGCCGGCAAGTCCTCGCTCACCAACACCATGGTATGTCTTGCTTCCAGAAAACACAGTATTATCTGATGCTTGATGGGTCCGTCAAGACAATTTGTGATACCGGAGAAGACATGGAAATGATTATTCGCTGAGCCTGTGAATGCAGTAGGTGATTTAGCATCTGAGGGCTCCTTCCTCACATGCATCATCAACATGTATTCTGCAGTGCTATGCTCTATCGTTAAATGGGATGTAGCTAATGATAGTATTAGTTCAGGACTTGCAGCCTAAGATTAAGATGTTACTAATGCAGACTGGTTATTCCGATACCAGTCAACGATGCTAGTAATGGACATACTGGTTATTCCAATGCCATTCTTTACGGTTATTTGTAGTTTGACCCCTTGTTATGTTTTCTGCCTACGTTCTGCAGAAATTGTGCTGGTATTAATTTCTGCAGATTGCTTTTGCAATTGGCTAAGTGATTTTTTCCCCCCGATATCATCTAAAACTACTCCATTCAGCAGAGTGAGAGTAAAGTTGTAGAATGATGCCTCATTTTTTTTTTCATCATTTTCGTTATCAGGTTGGGACGAAAGTGGCTGCAGTCTCCCGCAAGACAAATACCACGACTCATGAAATTCTGGGGGTGCTGACGAAAGGAAAAACTCAGATAGTATGTCCTGTTATCTAATTCCTTTTTTACATTTCTCTTTTTCAACAATAACAACCAAGTCGTTCAGTCCCAAACAAGTTGGGGTAGGCTAGAGATGAAACCCTTGAGATCAACACAAACAAGACCCAAAGGAAAACAGACGGGACAAATGGAAGAAGACAAGCAAACTCAACAAAACAAAAACAAATGCTGGGAGACAGGAAAGGGAGAAGGACCCAAACACAAATAACTGACAAAAACAAAACAATGGAATATAGAAAAGGAACAAAAAGGGTTAAATGTCAGAATGTTCCTTTTTGGTTTATAATGCAAATCAAAGTTCTGCTTTTTGGTTTCTTTTTTGTGATATGAAAATATCAGATTTATAGATAGAATCTTTATTTTTAGTTTATCCACCATGAAACCATTAACACACTCTGCACAACAATGTCTTCAATTTGAGTTGTTTTCAACTGATAAAATTCTTTGCAGTGCTTCTTTGACACCCCAGGGCTTATGTTAGGGCACCATGGATTTCCTCATAGGGATGTCACAGTTCGTGTGGAGAGTGCCTGGAGCTCAATTAACCTCTATGATTTACTAATAGTCATGTTTGACGTCAGCAGACATCTTAAATTGTGAAGTCCTTGCCTCACTTTTATTTACGTTTGTAATGTTTGAACTCATCGTTTGCGCACCCCTAATTATGTCTTTATATATGCAGGCCTGATTCACGAGTCATAAAGTTAATCAAACGTTTAGGTGCTGAGGTAAATCCAAACCAGAGGCGTATATTATGCATGAATAAGGTTGACCTGGTGGAAGATAAAAAAGACCTCCTTAAAGTTGCGAAGGAATTTGAAAGTCTTCCTGGATATGAAAGGTTTTTCATTAATCTGTAGCATTTTATTTTGTACTATTTCACTTGGTTTATTTGAATTTCTTCCAATGCTAGGTACTTCATGGTATCTGGACTAAAAGGCAAAGGTGTGAAAGACCTTGTACAGTATTTGATGGAACAGGTATTGCATTTATGCCTTTTGTAATTTTGTTCTTCCTTAACTTTCTAAACCTAAATAACGTAAGTGCTTCATAAGGTCAAATACAGGGTCTTGTGCTTAGATACTACTATATTGTCTTTAGAAGACCAATTTGGACTTCACAACTTGTACAAAATTTAACTGGTTGCTAATTACTTTTATATTTATAAGAACTCATGAGAGCTACAATATTTTAATCGTATCAAAATCACAGCCTTGTGCCACTTTTATATCAAGTACTATAATTGTACCAGCCTTGTGCCAGTAAACACTCTACGAATTCTACCATGCTCTGTGAGTTTCTCCTTGCTACTGTGTTACTGCTTGCAATAGGTATCTGGCTGGACAATTGAATATATCTGTTTCCCGCTGTGATCTAAGATTAGATGCAAGTGGGCAACCAATGGTAGTTTTGGGTCAAACCTCTAGTTCATTTGCTCTACTAGCATAATTGGATGAAGGTGGATTTTAGCTCATTTGATAGAGTTTTGCGTGCATTGGTTTACTTCAAAAAGGAAAATTAAGGGGTTGCATCCTATCTATAGCTCGATGGTTTTGGATGATAATCCAATCAGATATTGTGTTCTATTGCATTACATAACCATGGGATTATTTTTGGGATATATGATGAGCTTGCCACTGCTAACTGCATTGGTAGCCTTGTCCCAGCCCTTATGTCCAATCCCGGACAGTTATAGAGCTGTTGATATTTTTAGCTTCTCTTTTTGACACTCGGAAGACAGCTTTATATCTATCTATATTCTTTGGATTTTATTAGAGAGTTGTTACCTTTTAGTTATGTAGCATACATCCCCTGAGATTGATCTTTTACCAAAACTCAAATATGTGAATGGAGCGAGTAATTTACTATTGTTGCCACTTCAAATTGAATCTTGGATATTTTGCGATTAATTGCTTTTCAACTAACTATATTTAGCAGTACGAACCTTCTATATGCTGCTTTTTTTTTTTATATATTCTTGTTATGCCTTTATAGGCAGTAAGGAGACCTTGGGACGAAGAACCAACTGTAATGACCGAAGAGGTAATGAAAACCATATCGTTGGAGGTTGTGCGGGAGAAGATGCTCCATCACATTCATCAAGTAAAGCCGTTGCATTTCAATCATCGATATTGGTACTTTAATGCTTGTGATTCTGTTTATTCAACTGGAATTTTCTTGGTGTTTACTGTTTCTCAGGAAATCCCCTATGTAATTGAGCATCGTTTGATGGACTGGAAGGAATTAAAAGATGGTTCTTTAAGGGTGGAACAGCACTTCATTACACCAAAGCAAAGCCAACGTCAGATTCTTGTTGGGAAAAATGGCTCTAAGATTGGGTAAGGCACTCACTTATGCAAACGTCCTTCCATGTTAAAATGCCAGATCTTGCTTTCATCAATTAGCACCACCAATCCAGTACATTATAGGGACGTTTGGTCGGCTGCATACCGCTCAGCCTGGATCATGGGATGCAGGCAACAGATGTTTGGTTGCCTGCATGATATTCTGGACCTTGCTCCTTGGAAGCAAATGGTGGCCCTGTGCCAGGCTGAGCAGATACGAGAAATTTCTGCCTATCTCTAGAGCAGGTTTGCTGGATGCAAGTTCAAGCCTGATTAATGATGGTATTAACGTATATTTGTCACATATTAGATTATATTAATTTAAATTAATGGTTATTAAGGCCTGATATGATATATTGAGAATTTTTAAAATCGTTACATGAAAATAATATCTTGACACCATATGTTAATCTCATGCACCATGTCATTGTACGGGTAACCAAACATCATCCTCTCTTAGGAAGGCTGAATAGATGCAATCAACCAAACAAAGTGACCTTCCGTGTACTCCCTCTGTCCCAATTTACTTGTCTTTCTAGCCTTCAACATTTGTCTCAAATTACTTGTCATTCTTGCTTCCCGATACACTTTTTTCTCTTCCCAATACTTCTCTATCTCTATCTCCTAGTTTTCCGTGCACATACCTTATTCTTTTTTCTTAATCTCCGTGCCCAAAGCTAAAACCGCATGTAAATTGGGACGGAGGGAGTACTTAGTAAGGCTCATATACTTAGTAAGGCTGAGATGAGCTTAGCTCCCAGTTTTGGGCTACACTAGTGTATGATTTATGTTTTACACTAACTTGTTCACATCTCTGAATTTTGATGAATGTTTCAGGAGAATAGGTATTGAAGCTAACGAAGAACTGAGGTCTATATTTAAGAAAGATGTCCATCTAATTCTCCAAGTTAGAGTTGCTAAAAGGAGAAGTGCGTGAACAGATTGTGAGTACTTTTAACATTTTATGACCCCTTTTCTGGCCTCTTTTATAGCTTAAAAGATGGATCTGACGGAAAAAGTTTCCCTAAAAGAGGGTTCCTATATTTTCCTCATAATGTCTGCTGAACTGAACCGGTATTTCTATATTATGGTCCCTTCCATTCCGATTGAGACTTATGAACAGAAAATGTATATTTGCAGTCTTAGTACCTGTATAGATAGCTCCTCATCGGGTGGCTGCACGGGGAAGCTGGAAGAATGCGTTCACTATATGTTCCATTAGTTCGATGATACGTCAGGTTTGATGGGCTACATTGATGGAACTTCCACCCTCATCTGAGACATAGCACGATGGCGCGAGGATCATCAGCTATGATTATGATGACAAACTAGCTTGGCAATGTGCATTGCTTGCCAAATCAGAGATAAGGAAATAGATTGCCAAGTGGCAAGCTTGCACACTTGGGGGTTTGTTATGTTCGTGCTATAGATATATCTGTAGCGGACCACTGATGACATATGACAGCTCTTTCAATAGGAAACTCAGTTAGTGATATCAATTTATTAGACTACGGATAACGTGTATCTTTATTGATTTCTTACACTTGTAATAATCTGAACGCCATGTCTTGTCATGTTTGGAACAGTAAAAATTTCCAAAGGAATTCTGCTTCCGTGCTGTCCTTTATTTCTACCAGCAAAGTGGAGAGATTCTTCCTCATAAGATTCAAATATGATTACATAATTTTCATTAAGAAAACAGATTTACAGGCCCAAGCTCCCAAGTCCCAACATGCAGCGGGTGAAACTAACTTAAATGATGCAAATACACATCAAATTAGAGCACTCAACCAACACATTTCAAACGACACCGATCAAAATTACTGAACATATAACTTCCTGATGATTTACACTCACAAGTACTATCTTAATTCTTCTTTTTTCTTTGTGATAATTTCCTGATTAGCAGGGTACATGCACACGACAGGACATAAAACTACTGCTTACAATGTTGTCCTGAAGTCTCCCCAACAAAACTCATCAATTCATCCCTGCCTATAGTTTCCAGCTACTCTTAACAGCAAAAACCTGACCAAGTGAATTCTGTGCTGAATTTCGAAAACTTCCCAGAGAATCTCTGGCAAACATTGCCACAAATGCGTCAGATGCCTTTGTCCTACCCCAAATGCATTCTTTCAGGCCAAACTAAGTTCAACCTCCTCGCAAAGTCCTCGACTTCTCTGCATGATACAACAAAAAATAATGTGAAGTTATTTCAGGACATGGCAGCATCCCAGGCAGTTTTTGAGCATAGCTCAGAGTTGATTGGGAAAGGATGAACTCCAGATACTATCTGTCTCTCATGGATTACAAAAGTCAAAAATATATTTCATTTTTCAAACATGAAAAGAGCTTTACAGATTCACCTTTTCAGGGACAATACATGTTTTTTTTTTCCCTGAAATTGACAAGAGTAGCAAATACAAAAAGGAACTATATGGAGCCACCGTAAAATGTCTGAAATGCTTACCTATCTAGCTCTTCCTTCCTTGCAGGATCAAGCCCATCATCAGAATCACAATCTTCAAATGGGAACGCAATATCACCTTGAGATGTTTGACTTTGGCAAGGAAGTCTAGAAATATTACCACTGTCTGCTTTGCTTGGAACCCCACATGAAGCTCCCTCCTAAATTTTCAGATAAATCATGTAAGAAATACAATACTCTATAGAATACACGAGACAGAAAAAAAAAGTTTTGCACTCTAACCTTATTTACAGGAGCAGGGTCATCTTTGGCACAATTCTTAGCATTATCTTTTTTTCTTTTATTCTTTTTCTTATTTTTTGCAGCTTTTCCACCTCCAGAACCTGTAAAATGGTTACATGAGACATGGATTCAAAAATTAAATATATATTTCTTATTTATAGGCTTGTAGTGACATGTTATGGTTCGAGATTGTTATTACAATGGATGCATGATTAATTACTGGTTTAGAGTAATGAAAATTAATAACTTGTAAAAAACATTTCTAGTGTCAGGTTTTGCCATCAGATTTAATAGCAAATTAATTGGTAGATGGATTGGCTCAAGACTAGATTCATCGCAAGATAAATTCTATACTTGGCAACATAATCATTGGCAAACTTTTTTAACTCCGTCCAGCAGAAGCATCCTAAGATGAAGTTGCATTCTTCGTTCTGACAAGCATGCATGAAATTATCTTCTACCTTCTTTTTACTCTCTCTCTCTCTGTTCATAAATAATTGACGCTGTTGACTTTTTTGTGAATTTTGACCATTCAACTTATTCAAAAAGTTACTTATTGATGCCAAACAATGAGAAAAATTTTGGTTGTGGTTTCAATACTGCTTAGAATCAACCAACATTAAAGAATTTCATGTTCAGTTGGTTTGATAAAAGGGTTTTTTATGTTATATAATGGCAGTGCAAGCTATAATTAAGATTTACTGTATGAAATTTTGGTTTACTTAATCATATTCAGCAAGTTACAATAAATATCATTTTTCCATTAATCTGGGTTGGTGTAGCTACACACCAGGAGAATAGTTTACCTAATATAACTTGCCGTAATCATACCTCCATTCCCATTTATAAAGCAAAGTATTTCATCCAAAGATCTCTCATCTTTTTGTTCTTCTTGTACTTGAACATCCTGAAATAAGTGAAACTTATGAAACATAAACAAAACAAAACTAGCTGCTGAAGTATGTAAAACTAACTGAACATAATGTATTGAAGAAACCTAACTACATATACCTTTAGTCTCTGCCGCTCCTGGAGTTCTTTCCGCTTCTTTGCATATAATCGGTTCAATAAGCGAATTGTTGGATCATCATTTATATTTTCCAGAGGCTCCAATTTCTCTTCCTGAGTGCAGTAAAGTTAGACAAAATAACACTGTTTTTATATACTATTATAAACAAAAAGCGGGACCCTTACCTCTGTTAAGTCATCCGGCAAATGAAAAATATCACGAACTTCTTCAGGTGACTTTCCTCCAATTATTCGAGCAAGCGACCCACAAGTAAGGTCAACTAGAGGCCTCAACTGTAGGCTAAGAGCTGCAGAAGCCAACTTGCAGAGCCTATCATAATCCATCCTAACAAACTTTTCATCGAATAATTTCCGCTCCTGTAAACAAAACATAAATACATGAGTGGGCAAATACACAGATTCAGCAAGGAAGATCCCAAAGAACGTCAACACACCTTATTTGAGCGCCCAGGGACCTGATGGAACCGGCAGTAGTCGAGAACCAGACTAAGACTAGCCGGATTGACTCTTTCCGGGAGAACAATCGCATGATTTTTCGACGACCCTGCGCCATTCTTCATTATCTCCCGGCATATCATAGGGCAAAACATGGCGACCTCCTCCTCCGCTTGTTGTATGGAGCCGTCGGAGCATTGAAGCCAGATATAAGCCTTCAACGCCTGTTAAAGATTTCACCATGAAAACGCGAGCTACCATGTCAAGATTGGTTCTTTTTTTCTCATCAAACGGAGCAGTTTCTGGAAATGCAAAGGGGAACGTACCTCTGGTTTTATCACCGCTAACAAGTCGCTCCCCGACATGGCGTCGGAGAAATGGTGGCGGTAAACTGACTAAACGCAGAGCAGCAATCTGTAGGAAATTGCTTTCAAACACCTTCAAGAACTCAAATGTCAAGCGAAGATTGGCGGAGCGGGGGATTGCGAGGTGGGCAAACCCTAGCCAATCTAAGAGGCCCGCCAGAGCGGCGCGCGCACGGACGGAAGAATTCCAATTGGCAGCGTGGCGCTGTAGGCTGTACCCACGGCAGGGTTGGGCGACAGAGGCACTCGGAGCGACAGCAAGGGAACGGGAGGGAATGGAGGAGACGACGCGCGCGGCGGCGGCGGCGGCAGGAATGAGAGGATCCGTTCGTCGGCGATGGCGTGAGATGACGTGCTGGGTCGTTCCAAATCCTAACGGTACCATGGGCCTGTGGGCCCTATGTTGAGTTGGGCTTTAACACTGGGCCTCCAGATGTTGAATAAAATGCAGGATGGCCGAGTCGACAATGGAAGCAAACAAGCAGTTGAAATGTTTAGCCCTCTTTTGGAATGTAGGATTCTTTTTTTCCTCTACGTTGATTTTTTTTTTGAACTAATTCATACGGAATTGCTGTACGATTTCTGTGAAATTCCTATGTTTCAAAAGGGGCCTCAAAATTACTACCTCGGGATCTAAATTGTTGACGTTGGGACAGCCTAGTTGAACTAATTTTGAACTAGCTTTTTGTTCGAAACGTGAACAAAAGAAATACGGAGGGAGTAACATATTGTTAGATGGAGTCTTGCCGTGCAGTCTTAGAGTTGGCCGGTCGACGACGAGCCTCCCCTGGTCTGTGCTCTCCCGATGCCCTCCCTCCTTCCTGATGAGCCGGCCAACGAGCCCATCCCGTCCTTGAGTCCCTTGAGCTCCTAATCTCAAACCCTGAACCTCCAACTTTAAAAATTCACATGATTTAAGATCGGCGGTTTATGTTTGAAAATCTCTGAAGCTGCTTAAAAGAACGTTAATTCAGCAGTTTCTGAAGTTTCATCTCAATGATCCATAGGAAAAGTGATAAAAGTACCCCAACATTCTGCTTACACATAACCAACAGGTATAGTTTTTTCCACTAAAGAAAATGCATATAACCAACAAGACCATCTGCACCTGGAAGAACAGACTGTTGCATGCCCAAGTCAATATATATGGCACAGTAGCCAGCGTTTTGGTGTCTCAGTGATCACTCGGGGTCTTGAGGGTGTTGCCGATGTCGATGACGAAGCGGTAGCGGACGTCGGCCTTGGCGAGGCGTTCCATGGCGGTATTGACGTAGTCCGCGGCGATCACCTCGACGTCGGCCGCGACGCCGTGCTCCGCCGCCAGGTCGAGCATCTCCTGCGTGTCCCTGATCCCGCCGATGCAGCTCCCGGCGAGCGTCTTGCTGCCCATGATGAGGTCGAAGGGCGGGATCTCCAGCGGCTTCTCCGGCAGGCCGACCATGACCATCTTGCCGTGGGGCTTGAGCAGCGCCATGAGCGGGCCGAGCGGGACGTTCGCGGACACCGTGTTGACGACGCCGTCCAAGGTGCCCGCCGCGGCCTTCATCTCGGCGGGGTCGCTGCTGACGACGAACGCGTCGGCGCCGAGCCGGTCGAGCGCCTCCATCCTCTTCCCCGGCGACGAGCTGATGACCGTGACCTTCGCCCCGAACGCCCTGGCGAACTTGACGGCGACGTGGCCCAGCCCGCCGAGACCCAGCACGCCGACGCGCTTGCCGGGGACGTTCAGCCCGTGGTACTTCATGGGCGCGTACACGGTGACGCCGGCGCACAGCAGCGGCGCTCCGCGGTCGAGCGGCAGCGCGTCGGGGAACCGCACCACGAACCGCTCGTGCACGACCACGGAGTCGGAGTAGCCGCCGTAGGTGACGGTGCCGTCGCAGGGGTCGACGGAGTTGTAGGTGAGCACCATCCCCGGGCAGTGGTTCTCGAAGCCCTCGGCGCAGCGGTCGCAGGCCCGGCACGAGTTGACCATGCAGCCCACGCCGACGCGGTCGCCCGGCTTGAATCGGGCCACGCTCTTCCCCACCTCCGTGACCACGCCGGCGATCTCGTGCCCCGGGACGATCGGGTACGTCGCGTTGCCCCAGTCGTTCTTGATGCTGTGCAGGTCCGAGTGGCAGATGCCGCAGAACAGGATCTTGATCGCCACGTCGTCGTCTCCGGTGCTCCTGCAAATCAATCAATCAACAAGGTAAGTAATAAAGGAGTAAAGTAAATACTAGTACTAGGGACCGAGTCGTAGCAGTACGTAAAAGCTGGAGCAGGCAAGGCAAAAATCAAAAATGGGGTGCCAGGCTGAAGGGCGTAAAAAACCCATTCATTATTGGGGAACGACGATGACAAGCAAGGGCAGCAGCAGAACGAATGCATCCACGAAGAACAGCAGCAGCAATTGTGGCCGGTGTTTGGCGACCTGTAGGGATTAGTTTCCCCCGGATCGATCGATGCGATTGCGAGCGACCGCTAGAGAGACGAAGCCCAAAAAGGGGAATACGACCGAGCATCGACGACAAACGTCCGCTCTAAACGCTCGACCGCGAAGAACACGGCCGCGCACCAGCCCGATCTAATTAATCTAATCTCGCACGGCCCGCTCCGGTCGAAATATCACGCCCGCGGCGGGTGATTTCCCTGCGCTCGCCGCCGGCCGGCCCGTGCATGCATGCTTGAAGGCGGAGCACGGAGAAACGACACAATGTTACACGCACCTGCGAGTGATGCTGAGCGGGGCGAGGTGGCCGGACGTGTCGCGCGCCGCCAGCCCCACCGCCTTCCTTGTGTGCTTCGCCTCCGCCTCCGCCTCGACCGTGGGAGCCATCTGCGCTGCGTCTGTCTGACGGCCTTCCCGTGCGACGGTTCGAGAGAGGAAATGAGGAAGCCCAGGTGGAGGCCGGCGCCTTTTATATAGACACCCAACCCAACCCTGGAACGGCGCGCGCGGTGACGTCAGCCCTGGAACGGCGGAGACGTGTTGGAGCGCCGCCCGCGCGCGCGATCGACGAACCGGTTCCTTCCCATTTCTGGTGCGGCTCTCAGCAGCGACTCAGCCTCTCTCGATCGGTCTTGTGCTGTCACACCGTATAGTATAGTGTGTCTCGATCAGCCTCCCTTTTCAATTCGTTTCCGTTTTTGAAATATTTCCAGAAAAGACGACACAGTATACTAATTAAATGTCTCTTCCGCAGGACCACAACGACAGCAAGCCGTGTTCCACGACACGTTGAGCACAGCACAGCTAGATTCCATCAGATTTTATTTTGTTGGTACTGATTTATAAAAAGTTTTAGAACTAATAACAACGTAACAATTTTGACAATATTCTGTCTATGAACTTCCACTTCATTTTTAAAATTATAATATAATTTAATTCAAAAATTGTAAAATTCTGGATACAAAGATGACTATATAATAATAGTACTTCCTTCATTCTTTTTTATTTGTTGTTATTGATTTTGATCGAAAATTTTGACCTCTCGTCTTATTTAAAAAAATAATATAAATATATAAAATTAAAAATTAGAATTCAAAAATATTTAATAATAAATTAAATCCTAATAAACCATTTGATATTTCTTATATTTTTTTAATAAGATGAATGATCAAAGTTATTGACCAAAATTGGCGGCAACAGAAGAAAGAACGAAGGGAGTATTTTCTATGACTTTTTGTTTGATGCACTATACGTACAGTGGGCTGATGACAGTGATTCTGTTTGGTTCTTATTGGGATCCGTCAGCGTCAAAGTATCCTAATTAATTAGAAATACTCGCAACAAAAAAGTCTCCTAAAAACCATTATATATGCTACTACGTAGTACCTACTAGTATATATAAAAAGACTGAGTACAGTATAGTACTTGCTAAATTCTCTGTACTTATCAGTACAGTAAGCGGGGGAATAGGGACAAGGCACATGGCTATGAGAAGGACATACCGGTTTCATCCAAAACAGTAGGACCTTGCTTGCAGTATAATTGTTTTTCGAGTAAAATGCACCGAAGGTTCTTAAATTATTCGTGTTGTGTCACTTAGCCTATAAACTTTTAAAGTAATTATCTATATCTCTAAACTATTTTTTATGTGTCAAGCTAGATCCAGATCTTATATGAAATCAAAAAATATGACGTGGGTATTTTAACGTGGATTAACAACACACATGTACTAAAAAATATGATCGGGTTTTTAAAACCAATAAAAATTGATCATTTTTTTGCAAGCTTCAGCGAAAGGTCCAGTTTGGTTATTAAAACCAAACTTGTGTACTATGATAAAAATAGTTTTTGTTGATTTTTTCTGATTTCGATTTTTGCGATAAAAATAAAAAAGTGAATCTTGACTTTACGTACAAGATATATAAGTAATAATCCACATTGGAACACTTCCGTTATAATTTTTAGCCTTCAATAAGCATTTAGACCTAACTTGACATAGACAAAATAGATTAGAGACCTAGATGGTCACTTCTGAAAGTTTATGAACCTAAGTAGCATAACACGAATAGTTTAGGGACTTATATAGTCATTTTAAAAGTTTATGGACCTAAGTGATACAATGCAACTAGTTTAAGGACCTCTAGTGCACTTTACTCTTTTTTTTTCTTTCCTGAACAACCACCATCTCAACTCATCTCGAAATAGTTGTTCAGTACAATGACATGGCCTTAAAATATAACTTTAACTTCTATTTTTAATAAAAAAATATTTTTAAAAGTGATATGAGTATACTTTCAACAAGCAATAAAGTTTATTCGTGGTTTATTCTTAATGTTGGAAAAAAAAACCATTATTTAAAATGACTTCTTTACAAACATGGAGAGAGTACCAATTTGACCTAAGTGAATGTTAATGATTGAAAAATAGAGATTTTTTTAAGAGAATTAAGAAAATAGAGTTAATATAGTCTGGTTCCAAGAAATGTGAAAGCGGTAGCTGTGGCTTCATTCTTGACTGGAATTATTAATGGGTGCGACATATGATGCACGGCATCACAGCGAGGGAACAAACAACCATCCACATCGGGGGGACTTCACGCGGCAATGTACGTGTTGTGTGCGTGTGTCCCTCACCTCATGCCTCACGCCCGTGGTTTGGTGAAGTAGTTTTTGTTCTTTTTCTTTATTAAAACACAAAATAAATAAATAAGCTAATATATACTTCATCCGTCTCAAAATATTTGAAAATTTCAATTTTAGTGCGTAACTTAGTATTGGTTATCTTACTCAAAAAATTATTTAAATAATAAAATTTTAAATCACATATAAAATATGTTTTATATATTCTATCAATAGTATAATTACTAGCTGTATAAATTTTTTGGATAAGACGAAAGCTCAAAGTTGAGAGTTCAAAATCTCCTATCATGCAATGATGTTGCTCAATCTCGGTCATCAGATGATGATCCAAAGGCTAATAACAGGCCATGTTGCTAGATAGGTAGTTACACCTCAGAAGTATTAAACATTTTTGAAAGTATTTTTTATTTTTGCGGAAAAATATTTATGAAAGTAGCAGTATATGTGTGATGCAGGATGAAGACACACTGGGCTTCTAGTCGTCATGGCGTGGTATATACATATGTCTGGATGGTTGCGATCCACTCTGAGTCAGGACCTCTTGTGGAAACGACGAGGCCCGTTAGTAGGGTTTAGCTCTTGTGGTTCGCTATCTAATAAGGAATTATCCATAGATTTGCTTAATACCTAAGTACTAACACAGCAGTTTAGAAAGATGTCAATTTGTTTTGTTTTGTTTTTTGATAATGCCGTTTTGTTAGGAGAGTAGAGCATCTCTCATATTGCCGTTTGGTGTAAGAATTAATGACAACCACAGAATGAAACAGGTTATCTCAGTTTTTGGCATGAGCCCAAAATCTGGAAATAGCTCCCATGCGCTTCACGACACTAGCTCCACCAATTCTATGAGCATAATCTAAAACTTATGCACCGTACGCTTCCGTCGATTGGTTGAGAAGGATTGAAAGGGACTGAAGTGGCGAGGGAGAAATTAGTTTATTTTACACCACAAACCACATCAATCCATTTGATATATGTCCAAATTAGAGTGTAGCCAAACGAAATTTAAAAAGTTCTCGCTGGCCTAGCCTCCCTCTCGTATGCACACGCCGACTCTATATGTCTTGACGTCCTTTCTTAAAAGGGCATGCCAATCTCCCTGCCATGTGTCATGGTTTTTTCGTGGCTGACCTAATTTTGACGATGTGTGTATTACGATTATAGACAAAATCTGCGAGCACATTATGTGTCTTTATTCTAGTTATAGTACGAGAGGGTCCTGATAGAGAATTGAAAGATCTCAAGGACCCATCGTCAACCACAAAAGCATGACCATACTTGTTCAAGAGAATCTTTGTATTCCATTAAAAATTTAATTTGTTTCTCATCTACCATTGAGAAATTTTTAAGTTTCTTAATTACCTACCATTGAATCCTACCATTGACCGTGCCAACATGCAGTGGCAGATCCAGACAGAAAATACGTAGGCAGGCTGAACCATAAAGTCTACTAACCATCGGTTTAAATTGACTTGTATATAAATTTGAAGTCTCTATATTCAAAGCAATTTCAAACATAAAGATAAAGGACAACACTCACATATGAGATGGAACGCCTACTAATGAGGTACTAATCCTCATTAGAACCAATCTGCACAAGAAAAAAAAAGAGATTAGCTATAATAATATGCCATCACTTCAAATTTAATTTTTTAAAAGAAGAATGATTAGAGATACCACTAAACTATTTGCCATCACTTTAAATTTAATTGTAAAATAAGAATGATTACATACCACTAAACTATATATTTTTGGCACTAACATATATCGCTTTTTTCTTGTCTTCGAACTCTTGTATGATGTTTTCATTATTAATGCTTCTAAATAGCTCCTTCTCAGTGTAGCATATCATCAAATCATTCAGCCACATTCATCTCCTATTTTGTTGCACAAATCTGTCTTTATAAGATTCATAGCCGAAAATACTCTCTCAACTGATTCCGTTGCTACTGCAAGTATTAATAAAATTTGCTCAATGAGTTGATAGACCAATGGAAAGGATCTATTCTTTCCATTTTTTCTGCAACCTTTGAAATTGATTTCTCAATACTAAACAGTTAGCTACCGTGGAATCTTCAACATAAATTTCAGCAAGTCTCACAAGCTTGTACACATTAAAATTTCTGAAGTTGTTCCTTGGATTTAGAGGAGCCAGACATACTCCAGTAATTCTGACCTAACTTTATTAAAGCGACGATTCATCTCGGTAGAAATAGAATCTATGGCAGCAATATGCCTTTTCCGTGAAAATGTCAACATACTAGAAATGCTTGTTTGTTATCTTGGCTTTTCTGTGAATATGTCCCGTTTGCATTTACTTCCTTATCCATTTTGACATTTTTATCTCATTTTGCCACTAAAGGACTTGACTTTGTTGAGTAATGAATCCCATCATTTCCCTCATATCCTGCAAACGATCTTTCACATCCAAAATTAAACTTTTTGCTTCAACAATATCTTGAGATCCTTCATTTGCGGAGCATGTGACAAAGCATTCATTATGCTTAACAAGTCTATCATCAGAAACATGATTAATATAAAATCAGTTTTCCATTTTTCCAATTAGACCACATACTCCACTATATTACATGTTGGTTTAACAGAATCTTTCTTTACAATCTCAAACACATCCAAAATGGCTTTCCCGAAGCAATGTTTTAAGATGTGAACCCATCTAGTATCTCTAGGTCTAGTACAAATGTTGAGGATATTGAAGGTTTTCAGTGCAGGCATCTTGAAGTCGCTGTACTTTGTTGCATCGATGAGGTGGTTGTCCAAGGACAGCGATGGCAATATGCACAGGTTCATGCATGGTGTAGTAGTACTACTCCTAATCCTTGTTACGTAGTAGGACCTAGGGAGCTATGTATGGTTGAGTATTCGACATGCATGTGCATGCATGGAGTTTAGCATATAGTATTCGATGGGAGAGAACATGCACACACGTGCAGAATTGAGAGCGAGTGCTTCCTTCGTTTCACTGGTCCCTCCGTTCTATAATACTACGTTTTGAAAGTGGATACAAAAATTAGAAAAAGTTAATATTAGAGTTAGGTACATAAAAAAATAAAGATGAAAAAGATAGAGATAGAGACGTAGTGGGAACGAGAAAGTGTCAAGTATTTTAAGCAAAATTAAGATGACTAAAGTGAAATATTTTGGGACGGAGGGGTATACTTTTGTCCGATCACGTGCCCTTTACTATGCAGCAGACATTTGTGATTTCGGTGGAGTACATTTCTGTGCGTGGTAAATTGCTTGTGTATAGCTGGCCACGCACATGGGCCAGGCCAAACGGACCGGCACGAATTGAAACGGCTCCATACCGGCTTGATATGGCCCATTATTGGCCCAGACACGATACGATCCGCTAAAAAGGGATCCGGCCGTGCTCGAGCCTGGGCATCAGAAATAGTGTGCCGGCACGGCACGACCCGATCATGAACCGGACTGTGCTGGCCCGATTACAAAAAGGCACGAATCTGATTTAAACCGGGCAATGACGGCCCAGTACAGCCCCGTTGGCCAGGTTTACTTGTGTGCTCTCTCTGAATTATTAGCAGCCAGAGTGTGTGCCACTAATTGCATATTACAGACTTATACGTATACAGCTAATAAGAGAATCATTTTGGACTTCATTACCTACAGATACGCAAATTCATATTGCAGCGAATTGAGAAAAGGAAACCCACACAATAGAAAAAGAGTAAAATGCACGGATGATCCTTGAACTTAATTATTCGAAGATACAATCTGTCTTCAAATTCTCAATTTGCATATTTAGATCCTCAAACTTGTCACAAGCTATCATCGGTCCTTAAACTCTTTATTTACAATCGATACGCATAACCATGAGAGTAATGTGGAAATGATGGATACACTTCAAAGCAATATATGGCTATGATGAGCATGCTGAGTAAGCATATTAATTACAACGTTAATTAAAACAAATTGGTTTATGAGTATGTAGTTTAGCATGTTTCGGGATTTAGATACATAACTCAAGAGTTTTGGGAGCATGGATAGCACCTCAAAATAAGTTTGAAGACTTAAGTATGCAAATCAAGAGTTCGAGGATGTTGGTGACCATGTAAATGTTCTGTTTCCTATGCAAGTATAAGCCTAGAGCGAAAAAGAGAACCCAGTTTAATTACTCAAATGATGATCGGTTGCCATTCGAGACGTAAGCGAGACCAAACCTGCATGTAGAGCTCTGGCCCGATCACCACCTTGCTATTAGCACCTCTGTGTCATGGCATGTGTGCAGATGCTGGGCCAAGGAGCGCACAGCCCACCAAAGCGAATACGAGCTATTAGCACCTCTACGTCGAAGGAGGCGGCTTCCAGCCAAGTCATGTCTACGGATGCTAGGCCATGCAGTGCACAGCCCACCAAAGCGAATACGAGTTATTGGGCCGAAGTGGGTTGCATGATTTTGTGGTTGCGGCCGTTGTAAAAAGAGAGCGTGGTGAGTGGGGCCGCAAAGCGTAGCGGGCATGACGACGGAGCGTTGGGCTGATGGTGGGTGTGGATAGTACGTCCATGCCGGTGACAGTTATCGTCGGCGGCACGGCGGAGCGTGTTCGTTGTCGCTATGTTAATGATGATTATCGTCATTGGCTTAGGGTGTTTGAGGTTTGAGAGAGTCTCTTTATACGATGAGATTTTTAACTTCTCTAAGTGAAATTATTCATGTGTTCCTGTGATCTTAAGTGTTTTTTAGTAAAATTGGTGTATAGTAGAAGAGCAAAGTTTCATCTTTGTAGAAGAGCAAAGTTTATACTATAGGAATAGACCCCTCTTTTCCTTTTTTTTTTCATTTTTTGAAACGCCCCATTTTCTTTTTTGAAAGGGTAAAAAGGGGTAATTTTTTTACTTGAGCGAACACGTGCGCCTTGTACCGTTGCAAGCTCGAGCCTCGAGATATGACTGGCGTTGCTGCGCAGGGGGCACCCACCATACCTGGTCCACGCCCTCCTCTCCGCCTGTGGCGTCTCGTCTCAAAAGCCTCGCGCACCACCCCCATCAATCGCCGTCCACTTCCTCACCTGCCCTCTCGCCTGCCGCATCCCCCTCCTCCGTCCCGCAGGCGCCGCCGCCCTCCAACTCCCATCGCCCCCCAGCTCATCACCCTGGTCTCGAATGGCGTCGCGCGGGGGGAGATCCGCCGGGGTCTCTCGGTAAGCATCAGCTTGCTCTCACCCCACCCCCCCAAAAAAAATCTCTCCGTTTATCCCGCGAGGAACCCGGTCCGGTCCTCGATTCCGCTGGCCCGGGGCACGGCGCCCCTTCCCGTCCTTGTAGACGTCGCCCGGGTGGATTCGTTACCCGCGCGCCGTGGAGGGCTGCGATCCATGGCGCGATTAGGTTGTTGCCCGTCTCGAGGTTGCCCTTTCCAAGGTTGACCGCGCCTCGGTGGTGTCTTTCCCGCGCAATGCTGCTGGTTTGCCGGTAGCTATTGTCGCCTATTAGGCGTGTATGCGTGCCCTGGGGCTCAACATTCACGTTTTCCTTTTTTTTTTTCTCAATCTTGTTTATTGTTTTGTTATGTTCTTTTCTTTCAGGTAATAACCGAGCTTGGCAGAGCTGAATTAAAGGCATTATTCGATCGGTTGCTTCTCCGCTTGGCCGGTAAATTCTCGATCCTTCTCCTGCTGCTCATTCCCCGCCTATTTGTATCGCATTTATAGCATGCTTGCTTGCATTGTATGATATCATGGCCTTCAGATGCTTATTACTACGATGTAGGGTTTAACTGACGAGTTAAATTAATGCTTTCCACTGCCTACAAAGTTTCAGTATTCTGAGAACTTAAATTTCCTGTAGTGAATAAATGGGCTTGTCTCAATGGAGGCGAAACCCATCTCTTCTGGTATTTTCAGTACTCTCGTTTTCTTGTCTATTGTGAAAATATATAATACAATTGCTCTACTTATAGGAACATCTTAAAGCTTGTATACCTGGCAATTTCAACTTGAAATTTAAACAAAAACTATATCAGTAGAAAACAAGGGGCCCACCGAACCCTAGCCATACGCAGCAGGGAGGCGGGCATGAGTTGGTGTGGGGCTAGGATCAAACTTGACAAGGCGGCCTCCCAGCATTTCAACTTGAAATTATAAGAATGTGTGAACTATCAGTTAAACAATCATTTGGGTTGGACTTTAAAATTTCTGGGAATATATTCATGTAACTTGTCTAAATCTGGGGAAAACAAAGATGGAAACCTTGGGCCCACTTTAAAATTTCTGGGAAGATATTTGTGTAACTTGTCTAAATCTGGGGACAGCAAAGATGGAAACCTTGGGCCTAGTTTGGACTAGTTATGTGGTTATTCACTTGTTACTGTTTAGCTATTATGTGTGCATTATGAAGTGAATAAGAAAAGGCTACTGCTAGTTGCATGCAAAACACGTATCGTAGGATTGCTGCCTGAGACAAAGCTAGGCGGCCACCTGTATGCCAAGTTGACATGCTAGGCGTTAGGTGTCGGGCGGTGGCTGACATAGTGCCTGACACTTAATAGAGTGTCTTTCCACCGCTAAAGCAATGACTGTTTCTTTCCTAAATATTCTCTAGAGAATTTCCTCTTTTATTGCACGTGAAAGTCTCCTAAAGGATGCTGCGATGTTGAGGATTCCTAATCCCCAAGGTGATTAGGATTTCCAAACCCTTAAAGGCAACCCAAGCCCTATGGTTATTGTGAAATTGCGAATTGAGTACCTCAAACCGTCATACTGCCTTTTCCTTTCTTCGTTTCTTAATCCTGAGTTGTGCTTCATTCATCTGTGGCACAGATTATGAAATATTTGATCTGTTGGCTATTGGATTTTTGGCTTATGGGTTTTCCTGGAAATCTGCAAGTGATATCGTTTCGGGTTGCAGTTATTTGGAATGGCCGTTAAGCTAATCAATTATAGATTGCTACTTGGATTCATGCTGTATGTGATGTTGAATTTGTAGAAGTGTATGCATGCCTAAGTTTTTTTTAATTGAAACTAATTCTTATTCTTTGCAATTCCTTTTACGATGATTTTGAAATGGCGTCAGTGCTGAATGAAGTTATAAAAATAACAATGATGGACCTAATACATTCCTAAGTTGTCAAGGACTTTCTAGATTAACTGTCTATACAGTGATGATATGCTGTATTGAAAATTTAGATAATTTAGTCTCACATCCTATTTTCCCTTTTTTCTTTCCTACCAAGCTAGACTGATTAGGAGCTGAACCTAGCTCAGTTAGTTTAGGGTGTTAGCCATGTTTTTGTGGCGTTGTGGCGTCGTGGTGTTCTTGACCCCCTTCACAGTGCTTAGGCGTTTATGGCGGACGCCTAGGTGACACCATAAGCTCATCTGAGGTGCTAAGATGGCTGAAGTTGAAGGAGCAATAGTGTAGAAATACATACGCAGGGCAGTGCTGGAGCAGGGCATGCACAGAGGATGATGCAGAGGCAGCGCAGAGAAGCTAGGGAGCTGGAGTTGGTGAGGAAGCCGCTGGCGCTCTAGCTAGAGCAGGGGAGAGGATGCGTGGTGGAGCAGCCGCTGCTCAGCCAAAGAAGAGGAAAGGAAGGCGCCGGCACTGCCCAATCGGAGCAGAGGAGAAGAAGCAGCCGGCGCTGGCCTGTTGGAACAGAGGAGAAGCAGCTGGAGGTTCCCAGTCGGAGCAGGGAGACGAAGCGGCCCGGCGCCTGTCAGCTGAAGCAAGGCGGGAGGATGTTGCTGGAGCTCCTCCAGGTCCGCCGCCTCTCTTTCTCCTGTCCTTCCCGCTCTCTCTCTCTGAAATGGCGCGTCAAGGCTTCGATTGGGCACGCCTGGGGGTACATCCCCAGGATTTCCCACCTAGGGAGCCAATTTTCCCTCAAACGCTCCCATTCTCCCGCCATCCCACCCCGCACCTGTTGTGGTGTCGCCTCCAGGCCGCCTCAGTCCGCACGGCGTCCCTCTGATGCCAAACGGCACCTAGGCGGACGCCATTTTCTTTGTGGCGAGGCCGACGCTGCAACAACCTAGACCGCCACGACGCCTAGGCATCGCCAGGCGATGCCACGGGGACGCCACAAAAACCAGGAGTGTTAGTATATGCCTAGGCAACCCAAATGAGAATCTTCGTCAACATGACTTTGGGTTCCTATTTCTTCTTATTTACAATGCCAACTAGTCCTGCTAGTTTAGCAGATATTATGTAAAATACAGTGTCGGTGAGGCATTGTTAAGTTCCATTGGACTGTATGGTTGGCTTTTTTATTTTTGAATCTGTTAGAATTTTTTAGATGTAGAGGTTTCTATTTGTAGAGGAAATTCACAGACCTAGATATTGAACATCATTCTCTACTTGTATTTGAAGACAATGGTTCAGTATACTCGACATGCTTTTATGAAGTGTATAGTAGTCAGTTCTTTAAAAATAATACTTCATTTTCAAGATTCAAGATTGGATTCTCAATACTTAATTCTCTGCATTGCTTTTGTGTACCCTGATGTAATTGATTCCTGCTAGTTGCTATAACTACTATAACTCAATTCTTTCTTTAAAGATCAATGGATCCAGCAAAACAAAATGAGATGAGCTTAAAGGACAAGAGACAACTAGTGTATGAAATTTCAAGATGGCCACAAAGTGCTGTGGAGATTCTTCAATGCTGGACCCGCAGGGATCTTCTTGAGCTTATTTGCGCTGAGCTGGGCAAGGAGAGGAAGTACACTAATGTTCCAAAAGCTAAGATGATTGCCTATCTCTTGAAATTAGTTTCACGAAAGAATGGACAACTCAAGGATAACAGTGCAAACAATACACTATTGGGGCCGAATGATAAAGATGACACACAAATGGAAGGGAAGGGAGAAAAACAGCATTTAGTGAAAATTGTTAATTCTGACTCAGCAGCACGCAAAGAGGTCCGAGCTGGTAATTCACGGGTATGCAAGAATGTGGCTTGCCAAGCCACACTCAATGCAGGAGATCCATATTGCAAACGTTGCTCTTGCTGCATTTGCCATAAATATGATGAGAACAAGGATCCTAGCCTTTGGTTGGTTTGCACCTCAGATGTTCCGTATTCTGGTTGTTCATGCGGTATGTCATGTCACATAAAGTGTGCATTAAAGAGCAAAAAGGCTGGCATTCTCAAGAATGGGTGCACCAACAAGTTAGAAGATTGTAGTTTCTACTGTGTGTACTGCGGGAAAGTCAACTGGCTGATGAGGTAATCTTCTGATTTTTCATGGCACTGAACTATATAATTTATGCTATTATGAACTGTGTCATCCTTAATCTTGAATATATTGTGGCCCTGAACTAGTAATTTGTATTAATAAAACATCACTTTCATGGAAGTTTTTTTGTCATAATTGAGTTTTTTTTTTCATCCTGGCATTTTAAGAAAGAAAGATAAATGGAATATAAGATTAATGTTTTAAAGCTTATCAAGAGTCCTCTGTTTTAATGTAAAAATTGTTGTCACCTTTCAGTTCTCTTGCCTTTTGAACTATATGTATGTTTTAACTCTGATACTATTGCAGGAGTTTGCGGAAACAGCTGGCAATTGCTAGAGAGGCAAGAAGAGTCGATGTGCTATGTGAACGTCTGTCATTGAGCAGTAAAATGGTAAAAGAATCTGAAAATTACATGGAACTGGCCAACATAATCAGCTCAGCTGTGAAAATGCTTGAAAAGGAAGTTGGTAGTGCATTGGACAAAGTGTCTGCAATCATGGGGCGTGGCATCGTCAACCGGCTTAGTTGTGGTGCTGATGTTCAAAAGCTCTGTTCGCATGCATTAGAAATTGTAGATTCTGTAGTAGACAACACCATGGAGTTTGAGTCAATCAACAATCCTAAGGCCATTGGTAAGTTTGTCTCATAGTTTTGACTCCTTCGCTTAAACTGCATGTACACTCTGAGAACTCAAACTTAAGATCAGACTTGCATGCTTACAAAAACTACATGTTGCAACTTTTTTCTTAAACAGATGATATTTACTTTTACAGGTCTGCAACCCCAAATCCTTTTTGAGGAGATAACGTCATCCTCTGTCGTTATTGTGTTGAAGTATCAGGATAACATGGCTATGGAGCACATTGATGGTTGCAAAGTTTGGCACCGAAGTGCCAAGGTTCACCAGTATGCATTAGAACCAACATGCCACATACTGAGGCCAAATACCAAGAGTTGTGTTTCTGGTCTTAGCCCTTCAACCGAATACTTCTTCAAGGTTTTGCCATTTGGCAATACACAGGGATTGGTTGAGTGGGAGGCAAGATGTGCTACACGGAGCATTGACCATGGTAGTAGCCACTGCTCAACTCAGAATTCTGAGAGTATGTGCCTCAGAGTGGATTCTGTGGAGCATCAACAGAAGGATTTCAATCTGCGGATTCATCAGAAAGCTATTCAATATGATTCACCTAAAGGTTCAACAAACTCAAGTGAGAACAATGTATCCTCTGAACGGTGTTCTAAACGGGCTAAGGTTGCAAGGATAGATGGTGCAAGTGACAACGATGAGAGCCAGTTGCCTCCAACTTCTGAAGTTTTACCATTCGCAAGCTCCAACTCTTCTCCTTTGGAAGCTCCAAGCAAACCTGAATTACTTAGCAGCACCCCAGATTCTGCCTCCAAGAATTATTTGGAGCAGCAGTATGATTATTGTGTGAAGGTGATCAGATGGCTGGAGTCTGAAGGGCACATGAACAGTGATTTCCGTGTAGCATTCCTGACTTGGTTCAGTCTGAAGGCAACAGCGCAGGACAGGCGCATTGTGAGTGCCTTTGTAGACGCTCTCATCAGCGATCCTGCTAGCTTGGTTGATCAATTGACTGATGCATTTATGGATATTGTTTGCATCAAGGAGAAACCCGCTCAGGCTAGACGTAAGGGAGCATGCAAGCATTGGCACTAGAAAATCTTGTCATTGCTGAAAATCTCCCCGCACGTCATCATTTCGCTTGGAATCTGCTGATTGAAGGATGAATTCTGAAAGTTATTGCATATTGTTGATTACTTGATTTATCAGGCTGCATCGAATTGAGTTGTTGGCCAATAATAGGGTCTAGGTGGATGAATTAAGCTCTGAAATACACACAAGTGACAAATGGTGGACAGCATCAGGGACACCTGCGGTGGGCACCATCAACAGACCTGTGTGGTTCAATCTGGCATTGGGGTCCATTCATTATCTTAATTATTTTATTCAAAATTTGATCAATACGCAGATGATTGGGTTATGAAATCAATCCAGGCAGCAAAATCTTTTGCTAGTAAAAACCTGATTAATGAGCCAGGTCTAGTTTATAGCCTTTAGTAGTTGATTAGTAACATGTATCGGTGGACAAGTAACTAGAAAATATATTGCATACCTGGAAATGCTATGGCTATTGATGGTCTGTGTTTGGATAGAAAAAATCACGAACGGATTCCCTCTTCGCCAAAGTGCATTCCCGCTGGGAGAGGAAAAATAAAATAACGCGGGCGTGTCAGTGTACTAAAGTACACAAATAAACTAGAGATAGAAACACATATTTATTATTTATATTTGATAATATAAATATAGTTTCCGTTGCGTGGGTTCCGTAGCCTGCCGGTGGCGATTCAGCTCCACTTGGGAGGGCCTCGTAAAGCTCCTAGTTAATTATCTCGGCGAGTCGAGCTCGCACAGGCACCTTCGATTATGCTGCGTGGCTGTCTGTCTTTGATCTTCGCTTCGTGTTCTCCATGCATGTGTCAATGATGATGTAGGTGTGCCGATGTAGCATCTCCTTCATGTCGGTCACGCTCGCCTCGTCGGTCACGTACGACTTGAAGTAGTTCGGTAAATGGACTTGCACGGCGATGCTTGGCTTCTCCGATGCGGCGACTTGCAGCTTCGTCGGTATCTTTGCGTTCGTCTGCTTCTCCGCGTCGGTCATGGCTCGCCGACGGTGCTTATGGCAGTGGCGTTTTGGCGTATCCAGGCGTCGTCTTGTATGATTTGCGGACAGCCTTTGTGTCAGTTCGCCTCCTTGGTTCGGACGGTGCACAGCGCCATCTCTGGACGGCATCGGATCAGAACGCTCCGTAGTGAGCATTGGTGTCGCCGGTACGCCTCGTCGCGAGTTGCCATGGTTCAACATTGATCACTACAACCTCGTCATGTGGGTTGCACAAGATCGGCGTGACAGATGTGCACGCATGCATGCGACCTGAAGATACAAGATAAGAAACGGTCCACTAATCCTCACCCATGGGAGACGACACGGGGGTCATCTTCTTGTTTGCTTGCTCCTTGCGGCTCCGACGGCGCGTCGTGGTTGTGGTCGTTGTTCTCTTGCCAGTGGCCTCTCCGGCGATCTTCAAGTCGGCGGGGTGGCAGTAAGGAACTCGCGCAGCCTGGCGGCGGTCTCTTTTTTGTTTTTCTTTGAACCACCCCCCACCCCCCCCCCCCCCCCCCCCCCCCCCCCCGGTAGCTGTAGAATACGTGGCTATTTGTAGGAAGGGGTTATGTTATTAGCAGTTGCCAGGGAGTTTGTTGAGATCACGCGGGATGCGCGCGGAGCTGACTCCGCTCGTCTTTTCTTCGGCTCCAAGTCTGTTGGATGGATAAGTACGAATCTTCCTTCTGTTGGACGAGCGCGTTGCTAGCTTGTACGAGATATGCGGGCGAGTCCACCGCGGCCACGCGGCCACGATGCATGCACGCGGAGGCTCTAGGATAAACACATTGTCTACCGCGAGCTGCGCACTGAGTTGCAGGCCCAAAACAAACAACCAACCGTAGATGTCGGTTTGACTGTTAGCTACATCGGGGTTGTCTCTATCTCCACGTACGTGAGCATGGCTCCTTGCCAAAGCTTGATCCCTCCTCGTTGCTTGAACTGAGTTGACTCTATCTTGAAGGCATGCATGATTAACTAATAAATGAACAACTCGTAGCATCAAGATCCAATTGATGACATCAGCTTAGTCCTTGAGTCACGATGGCTCATTAGCTTGTTCTTATAGTGTCATAGACGTGTGGTATACGGTTGGCTGCGTAGAAATACAGCTGCATGTACTTTAGCCATGCATGTACGTGGAGCTAATTGATTCTGGGCTCGGGATGTTCCGGCCCATTGCATACCTGTTTCAAAGTCAGGCATTATCGTACGTGTATGTATTTCCTGATCTTTCTTTTCTTCTTGAGTCCACCGTATGAACGTAGTGTTGTGTAGATAATAGACTTCTTTTTTTTCTTTAGACTGGTACAAAATACCGTCCAACAGTCTGCATTCTGGAAGCTACCGTTGACTGTTCACAGTTGACACATCCTTGACTTGAAAAATGTTTCATATGGTTGAATTCATTCTGTTTGTTTTGTTAGTATTAAGTTTACGTGCGTCAAAAAGTACGGGACAACTGTTGCGTGCACTCAACCTGGGAGAAAACTATTTTGTTGTTCTTTTTCCTCGAGGAACAGGGAGCAAACTATTCCGCAACCAATCATGACCATGTTCTTGAAATATTACAGCATCTCGAGCAGAGCTACTAAACTGTTCCACTAGTATTTATATGGGCATGAAAAGAAGACCCCAGGCCGCTATTGGGAGAGGTTGCGCCTCGGCTGGATCTGCCCCGCACTTCAATGTTTTTTCATGCCGATCCCTAAATAGGAAAATAGGGGATGTGTTGTTGTTGATGCCCTACTCGAGATGCACAAAATTTCTTCAATAGCAAAAAGGTAGTATAATGTTTGACGATGTGCAACTATTTATATTTGAAATGTTTTTTAGATATAAATTAACATTTTAAATATTCACTTACAATTAAATTTATGATAATTATATTAAACTCTTTGTGTTGTTATTTTCAACTTGAAAACGTCAGTAATTTAGAAACAGATTAAAAAAACAATTTAAAAACAGAAGTCGTATGGGTCGATTCTGCCACGGAGAGGTCTATCCTGTCATAGTGCAACCTGCTCCGAACCGGGCCCCGGTCTCGAATCCGACCCAGCCCAAACCAGGTCGGGTTCCTACAATAAACAGCTAGCCAACCCAACCCAACCCGCAAGAAGAAGAGATCAACCCAACCCGCAAGAAAAGCTTCGTTCCCCGCAACAGAGAGGAGGAGAGAGGAACGACGAGTCGACTTCGAGTCCCAGCGAAACGCCGCCGCCATGGATCCCAAGCTGACGGAGGTGAACCAGTTGTTCGCTCGCTTCAAGGCGGCGTTCGCCCGGAACGACCTAGACGTCTGCGCCAACCTCCTCTCGCAGCTCAAGGTGCGCGTGCCGGTTTTGCTGGATCTCGCCGCCCGCTGTTTCTTTACCGTACCTGACTGACATCCTGCTTTATTCGGTAGATTTATCGCTGTTGTTCGGTTGTTGCGGATAGGGGTCTAGGCTTAGGGCTAGAACGTTGCAATTCTTGCTAGTGGTTCGATAGTTTCGAGGGTTACTCTAGAAAGAAAAATCTGGCTTAGGGATGATCCACCGATATGAGTGTGATATATTTTTGAGTTGTTGAGATCGTTTTCGAGATGACTTCTAGGTTTGACGGGAGAAAGCCTCGACTTTTTGCTGTTTTTCGTGAATTTCTGTTATTTTTCACCTCTTTAATTGATTAGATCGGACTTGTAATGCAGATCTGCCCCTAGCTTTCCTTCAGGTTCTTGCTCGATTTGTGGCAAAAAGTCTAGGTTTTTTTTTTCTTAACTGGAAAATCGCTGTGCATTATTTTGCGAGAGGTGCGAGCCTGATGACTCGTCTTGGGCCTTTGAATTTCCATCGTACTAACATGTGATGGCTCATCATTTGCAGGTCCAGCTAACTAAGTTCCCCAGCCTTCCGCCGCTGTTTCAACAGACTCCCAACGCTGTGGAGGAGCTCAAACTTGCAAGTACGTGGAACAAGTTCTTGAATTTAACTTTCCTCTGCAGTACTCAACTCCAGGGTTGTATGCTGTCATATTTATGAATCCTCAGATAGGGTTGCTTGTAGATAGATGCTAAGTTTGAAATTGTTGGTGTTAGGACATGGAGCTTAGTTCAGTCTTGACAAGAGGGAGTCGTAAATTCTTATTTGTACTACTGCTAGTTGTTATATAATTGGCAAATAATTAGATCGATGTTAATTTTTTTCAGGGGACATTTATGAGCATGCTGTTGTTCTAAGTGTGAAACTTGAGGACCAAGATGCATTTGAACGCGATTTCTGCCAGCTCAAGCCTTATTACATGGATACATGGTTCGCTCCTCATTTCTTATATATCCTTTTTCTCCCATCTATTGTTTTAATTTTGGCAAGACTTCTTTTTCTTGTCTGTCAGGAAGATTTGAGCATTGGTTTAGTTGATAGTACTCCGTAGTTGTATTTTCCTAAGGATTGGACTATGGTAGTTGAATAAATTTGTTTCATGAAACAAGAATTAGTATTGTCCTAACATTTATTTGGTGTTTATGCTATTACAATGCATCCAGTAGTGTCTGGAGATAATTCCATTGAGTGTCCTGCACTGATTTAGTGATTTTGAAGTTCTTTACTCAGCATATTGGTCGATTTGGCTGAGGTATCATTTTGTACCCTTCTTGAGTTCACCATTTTTTAGCTTATACAGCCATGAACTTAGGTTGTACTGTTTAAGATGTATGGCAGAGTCCTGATATTATTTCTCATATTTAGCGGGCAAAGATAATTCTTTTTATGTATGCAGACAAAGTAATGTGGTTTTTTAGATTATTCTTGATTGGTACAACTAATATTGGTGAGCCTTGCTATACCTCTGGAATTGGATTGTTCCTTCAGTTGGATAAATTGCGCCTTGATGGTGTGAGCTATATATTGATGTTTGGGTTGATTTGGTCTGACATTTGTATGGCTTTTCGTATGTAATTATATATAAAAACTATCAAGCATGTCCCTTTGGGTATTCTGTTCAAGATCTGGAATTGTTGTTTTATGTTACAACGTTATTTGATGCTAAACAACATTTATTCATGCAGTGGCATTATTCCCCCATCACCAGAAGAGTACCCAATTTTGGGACTCAATCTTCTAAGGTTATTGGTCCAGAATAGAATTGCGGAGTTCCACACTGAGCTGGAGCTTCTGCCTGTCAAGGCTCTAGAGCATCCTTGCATTAAGCATGCGGTGGAGCTTGAGCAGTCATTTATGGAGGGCGCCTACAACCGAGTTTTGAGTGCTCGACAGGCTGTGCCGCATGAAACATATGTTTATTTCATGGACCTGCTTGCCAAAACAGTTAGGTGAGTGGCATCTGTTTTTGCTAGTACTTGTTATTTTGACATGATCGTCACAAATACACTTACTCTGCAACTTGTCCTTTCTATGCAGAGATGAAATAGCTGGATGCAGCGAAAAGGGGTATGATTCCCTATCAGTGAGTGATGCAAAACAAATGTTGATGTTCAATTCTGACCAAGAACTGCACCAATATATCACAGAGGTAAGTCCTCTTTCATTTCCTTTTGTGTATCTTTGTGATTTATGTGAAATTCACCGTGGACTATAATTATGCCATATTCTGTTAACAGGAACATCCTGAATGGGAGATTAAGAACGGCTTCGTCTTCTTCCAAAAGGCAAAGGAGTCCCAGCCCTGCAAGGAGATTCCATCCCTCCAGCTTATCAACCAGACGCTCAGCTATGCTAGGGAGCTGGAGCGTATTGTATGATTTTGTTGCACAATAATCTCTATGGATATTTTTTTTTTCTGGGGTCAGTTGCACTGACCTGTGCTATCGGGACCAGCCATCATCACAGCTGTGTATCGTTTGAAACATCACGTGAAATTCTGTGAAGAGCTGGAGGCATTGGATTGTAACTTCATTTGTATTTTCATCTGCCAGTCACTTTACTTTTGTCAAACTGCAATCACAAGTCTATGATTCTTCTTGAATGTGGTGAATTTCATTTACTGAAATTTGAGCTGTTGCAAATGTGCGATTAAGCAGGGTACAGTGGAAACTGTACGAGCCATGTCACACAATTAGATTGTATCGTTAGTATTTTGTATTCTGTTGGTCCGAAGACTTTGCTGTTTCACCTCCTCAATATACTGCTTCATTTGCATGGTTTTCATAACAAAACTTTCGTAGGGTGACATAAGCTTGCCTGGGACTGAGATGGCTCTTGTCGGCCCACCCCTGTACTCGTTTTTCCTGTTTAATGAACTGTTATTGAGAACGAGCTCACGATATACAGGAAAGCTCCGATCCAATCTACCACCTGAAATTTTTACTGAAAATCAAAGCATCGTATGGAGAGTTATGCATTCTGCCCCTGCTGGACAACATCATGGACAGTATCAACTTGCAGAGAAAGATTATCGTTGGCATTATGCTTGGGCTCTGTTATCGTTTCTCCAATTAAGGACAGAGTAAACATGAGATCAAAGCAAGGAGAAATATGGAGCTGGACACCTGACACATATGAGTTATGTATTTGGCAGCCGCCTTTTGGAGCATCGGATTTTGCTAGGGTAATCTTGGAGTGAGATCAAGACTCTCAATGACAAGACTTCCTCTGTACCTGTTGTCATCCATCATTTTCAGTGATTACATGCCTGATGCCTTGGCAATCATTTCAATAAGAGGGAAATGAGAGTATAATCCGTACAAACATGGTACAAAAGTAAGATAAGCAACACACTTAAACACTAGAACAAAAACAGGATCAATGGAGGTATCACTCTAGAAGCCTTGCAGCTGGTTGCGTACCACGAAGAAAAGTGTAGAGAAGGCCCTAGTAATACGGTAATACCATTAACGTGGAACTAACAATGTCAAATTTCCAAGTACGAAAAGCAATGTCCATCGGCTAAACAGATGCTAGCAAAGTTAAATATGTGCTAAGTTAGACAACAAGTTTGACTAATCAATGAAAATTCATACATCCTCCCCTTGAGAAGGGCAACACAAACACGAACTGGCAGAGTGGCCTTGCATGCATGGAGCAGAATGCTGTGCGGCTCTCTCAAACGGTTCCAACATTTGTTTGTTAGCGACACCTCATCCTCTTTATCCGTGCCAAATAATCAACCACGATCCACGCAAAGCTGAGCTTGGTCTCGCCGTTCGGTTCCATCTCCCTCGACTTCCGGACCCAGACGGGGTGATAGGTCACCTGGTACCAAGCGGAGGCCTTCATCTCATACACCAAGTCTTTGCAGCACTCATCAGAGACCAGCTGACGGTGATGCCGGCCCGCTTCCTCGTCGGCGTCGTCGTCGGTGCTTTCAAATATGCTCCGGAACTGCTGTTTGAGTTCGAAGTAGGCGCACTTGAGCCTCTCTTCCGTCTCGCGCCTCCTCCTCCTCCCGTCGCCGCCGTTCTCGTCGAGTGACGACGACGAGGAGCCGCCGAGGATCTCCCCCGTCACGAGCTCCGCCTCCGAGGCGACGCCGTACTGGTTCAGCAGCACGTTCAGCTGCGCCTCGTAGGAGCGCTTGCACTGCCAGGCTTGCGTGAAGAAGACCGACGCGCCGTCGACCACCAGATCGGTGTCGTAGTAAGGATAATAACAACGGCCGCCGTCTCTGCTGTCTTCCTCCTCCAGGGACCTTATTTCGTGGACGTACCATCTGATCGACCTGTACAGCCGTCCGAGGATCTTCCGTGACTCGTACGAGACGTCCTCCTTCTTCCCCATGAAGTCCGGGTATTCCGTTGGCCGGAGGTGCAGCGGCATGGTCACGTTCCGGCCGGTCTTGTGCGAGTCCACGGCGGTGGCCGCCAGTTCGGCCAGCTGGAGGCACCTGTCGTCCATCGCTCCGGCGATGCTGAGGTCGGCGTGAACGACGTGCGCGTTGCTTATCCGGCCGATGTTGTCGCTCGTCATGTTCTTCAAAAAGAAGTTGATGATATCCTGTGTGTTCATCATCAGAAATTAATGCAAAACACAAAAGCAATATTATTATTCTTGCAGAGTTTTTTTAATCTATCACTAGTTAATTAACAACTACTACGTATGCATGCATGCGCTTACATGTTGTCGTACGTCGCGCTGTAGCTGTACGGCCTCAGCCGGGAAGTAATCCATAGGCTCCCAGCTCCGTTTCCCCGGGGGTATGAGCTTCTCATCCCAGGTCACGAAGTAGACGTCGCCATCGAGATCGCTGCCGGAGGCTTCGTTGGGATGCGGTCTGTCCCCGTTCTTGGGAAACACCAGGCAATCGACGAGGTGGTGCAGTCCGGGCACGTCCACCGCTTCGAGCACGCGGACGTCCCCCGGATGCAGGCACGGGTTCTTCGCCATCACGACGGTTCCAACAACGACCACGGAGTCCTTGCTCTTCGGCGGCCAGGAGAAGAACCTCGATGAATATGATGAACCGTTGTGGACCGACGACGACGACAACGGGGACGAGATCCGGATGAAGCACTGTCCTTGCTGGAGAACCCCGAGCTCGTCCAGGCATCCCATGAGCCAGCGCGACTTGGGCACGAAGATCTTCGTCTTCTCGTGCAGGCCCTGCAGCTGCGCGGACCGGACGGCCAGAAGCATCGCTCTCAAGTGCGGTTCAGTCGCGGGAGAGAAGCCGGCGCTCAGCATCAGTCGCAGCGCGTGTCCGTGCTCGGCGGCGAGAGAGCTCACCACGGTCTCGAAAGCGGTGCGGCTGTTCGACAGGATCCTGTCCAGGTTACGCACCATTTCCTCCTGCATCTGCCAGAACACCTCTTCCGGGACGCCTAGGGAGGTCAGCAGCGTGATGATCTGCCGGTTCAAGAACCCGGGCTGGAACTTCGTCCAGGAGACCACTTCTAAGACGTTGTGGGTAGACTCGAACTTCCTCATGCTCGGTCTAAGGGCGAGCCGTACCCCATCATCATCATCATCATCATCATCTTGTTGTTGTTGCCTTGGCCAGACGGCCACCACGCCCTTGAACCCGGCGTACCGAATCTGGTACGCAGACGGCGGGGCGCTGTCGTCCACCTTGCCGCCTGTCAGCGGCAACCTCTCGGCGACTTCCATGGCAAGGTCCGGCGTGATCCTGCCGATCCCGTCGGAGAAGTTGTACCCGTTGCGCTCGACGTCGGGAAGGAACTCGTCGACCTCGCCCGGGCGCATGGCCACGGTCGCGTACGAGGACGTGAAGCACTGGCCCATCCGAGCCGCGCGCTTCGGGACGTTCCGGATCGGGAACCGCCCCATCCACTCCCTGATGCTTTCAGCGGTGGTGGTCGTGGCTCCGTCGTCGGCGAAGAACCAGGCCGACCGGTTCCGGAGCTGGTTGGACGAGAAGGCGAGGAACGAGTACTTCCTCCCGCACAGGTGGAACCCCGTCGCCAGGATTCTGCGCACGCGGCCGTGAACTGTGGTGGAAGTCGGCTTGTGCTTGAACAACGCGTTCTTCGGCGGCGTCAGTTCGTTGAGTATCGGCGCGGATCGAGCGTAGAGCGCGCCGGATTTCAGCGGCGCCGCGCCCTCGTCCGTGAACGTCACTCTCAGGAACCTGTCCGATAGGTGACGGTAGTGCCGGAGGACACGGTTGGAGCGCTCGACTTGCGGCGGCCGGCAGTAGGCCCGCGTGGGCGTGATCACCATGCCGTAGACCTTGACGTTGTAATCGTTGTTGTCGCCGCTGCTGCCGACAACAGGAGGAAGAATAAGCTTGGCGTTCCTAGCAGCCTTGTTCTGCAAGTCTCGTAGCTTCCGGCACACGTCGAACACCGGATGCTTCTCTCCGAGGAACTCCGTCAGCGCAGCCACGTTCACCTCATCGTCTCCGTGTTCTGGCGGCGGCCCTCCCCTGGAGCTGGAGAGGAGCAGGCCGAAGAACTCGTGCGTGAGCTGTTGCTGGTTCACCTTCCCGCCGTGCAGCAGCGCGTTGACAAGGAACCACGTCGGGAACCGCAGCAGCAGTGCCGTCGTTGCCGCGTTGTTCTGCTGCTCCACCAGGAAGAACGGCACCGGCACGCGTTGCCCGAACTCCCACTCGTCGCGCACGGTGATCCGCCCACCCTCGGAGACAACGACGGGCACCCGCCGTTTCATGTACGCCAGCGCGTCCAGCATCTTGGGTCGGAACGCCGCCCCGAACGACACCTTGTACACCCAGCACCGCCCGATGGCGCCGGTGCCGCCGGTGATATCGGTCGTCCGTATCCACGGATCGTCGTCCTCCTCGTCATCGTCAATGAGGTCCGACGAACAAGGCGATTGGTAGACGTCGTGGGCCGCCGTGCGGTAGTAGAGCAGCGGCGCGGCGGACAGCCGGAGCAGCAGCGAGTCGTCGTCGTGCAGCAGGACGGCCTCGTCGATGTTGACGACGGGGAACTCCAGCTTGACGTCGCAGCGCAGCACCTTGTTCACGGGCGAGGTCCCGGGGAACCTGAACGCGGCGTTCCTGGAGAAGAGCAGCCGGCAGCAGGCCTCGTCGGACGGGTCGAGCACGAACTCGACGGCGGGCTCGCGCCAGGCGACCACCAGGTTGTGACTCGTCCGGAGGTTGCCGGCCTCGACGCGCGAGCCCGGGAAGCGGGCCGACTGCGTCCCGGCAGTCCGCCGACGAGCCGCGCCACCACCTCGTCCGGTCATCCCGGCGCCGCCGTGAACGAGGAGGAGGAGGCGCCTGCGTGCGGCGGCTCGGCACGCGGCCTCGGGGTCGGCGTGGGCGAGGCGGACGAAGGCGTGCGGCGGCACGACGGTGGCTTCTTCTTCGTCTTCGTACGACGGCGCCGCCGCCGCTGGCCGGACCGCACCACAACTGTCGTCGTCGTCGATGCTGCTGCAGCGGCGCCGTTTGGAACGAGACGACGGCTGGTGAGCGGCTGCCGCCTGGACGCCGAAGTCAGGGCCGCTGGAGGAGGCCGCCGGCGGCGGCGCGCAGGACGACGACTTGACCCGGCAGCGTAAGACCCGGCCGCCCACGTGGGACTCCATGAATCCCGCGAGGTCGCGTGCCGAGAAGCGGCCGTCGAAGCCGGCGACACTGACACTCATCACCACCGCCGGCGCGATCTCCGCCGGCGCCGGAAACTCCATGTCGGCCGGCGAAGCGTAGTAGATGAGTCCCGGGAGACTCGGAGGAGGAACCAGTCGCGATGCTAATTGATTTTCTTGCTATTATCTCGCTAGTAGTATTAGTCTTTTTTTTTTCGGGGTAAATCTCGCTAGTACAGTACCGGCTTTATGCACCTCATTATTTTGAAGGTCGTGGGTGTTTTCCCCGAGAGCCAGTTTCATTAAGGCCTCGTGGCTTCTTTCTGTGGTAGGAAAGCTCGGTAAAACAAAGTCATTTGGTACTTTGAAAAGTGATTTTATACCAAGAAAACTAGAGCCAAATGAAAATAGCTGTACCCAATGATTTTCAACTAGCTAAGGTGCCTACAGTCCCGATCAAAAAAAAAAAAAAAGATGCCTACAGTCAAAATTTGCAGCTTAAAAGCTCTAGTTCAAACAAACACATCATACTTGCTCGACAGGGAAAAAAGTCTATTTTACTCTTAAGAATTCACTTTGTCCATTTTAGTCCCTAAATTTTGGCTTCATTTACTCACTCAAACAATTCAAATAGGTGTAATCTACCCCCTTATGCGATTTGTTGTATTTGTTTCTCCTCGTATGATTGGAGTTTAACCTAAAAAATTTGCATGACGATCGATCTAATTGCATTTCTAAATATCTAATTGCATTAGGGAGTAGATTGCACCAACTTAAATTGTTTGAGGAGTAAATCGAGCTAAAATTTTGTTTAGGGACAAAGTGAATTGTTCAACGGAGTAAATTAGACTTTTCCCCTGCTTGCAATAATGCACAACAGACACGTGATAACAAAAAGTTGTAAGAGATGCGGGCAACTATAGGCAACAATGAATGCCACAATGGTGATTGGTGAAGCAGCGAAAAGCTATTCTATACCCAGTCCCATTTACTGGCATATGCCCCTCTATGATGGTTTCAGAAAGATGAAACTACCTGCTTTCAACTTCCGATTGTGACTTAAAAAACACTCATGAAACAAATATAATGACAGAAAAATTGGATTGAGTGACGGTTCGTCAAAATACTTAGATTGTCACTTCTCACCTAACTCTTGAAAACTTATGAAATTCCTAGGTCATGGATTTTATTTCCTTTGCAAACAATGCGACATGAAGTATAGGCTGGTGCATCACTAGAGAAAAGGAAGGCAACAGAAATAGATAGCAATCAGGGCACCTTCTTCTCTTCCCCTCTAAAAGAAATTACACACCTACTTCCTCTTGCCTTCTTCTGTCCCTAGGTACAGTCGTACAGATTTTGTAATACCTCACCTGTAAATTCTGTTTCCTTTAAATAATTTAATCCAGACATCTCCCTAGTAACTGTTCATAGTTATTTTCATAATTATGGTGCTATGACATGTATAATCCTCCTAATGTTTTGTTTTCTTTACTCATTCTCCCAAAGTCAATCCGAATTTCAGTATCAGGAAGTCAAGGTCGAGGGTACCAAAGAGTTACGGAAAATGAACCATGCAAGTGATTTGATATCTCCTAAGTGGAAATACTAAGAACCAGAGAAGGATTGAAAGAAGCAATTTACAAAATGTGGCAGTGGCATTTGCCGCCAGACATCCCCTCACAAAGTGCAAGGTATGTGAATTGTGTAAGCCCAAAACAAAGTGCAATACTTAGCAGTTCATATATATTATTACCTCCGTATTAAATTGTTGTTGGAACAATAAATTTAGTTCATTTTTAAACTATAAATATTGTCCGAACAACAAAAATTAAAATAGCGCAGGTATTAGGTTAATAAAATGTTTAAGCTAATATTTTTGTGCCAGACAAAAAGCCTGAAGACAGTTAGCATCCTCTATTTGTAAACAGGTTACGCCCGGTTAACGCTGCCCATTTCCACTCAACCATCTCCAGCACTGCATGTAAAAGAACAAAAGCACGTAAATCAGTAACTATAAATCAAAAGTGGCAGGCATATCCAGTCGCATTTGCCTGCATTTAGGACACTAAACAAATAGTTTGCCTAAAAAAAGAGCTGTCCAAAACAAATTAGAATTGCAATGTGACTACAACAATAACAACCACCAAGCATTTTAGTCCCGAACAAATTGGAATAGGCTATGGATGAAACCCATGAGACCTAACACAAACAAGAGACAAAAAAAAACAGAGAAGACAAATGATAAAATACAAAAAGAAACTCAATGAACCAAAGGTAAAAAAGGTGAAGCACCCAACACAAATGAAAGGGTGAAAAATGCAAGGTAACTACTGTTTTGTTGGGACAAGCAATGTGACTACTTCAAATATACTGATTTGGGGAAAATCACTTCAACTACGTAAATTCTTGTATTTACAAAGTTTACAGAAGTAGCACAATATGGGTCCAGGTTTGGCTGCTCAAAACGAGATATTGCACCCATTAGTTTCCAAAGGAGACTATTCTTTTAGCACGCATCAGTTATATACCAGTCACATGAAAATAATCTGTGGTAAGTAGTCTTGCTGATGAGCTACTATCAATTCTACTAACTAATATATATTGTATTCAATTATTCATTGTCATATCAGGTATAATTGATATTTATGAAATGGACCCTGTTTGAAAATACTGCAAATTGTGAGTCATGATAATACCTGCTCCAATCACCACGTTAGAAGTTCCTTAGCTTCTTCAGTCGTCATTTTCATGGTAGGAACTTGCTCTAATTATGTAGACCTGCACCATTTTTATTCATATAAGAATATCAATTAGTTAGCAGTAGAATAAACTTGTAATTAACTGATGTAGATAATACTAAATTACAAATTACTAAGTACTAACTACTACTAATATTAAATATGAATTAGGTGGCAGTCTTTTCTTTTCTTTGTCTTTTTGTTTGTGTTCAACCTCATGGGTTTCATCTCTAACCTATCCTAACTTATTTGCAACTAAAAGGCTTGGTGTTGCTGTAATGAACTGTTCTGCTAGCTCTACATTACTAACTACCTGCTAGGCCGAAAAACTGGCATTGTCTTCAACGAGAATGGCAGATATATTCTCACCTTGAACCTTGTCCGCTCAAGGAGCTCAAAGACCAGGCAGTCTCCATCAACCAGCTCGTGCTCGATAGCAAAACCTCTCCATCCAGCACTGAGGCCCGTCTTTGGCGCTAGGTAGAGCGTGTCGAACTCGTCATCATTCTCATCCACCAGTGTAATCCTCTCATCGCGCTTCGGCAGATGTTTCCGGCAGAAGGTCGTCGGAAGGCCCTGCAATTTCAGGAGGACAACAAACAAGAAATTAACCTTACTATGGACCATGGCACTATGGCAGGTGAGGTGAATGAAAATGAGATAGAGTCTGCAACTCATCATCGGTTATGGGTCGAATTGAAGTCTCCACTACTTAAATTACCAGCCAGAATCCACCAGTGACGTGGGATTGAGTCATGGGCTTCACGAAGGTCGGGAAACCGGATCGCAGGCCTTCCTCCAGCTCCTCTGCCTTGTTGATGGCGTAGGTCCGCTCCTCATCCGTCGCATACACCCTGTTGTCTAGGTCGTTCCTCCTTCCCCTGCCGGATGTCCTGGAAAAAGAGAACGAGACGGCCGTCAATAACTATGAATCATCATCATCATCAGGTCAGGGAGGCGCAATACAAGCGCGTACGCACCTCCTAATCTTCCTCTCGAAATCAGGAACAACCTGCGCGCACACACGACGCCACCAAAGACGCATTTCTGTTGGGTTAGTTTGATCTTGTCGACGAAGGAAGAGCAAAAGGTGAAATCTTTGGTCCTAATCTACGCACTTACAGTACAGAGCAGAGATTACCTCGCGGTATTGCGGCTTCTCTGCCAGGCTGGCGACACGGCCGGATCGCCGGAGCGGCTCGTCGGCGGCGTGACGCGGAACCCGCGCCTTACGCTTCTTGGCCTGCGGAACGCGACGGATTAGAGAATCCCGAAGATAGCAGCGGATAGGAAAGATCGTGGTGAGACCGGACTCACAGGCGAAGGCTTGGCGGCGGCCTCCCGGAGGGCGGCGGAGAGGTGGTGCAGCTGCAGCTCCTCGAGCTTCCTCTTGTTCGCCTCAATCTGCCTCCGCTGCTGCTCTTCGTACGACACCGCGTCCGCCATAGCTGTCTCTCTCCTTTTCTCTTCTCTTCTCTGAGCTGTTGACTGCTGTGGAAGGTGAGCAGAATGGAATGGCAGAGCAGAGGAGGAGGGGACGCGGCGGGGCAGAGAAAAGGAAGGGGGCGGAGGGGATCTTCTCGTGGACGCAGTTCATAAACCAGTAGTAGTGTCTTGGTCGCACGTGCGGGGCAGCATCTGATTGTTGGGGCCACTCGGGTGCATGAACCGCGTGCACGGATGTGGCAGACGAAGAGCTCCCGATTCCAAATTTGAACGCAGTCGCTACTCGTTCCTGGCTTTCTCCGGGGTTTCTGAGGAGTGCTACTGCCCACTGGCCGTGCGGGTTTCAAGTTACAGAGAGAGTTCCACTTTCCGTTACAAGGAGGAAGAGTTTGATAACAATTCAGATTTTTTTCCCCCACTTACTACCTTTTGAGCAGAAATATATATTGCTTTATTTTGTGATGCGTTCTATATTTGAGTGACATGGTACTACCCCTCAAAAATCAAATTTGCTAATGCTATTTTTCTTCTAATTTTGTGGACAAAGATTTCTCCTTTTTTCTTTGAATGGATAAGGATACCTGCACGGCATATTTGAATGATGCGTTCCATATTTGAGTGACATAGGACCCCTCAAAAATGAAACTTTCTAATGTTGTTTTCCTTCTAATTTGTTGACAAAAATTTCTTCTTTTTTCTTGGAATGAATACTTGCAGGCCATATTTGTTTGGTCCCCCTTCCAAGAGGAATTGAGGGGACTGAATCGCTAACAAGCAAGTTCCAAAATTAATCTCCCTCAATCTCCTCCGATCCCTCTCAACCTTTATGTAATTGAGCACAACCTTAATGTGTCTACTTAGTAAAAACCTTCATTGCATGATTGTGCTTTTAGGGTGTACTAGTACAATATCCCTACACAATGTAGCAAGATGATCGATCAAATTAGCAAGAACCTTTGGCTCTTGCACAATGAGATCATGAAGAAGTAATAGCTAGCATGGAGTCTGTCTTGAATAATGAAAGAGTTTTATTAGAGAAGTGAAATACTAGGTCCATCATTTGAGGCCTATTTCCTAGGATCTTTGCTCACCTGAATAATGCAAAAGGAAAACTAACAAGTTTAATGAAATTGTGAAGAACATAGAATTTCTTAAAAATATGTCAAGTAAATTAAAAAACATACAAAATATCTATATAAATGTATATTATATTACATCTAAATATTCTGCAATGTATAGACATCTCTCACATAAGAAAAAAAAATAGTGCACACAAGCACCAAGGACAATACCTTTGGGTCGTAGGAAATATTTTGTAGAAAACTCTGGTTACATTTGTTTTGGTACATTAAGGTTGGGGGCACTCTTTTGGGATAGTTTTTTGGGATAAAGGTGGTGCATTTATAGGGGTAAAGTTGAAGGGCTACCATACATCATTATAGTGGTTAAGCCAGAACTGAAATTTGAACAAGCACGGGTTGCCTCTCACCGATCCATATATCATTGTCTTCAATCTCTCTTTTTCTTAAAATGAAAAATCCCTTCTATTGCATTGATCTTATAGTTTCAAAAAAAAAAAAGAGCATTGAAACGAGAACCTTCTAATATCTGAATAATTCCAAAACATTTTATAGTGATGGGTGAAATCATATTGAAAAAAAATATTTTCTCTCCTTGTTCAAATTCTAAAATGCTTTTGATTTAAAATTCATATATATATATATATATACAGAAATCTGCCATAGACATTACTGAATTATTTGAAATAGTTAAGAGATTTGAAATAAATTTTAAAACTTGGTCCAAACATTTTTTTGAGAGTCCTGGTCACTCTAAAATCTTGTTCATTGTGTGTTGCTAAACTGCACCTAAAAGGACAGAAAATACCTCCACGTAGGGTAAAAAGGAAATAAATATCTCTAGGTGGAGAATAAGGAAAGAAATGGTCCATTAGTCCGGATTGGTTGCATTCTTTTTACTAATGAGAATCACCATTAATTCACGGTTCGACTCAAAATAATCCTCACAATTAGATGGCTCTATTTAAAGGTTTGTAACGTTGCATCAAATAGGGCCTCAATGATGTCACGCGGCTTATCATTCTTCTCCAGCCTCCTACTGCTCCTCCACCTGTCGTGCTCTTATCCCTTTTGCGCTGCCGCTGCGTAACAACGGTTATGACGGTGCCGGTCCCGGCGGCGGAGCTCAGTCCGCCGCACCCCTGGCCTCTGCTGATCCTCTCGCGCTGCTGCCGTTCAGGTGCGCGCTTTCACGGCGCAGCAAGGACGCCGCAGCGGATCAGACCGCCGGACGAAGAAGCCAATCGGATCACCTGCTGCAGGTGCGCGCGCGCGGGGCACAACACCACCCCCTCCTCACCTCATAGTTCCTTTCCTTTCGTCATGGTGATATTGGTTGGTTGGTCCAACTGAAGGGCGGCCGCAGTCCAGTCCGGAGGAGCTAACAAGAAGAGGAGGAGGGAGCCGCTGCGGCGCGGCTCGGTCAGCCCGGGCCTCCCGGTGCCGGACCACATACCTCGGCCACCCTACGTGGGCTCGGACAGCCTCCCCGATGTGTGCCCGGACCGGCAGATGCACGACGGCGAGACCGTCGCGCGCATGCGACGCGCATGCGAGCTCGCCGCGCGGGTCCTGCAACGTGCAGGGACAATGGTCAAAGTGGGTACTGAATTGAATTCAGATCCATATCTTAGCTTATGCAGAGAAGCTTGCGACCCATGTGTCGCGTGTTGCTCTGCTTCGGTGTGCTCTTTCTGTGCCTTGTTGCAATCAGAATCAGCCATTACATATTGTTAGCCATTGACAACATGTCTTATTGTGACCTTTTGTTGCGCTTTGGTGAACGACAGCCCTCGTTGACGACGGACGAGATAGACAGAGCGGTTCACCAGATGACCATTGACGCCGGTGCTTATCCCTCCCCCCTTGGATACGGAGGGTTCCCGAAGAGCGTCTGCACGTCGGTGAACGAGTGCGCCTGCCATGGAATCCCTGATTCTCGTGAGCTACAGGTCAGTTTCTTTCTGCAGGTTCCCAGTCATTCTGTCATAAAGTTTTAATTACCTGTGACTCAGAATCGGAAATATATTGTAGCCGCTTATTGCTTCTAAATACATTGGTCTTGCAGGACGGGGACATAATCAACATTGATGTTACCGTCTACTTGGACGTGTGTGCTATGTTCCTACCATATCTGCCTCAGTTCCTCATCTGTCTCTCAAAACATACTCAACCTGACAAACATTTGGTGCGATGAAGTGACATGGAGTATTGATCCAGGGCTACCACGGGGACACCTCAAGGACGTACCTCGTTGGAGATGTTGAGAAATCTGCCAAGCAGCTTGTGGATGTGCGAAATTGCTGGTCCCTTTTAATTTGGCCACTTCCCCTCAGCCTCAACCGTTATCTGAAGAATCTACTACCATTTTTTGTTGAAACAGGTCACCGAAGAGTGCATGATGAGGGGCATATCAGCCTGCAGACATGGAGCTAGCTTCAAGGAAGTAGGGCAGAGAATAAGGTTCTGATTCTCTCTCTCTTGGGTGAAATCAACACATGGTTACATATCTGTAGCACTGTGACTCGTTTGAAGCTTTCTTAGTTTCTCGATGACACACTTGCTTCAGTGCTCTGTTTTCGATGTATAATATCATCTGGAATGACATCTGAATGTTGGAGCTCGATAACTAGGAATGTACTTTGCTTTAGTATTTATTTTTTTTTAAGAAAATGGCAGGTGCTCCGCCTTTGCATTAAAGAAAGATTTACTTTAGAAATATCTGACACTGTGAAGACTGAAAAGTAGTATTCAAAACCATAAACTCACCCGACTGGCTTGTAAATTGCATCACTGTCTCATACGCATGGCTCTTTCTGTTGATTCAGTGAGGTCGCAGAGAAGTACGGTTACAACGTCGATCCTTTTGTTGGGCACGGCGTTGGGAGGATTTTCCATTCTGAACCCATTATATGGCACAAATGTAAGTGGCATTAATCAGTTTCAGATTCCGATCAAACCAGTTTGCAGTTTGCACGACCAAAATAAGGTTAATTATACGCTCAAAAAATTTACAAATGGCTAACTAAGTGTGCATTACAGATGATTACGAGCCAGGATTCATGGTTGCAGGACAGACATTCACCATTGGTATGTGTGATGTGTCCAGTTGTTGCCTCGACGCATAGAATTTTCCTTATGAGCATTAGTGAACATGTTTCAGGAATACTACCTCTGTTTTGAAACTGTTAATGTTTCAGTGAATCGTTAATGAGCATCAGAGAACATGTTTCAGAGATACTTCCTCTTTACTAAATTGTTATAATGTTAGGACAATAATTTAGTTTAGAAATAGACTAAAGTTGTTGTCAGAACAGAGGAAGTATGTGGTGACTGACTGCTAATACCACTGCATGCAGAGCCTACACTGTCGATGGGGAGCACGCAATGCGTGCTGTGGGACGACGGTTGGACGGCGGTGGCGGTGGACGGCAGCCTCAACGCTCAGTTCGAGCACACCGTGCTGGTCACTCCAGACGGGGCGGAGATCCTCACCAAGTGGTAGCCCATAGCAGCAGCATATGCCTTCATCACAGATTCACAGGTGTTCTCTTGTTTCTGGGAGAACCCCGGTAATAGCACCCAATCACAAAAAGCAATCGGAGGGAGTAAGAAGTAACCGAAACGTCTACAAGTTGGAATAGGAATAATGTGGATTGAGCTCTAGTATGAGATCAATGCATCACTGTCAGACAAGTCGCCGCAAGTACATGGCAGCTACAAAGCCAGGGAGAGAGGGAGGGAGGGAGAGAGAGAGAGAGAGAGAGAGAGAGAGAGAGGAAGGGTAACGAAACAAATACAGAAAGTTATAGAAGTTACAGATACACATCTCTCTATTTATATTAGCTGCAGATTGTACCTTAATGAATTAATTTGAATTCCTCTGTGGTATGCAATATTCCAATTCGGAGGACCATCCGTAAGACTCCGTGAGATCTGTGCTTCATCCTGGAGAAGTGACAAATTTGACACTACATAACAGAAATGTAACTCTGAATTCCTAACAAAATAAATCCTAACATAACTTTATCAGCAACTGAGTCCAGACCAAGATTCCTAAACTTTTCTGCAGTGCAAACTAACTCCTGTCATATTCTATACACTAATATGTCCAAAGAGAGATCTTAGACAAGAACAACCAAACTGGCCTTTTAGTCCCAAACAAACTGGGGTAGTCTCTAGGTAGATCTAAGACCTGTATATGTTGCCTGTTACAACTCAGAAAATTGTATAATTGGAGAAGAGGTTCATGAGATTGTTCAATGCTTCGGGGTAGAACTTCCTTGCAAACAAATAGCATGGTCTCTTCAGTCCATTCCACGAGCAAGGCCTCTGCAAAAGCTCTTTCTGCACAAAAGTACAAGGGAAAAACATACAGGACGCTCAGTATTTTCCTAAAGAGTTCTAGCTAGGATGTCAGAGATGAACAATTCACCCACAAAAATTTTTGGAGGAAAAGGAGCTATTCATTTTCATAATAGACAATGATTCACAGAAATTCTTATACCACAAGGTTAAAGGTTCAACGATATAACAGGTGTGATCACTTGGTGTCAATGTACCTACATGAGCCAACATTACTTCTACAGACCAAGTGTTCACTTTTGTTTGTCATGCAAACAACAGGAACTAGAAGGGGGTCAAACTTCAGAGCTTATATAGTGGTTTACCATAATTTTCTCATAAGTGTGAGGAAATGCTGGATTGGAAAAGGTTACATGTTCAAACTTCTTTTTTAAAAAAATAGTTCTATAATGGGAAATTCGTGAGAAAAAGTATAAGTGAAAAGAAAGAGCATAGGGGAGGGAAAAAGACCTTCTCATCACTGGTAATGTGTGAGCTAACATCAATGGACTACAAAAAATAAAAAAAAAAGAAGTCGGGTCAGAGGCATAAACAAAATAAGCTATCGCATATTAAAAAGAACCTTCCAAATTAAGGTGAACTTACAGTCATATTCTTTAGGAGTTCATAAGTGACATCCTTAGCTCGGAACGATCTAGGATGCCACTTTCCTTCTGACCAGTCAACGTAAGTTACAGACCAATTAGCAATTCCAGCAGGATCCATCATCTGGTTAATGCAGGGGACAGATCTCAATCCAGAACTTTGTTCTTACTAGGAAATGCAATGTGTACTGAATACATACGTGGAATAATGTTGGAAGATAATGCTCATCTGCATAGCAATTCCGGCCTTCTTCCATTCCAGGCTGCAAAAAAGGCAAAGCCCAATCAAAGTTTCAAATATTTACAAGAAAATAGTTTTACTATAGGCTTTGTGGCAATATACAAATCAGACATTCCTTGTATTTTTGCAACACAAGGCATACAAAACAGTATTTGCTTTGTTATAACTAAGGAAAGAAACTCTGTTTTTTCTTTTCAAGAGGACACGAAACAATTTCAGTATTACTATAAAAAGGAACATTGTGTGTGAAAATATAGCTTAGAAATCAGACTACGTTAACAACAAAGCATACATCAAACTCAAACGAAAAGCAATCTCTGAGCATCGAGTTATGTGTTAAGCAACACCAAAATTCCTCGGGTCGTGCCCACACCACATCATACACCATCATATGCAAGGAAAGCCACTAAGAGGAATTGGGATTACCCTGCAATAATGCCTGAACTTTGTGTAATAGAGGTTGTCTGCAATCACCACCATTGCATGTTGCCGCTTCATTGAGAACCACTGCATGTTCACAAGTGTTCCTTGAGTACTTAGCTTGACACATATCATGAGTTCAATGCATTTGACTGACGTCAGACACTAAAATATTTGCAATTAAACTTTATAGCTCATTGCTCGATCATAAATACTCGGGTTATTTAAAAATTTTCTAGCATTAAAACAAGTATATCTAATGAAAAGACAAGTTAAAAGAAATGATATTTTATTTAAAAAAAGAAATAAGCCGAATGGTCAAATGTATAGTCTAAAACTCAAGCAACACTTGAAATGGCACGGTGGGAGTACAAAGTATGCGAACAGCTGGAAATAGAACCTTAATCTGACCTGTGACCCCTTCCTGAATTCAGTCTCTCGAACCTCAGGTAACATATTTTTGGAATATCTGAAAATTCCATGTGGCCCAGGGTCGTGAAAGCTAGGCAAGATATAAATAAAGAATGTAAGCAGGGAGGAAAATATGCTGACTTTAAGAACCGAAGTAAAAGTTTGATGCTGATCTGGACAGCATGGATATGAATGAGTGAATCATAGTTGAGATTTGAGAGAGAGCACTCATCTCACCAGTCCAGAAAACTGTGCTTTGATCCCATGAGGAAGTCATACACATAGTCAAAATTGTGAAGAGGAACACAGCTGGAATCATTTATATAGGGGACGGTTAAAAGCCAAGACATGTCAGAATTCAACAACATGATATTGGAGTGATATGAAATTTGAAATCAATTGATTACCTGTCAGAAAGTAATACAAAATGTTGGTTGTCAATGTCTTCCAGAGCCTTTGCCAACAACCTCTTCTCTGCGTCAACCATGGAAATCATGCCCCATCCTACCTGTGTGGATTTTGCAAATACAGAATATTGTAAATATCTAATGCATATTGTAAATATCTATTACATATTCTATAATTAAAATACTGCTATCTAGTAACACTACTGTTGGGTTTCATACACCTATCAACTCACACAAAAGCCTAAGTTGGTGGAAAGGTGAACAATATATCCACTTACAGCTGTTCAATACTCCCCCTCACTTGCAGCAAAATTGATGTCAACCAAAATTGGGTACTGATGTAAGTGTTTCAATTATGTCAAGCCATGTAAACTCAAAGAAAGCACATCGATAGTTGCAGTCGGGTAGAACTTGCACCATGCATTCGGAATTATATAGAGTGGGGTTCTTATAAATAATATGCAACAAGCTTCAACCTTAGAGGCATTACCTTTTCACTGTGTATGTCTCGTCCAGAAAATATGGGGCTAACATGTTCAGGTTTCTCACGTGAAGCATGAACATATATGGTGTATCTCCCTTCATGACCCTGCAGAGAAGAAAAAGGAATGGCATTAAAGACATAATATGTAGCAGAAAGTTTAGGTTCCTACTCTGCCATCAAAGTGATACATCATCCATTTTATAATAGAATTAATCACATGTCAAGCACAGTGCATGATGATAAGAGTGTGCACTAATAATAATAGATAGTATAAAACAGAAAATGCATGGGTGGTATGTACCTTGAAGAACAATTCCCACAACCTTTCAAACGGCAACTGGCCTGGAGTCAAGAACATGAACGCAATTTTCGGGTTCCTTGATACAAAAGGGGGCGTGGAGAGGATCTGTCTGAAGACGACACGCGCAGCGGTTTCCTGGTCCGTCAGTTCCCGAGTGGGCTCCGAAGGGAACCATTCCCTAACAGGATACGTGTAATCCTGGGGCGGGTAGAGGTAGGCCGCCCATAGCACGGTGATCAGGATGAATGCCACCGCCACCGAAATCCATACGCGCCTTCTTGGATACGCCCTCAAACGAGGCACCAGAACACCCTTCATACTATCTTTTGATTCACCACCTGCAGGTACCACCAGCTCATCCTCGGTTTTGCCCTCTCTTAGGAAGGTGCCGCCCCACCATCATTGATCTCTAGTACTACTGGTGAAGGAATGCATTATTATTTTGCTGGTTAGAGGTTCCAACTCTGATATTGAAACAATTTGCTACGGTCGTCTCAAAGTTTCTGCAAAATAACAGAAAGAAAACATGAATGAATTAATGACTCGTAGAGATATTTACCGAAATCCGAATGATAAATGGATACTACAATTTAAATTTATAGAGATATTTAGCCTTTGAACTCAAATATCCAAAGGCTACAAGGAGAAGCACCTGGTAGGGCGGCAATCCCAACCTAACACACAAACATGTTATTGCAAACGCACATTTGTGTGCGCGTAAATGTTATATGGGAATTCGAATATAACATTAACGCAACGCCGCAACAAGATCCCAGTGCCCCCTACCATACAAATGTTCATTTTCCAAGTTCTGGTTCTGAAGAGACATGACACAACGTGATTTTATTAGATGTTTATTTAACGATAATAGTATTAGTTTCTCTTTAGTCGCAGAAAAAAGTAAAATCAAATTTGAGTACAAAAACAAGAACCAAGAACATTGAGAATTAGGATTAAGGATTGATGAGATGTTTTGGATTTCCAACCTTGAGATTATTGAAGGGCGATCGGGGTCGTCGTCGGTGGGCGCAGCAGGAGGAGAGGTAGGAGGCGATTGCGGATCCAGTCGGCGGCAAGGCACAGGGAATGGGCGCGTGCTTGCCTGGATGTGGGTCGCGTACCGGCTGGAAGAGGAGGAGTGTCGATCCAGGCAGCGCGCGCTCCAGGGTATCGAGCCGAGACGGCTGGAGAGCAAATCCTCGATCTCTGTTTTACTTACGTAGTGTAATACTAATGCTATCAAACCAACAACAATGCTGATTAACTGGGAGCGCAAACAAGGCACACTAAAATGGTTTTTTTTTCTCTGAAAATTGTGTAACTGTTTTTTCTCCACCGTCTAATGGAGCTCGAACAAAAATTGCATGCAAGACCAATTCAGATTCAGGTAGGAGAACAATGCGGGCAGCCGAATTACCATTTTTCTCTCTTGATGAAAATTGAAAATGAAAACTAAAAATAGGACTACCTAACAATATCGTTAAATCTATTTAATATTATTACTATTTTGCATTAACAAACTATATTAGTATTATTATTATTATGTTTTTCTCATTCAACCTGTATTTCTTCCAACCCATGACTGCCTCGTAGTTACTAAAACTAATTATTTTGATACACAAAGATCTACTTTCTATGTTGTGTGTATATATATATAAGGAACAAAATTAATATATATATAATTTTGTTCCTTGTTGTTTTTTCTACCTCTCTCACATGCCTGCTTTTTAAAAAACCTATTTACGGCCTGAATCCTGATTAATTGCATCGCAAAAAGAAAAACCCTGATTAATGATTTGCTACGTCCTCGTCTGTTCGTGCGCGCTCTCCATTTCCTCCTAACCATGGCGTCCCAATCCCAGCCGCCGGCGAAACGTCAAGCCCCACCCTCCACCACCACCATACGCTCTCTCGGCGACGACCTCCTCTGCGAGATCTTCCTCCGCCTCCCGTCCCTCCCGAACTTAGTCCGCGCCGCCCTGGCCTGCCGCGCCTTCCTCGGCGCCGTCCGCTCGTCCCCCGCCTTCCGCCGCCGCTTCCGCGAGCTCCACCGCAACCTCTTCTCGGGTTCTTCTTCGACTATGATGGCATTGAGATGCCGAACTTTACGCCCGTCCGCCGCAGCTCGGACGCAGACCACGCCGCCGCCGTTCGCTGCGCCGACGTCTTCCTCACTGGCGTCCCCAGTCACGACGACGCCTTTCCCGGGTGGCGGGTCGAGGAGTGCCGCGGCGGCCGCCTCCTCCTCCTCAACTTCAACACCGAGCAGATCGCTGTCTACAATCCGCTCTCGCGGCCCTGGATCTCCTCCCCATGTGGCCCGACGAGGTCTGCCGCCGTCGCCGCTGCAAGTTCAGGTTCGTGGGTTGCTTCCTTGGTCTGCTCCGACGAGGTCCCACGGTCTTTCCGCGTGGTCTACGTCGGACACGACAAGTCGCGCGTTCGAGCTGCCGTCTACTTGTCGAGCTCAAGGGAGTGGCAAATTCTCCCCTGGTCTATGCCCGCGCCGGCACAGCCCACAGGCAAGAAGCACTGGCTTCTCGCGGAAAGGCAGATCTATGGCTGCTTGTACTGGGCACACTGCACAGAGGCCTACATGGTTATGATGGACATCGCAACGCTGCAATTCTCCTTCATTGATTTGCCAGAGCAATTGAAGGGGCAAGGCCATCTCTATATTGCTGGGGAAGCCATGGATGGGAAACCGTGCATAGATTCGTGGGTGCTGTGCCCTACAGGCAATCCTAAGGGCATCTCAGAGCACTCGTTAGGAGATCAGAATTCAGAAGCCCTAGGATGCACGGACAAAAAAAATAAAATAAAAAATGGCACAGCTTCTTTAGCCAAATCGACGGGGAAAAAGAAGCTGTGCCTACCCCCAATCAGCTCAAATCGACAGAGAAAGTCGACGACGCTGCGGCGTCATTGGGAGATGGCACATGCAAGAAGCTACTACTGCTCTTGGACGACGACGACGACAGCGAGCCTGGAGGCGGAGGGCCCCGCGTGCCATCGACATTTTTTCTTGACCAGGTGCGCAGCCTGTGTGACAATCAGGCCAGGGCGCGTGCCGATCGAGCGTTAGCTCAAGCTGCCTCTGCTATATATGCCGGTACATTCACTGATTGAACCTTCTTCCACGTCATCGTTAGCATTAATCTCAGAGACCTAAAATAAACCAGACGATAATTATAAAAAGAGAAGCGCAAACATCACACCTTTACCCCCTCTATTTTTTTTTTCTCAGAGACCTAAATAAAATGAAAGTAGATCGCAGGTCTAATCATTCTGTTCCCAGAGTAAAAACTCGGTTTTATAACTCAAAAGAATAGTAGAACAAATAGCAGTTGTGGAACTTGCTCAAGTCAAAACTTGAACCTAACAGTAGTTTCAAGTCTCTAGCAAAAAGACTTGCGTAGAGTACAATGTGGAGGACAAATAAATCGAAGAAACAACGAATGAAATGAATTACTACTGGACAAATAATTTAATCGATCTCTAAGCAAACAACTAGTACTAGTACTACTACTGTAGGACCAGGCGACCAGCCCAGGACACATCGTCGTCGACGCCGGGCCACTCTTGGGTCGTAGTACTAGAAGTAAGGACCGAATCGAAATCAAGTGTCCGAGGTCTGGTCGTTGTCCAGGAACAGGCCCGACCGAGGTTCAGTCAGTTCAGGAGGAGTGGAGGGAGGGAGGGAACGGTTGCGCGTTGGGGTTGGGTTGGGTGGCCTGTCTGTGGGCGTCGTGGGAGTTTTGTTGAATTATTAGGGAGGAGGGAGGCGGGCGGGACCCACCTCCGACGTGTGGTGTTGTAGTGGCTGGCTCGGGATCCTTCCTTCCGAGTACGTACGCACGCGCCTTTGCCTTTCGTTTTCTGAACGCAAAAAACAGGTGGCCTGGCGGTGGCGGCGCCGCTGTGCCGGTGCGTGCGGCCCCCCCGCGCGCGTGCTTTAAACTATTGGATGGGCCCCGGGCGGCGCGTCGGGTGGGGCCGTCCTCAGTCCTCACGCGGCCACGGCACGCCGCCCGCGCTGGGCTGGGGCGGCGATCGTGCCAACCAAGCCAAGCCAAGAACGCCCGAGATTTTATTATTATTATTATTATTGTTTTTCTCCTGTGTTCCCCGCTGGACGGAGACGGACGGGTCACGGACTCACACGGACGGGTCGGTGGAGCGGATCAACAACGGAGTCCGGGCCGGTGATTTTTGACAGACGCGGAAAAATCTCGAAAACTCACTCGCTCACTCACTCACGCGCGACCGACCGAGGCGAGCGTGCTGCGGCCGGATCTGGATCGGAACATGTAGATCGATGCGAGTACTGCTGCAGATTGTTTCTCAAGCAAAGATCAAGATCGATGCAAGGGATCGATAGGAGCTCAAGTCACGACCTACTCTCACTGAATTTAATTTACTTTGTAATTTAATTTACACCAGCCTAATACCTAATACTAGTAATTAGCAAACCGATGAGTAGTAAGTATACTTCTACTTCTACAAAGGATCGAGCTTTTGGTGCCTACGCCACCGCCTCGGCCGGCCACGCCAGGTTGAGGTCGAGCCGGAGGCTCACCGTACGCGCCGCCTCGTCGTCGTCCATGGCAGACGAACACGAACTCGATTCAAAAAACCTCTGCTCTTCGTCGCTCTTCATCGGCAGGAACTGAATCAGCGCGGCCTCCGGCGCCGTTTGGTCCGAGAACAACCGGCACGCCTGTGAGGAGAACAAGCTGCCGAGGCTGAGGTCCAGCGACGGGGGGGGCGGCGCCGAGTCTGAGCACAACGAAGAGGCCTCCGACGGCGGCGCGTGGCCGCAACCGGCGCCATCGTCGCCGCTGCTCCCGCTCTCCTCCGCCGGTGGTGGTGGTGGTGGTTGTGCCCCCGGGCCATCGTCGTTGGTGACGGCGGCGACGGGGTAGTTGGTGGCGGCGCCCGGCCCGCGGAGCCTCCTGGCGGCGGTGTCGTAGGCCCGCGCGGCCTCCTCGGGGGTGTCGAAGGTGCCGAGCCACACGCGCGCCTTCCTGACGGGGTCGCGGATCTCCGCCGCGTACCGGCCCCACGGTCGCTTCCTCACGCCGCGGAGCCGCAGCGTCGTCGTCGTCGTCGTCTGCGGCTGCTGCTCCTCCTTCTTCTCTCCGCCACCCGCGCTGCCGCTGCCGCTGCCGCTGCTGCCGGACGGCGAAGCGGACCTCCTTGGCGCCATATGGATGGAAGATGGAGGAGGCGTCGAGTCTCGACTCTCGAGACCTGGGCGTGCCGCTTTTCTCGCTGCTTCTCTCTCGCTCCCTTCCTTCCTTTTGTTGCGTTCCGTAGTACCTTGCGAGGTGAAAGGACCCCGCTTCGGGTGGGATATATAAAGAGAGGGCCGAAGGCGGCGGGACGCGGGAGTCGCGGGGACGGATCAGGGTCGGTGAAGGCGGAGGGCCCCACGTGACAGCGGGGAAGGCAAGGCCTTCTGACCGTTGACTAGATTTGGAAGCTGATTGAGGAGGCCCACATCCATCCATGACACCAACCCACGCGCCCCCGGCGCCGCCCGCGCGGCGGTTTCCTTCGTGGCCCACGTGTCACGCTCTCCGTCTCCGTCTCCGTCTCCGTGTGCGGTGCGGGTAGTTGCCGCGCCGACGCCGCGGCGCCGCCGAGCCTGCGCCGGTTTTTTTTTAATTAAATAAAAAAAATACTGCCGTATTTGCGCTGGAGTTGTGGCGTGAGTGACTGCGTGCGTGGGCGCGCGCATCCTGCAGCCGGTGCCGCCGTACTACGTGCCAGTTGCCTTTTTTATTAATCTTTTTATTTTTATAAGCAAGCGCCGCCTCGGCACAGCCGCAGCTGCGGGTTGCCGACAAAGGGCGCCCCGTTGCCTCGAAACCGACTGCCGCCGCCGTGTGTTTGTTTGCGAGAGAGAGAGAGAGAGAGAGGCCAGAGGTAGGTGTACTATCCATTCATCATCAGAAAAAAAAAAGGCTGGAGGCCCATCATCGGCCTAGTTCGATTATAACAACAGCAACATCACGTTGCTGGGCTTCGCGGTAGATATGTGACTTCCAACCGGCCTGCGCTTGCGGATTTCTTTAAATATTGGCGGGAACGGTTGGTTGGAGATGACAAAACCCTACTACTACTACTACTTTGTGCCTTTGTGGAGCACGCTATTTTATACCGGTGGCAAAACCCTACAACTATACCCTGTCCGGCGCTGTTTCTGGTTCCTAACAAGACATGTTATGACATAACCCAAAACCACTCTCTATTCTATGCCGATGTTGAAAAACGGAAGGGTCTGGTTATATATGATTGGAGGAAGGAAGCTGAATGATTAAAAAAAAAATGGAAAAGAAAAGAAGACACTGAGCAGTGCGTGAAAGGGTTGGAGAAGAATGGACTTGTTTTCAAGAAAAATTGACGTGTCTGAGAGACAAAGAAGAGCAGACAGTTCATGATTATCTTTCTATATCCAACGGTACGTCACATTCTCCGTTGTCTCTCATACACAGGTGGATAAACTACACGACAAACGACGTAAACCAACTGTTGAGAGTGTCGACACTTTGCGCTAGCCACCTAATGTGTTTGTCCCTTTCATTTCTTTCCTTGGCGCGGCACTCCTCCACACCAACGGATATAGAAGGTACCGCCTAGAGCATATGTCACCTTGCGCATGTACTCTCCCACGCAAGAAGAGTGACCGCTACCCATCACCGCCGCTCGCTGCCTCTCTGGTCTTCAATGGCTATCTTTTCTCCATCCCCAACCTTTGTCCTCGGCCTTCCTTTCGAATCAGCCTGATATGGAGTCTCATTTATTTCTAAATCTAACCTCAAAAAAACACACTGAAAACCCTAAAAACCGGTTGATATGCTGTGCTTGCTTGATAGTTTGGAAACTTGGAATTGATCATCGTATCCCCCTCAGTTATGTGTACGTGTAATGTAGTTTACAAACAACAAGTTCATCGAGAACATTTGTTTAATAAACAGTTGCTGCATTGCAAAGTTGCAAACTCTTGAGTACCAAGATGTTCGAAATGGGAGCTAACGTACAGGTACACTCAAACAGCTGCCTTTTTACATACTACGTAGAGGACTGGCAGAGATACAAACACGCCTGACGATGGAGCTCATTATTCATATAGTTTCCTAATAAAACGCTTTATTGATTCGCCGCTGCTATATAAAGCTAGCCGATACTCCATTTCGATCTACACGAAGACCTCATCGGCCGGGGGCAACAGGTTCAGGTCCAGCTCGAGCTCGAGCTTCAGGTCCAGTGCCGGTGGCGGCAGGTTCAAGTCGATGTGTAGCTCGAACCCCAGGTTCAGTGCCGGCGCCGGCGGCAGGTTGTTTATCATCAGCTCGAGCCCCAGGTTCACTGCTGGCGGTGCCGCGTCCACGTCCACGACCACGGACGAGAATAACAGGGACCACGATTCGCTCTGCGCATCATCGGAAATGGCTGCCGTGGCCGCAGCCTTCGTGCCATGAAGCCGGCTGCTGGACGACGACGGCGAAAACGGTGCCGGTGGTGAAGAAGACGAGAAAGGTGGTGCCAACGTCAGGTCCAGGGATACGTCCGGCTCCGGGAGGCCGAGACGCAGGTCCAGCGACACAAGATCAGGTGCAACGGCGCCGAGCAGCGGTGACGACGCGGTCGACGACAAGACGGTGCTGCCGCCCGCGCCCGCGCTGGCAGCAGGGTGATCGGGGACGTCGGGGTAGTTGGTGTCGGCGTCGGCGCCGTGGAACTCCCTCGCGGCGGCGTCGTAGGCCCGCGCGGCCTGCTCGAGGGTGTCGAAAGTGCCGAGCCACACGCGCGCCTTCCTGATGGGGTCGCGGATCTCCGCTCCGAACCGGCCCCACGGCCGCGGCCGCACGCCGCGGCGTCTCGGCGGCGGCGGCTGCTCACCCACAGCAGAAGCAGCCTCGGCGACGACGGTGACGCCGCCGCTGCTGGTGAGGACTTCTCCGGCCTGCGACCAGGACGACGACGACGACGAACCCTGCTGCTTGGGTGCCATCGACGACTGCGCCACTGGCGCCGCTCTGGGTTTTTTGTCCCGTTGCTTGCCTGGCGTTCGCGGTACTCGCGGCATCGCGGCCGGGGACTGGGGACTGACAGCAGTGGCCTGTCCGGTCCCAGGAATTTATTGACGCACGGAAACGGGGGGGCGGCGCTCGACCGGCTTGGTGGGGCGTCTGCTCCTCGTCACGGCAGCGCGATCGGCCTCGCACAGTCGTCCGTGCGCACGTGAGGAACGAGGAACGGGCAGTGAGGTGCCGCGCGTTCCCAGCCGTTCGATGGAGAGGCAACGGAAACGGACGGACGTGGTTCGATGAGAGATAGACAGGTGTCCGTCGGTCCAATGTGCATCGAACACAAGAGGTTTGTCATTGAAGCGGGTGGTGCACGGTTGATCGCTGTATTCGTCGTTGCTTCGGGATCTGTGTGAGTGTGAGCTCTCGCAAAATCTCTTTTCCAGCTTGCAAGATCACCACTGTGTTGTTCGGCTCGCACGTGAGAGGGACTAGGAGGGGTGTCGTGCGTTCCCAGCCTTCCGATGGAGAGGGAATGTGGCTTGGTTTGATGAGAGATAGACAAGTTCCGGTGATCCAATGTGTTGCATGTGGAAGAGGACGAGGAGGGTTTGTTGAAGCGGCGGTGCGCGGGTTGATCATGTAGATCTGTGAGGTCTTGCGGCATCTTCCTCAAGCTTGCAAAATCATGTTGGCCGCGTGCACGACGGCTCGTCATGCCCGCGTCTGGCTGCTGACTTCAGTTTTGGCTCTTGCGTAAGTGATTTTTAGCCGTCAGTTGGAGACAGAACGTAAGTGATTTTTGGTGATAGATCGACAAGCGTCAGTGATTTTGGTTAGTGCTACGTGGAGAAGGGGGCAAAGAGGTTTGCTTGAGCGACGGTGCGGCTAATCATGCCATCCGTTGCGCTGGATCTGTAAGGTCTGGCATTAATGTTTCAAACTTGCGAAACCACATTTCAAAATTACTTCATTTGAGTAAAATTACTTCATATCATTACAATACTAGGACCATACTTTCGTTAGTAACACTAACTACTACGATGGTGGACTTCTAGTGAATTTAAGGCCCCCTTCGGCAACGCTCTCCGCCGCTCCACTCCCCATGAGAATTGGGGAGCGCTGCCAAAGGCCTCCGCTCGGAGCGGCTTCCCCCGTGAATCGCTCCCCATCGTTCCACTTCGTTTGCACTGTGGACGGGGAACGGAAAAAAACCTGCTCCTCCAGATTCACTCCTGCTCCACACCTCCTCTGCCGCATCGTCGCACACGTCCCACCTCCTTTGCGGCGTCAGCCGCCTCCAGTTCTTCGTCCCCCATCTCCGTCACCGTTGTTGAGCCTGAGCACGACATGGCCAGATCCCCAGCTGTCGCCGTTCGCCGGGATCCAGTGGCAGCTCGCTCTTCTTGTACCCTTTGCGCTCCTCCTACTCCGAGATCCGGTCGCCGTGCGCTCCCTTCCTTCGTCATTGCTGGAGCAAGCGGTTGCAGGTGAGGGGAGCGATGCCAAACGGCGCAACTCCATGCTTGGAGCGAGGGGGACTAGAGAAGCTGGAGCGGGAGCGGGTTGGAGTGGACAGGGAGCCCTGCCATAGGGGGCCCAAATAGTATTAGGAACATTATCAGTAGTTATAGCATATTAAATTCTCCCTAGGAGACGTTTAGTAGCAAAAATCTACTCCCTCTGTCCCGTATTAGATGTCGTTTTGGAGGGCAGCATAATAACCAAGACAACTCTGACATAGTACGTCTGCGCATGTAGCCAGTGAGACATCATAAATGCTCCTCCAACCAGCTGCAGCACTGGATCTTACAGTACGGTATGGAAGAGAGAGAGAAAGGAGAAAGAGAGGAGAGAGAGCGAGAGGATAAGGGATGGGGATGGTTTCGATGGGTTATGGCCTCACGGGTCACGGGTGCCTCTTTTTTCTGATTTCTTTTTTTTCTTAACCCCACATATCGATTGAGATGTACATATTTATTACGAGAGAGAGGGACGGTGAGAATTTTTGATATTAGTGTTGTATTAAAAAACAAGAAAGATAAGTAATTTGAGATAAATGTTAAAAACTATAAATAATATGGGACGGAGGGAGTAGTACAAACTATTAAAGGTAAAACTAAAAAAGTTCCCACTAGTAAAAGAATTTATAGATTCTAGTATGGTACTACAATCATGAATCAGTTCATGTATTAAAGTGTTAGTACCTCTGTTTTTTTATTGTTGATTCTTATATATTTATACTACAAAAATATTAACAATTAAAAAACGAACTTATGAATGGCTCGCACGCGTCACGGCGACGCGCCATACGAACTCTTCGAATGCCTCCTTCGTCGTCTCGTTCAGCGTTGCGCTTCGTTCTCATGAGCAGGTTGCCGACATGCGTGGGTGGCTCTCTGACTGCGCTGGAACGGAATATGTAAACATCCTCATCAAGAACCAAACAGTTCGGTGGCCTGATGAGCAGGTACGGTTATTTTGGATACCATCAAATGAAATAACCAAATGACGACGAACATGAATCTATATAGTAGTATATATATTATATAATAATATTTTTTGGGTAAATCTCTAGATTAAACCCCTGATTTAAGGAAACCTATTGAGGAAATTACTTGGAAGGTCCTAAAAAAATTTTGTCTTCCCTTCTTGGCCTTCAAACTATAAAACTTCTCTATTAGGCCTCAAAATTTTGAGCATTCCTACCATGTACTTCCGTTAGTCACAGAGTTAACGGCGTTAACTAAAGGTCATAAAAAGAACTTTGTAAATGTTAGTTGGTTATTTGAGTAAGTTTTAATTCATGAAAATAACTTATGTTGCATGAGTTTCCTTAACAATAATATATTCAAATAATAATACTTTAGGTGGACTGTATTTCGGTAGAAAATGTTTTTTAATAAAATATTATATATGCCATTATTTTAGAAAAAAATAAAATGTAAGTTTGAGTGAGCTTTTTGTATGGATAAATGTCTTTTGTAAAATAATATTATTAAAAGGCCAAATTAATGCGGTTGTGATGAAATACATATATTATTTTAAAAAAACATTTATCCATTACAAAAAACTTACCAAACTTACATTTTTTCTAAAATAATGCTAATATATAATATTTTATACCAAAAAATATTTTCTATCAAAATATAGTCCACCTATAATATTATTTTTTAAAAATATTATTTTTTTAAAAAAACTCATGCAACATATGTTATTTTCACAATTAAAACTTACTCAGATAACTAATTAAAATTTATAAAGTTCTTTTTATAGCCTCCATTTAATACCGGAAGGCTATGAGAGAGATACTTAAAACTTTTGAGCCTTAACAGAAAAGTTTTACAGTTTGGAGGTCAAGAAAAAAGACAAAGTTTGTTAAGTACCTTCCAAATAATTCAATCAAACCTATTCCAAGTCGATCGACGCTCTATTGGCATATGAGGCCAGCCACGTACGTCGGAGGCAGATGCTATTCTTGACACAATCCTATCCATCATGTCGGTCTCGGTCGGTCGGCGGCGGCAGGTTGAGGTCGAACAACGCACCCTCCAGCAGCACCAACACGGACGACGAGGAAGGAAAGAGTGAGTCCGCGGCTTGTGGCCGCACGGGCACGGCGGAGGCTCGAGGTTCAAATCCAGCGGGAAGTTGGTGGTGGCTCGCGGTCCGCGGAAGCGCCTGGCTGCGGCGTCGTACGCCCGCGCGGCCTCCTCGGGCGTGTCGAAGGTGCCGAGCCAGACCCGCGCCTGGTGGTTCGCCGGGTTGCGGATCTCCGCCGCGTACCGGCCCCACGGCCGCCGCCGCACGCCGCGCAGCCTCCTCGGCTCCACCGCCGTCGTACCCGCCACCGCCGCCGCCGTGCACCCTGACGACCCTGCGGAGGAGGAGGAGGACGTGCTCTTCGGCGGCGCCATGGGACGTTGTTACCTGTTCTCGATCGAGATGGGAATGGGATGCACTGTGTGTCCGTTGTGGCTTATTGGCGCGGGAACGCCTTTATATCCAGAGGACCAGAGGAGAAGAAAGACGCGTGATCTGGAGGGAAGAAGGGGCTCCGCTTGTTGTTGCTGACTGTCCTCACGTGCGTGTGATCCTGTGCCGGCTGGCGCCGACATCTCAGGCGCCTTCGCGCTGGCTCGTCGTCAGCCTCTCTCTGCCGCCCTCATCAGGCATCGTCGTCGGTCGTCGCGTCATCTTCACGTGGGCGGCGTTCCTGTTCCGGCCGGCCAGGCGGCCACGATGGATGCAGACGCAAAGTTTCCTTTCCTCGTACGTACGCCTTCCTTCCTTGGCGCAGCACGAGCAAACCGCCACCGCGCCGAACGCGACGGCGGTTCGCCCACAGGAAGTCCCGCATAATAAGCGCAAGCGGCGCCGGCCGCCGGATCGGCGGGATCCTCCTTGTAATAATAATAATAATAATAATAATAATAATAATAATAATAATAATAATAATAATAATAATAATAATAATAATAATAAATAAATAAATAAATAAATAAATAATTAAATAAATATTGTTCCCAGGTCCTGCGCGCGCGCGCGATTCCGTTGGGTGACGGTGTCGTCATCATGCCATGCATCCTTCGCCGCCAAGGCCGGTGCTGCCGTACCCGCGCGCATGGGGTGCACGGCGCCGCAGCTGCCTCCTCCAAGGAGCCTCCACACTCATCTAAAACAGCTATTCAAAAAAGCAGACGTCAGAATTCGTTTTCTAGAACCTTTTGGATTTGCATTTTCTAAGATGTCTTGAGAGGACAATATTTTTTTAAGAGAGCTCTTGGACATCTCCAGCAGTATATCCTAAAATAGTCTTCAAAACTTGTTTCTAAGAGGAGTTCAAAAACTTTTACTCTCTTAGCCAATAGCTCTCTTAAAAGTTGGATGAGTATAGGACGACGCCTATTTCTCCCCCTTTTTTAAGATAAAATATGAGGAAGGTTTAATAAGTTTCCTGTAATATGAGTTAAGCGATTGTTTAAGATAACTATTGGAGAAGCTATGGTCACTGTAATTTTGCTTTTGATCCCTTACCACTGGTATGCCATTGACTTGTGGCAGGGGCAAAATAAAGGGGGTACGGACGCACACCGTCCAAAAAACAACATGTATTTTACTGAAATTTTGATCATATTCGCACCCCTATGTAATCATAAACATCTCCACGCACCCACAAGAAAAGTGCACCCCTCAAAATTTTTGTATCTCTACCCCAGCCTTGTGGAGCTCACAAGTGCACCCATAAGGGATTAATCAAATTACAATGACATTTCACAAATGCTTTGGCATCTGCACCCATCATATGAATTATATATAGAAGACCAGCTAGAAAGAAAAAGAAAAAGAAAGAGATAGAAATGAAGATGTATTAAAAAGGGAAAAAAGTGTATCAAAAAGAGAGAACGACAAATATTTGAAGACAAATGATAGATACTAGAGTGACATTTAAACGAGGACGGAAAGAGTAGCACATAGTACTAAAAATTAAACAAGGTACGGAGAAATTAATGAAAATATGCTTGTCCTGGAAATTATTAAATGAATTGCCGGGTGGAGAAGTATAACTAGTCGGTTTATCAGGTGACGACCACTCTTTTTCTCAGGTGCGCATGCATGCAGATACTAGCTATGAAAGACACATCACTTCGCCGCCGCAGGAGTGTCTGGCACACTCGCACCGTCCTCCTCCTCCTGCTGCTGCTGCTGACTTGTGCCAACTTGTGTACTAGTTGGCCACTGCTGCCCTCCCTCCTGTGGAGCACCACCACCGAACCTTGTTGCGCCGCTACCATGGACGCCACCAGCCTGCGGCCCATTCTGCATGCCGGCACCAGATCCAAACAACGTCGTCGTTGTTGGTGGCCCGTAGCCGTCGTAGAAGCCGTTGTAGTCGTCGTCATTGTTGCTACCGCCTTGATGGTCGTCGTCGCCAAGGAACCCTCCTCTGAGCATGTCCAGGAACGGTGCCATCATCACCACCCCAGCGTCGGCAGGATCCAGCGGCGGCGCCGGCGCCAGCTGGCCAAACAGGGACGGCGGCACGAAGCAGGGCGGCGGCGCCGGCATGGCGGGGAGGTTGTCGTTGAAGCCGCCGCCGACGGTGGACACGAACGTAGTAGGGAGCACATTGCTGGGTATCATCATCATCATGTCCTGACGCTGCTGCTCCGGAGCCAAGCAGGATGATGGGGGCACCGGATGCTCTTGATCAATAATGGAGCGACCGGTGGAGGGCGGCGGCGCCAACACCTCGGAGGAGCGGTGCTGCTTGGCCTTGCGGCACCCGCTCCCGACGGGGATGTTGCGGAGGGAGCCGCCCTGCGTCCAGTAGCGGCCGCAGGCCCGGCAGAAGTAGCGCGGCTGCGACGTGTTGTAGTTGTTGTAGTAGCAGAACTTGGTGTTGCTCGAGTCGCAGCGCGGGCAGCGCACCACCTCGTCCGGCGGCGGCCGGAGCTTGCGCTCCTGAGCCGCCGCCGCTGCCGACGCCGTGACCTTCTTCTGCCGTGCCTGCTTCTGCTTCTTCTTCGGTCCCGCCGCTATCGGCTCTGCTGACGTCGCGCCCATAGTAGCATCCTGCATGCATGCGACTTAATTAAAGACCTCAAAATTATCCATAAGTGTTCTAGACATTTATTCGGCGTACGTGTGTGCTAGATGTTGACAGTAGGAACCAATAAACAAATATAGTTGTTGTTTTGAACACATTTTTTATTTCTTTTTTCGAGTATCTAATTTATATGGTTCAAACCACGCCAAATCACAAACACAGAAGGTATACGATTAATAGTGCAGAATTCTGAATTCTGATCAACATGCATAATTAGTACTCCCTCCGTCCACTTTTAATCTATATATTACCAACAAAAATTTGTCTACTTGTGATCTATGTATTAGTTCTTGTCGTATTACGCGCTCTAGTTTGTTGAATTGGTTAACATATTGGCATGTTGTTTGTATGTTTTAATACAGAGTAAATGATTTGTGCTACTACTTGATCTTTGCGTGTCTAAATGAAATATGGAGATCAAAAGTGGGTAGAAGGAGTAATAAGTAGTATCATGCCCATTAGGAATCGTCCAGAGATTAGTTCGATTTAAACCGACCTGCACGCTTCCTAACCTAAACTTAGCCAAAACAATATAATTGCAGAGGGGAAGGAATTGATGTTCTAGCGTTGAGGCCTACTAGTGCTACACAAAGGAAAGAAGAAAAGGAAACCCATCAGACACACACACACACCCAGGTACGTAGGTATATTGGGATCGAGAAGAACACAAAACACAATCGTGTGTCGGTGTGTCATGCAACGATTCTACTATAGCCCTAGGTACGTAGGCTCATCAAAGAAACTAAAGGTTTGTTTGTCAGGAATTATGAAACTGATTATATAAACTGATTATAGGCTATAAGTAATTATGTGTGTTAAACATCTAAAACTTATAAGTGATTATTGTTACATGTATCCATAAGCTGTATTCGATAATAGTAGTCTTTTTACAGCTTATGGATACACATAGCCATATAATCTATTCCATAAGTTGTTTTACAAAACACTTGAAAAGATAAGAAAAAAAATTATGCATATAAGTAGCTATAAGTAGCTAAGCTCTTTTTTGAATAATCAGTTATAAGTAATTCCATAATCACTTTAATAATCTCCGCCAAACAAATCCAACTAAATCGTCACAAACAAAGCAGGTCCACCGATCCAGCTACTAGCTCCTTTTCTACATGAGCGAGAATTAAAAGAACGGGAGTCGTCGATGAGTTGCATTACCTCCGGGTGCTGCTGCTGGTGGTGGTCGTCAGATGTGCCATCCATGGAGGAGTTGGAGCTCATCATCACCGTGCTGTCCATGGATCCGCCAAACGCTTTGGTTGCGACCTGCTAGGGAAAAGGGCACACGGATCAAAACAAAAGGACGACGATCTGGCGTGGATCACTCAAGCCTTGTAGATAGAGACACAGAGGAGCATAGCTAGCGTGTGTACATACCAGCAGGGAAGAACAGAAAAGCTTGCTGCCTAGACTACTAGCAACTTCTCGACGGACTCCGAAGAAGCCCTCGATTCGTCGTTCCTCTTGTTGTCTTCGCTGACTGGAGGAGACGAGTAAGACTGAAGTGGTGGTGTTGCAGAGAGAGAGAGAGAGAGGGAGAGAGGAAATTTAGGGAGAGAAGAGACCACTGGGTGGATGGACGGTGCCGAGAGAGGAACTGAAGTGGAAACGGCAGGGCTGAATTCCCGTGGAAGCAAATACACACGCAGCGCAGCTGATGATGCATGGTCCTTGCTCTCTTGCACTGCCATGGACCCATCTAGAGACTAGAGAGACATGTCACACCTATTCCATTGGCATACAACAGAATAGGATGCTAAATGACAATAATCTAAAGCAGGCATCCTCAATCCTAATAGCTTCCCTTGCACACCTTAATTTGTTTTCTCACACCGACCAATCGTCATAATGACATATCAAGCATGTTTTTGTTGTTGCATATGGGTTGGATTGGAGAAGATTAGGACCACGCGCTGTTGAGAGGGAGAGAGAATTGTGTTGTCCATAGGGGCGAAGCCACAGAGGGGCTGTGAGGGGCCTGGCACGCTCCCAATACCGGCCAAACACTCCTTAAACCCCCCAACTGGTTCCTCTGATGTGTGGGCCCGTGGGGGACCGGTCCCGTTGTAAGAGGATCCCCCCGCGCCCCTCGTGTGTGCTGCACGCTCTCTGATGTAAAACCCTGGCTCCGCCCCTGGTTGTTCGACTGTTTTTTTTTGTACTACATTAATAGGTAGAATGGAAAACGACGAAGAGACAACCGGATGCTAGGTGTGCGTGAGAAAATTTGAAATGAAAACGGTAGGCTGATTTCTTGTGGAAGCATAGGCACGGCGTGATTGATGCATGTTGCCCATGTTATATCATACATGTTGTTTCATACATTGGTATACAACTGAAAACTGAGAAGCAACAGATCCAGAGACAAGCTGAGAAGCAACCTCAAGTCAGTGGGTTGCAGTGAAAGCCTTAATTTGTCTTTTTTTTTTCTTTATTTTAATCATTGCCAGTAACCATTAATTTATCAAGCATGTTTTTGCCACATATGACATACAACAAAATAGGCGCTAAATAAACATCCAAAGCAAGCATCCTCCCCTATAGCTTTCCTTGCACACCTTAATTTGTTTTCTCACACCGACCAATTGACATAATGACATGTCAAACATGTTTTTGTTGTTGCTTACGGTTTGGATTGGAGAAGATTAGGACCACGCACAGTGTTGTGTTGAGAGAGAGAATGGTATTGTCCATAGGGGCGAAGCCACGGAGGGGCTGGAAAGGGCCTGGCACGCTCCCAATAACGGCCAAACTCTCTTTAACCAACCCATCCAAGAACTGATTCCTTTGACGTGTGGGCCCATGGGGGACCGAGCCCGTTAGTAAGAGGATCCCCCACGCCCCTCGACGTGCGGGCACGCTCTGATGCAAAACCCTGGCTCCGCTCCTGGTTGCCCGACTGTTTTTTAAGTACTACATTAATAGCTAGAACGGAAAATGACGAAGAGACAACCAAATGGTAGATGTGCACGAGAAAAATTGAAATGAATACGGTAGGCTGATTTCTTGTGGAAGAAAAGGTGCGGCGTGGTTGATGCATGTTGCCTATTGGCTCATGCTACTATGAAAAGTGATGGGCCCATGTTATATGATACATATTATTTCATACATCGATATAAATTTGAAAACTGAGAAGCAACAGATCTAGAGACAAGCTGGGAAGCAACCTTAAGTCTGTGGGTTGCACTAGAAGCCTTAATTTGTTTTTTTTCTTTATTTTAATCATAGCCACTAATCATTAATGTACTCAAGCATGTTTTTGCCACATATGGCATACAACAGAATAGGTGCTAAATGACAATCCAAAGCAGGCATCCTCAACCTAATAGCCTCCCTTGCACACCTTAATTTGTTTTCTCACACCGACCAATTGACATAATGAGATGTCAAACATGTTTTTTTTGTTGCGGATGGGTTGTATTAGAGAACATTAGGACCACGCACGGCGTTGTGCTCTTGAAAGGGAGAGAATGGTGTTGTCGATAGGGGCGAAGCCACGGAGGGGCTAGAAGGGGCCTGTGGCACGTTCCCAATAATGGCCAAACTCTACTTACTACCCTTCTAATTGTTGGAAGTTTGATTAACGTCATGGAGTCCCCCACCCCCAAAGCTAGTTCCTCTGACGTGTGAGCCCTTAGGGGACCGGGGTCGTATGTAAGAGGATCCTCTCTCTCTCTCTCTCTCTCTCTCTCTCTCTCTCTCTCTCCCACCCCACATACACACACCCATACCCACCCCCTCCCCCCCCCCCCCGCGTGTGGCACACTCTCTGATGCAAAACCCTTGCTCCGTCCCTGGTTGTCAGACCGTGTTTTTAATACTACATTAATAAGAAGATCAGAAAACGACGAAGAGATAACCGGATGGTAGATGTGCATGAGGAAAATTTGAAATGAAAACGGTAGGCTGATTTCTTGTGGAAGCAAAGGTGCGGCATGGTTGATGCATGTTGCCCATTGGCTTATGCTACTATGAAAAACGATGGCCCATGTTATATCATACATATTGTTCCATACATTAATATACAACAAAAAACTGAGAAGCAACCTCAAGTTAGTGGGTTGCACTGGAAGACTTAATTTGTTTTCTTCTTTATTTTTGATTGTAATCAGTAACCATTAATTTACCAAGCATGTGTTTGCCACATATGGGCTGGGTTGGGCCAAATTGTTGCTCAGCTAAAAACTCTTTAGGTCCAGCCATATAATGGACCACCAGAGAGATGTCTGCCAACAAACAGTTTCGTTGGCATAGAAATGTGTAACTCTGACTCAGCTCCCATTGCAAGACTTTAGTGAGAGAGAGAACTTGAGAGATGGTGCGGAGAGGAAGTGACATGGAGCAAACTGAGCTTAGCTTAGATGGTTAGGTTCCTTGTGGTGGAACCAACCTACCCCAGTTCAAATCTCTGATTTGGTGCGGGTGTTGCATTTACGACTAATCATTCTTTTAGTTATAGGCGACGTCCCCGTCGATAGCGAGGCGCTCGTGGTGACTTCGCGAATCTCAAGAATAGCCGGCTCAGTTTGTCATTGACGCTCATATATGGTGTATGTGCGTGTGTCCATAGGGGTGAGTACTCGTGCATATATGTGAATATCTATATTTGTATTGTGTTTTAAGAAAAATGACTTGGAAACGATAAACTGATGTTTATTTACCAAACACACATGACACGATTCACACTTGCTCCTTGCTCGCTCGTGTTGCATATGGACCCATCCTGAGAGGTGCCAGTGCCACATCTACGGTCTGTTGGCATACAAAGGAAACGGAGGAAAAATGACAATCCAAGTAGGAATTAAGGGTTGTGTATCCTAAACTCAACACTTTCCACGCTACGAACCTTAATAAATTTGTTTTCTTCTCTTTCTTTTAGTAGTAGGAATGTTAGCATTTCTAGAATCCCGATAAAAGTACACTGACCTCATGTTTTACTGTACTACCCAATGTTTCAATCCCCTACGCACTTCTCTGTTCCGCATCCACGTGCTGCTGCTTCTGAACGGAAGAGACTTTCTTTTCATTTTCTTACTCAGACAGTAAATTGGATGAGTTGATGATTGTAAGTACGTCTGATTCTATAAAAATGCTAACAATATTGAATATTGAATAAATAAGGTCAGTCTTAATGGTGAATTTTATGAAATTATTTCCAAGAATACCACATCGTACAAAGTGATGAGGTTTCAAGAATCCTTCTCCTGTCCATATATAACTTTTCTATTTCACCATGAGGCGAAAGACGAGGCAGTGTCAAACCAAAGAGGGATAGTCCACGTGGGTCTGGGACTATCCTGGTATTCAGCCCAACCATACAAAATACTACAAAATAGCTTACAAACAAATCAACTAGCTAGCCTACCCATGCAAGGTCCAGCTTTTTGGTGCGCCACTGAGATAGGAAATGCCAGGAAGCGCCTGGGCCTCTTGGTTCTCAATCTTCCCGTTGCCCTACAGAGTTTGCATGAAAACCCTACGGAGGACACAATCACACAAACAAGCCGAAACAAAGATTTTGGTGAGGTGTGTTGACCACTGAAAAGTGGATACAACTCTTGGGCTGTAGGGATGCAATCCTAACAAGCCCTTAATTGAGATTGAGAGCTGACCAAGTGATAACATTAATTGAGACCTGACGAGAAGCAGAGACTTGGTGTGGTAGGATTTTTTTCTTTTTCTACCTCATATCCACTAGAATGAATAGAAGTGTTTATGCCCATTAGGATCGGAGTAAACCCTTATATGACACTGTAATTTCAAATAAACCCTTATTTGACATTGCAAACATGAAAAACCCTTTTATGACATCGAGTTACAATTTTAATCCCTTCTATCACATTGAACTTATAGTTTCAATAAAGAAAATTCAGAAAATAATACTTATATAATCCAAAAAATACCAAGCTTTTTGTGGTGGTATTTCAACTCATTTTCTACAACTTTTATTTTCAATCCAGGTTCAAATTCAAAAATAATTTTGATTTAAAATTTAGAGTTTGAAATCTACCATAACCACGTTGTTGAATTATTTAAAATAATTATACTTTGAGATAAATAATTAAACTTGGTTCACATATGCCTGTGAGGTTAATGATCAACATAAAATTGGTCACTGTGTGTTACTATAAAATTTTGTGAAGGTCAAAAATTTGAATTGAATTCAAATTATTAAATTTTATTCACATATTTGATAGCTAAAAACAGTCTACTTAATTTTTGAGTGATCAGGGCGCTAAAGAAAATGGTTGTACCAAGTTTTATAATTTATTTCAAAATGTAACTATTTTAAATAATTCTATTTTCTAACAGTAGATTTAAGTATCCTAATTTTCAATCAAAATAGTTTTTGAATTTGACTCGATCAAAAAGAAAAATTGTATAATATAATTTCAACTACCAAAAATTCTGGGAGTTTTTTGGGTTCCAGAAGTATTGTTTTCTTAATTTATTTTATTTAAGCTATAAGGCGGATGTCATAAAAGGGATTAAAATTACAACTCGATCTCATAAGAGCTTTTCGTGTTTGCAGTGTCAAATAAGAGTTTCTTTGAAATTACAGTGTCATACAAAATCTTATCGCATTAGTATTCTGTACAATAATACACAGTAACAAGTTGGCGACTATTAATGCATCAACCAACATTACTGCAGATGATCCTCATCTAGTAGTTTTATTGGTCGTCGGGCCTTGTGGCCATATGGAAAGATTAAACATTACTCGTAGAATCTAGTAAGAGGTAAAATTAGAAATAGTACGCACCAAACTGAAAAGTTACCTTTTTTATATAATTAAAAATGAAATTCTATTCGTCAAGCATATGAAGAAATATCATAATCTGTTATGTCTTTCGACATAGGTTACCGTCACTTGTTAAAAGATTCACTATAATAATTTGTCCCTATAGGATAGAATCCGTACGTCTATTGCATAGTGTAAAGACACTTATTATACCAATTAACATGGTAGAGATGAACCAAACAAAAACTGAAAAAACTAGTGTAGTAGAGGGCAAAGTGAAAAGTGACAACTCAAAACCTGGTGAACACAAAACAAAACGAAAAAAGTAATCTCACAAGCTTCTTCCAAATGTACGAATCATGGGAAAAAAAATACGTCGTACAAAGGGAGCTCGTTGTTGGCGCATATGGTCTCTTATCTCTCGCTCTGTGCTAGGCTGCCAGCTAGTGACCAGGACCCCTCGGGCTGGGTCCCGAAGGCAGCTGCTCCGTCCACGCCCTGCTGTCGACGTCGAGGGTCGAGTAAGCCACCGCCATCTGTTGGCTCTCAACCCGGCCGGTTGGCGGCGGCAACTGCCTTGCAGCATCGACGGTGGTGGCGATGATGAGAGCACCGGAAAGGAGAGCGACGACGGTGAGAGTGAGAAGGGTGGTGGCGGCGGAAGCTATGGACTTCATATGAAGGAGTACGTGCACAGCACAACTTACCTTAGTCTCTAATGGTTACCTCTTTACCTGTGTGTCGGCATAGATATATACTGTATATGCCCAAAACAGTAGTAGCCCGTTGGTTATTAGCAGAGTTTGTTAATCTCGTTGTGTTTTGTCCGTATATACAACGGTTCCTCTCTTTTGGTCGTGAGGAGTGTGCTTTCTTGAAGCGGCCGGGAAGAAGAAAACATGGACATTGCTTATTGGCTTAACTGTCACATCACACAGCAAAAAACAATCTCTCAGTCAAAACTGTCTGTAAGCATCCGCCTGAGCTAATGGGGGCTCGGAGCTCGAAGTAAGCCTGTGGTTGCGTTTGGACTTTGTTCGCAAATTTAGGCGACCAACTTCGAGCAGGGACGCAAATTTACACAAATTTTAATCTGATATAGTACTGTTTTTCCTCAGTCTGCCCGCGCCGGCTCCAAACACGAGAGTCGCAAATTACGCGCTAGTACTAGCTAGAGAGTTTAGGGTTAGTTAACTAATCCTGAGATTACCTACGTTTCATATGGAGTGTAGGAGTATCATGCTTGTGGTTTTCAGTATAATTATTATTTGAACCAGGTCAAAACTGTCATACCGGCCAGTGGTTTTAATTTTCAATAAGCACACACCGACACACGGGACATTTTGTCCGAAAAACACAGATTCTGGATTCCCCCTCGACCCTCGTAACGAGCCGCCCCGGTTTTCTTTGTGCTTTCATCTTAACGCCTGAAGTCTGAAGACACTCAACCTGTTTGGAAGCTGCTGCTGGCTTTTAATTTGCTGCTGCATGAACAGCCTCCTGTTGCAAGAAACAGAGAACGAGAGGGAGACATAGCTGGGACCTGGGAGGGAACAACAGGTGATGGTGGCTCGTCAGGCATGCATCAGTGAGTGGGGAATGCAAAAGGTTTTTTAAAATAAACTCTAAAAAGGCTTTTGTAAACACTGGCATTGAGGCAGCAAGGCGAAGGCATCAATCTGAAAAGACCATCAGTTATTCAGTTCACAGTTCTTTGGAATACATATAATGACAACACCGCCCCAGGTTGTTCACTTGTTCTGGTTATTCATTTGACAAGCACATCATATATATGTCATTGTTCCTTTCCCCTTTTTTACCTTGGTTTGAGCCTGCCATGGAATCCACTGCATAATTAAGTTATTAAAAATTTTTTTCTTCACACATCTCATGATAATGACATGAACCACAGAGGAGAAAGTTTATTTGTAACCTTTTTTTTTATCTCAATTCGTAAAGTGCATTAAAACTTTTTACACGAATATGCATTGTTGCATTAAAAAAAAGAAGCTGTATAATCTGATTGACAGTGCTCAATGTGAATCGGATTGGGTTTAAGCATGTAGGTCATGAGGGCCAACAAAATGCTGTTTTAATACTGGGAGTTAAATGTCCCTCGGTCGAATTATTGCTTGCATCAATGTACAAACAGGAAATTGTCAAATTTTCCTCAAAATTTTAGGTACTTAGTTGAATGCTTGAATCAAGTGTGGTCCGTACCTATGTCTGTCATCTTTTTGAATCTCTTCAACCTGCTCCGTAGCGTGGCTAACAGTATCCTCACCCTTTTTTTTTTTTGAGATATAGGGGTAAATGGTCATTTTTATGTCCATCGTGGCATACAAATATGAGTCAAGTCGTTAGTAGTGACTTTTTTTTTTATCAAGTTGCTTTTACTAATGGCGTTCTGAGGAGGATACCTCTTGGGAGTGGCATTTCGATAATAATCGTTTGTGACTAAACATAGAATGATTAATCCACTTACACTCACAATGATTCATGCGCAACATAATTTTGGTCATGCATTTTTACATGGAATAAACCAGATTAAAGTTTGTGCTTATTCAATTGAAGATCCTTTACTCGCAAGAAAAGATCATTGTATAGAGAACTCATTGTCATTACTGAGAGGATACCAAAACTGTGGGTGAACTGACTCAGTATCCAGTTCCACGCAAGTTAGAGCAAATTTATGCTTTCACCGACAGGCTACCTGTCGGATCTAGACAATTACCACAGCACCCTTCTCAGTTCTGTCGCGCATAACACTCTGTCTCTCTCTCTGCGCAGTTTTCCCAACAACCCCCTCGCCAAAAGAAAATCTCTAAAACCTCGTGGCGCCGCCGACGGCGGTAGCGGCGGTGTTGGAAATGGAGGAGGATCTATTCGAGGTCCAGTGCGCGGGGTGCGGAGACACTCTGGAGGTGGAGCGTGGGCTCACGAAGTTCGCCTGCCCCGGCTGCTCCATGCCGCAGGCGCTCCCGCCGGAGCTCATGCCGCCGCCGCCGCCCCGTCCACGCCGTGCGCTGCCGCTGGGCCCCTCTCGGCTGCCCGGACCCTCCACCCCAGCATCCTCTCCGGTCCCGTGCGGCGGCTGCGGCGCCGTGCTCGCCGTGCCGCGGGGGATCCGGCGCGTCGCGTGCCCACTCTGCGGCGACGAGCTCGACGTCGCCGGTAACAGCAGCGCCCGCCTCGCTGCGTACAGCGGTGTTCAGGTCGTTTCGCAGCCGGGAGCTGTCGCGGTCTCTGCAACGTCGTCGCGACTGCCCGAGGTGCATAAAGTTGAGCTGTCGTATTGCGCGTTTCAATTGTGACGGTTCGGCTTGGAAAGAACAGATACTTCTCTAATGTCTAATGTTGACTTCATATACTTTGTGAAGGAATCAAATAAAATTGAATCTCATCAAAATCGAAATGCATTCGACATGAATCTTATACTTCTCTGCTCAAAATTGAATCTGCTCAAAATCTGCATTTGACGACTGTTGCCATTAGATGGCATGATGGAAGTGCATCTGCACCCGAAACTGGTCCTTAACTTTAGCTATGCTATTTATATGCAACATCCGGCGTATGTACCAAATGTTCAGCTTTGGCTCAAGCTTGCTTGCTTAGCCTAAGCACTGAATCCAAATGTCCTGCCTGCGTTACTATATAGTGTACTGCAGTGCTTTAATAATTTTTAGAGACGTGAAGTTTATTCTGCACCTGGCCGTGCATTGCTACTACTCTTGTAGTAGGCAATATCTAGAAATAAATGCTAGCTCTGTTGATAATACTTTGAGTTCAAGCTTTCAGGATCTCCCATAAAGAAACAATCTTCTTCCAGAAAAATTACCTATAAAACAGGTAACATCTATTCATATGTACCTCATGTGTTAGCGTTATTTCTAGTAGGATATGGTAACATGCTGAAATTTGAGTCCATACATATGTTTAGAGTACAGAACTAAACAGTTAACTTCGTGACGTAGAACCATGTTCCATTCTCTGATCCCTTATCCTCCAAACACATTAAGGTTGAACTGCTACTTAATAAATATTAGCATGGAAGTTGCTTCCTGCCCTTGAATAGTTGATCTTAGGCCTCAATAAATGGGATGCTCTGTTCTCATTTCACCTACCTCTATCTGTATTCACAATTGTGTGCTGTCAAGTAGTATTCTAATCTTGTTCGTTTACATTCTTGTGGGTTACATGCAGGGGAAGCCCATAAGCCAAGCAATTCTTGTCAGTCAAGTGCAAGGAGCAAGACACAATAAGCCAATTTATTTAAAGCAGACAGGATATCCTATCCCTGCTTATTCAGTCAGACAGGAGCCAAGTAGTTCACACCGATCAAACACAAGGACTGCTCTTCATGTGGATTGGGCACGTTCCAACCAATCAGTTCATGTAGAGGAGTCACACATCAATTTACTTGACGAAACTTTTGACAGGAACAGTTTTAGGAAGCAGCACATACCATCTGCTAGTCATGGACCCCTAAGAACAGAGCATCCTACCAAGAGAAGCCATGCATCTCAAACACAAGAAGTGTCTTCCAATCATTTAATGCATTCAAAGGAGGTACATGAAGAGCGTCAGAGTGGCACAATTCGAAGAGTTGGAATCCAAAAGGCTAGGCATGCTGCTATTTCTAGTATTCCGGAGCAGAGAACAGTAGAGCCTTCTGGTCAAGTTGCTTGTGCAGAACAGGTTGAAATTGATTCATGTGATGACAGAACTGGATGGAATAGGAAGAGGAGAAGGAGCAGTAGAACTACCTCTGGGAATCACAAAGCAAAAAATGGAGGTTTGAATTCTTCAAATGAAGAGATTCACGGTACATGTAGCAATCATACACAGCCAGAACATACCAGGATCATGAATCCTATCCAGCAGCCAGCTCTTGCTTCAGATGAAAATCTGTTTGATCCTGCAGATATTGACAGAATTGTTGATAAGCTTTGCCCCAGTTCATTGCCTCAGAAGGTGTCACATGCAAGATCAAATGTCTTGGAAAATACTGATGCAACTTTGCCACTTATCTCCATAAATCATGATAGTACACCTCAAGATGATTGCTTTTCAAAGGGTTACAGGCAAAACAGAGCAGTAGCTACAAGTTCCCGTGCCATTGCCTACCAGGGCCTCAGTTCAGCACAGCAACATGAGATACCTCAAGAAAGTTCTAATGGTATAGATCCTCACAATAATAGTAGTCAACAAGTGAGGCAAAATCCATTACCTGGTACCCATCTGCAAGTGACCGTTGCCACAGCCTGTGGTAACATCCCCCCACCCCACCCATTGTCACAAGCTTGTTTTCAGCCAACTCTATTGTGTTCATTGTTTTGGCTTTATTTGTGCAGGACCACCAGTTCAGCAACCACTACCAGAGAACCAATTAGCAGACACTCCCCATTCTCGGGTATACCACTTTCCATTTTTTTTCTATTTCAGATGAACTCGATATCTAATTTCTTTCTTGACTGCCCACCTGCCTGGAGATTAGGAGTTTGTTTTTTAGGGGTCGTATCTTTTCTTAAAAAGGCGCGAATGTAACAAGGCAGTGTGGAGTGTGTGTTGTACGGGGTTCTTGTCCCCTCTTTTCTTCTTAATATAATGAAATACAGCTCTCCTGCGTTTTCAAGAAAAAAAAACTCGATATCTAATTCCTTAGTGCTTATATCTCACTAGTATAATGGACAGAATTCTATTTGAAAGAATAGATATTCTCACTTTAAGTGACTGTAATGGGTAATGTGCAGGGTAAACATAATGTTGGCATACGATCCAGAAATGGATCATCCAAGAAGCGCAGGACCCGTGGACCTACAAAACTAATCGATCGACGAACAGAAGCTTACAGGCCTGTGCTGACCCCAAATAATGCAGAGTAAGTCTTGTTATTTGTATGCATATCACCAGATGTTATATGAATATATATGGTATAGTCTTCATGTGGATGACATATTGTTCTACAAACAGCACCTGGGATATCGATCCTCCTTGTCCCAAGGTGTCCTCCACCATTTCTGCACTTCTCAAGCAGTGGCACCCAGGATCAACCTTTGTGTTAGTTCATCAACAAACAAATGAAGTGCCCCAGGAACAGTTGATTCTCAGTTTTAACCACTACCCTCCAGATAGGAGAGCTACCATCTTGGATGAATTCCTTGTAAGATTGATAATAGAAGACTGCTTTTCTAAAATTATCTGATTTGACTAAATCACGTTCGATTTTGTTATTGCAGCAACGCTACAAGTGGGCCCCAGGGCAAGAGGCACTTTGCGTGAAGCTGTTTGATCGCAAAATAACCAGACAATTTACTTCACTCCTATGCGATGAGAAAAGAAGTGCTAGGAAACGGTTAGAAAGGAAAGCTAAGGTGGCGGCGGGTGCTGCCAATGTCAGTTCCAAACAGACAAATTTGGATGATGAAGATGCTGGAGAAGAGTTAAAGCAGGGATGTAGATATCCGGCTGTGGTGGGGAATGAGCATGATGATCCATTGCAGTGGAAGCCTTTCCCCCCTGAATGGATGCAACCAAAGTGGTGGGAAATGCTATGTGAGTACTGGGCTTCAGAAGAAGCCCAGCAAGTTTCTGCCCAGAGGAGGGAAAACCGATACAAAGGAGGCCATGCCCAACACACGGCAGGCTCACGGACCATAGCCATGCACCGAAAACTTATGGTAACACTGACATTGCTGCATTATTCACACTCTTAGTCATGGGCTTATGATTCTTACTGAACTCAAATAGATCATCGAAAATGGTGGGAAGCCTGTGTCTGATATTGAAGTGTTCAATAAGACCCACAAACGTGATGGTGGTAAGGGGGAGTTTGTTTCAGAGAGAGCTAAGGAAATCGTGGTACGATTCACTCACAGGCAACATGCCACCATATCAATTGTGAATTCATGTCAATTATTCGTAGAAGGTAGTTTGATTTGTTACCTGGCACCACCTAAGTTTGTGTATACTACATTTTTTCAGGAGCGCTTTAAGCATCGTTTGGAGGAGGCAGGTGATACTGAAGTAGATCCCCACCTTGTATGGGTACAAATAGGGGGCCGGAACAGAGGGAGGTACTACGGACTCAATGGTATCATTGACAAAGCACGAGTCAAAGCCATGGCAAAATCCACCCCAGGTTTAATAGATAAAAGGACACGAAAAGAGATGTTCACGCAGGACCAGGTGCAGGAGATGATTAGTCAGGCTATGCAGCAATTGAATGAAACTTGGGAGAAGAAGTTTCAGTCTTTGGAGCAAAAGATGATGCATGGTACGGTGTCTCCCAAAGCCCCTGAGGTAAATGACTGAAATTCAAATTGTTTTTTTTTATCCAAATGAGTGATGTGATTTTTATGCTTACAATTTGGTCATCTGCAGCATGATCCATCGCCTTGTACTGACAGATCAGCGGCAGAGGGCTCGGCGGCACACCAGGTAAATGACAGAGTTGGTGTTATATTGAGTTTTTTTATTGGTACTATCAGTTTTTTCTATACATAGACAGGTAGTACAAGATGGTCGCTCGAAAGAATAGTTTTGCTACATGTGGAGCGGAACAATAAAATCTATGTACAGGGTAGTCTAATAGATATGAAAAAGGAAAATCTTCTCTTGAATCTATTACTGATGCACTGCACCTCACAAGTTGTAATATGCTCAACTGCAGCATGATCCATCGCCTTGTACTGACAGACCAGCAGCAGACGGCTCGGCGGCAGACCAGGTAAATGACTGAGTTTGTGATATACTCAGTTCATTTTATCTGTACTATCAGTTTTTTCTATAGATAGACAAGTAGTACAACATCGCCGATGCACTGCACCTCACAAGTCGTAACATGTTCATTTTGCAGCATGATCCATCGCCTTGTACTGCTGGACCAGCGGCAGAGGGCTCGGCGGCACACCAGGTAAAATGACGTGCTGGTGATAGACTCAGTTATTTTTATTGGTACTATCAGTTTTTCCAATAGATAGACAAGTAGTACAGCATCGTCCCTCGAAACAACAGTTTTGCTACAGCCTACACGCAGAGTGGAACAAAAGTTTGTGTACAGGATAGTCCAATTAATAGATTTGAAAAAGAAAAATCTTCTCTCTCGAATCCACAACTGATCCACTGCACCTCACAAGTCTTTATTAATTCGTGGTATATATACCATAGCAGTAGTGTAATCTATGCGACGTGTTTTACAGGATGACGATGAAGAATCATATCAATCTGCCACAGACGACGACGAGGACGACGATGACGAAGAAGACTATGTTGGTTACTAGGAGCATGTAAAGCCTGCTTCTTTGTAACTTCTTGCATGTTATGAAAAACTGGTACAATAGTTTGAGAAAGTTGGCGAACACCAAACGCGTTTTTCTCTCTGGAACTATTTAAACAGTCCGGGTTTTATGGTTTTTGGAAAAACAATATCGGTTGTTTTTTGCGGTTTGCTGGTTTCCTCGGCTCTATGGATAAGTGAAAACCTTGGAGAAGACTAGACTTGAAGTCGTTGCATTGACCCACGAAGTCGTCTTTTATTACTAGTATAAAGAAAAGAGGTGAGCTCAAGTTTACACTAAAAGACGACTTGAGCTATTGTCAAAAAAAAAAAAAAAGGACGACTTGAGCTCACCTCTTTCTTTTCCTGCTCCACGCATCACCGTTCCTTCATCCCCACTTGCTCTCTATCTCGCCGGCTGCCGTCGTCCCCACCGCCGACCACGGTATGAAGCTGTGAACCGTTTTTGCAGCAACTGGGGGAGGGGGAAGCAGACTTATGTACTTGCTTTGTCTCCACTTGCCTCGCCGTTTGAATCGAGGCTGATCTGTGGCGGCTCTCTGCATCGTCGGCTGGCGGCTGCCGTCGTCCCCCGCGCCGACCACGGTGACGGCGCCTCCGCCATCTCCTACAGCGCGGCGGGGGCCCAGAAAGCTCGCTCCATCTCCTGCTGCACGGTATGAAGCTAAGAACCTGTGCGTTTCGCATCTCAGATTTGCAGCAGCAGCCGCTCGCAATCCCATCTATCGTTTGTTTGCTCATGTAGGTAAGGTCGCACAGTACAGTCGATCAGAGATGACAGAGAAGATGCTGGTAAGCGCTTCCATGGGAGTGATGAACTCGGTCCTGGGAAAGCTAGCCACTCTGATGGGGGAAGAGTATGACAGAACTCCGATCGCGACGAGAGGACGATGAACACACACGCACGAACACAAGTAGACACACGGTTTCGGTGCTGCAAAGTGGCAGCTTTTCTGGTGATTGTTACTCTCTATATAAAGGAAAATTACATGCTATGTTTACATGGTTACAAATAGAGAAAAATATCCCGGCATGCTCGTGATTGGTAGTTGCCATCCCAACATGTCAAGAATAGCGCTAATCGCTTCTACCTTCTATAGTTAGCAAGCTCAGGACTCATCCAACAATCTCCTCTTGAGTCCTAGAGCGACTAGACTAAGTTCTTCATGCCGATCCCACCACAGAGCCGTTGGAACCGACTACGACCGAGCGCCTTCGTGAGAATATCGCCCAGCTGCAGCTCAGTGCTGACGAACTCGACGTTGATCAGCCTCCTATCGCAGCATTCCCGGATGAAGTGGAACTTCACGTCTATGTGCTTGCTCTGGTCATGATGCACAGGGTTCTTCATCAGTGCTATGGCGGACTTGTTGTCCACCTTCAGCTTGGGTGCGAGGACCGCTCCTCCGACGAGCTCGGCCAGCAAACGAGACAGCCAAACCGCCTCGCACGCAGCTGCAGCAGCCGCGATGTACATGAGTGCGTGCTCATCTTCCTCGGCCTGCGCAATGTGGGCTGCGCCTTTCTTCTTCCCACGGCAATCCTTGGCCCAATGGCCCTTTTTGCCGCAGTTGTTGTAGAGAGTGCCGGGCGGTGGCTCCTGCCACCGGTGTTCCCGGCGCCCACGCTTTGGCCGTCATGGCCATCGTGCGACGAGGATCCTGCGCTGCCACGTCCGCGTCCGCGCCCTTGGCGCTTTTCGCGGCTGCCGGAGCCCGTGCTGCCACCGTGGCTCTCCTGCTCACGGCGTGCCTTGCGACGAGCCTCCCAGTCCTCCTCACAGAGCATCAAGCCCCCCATGGCATCCGTGATCTCCTTGGGCTTGGCGCGCTCCTTGAACACGCGCAGCCGCCCGATCACCTCCTCGATGGTGACCTTGTTCAGATCAAGGAACATTTCGAGGGAAACCGCGGCCTGGCTGAGCCTCTCGGGGACTACCTGCAGCAATTTCTTCACTACCTTAGCGTCGGTGATGTTGTCGCTGAGGGTGCGAAGGTTGGTGGCGAGCATGGTGATGCGGACGCCGAATCGTTGACGGTCTCCCCTTCCTTGAAGGAGAGAACGCCGAATTCCCGGCGGAGCTGCTGCGCGCTGGCGTCGCGCGCGCGTTCGTTGCCGATCCGCAAGTTCTTGACCGCATCCCAGGCGTCCTTCACGGTGCCCTTCGTGGCGAGCGAACTCCAGAGCTCGGACGGCACCGAGCGCAGAAGCCCGGCCATCGCTTGTCGGTCGTCGTGGTACTCGACTTTGTCGGGGTTGTCGGAGATGCCGTGGTGAACGACGTCCCAGACACGGAGGGTCTGGAAGTTGACTTCCATGACCAGCGCCCATTCCGGATAATTCGTCCCGGTCTGCATCGGCCACGCGACGTTCGCGGACGGCTGTTCGATGACACACTCGACGACTCGCGAACCATCCCGGTTGCGCGATCGGCGGCCTTGGGACCGTCCACGGCGACGTGGCGGCGAACGCGACGGCGGGACCTTCTTCTCGCCGAAACCGTCACCGGTCTCCTTCTTGACTGGAGACTTGGACGCCATGACGAGAATCGTTTCTGATACCAATTGACAGAACTCCGATCGCGACGAGAGGACGATGAACACACACGCACGAACACAAGTAGACACACGGTTTTGGTGCTGCAAAGCAGCAGCTTTTCTGGTGATTGTTACTCTCTATATAAAGGAAAATTACATGCTATGTTTACATGGTTACAAATAGAGAAAAATATCCCGGCATGCTCGTGATTGGTAGTTGCCATCCCAACATGCCAAGAATAGCGCCAATCGCTTCTACCTTCTATAGTTAGCAAGCTCAGGACTCATCCAACAGAGTATACCAAGCTCAAAGATTTGCGAAAACAGGTGCAACATGATCCAAAATTGTCTTTTCTACATCCTTTGATTTAACCAACGAAGTACTGTTTCATTGTGATTTGCAATATCAGTGTGTATGAATGATGTTTGGCCATCAACGGGCTACAAAATATGGTAATACCTCAGAATGTTATTTTAGCCTCCATCCTAAATCCTGTACTGAACCCTGCAGGTGGCGTTCATCCACGAGGAGCTGAGCAGCATTGCCGCTCTTCTGAATGATCTTGCAGACATGGAGGGGCTGGGCAACCAGACCAAGGAGTGGAGGAACAGAGTGAGGGAAATGTCGTATGACATCGAGGACTGCATCACCAGCCGTGTTGGAGGGCTCCATGACAGTACAGGGTTCTTGCACCGGATCAGTACGCTGAGAGCACGCCATCAGCTAGCGAACCAGATTCAAGAGCTCAAGGCTCGTGTGCAGGAGGCTAGAGCCCGGCGCATGAGGTATACTTACAGATTAGATGAGTGCATGACCAGATCCGGTAATGTGGCTGTCGACCCTCGGATAACTGCTCTTTATGTGGAAACGTCCAGACTTGTCAGTATTGATGGACCAAAGGAAGAGGTCATTGATTTGTTGACAAAGCAGGTTGGTTTTCCGTTTCCAAGCGTTGTTATATTGGTTTCATTTGTCGTCATTTTGACTGCAGCTTTCTAAAGGCAATTCATCTGATTGTCTTTGAATTGGTTGACAAAGGTGGAGGATGTATGAAAACAAGAGCTACGGGTGGTGTCTATTGTTGGATTTGGAGGTCTAGGAAAGACTACACTTGGAAATGAAGTATGCAGAAAGTTCGGAGAAAGCTTTGGTTGTAAGGCTTTTGTATCTGTATCTCAAAGACCCTACATGATGATGATTCTCAAGAGTTTGGCCAAACAGATTTCGGTGGAGGGGGTGATATAGATGATGAGTTGCATGGGCTCATAGGTGATCTTAGAAATTATCTGCAAAATAAAAGGTATTTAACTATTGCATGCCCTATATACTCCATCCACAGTATCCTTTTAGTGCACTTCATTCAGTAATTTTACACTCTCTAGTTCAAAATTTTGGAACTTTAACAGGCTAATCCAACCAGTGTAGTTTGCATAATGTTAGGGAACAGTGGCGGAGCCAGGAACGAAGCTAAGGGAGGGCTAAAAAAATCCTCAACTCATGTACGCTCTAGACTGAAGCAAACATAATCGTATGACTAGGCGATACGCACTCATAGCCGAGGAATGTGATAATACGCAATCATAGGTCTGAGACTACGCAATCAACGTGGTTAGCGGCAGGCAAGAAGTCGAGTCAAAAAATATGAAATGGTACTGTAATACATAGCAATGACGAATGCTGTCTTGGTTCCTTGACTTCCTTTTCTAATTACTTAATAATTTACTAGACTACATGTCTTGACACTATAGGATTTGCTATCTTTCTCTATTGAATAGATGTATATTTTTTAATAGCCAACAATATTAATAGTATAAATTGTACCATTTTAGGTATTGCTAACAAAATTATCTCTTCGAACATATTACCTACAAAATAATTAGAAACACTTAAACATTTAAGAGAGTAAAGTCAGCAAATATTACAATAATTAGTGTATGAGGTTGGATTTTTTGTTTTCTCCCAAAGGTGGGGCTGCAGCCACTCCCCCCCCCCCATCCCGGGGTGCAGCTCCGCCCCTGTTAGGGAAGATGCCTCATTTGTTTTTGTATAGGTAACGTGTTGCATGGACTTATTATTTTGGAGATTAAAATTCAGTGGTTTTGTCAAAGTAATTAGGCCCCTAATAGGAACAATGCAAATACTGTTGGTTATAACAAAAACTATTATTCTTGTTCTTGTGTTGTGTCACAATAATAAATGTATTTGGACACAAATTTGGCAGGTATTTGGTTGTCATTGATGATTTATGGGATGCATCGGCATGGGAATTTATGAAATGTGCTTTCCCTGAAGGTCAGAATGGAAGCAGAATTTTGACAACTGCAAGAATTGAATGTGTGGCTCTGACTTGTTGCAGCTATCATTGAGAATTTGTTTACAGGCTGAAACCTCTTGATATTCATAATTCACGGCAGTTGTTTTATGGTAGAGTTTTAGGGTTGGGAAATACATGTCCTCAGCCATTCCAAGAAACAGCTGAGAAGATTCTTCAAAAATGTGGTGGTTTGCCATTAGCAATCATTACAATAGCTAGCCTTTTAGCTAGTCAATCAAATAGATCAGTGGACCAATGGAAATATGTCCTTGATTCCTTACGCTCTGATTTGAGGTCAAATCCAACTCTGGAAGGGATGAGACAGATATTAGATCTTACTTATACTCACCTTCCTCATAATCTCAAGACATGTTTGTTATATATTGGTATGTATCCAGAGGATCATGATATTGAAAAGGATCAATTAGTTATGCAATGGGGTAGCTGAAGGTTTTATTAGTGGACTAGATCAGAGAGATGCAGTGGAAGTTGGAAGCAGCTATTTCAATGAACTTGTGAATAGGAGCATGATCATCAAGCATGTAGAATATTATAATTGGTACACTGAGTATATCTATTATAAAGTACATGATATGGTTCTCGATCTAATTGTGTCCAAATCCACAGAAGAGAACCTTCTTGGTGTAGTAGAGAGGATACAGGCTATCACCACAAGACAGCAGTATCATCGGCTCTCCCTGCACTTTGACAGATTAGGATGTGATGAAAGTGAACTTCGCATGAGCCAACCACATGTTCGATCACTATTTATATTTGGGCTGCCTCTTCACAGCTTTCAACTGTTGGAGCTGAAGTTTCTCCGAGTTTATGGAGTTGATTGTTTGAATTTGACTCCAATCGGCAAATTGATTCATCTGAGGTACTTGTATATTAAGCGAAGTCCCCTTATACCATACATCAGGCTGCCTAAACAAATTTGCAGGCTGCAGCGCTTGGAGTGGACCAGTGACCTTTCTTCCACAAGATATAGTGGTTTTGCCCGCTTTGTCATATTTGAAGGTTTCTTCGATCATCACTTATCCTGATGGACTCAACAGGATGAAATCTCTTCGTACTCTGGGTTACATCGATCCCAGCGTGCAGTCAGTGGATAATTTAAGTGCTCTTGGTGAAATGCTAAATCTAAAGGAGCTGCACGTGTCAATGACAGATCCCCTTTTGCCCAGTAATGCAACAGATGCTCTGTTATCTTCCATGGAAAAGTTAATCAACTGCAATCTGAAGCATTTAACTCTTCGGGCAAGGAACCTTTAGTGTTTTGAAAATAATGAAACAGAAAACTGTTCTGCCCGAACAAGTTTCTATGATAGGTGGAACTCCTATGCTAGTCTCGCTGTCACCTTGAGAAACTCAGCCTTTTATTTCCATTTCCGCAGTTACCTGTTTGGATCAGTCAACTGGTGACACTAAGCAGTCTAGACATTCGTATTGACAAGCTGTGTGAGGATGATATTGTTGTCCTTGCAGGATTTACCTGCTCTTGCCCATCTTGTTCTGCGGGCTACTAATGTCCCTGACGAAGGAATTGTCTTAAGCAGCAGCGCTGCTTTCAGGGCTCTCTGTTACTTGGACTATTGCCGTACGACAATAGCGGGCCTCACCTTTCAGGCTGGAGCAATCCCCGGGGTGGAGACCCTCAGGCTTCATTTGAGTGTGTCCGAAGTGAGGTGCGGAGTTAGAATTGCCGGCATCGAGCACCTGCAAAATCTGAAAAAGGTACAAATCACTTTGTGTCACAAGCCAGATGAAGAATCGCATCTAGTACCAAGTGTAAAGGCTGCAATCTGGAGCTTCTTCCACTACCATCCAGGACGTAGCAATGTTCATATTGATGTCATAATGGCTGTCCCTAGCATTCCGTCACTTTGGGCACAGGCAGCAAGGAAGGACGATTGATGCCAAAAAGGTCAAGCTACCCCAGCTGGAGCGATGACCAGGAAGCCGCACGAGGACTGGACGATTTGTGTTAATCTCAGACGGTTATCAGCAATTCCCTCCTGTACTAGTACATTTGGGCCCTGATACCTGTTTTGATCTGAAGTGATGAAAGACTTTCATGTGCCATATACAAATCCCTCGTGTACTAGTACGAGTTCAAATTAAATCATGTTATGCGTTATTTAAATGTCTTCGTGTACATTTTGGCAGACATGGCTAAACTAAAAGTTAGGAATTAGGACCAATTATTACTGTAACCTTCATCGTGATGTGTTGTCATGGAAACATCTATCCTTTCTTTATTGTGGATGCATCACTTTGTGGACGCATCACTGCTCACTTGCTAAAAGGGTTGAAGACCCTAGGCTCTTCACAAGTGGTTATCTAAGTTAGACCACCTTTGACATAGCTTCTCGAGAGTGACTCTTAGACATAAGTGATTCTTTGAGTAGAAGTAATTCCACGATTGAAATGATTCTCTTTGACTCTTGATGATATAAACTTAGGCCACTTTTGACAGCGCTCCCTATCGCTCCACTCAACTCCTCTACTGCCGTCGTGCTCCCTTCCTCCTCCATCACTGTTGGGTGTTGAAACTGTTGTGGGAGCTCTCCAAACGATACTAGCTCCATGTCTGGAGTAGGCGGAGCCGAAGCAGCGATGAACCCAACGCAGGAGCAGTTGGGAGCGAGCCAGGAGCGCTACTTTCAGCTCCCAACCCCTTACTTTATCTCAAAGAATCACGAATCAACCAAAAATCACTTCTTCTGTAATACAACGTTTAGTAGAGCTCCCAGATTTTCCGTGAAGCTATGTCAAAGGGGACCTTAATAAGTACTGCCTCCGTTTTTTGAAATATTAACACCATTGATTTTTTTTTCAACTTTAACCGTTTGTCTTATTTAAAAAAGTAAGATATTTTGTTATTATTGCTTTGTCATTAAAAGGATGTCAAAAAAACTTAAAATTTTACACATTTAAACTAATATTTAAATAAGATGAATGATCAAGTTAATGTTAAAAGTCAACGATGTTAATATTTAAAAAACAAAGAAAATAGATTACTATCTTCATCAAGAAAAAACAATATATCAACACATATCTTAAAATCTTGCGTACACACATTGTCTAGAGGGGTTAAACACGCCTCTAAAAAAACATTAACCCTTGGGAAACACCACTACGGCTCCTATCCCGTGCACAGCAGCAACCCTCACCTCCCTTCCTGGATATGAATTCTTGAACCATGAAATTTTGAAAGCGTGAATTATCTAATCAAAAATATTGAGTAAACCCAAATCTCGAGAGCACGAGCAAGTTGTAATAAGTAGACACCTAAAGCTGAACCCTAATTCTGCAAAGTTGTAAAAGATAATTGAAGATTTTCAGTTACTGCACCGTCTTTAATTTTTCGTACCCGTAGGATTTACTTACGAAGTACCCCCTCTGTTCTTTTTTGTGTGTCTCTGTCGGGGGTCAATACCGAAGGTAATTAACCTTAATAACCCATGGTCTTAACAACGTGATTAAGGCACGAATGATTCGCGCCTCGACCGACCCTCGTGTCGCACGGACACCCGGCGGCCGCGTAGGCAGGCGATCTCTGCCTCGCCCGACCCCCTCAGGGAGGGGTCGGATCCTCCGCAACACAGCCAATGCGCTCGATCCCGTCCATATTGGGGTCGGAGGACCGCATCTCTGCCACGCCGCGAGTGGGTAGGACGATGACGGTTGGGCAATAAATGTCTGACACGCCCACGCTCGCTGACAGATGGAGTCATCGATTACTCGAGCAAGTGGGCGATAAATGCACACGACATGCACCGCTCAAAGGACGGGCGCTACTGCCGCAGCACCTGTCAGAAGCCCACCGCTCCCTTGCGACGGGACGTGTCCGAGCGACGGCCATGACAAACAGCGCTGATCTGTCATCACCAACAAGATCCGTTCCTCCATACGGACAAGACGCCACGATTGACGGTACTCGCCACACCGTCAAACAGAAAGGGCATCGCCACGCCGAGGACATCATCCGCCGTGGCGGAGCCTGACTTGGACGCACGGCCACGACCAGCGACATGGACCTGGGCCTCCCTTTTTCACGGTATAAAAGGAGAAGGGAGGAGGCAGGCACGATCCGCGAGACGCAACACGTCCCTTCAACAAATTAGCGAACAAAGTGCGCGAACACTTCGCCACATTCCTCTTTTCATCCAGAGACCTGGGAAACTCTCCCTCTCTCGCCCATTTGTAACCCCTACTACAAATCCGTCGCGAGTAACACGAGCAGCTCGAAACTGGACGTAGAGCCTTATTGCCCGAATCAGTATAAATCCTTGTGTCCTCTCGTGAACCATCGAGATCCCAAAACGCGCATCCCACGATAAATTTACTAGTTGGCGATAACAAACACCGACAGTTGGCGCGCCAGGTAAGGGCTTTGCGTGTTTTCGTTGATCATCTTTTCAGGTTTCGATGGCCAACCATGTCGACGGATGGATTTTTGGCACGATCGTGTGCTTCAGGAGCCTCGACTTCGTTGCCACCTCTAAGGGCAACTTGACGCTGGCTGGCACACCGGTCTCACCGATCGCCGCGTCCGATTTCCGTTGCGTACCGACCGTGCCGGTCAACGGAAAAGCGCGACGGTTTGGCAAGGGTACGCGCTCTTCGAGGCCCTCCCGTAGGGGCCCGCGTGCAACCACTTCACCTCGCCGGGCTAGCGCCGGCAAAATTACGATGACCCGCACGTCATCGTGCGAAAGCCCGTGCCCCACGGACACCTAGTTCGTGGGGATGACGGGCTATGCATCGGAATCTTTCTTCGACCTCATCGACGAGGCGAATAGAGATTCTGGCGCAGAACACAGCGAGGGGAGCCACAACCCCTCTCGCGAATGCCTCATGGCACATTCGGAAGATCCCCCTAACCTAGGGAGCGATCTTCCTGTCACCTTGCCAGTGGCGACAACCAGGACTCCCTCCCGCAACGTGCTGCCGAGCAGTTACAAGCGCGGAGGGAAGAGCTCCGTGAGGCCAAACACCAATTGGAGCTGGAGCAGGCAGAAGTCGACCGTGAACTCGCTCGTTGCGGGGCCGGTGGACGTCCTCGCTCCATGACGCGCGATGTGCGCCGACGGATCATCAAGGAAGGTGATGGACACCCGCGCTTCGCGCGAGCAAGCCAAAACCTTGCCGCGGCGGCGGCATTACTTCGAGGGCTCCCCGAACCCGCCACACCTGAAGCTCGACGCACCCAACGTGAAGTTGAGGTGCTGCTACAACGAGCAGCGATGCAACAAGCGAAGAGCTCGCGATCACGCATTTGTAGACTGCGTACCCTGAACGTGTCTGTCCAACAGACACGTCCAGGGACAGATGAGGCCTCGAAAGCCTTCGTCCGCGGACGTCTCAGCACAAACCGCGATGCCCGCACCACCTTGGAGGCACGACGACGGCAGCTGGAGCACGTCTCCAAAACAGGCTAGGGCCGAGGGGGGCGCTACGATGAGAACGAGGACAGGAGTCCAAGTCCCGACGCTCCGGGACCTCGAGCTTTCAGTTCCCACATTCGGAGCACCCCGTTTCCCCGGTGTTTCTGGCCTTCGACCAACATACCGAAGTACGCGGGGGAAACAAACCCGAGTCTCTGGCTCAAGGACTATCGCCTCGCCTGTTGAGCCGGGGGAGTGGACGATGATTATTTCATCATCCGCAACCTGCCGCTCTACCTGGCTAACTCAGCCAGGACATGGCTCGAGCACCTCCCCGCCAATCGGATCACGAGCTGGTCCGATCTGAAGGAGGTCTTCGTAGGTAACTTTCAAGGGACCTACGCGCATAACTGTCGACATAAACCGAGAGAGACCCTCTGGGAGTACGTCCGACGTTTCTCTCGGCAATGCAACGAGCTGCCGGACATCGGTGACGCCGACGTCATCAGAGCATTCCTATCTGGGACTACTTGCCGCACCTTGGTCCACAATCTGGGACGCAAGAGTCCACGAACGGCCAAGGAGCTTTTAGATATCGCGACCAGCCACACTTCCGATGAGGAAGCAGTCGGTGCGATTTTCAACCGCCCCCACAAGACAAAGGGCAAGCGGGACGAGGACGTCGGCGAAGGCCCCTCCGACCGCTCCCACAAAAAGAAGAAGAGTCGGCCACCATCGTTCGGAGGACGGATGGTCACGGCCGCCGAACGCAGAGCCGCCAAGGCACCGGCAACGGACACCTCAGACCACTTCGAGAAGAAGTGGAACGGTCCGTGCCCCAACCACGAATACCCCGTGAAGCACCTTTATAAGGAATGCTCGGCGCTTCATGAGTGAGCATTCCTTATAAAGGTTCCTAACCCAGGAGTCTTCAAGGAGCAAGCTGAGAGGCAAGCCTCAACAAGCCCCCGGGGGTGCGGACGACGGGGGTGGCGCCAGCGACGGCAACGACAGTTTCCCCGAAATCGACGGATGCTTTATGATTTTCGCGGATCCGGAGGTGCACGGAGGAAGGCGCCGCGCGAAGATCGAGTGTCGCGAGGTCTTCATGGCCGAACCCGCGACACCCACATTCCTCCAGTGGTCCGAAGCGCCGATCACGTTTGATCGGTCGGACCACCCCTGCCACGTCTCACGACCGGGTCGATACCCCTTGGTAGTCGACCCCATCGTCGGCAAGAAGCGTCTCACCAAGGTCCTTATGGACGGAGGCAGCGGCCTCAACATCCTCTACATGGAGACGCTCGATGCCATGGGCATCGATCGGTCGCTCATCCGACCGACCGGAGCGCCCTTCCACGGGGTCGTCCTCGGGAAACAAGCCATCCTGCTCGGGCAGATCGACCTGCCCGTCACTTTCGGGACCCCAACCAACTTTCGAACTGAGACCCTCACGTTCGAAGTGGTCGGATTTCACGGGTCATACCACGCCATCTTGGGGCGGCCATCTTACGCGAAGTTCATGGCCGTACCCAACTACACATACCTGAAGCTCAAAATGGCTGGCCGAAGGGGGTTATCACCGTTGGCGCCTCCTTCTAGCGCGCCTATCAGTGCGAGATGGAGAGCGGCGAGCTCGCCTCCGCAACCATCGCGTCCACGGAAGAACTTGCTGCCATCAGGCAGCAGATCACCGAAGACGCGCTCGACTCTAACCGCAGCACTGGGTCTTTTGAGCCCGTCGAGGGCAGCAAAGAGATCCAGCTTGACCCTGACAACACCCCCGAGAAGGTGGCAAAGGTCAGGACGTCCCTCTCCACCAAATAGGAAAGCATGCTCGTCGACTTCCTCCGCGTGAACATTGACATCTTCACGTGGAAACCCTCGGACATGCCGGACATTCCAAGAGAAGTCGCCGAGCACTCCTTGCACATCAAGTCGGACTCCCGATCGGTAAAGCAACGAACTCGCCGCTTCGACGAGGAGAAGCGCAAGGCGATTGGGGAGGAGATAGCTAAGGTGTTGGCAGCCGGTTTCATCAAGAAAGTGTACCATCCCTAATGGTTAGCAATCCCGTTCTTGCACGAAAAAAGAATGGGAAATGGAGAATGTGTGTCGACTATACTAGTCTAAACAAAGCATGTCCAAAGGATCCGTTTTCTTTGCCGCGCATAGACCAGATTGTCGACTCGACTTCGGGGTGCGAAGCCCTCTGCTTCCTTGATGTGTATTCCGGATATCATCAGATCCCTATGAAGGAGTCCGACCAACCCGCGACGTCCTTCATCACGCCATTCGGATCGTACTGCTATGTTATGATGCCGTTCGAGCTAAAGAATGCAGGCACAGCATACCAGCGCTGCAAGATCAGGTGCTTCGACGAGCTCATAGGAGATATCGTCGAAGCATACGTAGACAACATCATCGTCAAATCCAAGAAGACCGACCAGTTCGTTGCCGACCTGGGAACGGACCTTCGCCAAGCTCCGAGCGAACGACATCAAACTCAACCTCGAAAAATTCATTTTCGGAGTCCCGAGAGGGATGTTGCTCGGATTTATCATCTCCGAGCGTGGCATCGAAGCCAATCCGGAGAAGATCGAGGCCATCAATTAGATGGGTCTGATCCAAAATTTAAAGGGAGTACAGCGCGTGACCGGGTGCTTAGCGGCGCTGAGCCGCTTCATCTCGCGTCTCGGAGAACGCGTACACCCTCTTTACCAGCTCCTGAAGAAATCTGAGCGATTTCAATGGACGCCCGAGGCACAGGACGCCCTCGACAGGATAAAGCTTATCCTGATGAAGCCCCCGATCCTGGTGCCTCCGACCCCTAAAGAGCCACTCCTCCTCTACATCGCCGCAACGACTCAGGTCGTCAGTGCCGCCTTGGTTGTAGAACGGATGGAGAAAGGACATGCCCTCAAGGTCCAACGCTCGGTCTACTATGTGAGCGAAGTTCCGTCGAACACAAAGACTCGATATCTCCAGATATTGAAGATTCTTTACGGCGTCATCCTCGCCAAAAGAAAACTCCGACACTACTTCAAATCACACCCAATGACCGTGGGTCAGCTCATTCCCCTTACGCGAGGTCGTGGAAAACTACGACGCGACAGGGAAGGCCGCAAAGTGGGCAATCGAGTTGATGGGCGAGGGGATCACGTACGTTCCCCGAACGGCGATCAAGTCCCAGACCCTGGCCCACTTCATAGCCGAGTGGACTGAATTACAGCTAACCGCAGCTCCTGTCGACCAGGAATACTGGGTGATGTACTTTGACGGTTCGCTGATACGCAAAGGAGCGGGGGTCGGACTCGTCTTCGTCTCCCCTTTGGGGGTGCGTATGAAGTATGCGATCCGCCTTCTGTTCCCCGCATCCAACAACGTGGCCGAGTATGAAGCGGTCGTCAACGGGCTCAACATAGCCGACGAGTTAGGAATTCGACGACTAGAAATTCGGAGTGATTTCCAGCTCTTCGTCGGCCAGGTCATGAAGGAGTCCAGCTGCCACAACGATACCATGGACGCCTACTGTCAGGAGGTCCGTAAACTGGAGCACAAGTCCACGGTCTGGAGCTCAAGCATATCCCGAGGCGGCAGAACGAAGAGACTGATTCCTTGGCAAAGATGGCAGCTGGACGCGAGCAGACCCCGCCTGGAGTCTTCGCCCATGACCAGAGCCAGCCATCGATCCAACCCAGAGACGCGTCAGGGGTCGGCACCGAGCCGTCCTCAGGAGAAGGGGTCAGATCGGTCGCGAAATCTCCCGACCCTAGTGTCATGGAGATTGACGAAGCGACCGCACCTAATGTGGGTCCTTCGAGTAATTGGAGGACACCATACCTCGATTGCCTCCTCAAAGGAGAACTCCCTGCAGACAAGACGGAGGCTCGACACGTCGCGTGACGCGTCAAATCGTTTGTCATCATCAACGGAGAACTCTACAAGAGGAGTCTCATCAAGGTTTTGCAGCGTTGCATCCCTATCGAACAGGAAAAGATGCTGCTGCAAGACATCCATGGAGGGGTCTGCGGCCACCACGCCGCGCACAAGACCTTTGTCGGAAACGCGTTTCGACAAGGGTTCTATTGGCCGACAGCCGTCAACGACGCTGCTCGGATCGTGCGCACATGTGAAGGCTGCCAGTTCTACGCTCGACAGACCTATCTGCCGGCATAGGCGCTGTAGTCCATCACCATCACGTGGCCGTTCGCGGTTTGAGGGTTGGACTTGGTCGGACCACTCAAGAAGGCACCCGGGGGCTACACCCACCTTTTGGTGGCGGTCGACAAGTTCACCAAGTGGGTCGAGGCCCAACCGGTTACAAGGATCCGACCAGAGGAAGCAGTCAAATTCTTCCTCGACACATACACCACTTCGGGGTTCCAAACTCCATCATCACGGATAATGGGACACAGTTCACAGGAAAGCGATTCCTTAAGTTCTGTGATGACTACCATATTTGAGTCGACTGAACAGCCGTAACGCAACCCCGCACGAACGGGCAGGTCGAGCGCACGAACGGCATGATCCTCCATGGGCTGAAGCCTCGGATCTACAATCGACTGAAGATCAGCGGTCGATGGGCAGCCGAGCTCCCCGCTGTACTATGGAGTTTGCGAACAACCCCGAGCCGGGCGATGGGGTTCACCCCCTTCTTCATGGTATATGGCTCCGAAGCCGTTTTACCGACCGACCTCGACTATGGAGCCTCGAGGGTCAGAGCGTATGACGAGGAAGGAAACAAGACATCCATCGAGGATGCCATGGATCAGCTTAAGGAGGCACGGGACCTGGCACTTCTCCGATCGGCGAGATACCAGCAAGCGTTACGACGCTATCACACCCGCAACGTGCGGGAAAGGGCCTTCGACATCAGCAACCTCGTCCTTCGACGCGTCCAGAGCAGCAAGGACCGCCACAAGCTGTCACCTCCATAGAAAGGTCCCTAAATCCTCTCAAGGGTCCTCCGGCCCGACTCCTACAAGCTGCAGACCGCGGATGGACAAGAAATCACCAACGCCTGGAACATCGAACAGCTACGTCGTTTCTATCCCTAAACCCGTAGTTGTTTCATTGTTCCCACCCGCTGACACAAGCGGCGCCCGACTCCCATTGCACGGGAGTCGGACCCCACTCGGGGCCTACAACGACAGGGTACGCGCACCGCGCGCGCGCCCTGACACTTGCTAATTTTGCCTCATGCGTGCAAATTTTTCTAGAAGGGATAAGCAACATGATAAGAAAAGCTCGAGGTTAGACCGGTCGGAATGCGAAACGCTTACTACCTCTGAAGGTTACAGCTAAGACGCTCACCGGCAAAACCAACTACTTATCCTGTTCATGACTCATCCTTTCTGAAAGCTTCGACCCCTCGTCCCACGTTTAAAACTTAGAGAGGAAAGTTGTGAGCTGAAGAAGATGTGAAGTCTAGTTGGTCGGACTGCGTAACGCATACGACCCCCGAAGGTTACGGCAACGACGTTCACCAACTAGATGGAACGTCGGCGCTGCCCATGGCCTATGATCTCTAAGTTTCGAAAACAAGGAAAAAGGGGACCAACGCTTTCACGAATTCGTGAAGGAACGCCTTCGCGTGCGAACCCCCCTTAGTAGTCAAAAGATGTTCGAATTACTCTTTTGATTTATAAAAGGACCGGGCATTTTTTATCCCAGCCATCCTAAGTACAAACTAACTAACTCCTACTCTGCGGGGGTAGGAGGGGGGTCGTCCTCTTCCTCTTCCGTCGCCATCCTTGCAGCGAGCGCCTGCGCCAGAGGGGTCACCTCATCCTCGATGGCGTCCAGCTCCGCGTCGGTGTAGCCGAGAGCAAAGCCCTCACTCATTAAGTCGAGGGCGATGCTAGAGTAATGCGGTCGACGGACGGCAAACGCTCGGTGCACCCCCCAGTACAAGCCGTCCGCCTCCATGGCACGTGCCCGGGTGACAAGGCGGGGGGACTTGGGGAGCAAGGGAGCTCGACCCAACCTCTTCGACGACCCCGAGGTCGGTGAGGGCCGCGCGGACGACGACCCAAAGTGTGTCGTGCTCCTTGGCTTCCCTCTTGAAGTCCTCTTGAAGCCGCGACAACTCTTCCACGTCCGCCCTCAGCTTCTCGAACAGCACTGCGAAAAGAAGGCGTAACGGTCAGTCCGCCACAGACTAAGTCAAAAGAAACAAGGCCAAGTCGAAATCGCGACTTACCCCTCGCTCCGGTCCGGAGCTGCTTGGGCTCGGCCCGTCCTTGCGCCAGCTCCACGGCCAGGGAAGCCGTCACACCTTCGGCTCCCTCCCTGGCCCTGGCCTCTTCCTCCAGGCCGGCTCTCGCCACCTCTGTCCGCCAGACCTACTCCACTGCAAGGGCGGTGACGGCATCGTAGGCCCGACGCGCCTCCGCCGACTCCGCCCGCGCCTGCTGCGCTTCCTACTGCACAGCGCGGAGCCGGTTCTCCGTCTCCAAAAGCCGCCCCTCCATGGCTCGCTCCCGGGCGAGGGCGTCTGACGCCGCGCGGCGGGTAGTGGCGAGCTGCTCCTCGTGGACGAGTTGACCCTGGAGCAGGCCTGCGACGGAGTCCAATGTGGACGCCGCCGACAAGACCCCCTCTAGGGCCCGCCGCGCGCTCCCGGGCTCCGAGGCACCTCCCTCCGCTGGCCCCTCGGTTGGGGAGGCCGCCAGTGCCTCCGCCGGCACTTCACCGCGCTCTCCTCCGCGGGCGCGTCCACTGTCGCCACCCACTCCGTCGGGGCCGCGGGCGCCTCCTCCGATGGCGTCTTCAACGGGGCGGCCACCACCATCTCCTTTGGCTTAAAAGGGGCGGCCACCACCACCTCCTTTGGCTTCGAATGGGCGGCCACCACCACCTCCTTTGGCGTCGTGGCGGCGGCCAAGGGGCCTTCCGGCCCTTCCGTCGTCGCCCCCGACGAGCGCGGGGGCTCCGAAGCCCCGCCCAGGCCGGGTCTCGGCATGCCCGCGGGCCATCGCCCCGCCAGGGCCTTCTTCGGCATCGACCGGAGGTCCGTCGCATGTACCCCGACCCTGCACAAAAAGCACGGTAAGTACAAGCAGGCGAAAAGTAAAGTGCGCACGACGTACTTACACCCAACACATGGAGCGACGACGCTTCGGGGTCCGCCCCCTTGTTCCTCCACCGGCCGCTTCCCGCCGGCTCTCAAGGCCGCGGCCTCGCCCGACGCGGGTCCGGAGGTGGACGGCCCCGACCCTGCCGACTTGGGGTGGGCAGGAGCCTCCTTCGGCACCAGCGTCTTCTCTTCGGGGACCGACCGCGCGGCAGGGCTCGTGGGGGTCGGCCGGCGCCGCCTCTGGCCTCGAACCCTGCGCGTGGGCGCACCGTCTCCCCCTTTAGGGCGGGACGAGGGACCTCCTTGTCCTCCTCGTCCTCCTCCTCCTCATCCCCCTCCTCCTGCCCGTCGTCATCGTCGTCCGACCCCTAGCGGTGTCGACTCCGGTCCAGCTGGGCCCGGAGCTTCTCTGTCCTCTTGGCCTTCTGGGCGTCCTTCTTTCACTTGTGCTCCTCGGCAGCCAAATGGTTGGCCTCCCGGACGGCCGCGTCTTCGGGGAGAGGGGGGCGGGAGGGTCGGATAAGGAGGTCCGCCTTATGCTATCAAAGGAAGGAGAAGAGTTGGGATCGGAAGAAAAGAAAAAGCTAAGACTACGAAAAGATGGAAGCCTAGCTTACTGGGGGGACGCTCCCTGCGGCGGGGCGCATCGGAGGGTGCCCCTTGAGGGAGGCCTAGGCATCCTCGGTCGCGAGGGTCTCCCGGAGGCCCTGCTTCAGCTCCGACTCCGAGAGGGGCTCGGTCGACATCACCGACCTGGAAAGATTTTCGAGCTGGGCTCCATCTCCCAGAGCCGGAGCGGGCGCACCATCAGCGGCAAACACCCGCCAGACGTGGTATGCGGCGATAACGCCGGTGCCACGCGCCCCCCGAGCCCGCAGGTGCCGCACGGCGGCCCCCACTTCCACACCTCGGGCGCCGTATCGAACGTGCGCTCGGAGAACTCCGGCAGGGGGCTGGCAGCGTCATTTTTGAGGTAGAACCACTGCCCGTGCCAGCCCCTTTTGGAGCTCCTCAGCCGCAGGGGAATGTAGGCACCAGCGCACTCCCCGCGGAGGTGGATGCTGGCCCAGCCGACGGGCAGTGGGGCCCCCTCCTTCGTCTGCAGCGATACGGCGAAAAAGTATCACCACAGGTCGAAATGGGGCGTGATCCCCAACAAGCCCTCGCATAGCGCCACGAAGGTGGCAATGTGCTGGACCCTGTTGGGGTGGAGGTGCTGGAGCTCGAGGCCGTAGTAATGAAGGAGCCCCCGTAAGAAAGGATGCGCGGGGACTCCCAGCCCACGCTCATGAAAGTGGGTGAAGGATACTACGTATCCGTCCGCCGGTTCCGGCACTGTCTCGTTGCGCGGAAGCAACCACTCTTCGGCCTCCGTCCGGGCAACGAGAAGGCAACGCTTGACCAGGCCATCGAGGCGCGCCCCCCGGACCTCGGACCTCCACCAGTTGGCCATGGAAAAAATATAGAGAATGTGGGAGAGTTGGGGGAATGGAAGAAAGGATCGCACAAGCGCGGAAGTGTGGAAGGCAGGGAGTAAGAAAGCAGAGCGGCGCGGGGAGACGAAAGGACGCAAATGACGAGTGACGACGGACGGGCACGCGAGGTGCGTATTTATACCCCTCACCCGCTTGGCGTCTACTTCCCACTCACTGCAAACGGGGCCCGCATGGCCACCTCACTCAGCGCGGACGTGGCTCCGCCCTTTCGACTTCCTCTCTCCCCGCTCGCTGCAAGCACAACCGCCTCGCACGGCGCAGAAAAGTATTCCGCCCGCTTGGCGTTATCCCCCAGCCGCTGCAAGCGAGGCCCGTCTGGCCACCTCGCTCAGTGCGGATGCGGCTCCATCCGCTCGACTTCCTTCTCCCCCTCGCTGCAAGCGAGGCCCGCTTGGATGCCCCGCACGGCGCGGAAAAATCTTCCGCCTACTTGGCGTTTTCTCCCCGCTCGCTGCAAGTGCGGCCCATGCAGTCGCCTCGCACAGAGCGGCATTTATTTCCGCCCCCTGGGCGCCTTCCTCCCAGTCGCTGCAAGCAGAGCCCACGTGGCCGCCCGCTCAACGCGGGCGGGCGCACGCGCGCGCGCACTCATGAGGCCCGAAGACTAAAACCGCTGCCGCGCGTCCTGTCGCGACAGGCACCTCTGCCGCGCCCCTGCCGCACCTTTGCCATGAAGTAAATACCGGCAGACGGCAACTTGGGCTAAAATATGCTTCGACGGCCCACAGAGTTCGAAGGCTGGCCCAACGAACGGGTTCGACAACCGCTCAGGGCGAAAATAGAGTGAGGGGTGGAAAGAGATGGGCCCGCTAGCGGCCAGTACCCTAGCGCTCGAGCACCAAGGGCATTTCAGTCCACGTTCGAGTCCTGGTTTCGGCCGACCCATGGGTATTTCACCGTAAAAAGGCAACGAGCCCTTGGAGCATAGGGGACGGCCTCCGGGTACCAGATTGGGTTGGCAACCGGGAATATTGAAGTCGGCCACCAGCTGGTCCATCGAGGTTCTCCCGAAGGGACCCCGGGCTTCACTTGAACTCTCCCGTTTGCAACTCAACGAGCGTCACGCTTCGGCCTCCGCGGTAAAGCGTGGCCCGGTTCAACCTCCTCGTCTGGTGAACGGACGCGCTGGAAGAACGATACAAATCGAACCGTGCCCGCGAACGGACCACCGCAACGAGCGGAGGCCTCGGGGAACGGAATCGCAAAAAGAGATCCACTACAGGATTGCAGAACACATAGACTCGACAAGGCCTAAAGCAAGCCTACAGTCACGAACTTTCCTCTCCCGATTTGAGTGACCCCTGACTCCCTTCACATGGAAGACAGGTCTCACTCGGGGGCTACTGTCGAGGGTCAATACCGAATGTAATTAACCTTAATGACCCACGACCTTAACAACGTGATTAAGGCACGAATGATTCCCGCGTCGACTGACCCTCGTGTCGTACGGACACCCGGCGGGCCGCGTAGGCAGGCAATCTCCGCCTCGCCCGACCCCCTCAGGGAGGGGTCGGATCCTCCGCAACACAGCCAACGCGCTCGACCCCGTCCACATTGGGGTCGGAGGACCGCACCTCCACCTCGCCCGACTCCTGGGGTCGAGCAAGTCGCCCGCCACGCCGCGAGTGGGCAGGACGATGGCGGTTGGGCAATAAATGTCTGACACGCCCACGCTCGCTGACAGATGGAGCCATCGATTACTCGAGCAAGTGGGCGATAAATGCACACGACGTGGACCGCCCAAAGGACGGGCGCCACTGCCGCAGCACCTGTTAGAAGCCCACCGCTCCCTTGTGACGGGCCGTCTCCGAGCGACGAACATGACAAACAGCGCCGCTCCGTCATCACGAACAGGAACCGTTCCTCCATACGGACAAGACGCCACGATTGACGGTACTCGCCACACCGTCAAACAGAAAGGGCATCGCCACGCCGAGGACGTCATCCACCATGGCGGAGCCTGACTTGGACGTACGGCCACGACCAGCGACATGGACTTGGGCCTCCCTTCTTCACAGTATAAAAGGAGAAGGGAGGAAAGGAACAAGGGAGGAGGCAGGCACGATCCGCGAGACGCAACACGTCCCTTCAACAAACTAGAGAATAAAGTGCGCGAACACTTTGTCACATTCCTCTTTTTCATCCAAAGACCTGGGAAACTCTCCCTCTCTCGTCCATTTGTAACCCCTACTACAAATCCGTCGCGACTAACACGAGCAGCTCGAAACTGGACGTAGGGCCTTATTGCCCGAAGCAGTATAAATCCTTGCGTCCTCTCGCGAACCATCGAGACCTCAAAACGCGCATCCTATGATAAATTTACTAGTCGGCGATAATAAACACCGACAGTCTCGATGACTTTGACCAATAATTTTGATTATTCGTCTTATTAAAAAAATATATAAAATATTAAATATTTCGTTGGAATTAGATTCATTACTAAAAGTTTTTTAATCTTTAACTTTTTATTTTATATATTTAAACTAATTTTTTAAATAATACGAATGATTAAAGTTTTGGATCAAAGTAAATGACGATGAAAAAAAAACGGAGGGATAAGTTGTACGAACTTCTCCGTACATTGATATGGTGACCAAATTTTACCAACGGAACACAAAGGTAAAAGCCCAGCATGTCACCAAATTTTCCCAAACGGAACCCAGAGTTAAAAACCCAACATTTATCGGATTTCCCACAATACCCCGGCGGCAGAAACCCCACTACTCCTGCTCCCAGCAGACCCTGCTTCCCCGCAGTCGGAATCCTCGCTTCCTTTCCCCGATGGCCGGCCGCGGCGCCTCCCCGGCCCCGGTGGCCGCTGTCCAGGTCCGCTGCGCCGGCTGCCGCGGCGTACTCGCCGTCGCCGCCGGCATGACTGAGTTCATCTGCCCCAAGTGCCGTATGGCGCAGCGCCTCCCGCCGGAGCTCATGCCGCCGCCGCCGCCGCCGCCGTCCCCACCCAAGACCTCCCCGACTCCGCCGCCCGCCCCGGTCCCACCGCCTCCCGCCCCGGTCCCACCGCCTCCGCCACCGTCGCTTCCCCCGGCGCCCCCGTCTCACCCGTCTCTACCTCACCTCCCGGCTCCTCCTCCCCCGCGCCGCTCCGCTCCACGGGCGCAGGGCGTGGACCCCACCAAGATCCAACTCCCCTGCGCGCGCTGCAAGGCCGTCCTCAACGTGCCCCACGGCCTCTCCCGCTTCCGCTGCCCGCAGTGCGACGTCGACCTCGCCGTGGACGTCTCCAAGCTCCGGCATTTCCTCGCCGGGGCAGCCCCGGGCTTCGTTCCGCCCCCACTGCCGCCTCTCCCGCCGGTGCCGATGCCGCACATGCCCTTCCTGCCCATGATGCCGCACCTGCAGGTGCCTATGGCGCCCATGGTTCCTCCTCCTGAGCTTCCTGAGGAGATCAATGAGGTGAGAGGGTCAGCTGGTTTACTGCAACTGCATGGTTTTAAGCAATGCCGCAATTGTGGTGTTGGTTTACCTAGTTTTAGGTCAGTGTCACGTTTGTCAATTGTCATGTGGGAGACCCTCAAATGCCTGTCAGAATGCCCTTATTTTAAGTAATTCTCTTTTGACCTTGTGATCACCACGATGCACACTAGCGCTGAGGCTGGTTAGTAGGCAGAACATAACTTCATGGGTGCAGAGCTGAAGATTGCCTCTGGGTGCAGCAATTAGCTCAGCTAAATCTCAGCTAAATAGTAATGTATTTTGTCATATTTTCTGGAGTTCGATTTGTCCTATTGTCACTCTTAGTTCTCTAGAATATAAATGAACTATTGGCTGCAAAAGAAACCAAAGTATTTAAAGCACTAAAGTACTATGTTTTCATTTCTCATAGTACCATGTGAGCGTCGTATAGAAAAATCCAGTGGCACAGCTACTAAATTTTGTTGATTCATCTGTGGAGTACCATAGAAATTTTATACCTTTTACTCTCAAAATATAAATTAGCTAACTGGTGGAAATAACAAGCTTTAGTGCTAATCATACACCACCAACACCACCACCACCACCACCACCACCACCACCACCACCATATCAAGTACAAATCCTTTAGGCCCTCCAACTTAGGCAGGTTTCTTACTCTGTATTTTTTTTTTTTTGAAACATGGTTTCTGACTCTGTTGATTGTTTGAAGAACATGGTGGTGGTGAATTTGGTTCTAATCATATACAAAAATGAAACAAATAGTCCCACTCATCTTTTTTTTCCTCAAAAAACGCAGGAGAACTGCACCAAATTATATTTAAGAAGAAAAAAGGGGCAAGAGCCTGTTACAGCATACCACACACCTCCAAGTTGAAACTAGATAACATTCACGTATGAATCCTCATGTGCAGTTTCATTTGCTGCTTTTTTTTTTTAAAGCATATCGTCAGCTTGTATGTATATGAACGAATCATTTTTTGCATTTGTCTGCTTTTTTATCGATTGTTGAAAGTTTGCAGGAAAATGTTTCCTGACATCCTATATTCCTATAATGTCATTGTAGAACTGAATGTTCCAACTCTTTTGTCATATGTACTGGTTTTATAACTACAGTTCGATTCAAGCAGGTTGCGATCGATGTGGAGCGTGAGGAGGACGAAGGTGGTATGGTTGGCGATACTTTCATTGACTATGTAAGGTTTTTACAGTTTTTCTTTTCTTTTTTTGGGAGGGGGGGGGGGGGGATAGCAGTTTTCTGTTTCATTTCTATTGGTGCACTAATTTTGCGCATTCTGTTCCAGAGGCCTCCGAAGCTCTCTCTTGGTCTTCCTCATCCTGACCCTGTAGTAGAAACATCCTCTTTATCAGCGGTGCAACCTCCTGAGCCTACTTATAGCTTGGCTATTATGGATGAATTGAACCGGACCAATGTGTTGTCTTGCTTACAAATTGAAACAGTAGTGTATGCTTGTCAGGTGAGTTACCTTTACCTTTTCTTTGTTTGTCTTTTGCTTCCTCGTGAACTTAATGTATAAGCTTTGCATCTTTTGTAAGTACTAAATTCTCATATGGCATATGGCAGAGGCATCTTCATCATCTCCCGACTGGTGCTAGAGCAGGTTTCTTCATTGGTGATGGAGCTGGTGTTGGTAAAGGCCGTACCATTGCTGGATTGATCTGGGAAAACTGGCAACAGGGAAGGCATAAGGCTTTGTAAGATCTTCTCCGAAAAAAAAAAATCAGTATCCACATATCGATTTTCTTGGCTGTGCCTGCGAGATTTGTTACCTCTTTGCGCTTTTAATAATGAACAAACTATTTAGGTGGATTTCCATTGGTTCAGACCTGAAATATGATGCCCGTAGAGATCTGGATGATGTTGGAGCAAAATGTGTGAAAGGTGAGAATCTGCATTTACCCATTTCTTCAAGATAGCAAAAACGAAATTTCAGTCCATTTTAACTAAGGCCATCGACGTGCCATTGGGAGATAGGATGATCAAAGACATAGGCTGACATGTAACACCGATAGACTTGTTGGTTGATACATAACAGATTAACAGTATAACATTACTTATGTAAAAAATAGTCAATGATGGATTAGAAAATAAATCAAAGATTTATCAACTGATGCTCGGCGGTATGGAAACTTTCTTATTTTCCATTCTTCAGGTGTTTTTATTGCAATCTCCAAGACAAACAGGGCTGGCAAGAATGGTTGAATACTGAGTTGAACTAATTGATGAAATTGCCTGTATTGTAGCTTTAGCATTTGAACATAAATGGCACTTAGATGAAGAATTTTACTTTCTTTATCAGGAAAATGCTTTATTAACTGTTTGTGTTTATTGCTGATATTTGCATCTGACATCCATATATTTATTCTGCAGTGCACGCTTTAAATAAGCTTCCATATACTAAGCTAGACTCTGAAGCCATTGGGATCACAAATGGAGTTATTTTTGTGACTTACAGCAGCTTGATAGCATCTTCTGAAAAATCCTGTTCTCGTTTGCAGCAGTTGGTACAGTGGTGTGGACCTGAGTTTGATGGTCTTCTAGTATTTGATGAGGTAAATAAGGAGGTTTTGAGGTTAGCAATCAACAACAAAAAGGATATAAGATCTGATGGAATACCACTGATTCTAAGAAACCTCTGATTATCTTTCCAATTACACAGTGCAATATTTATACTTCCTGAAAAGTAAAAACAAAAAAATGTCGCATGCAGTGCCACAAGGCAAAAAACCTTATTCCTGAGGCAGGGAGCCAGCCCACTCGTACTGGTAAAGCAGTTCTTGAGATTCAGGTGCGTGCAATTATGTTCTTTGAAGTTCTGTTTTGTTTTGATGAATATAATATTACTGAACACACAATTTGCTGTGGTCTTATGTGTCCAATTTCTTGATTCTTGAATGGAGATTGTGTGGCCTTTGAAAACTTGCTTTTCATTATACATAGGCTAAACCGCAAAAGGCTGATTCAATATATGTTTAAAACCATCTATCAAGGGCAATTATAGTCAAGTTTATGTAGAGGAAAACTTTTGACACCATTGTCTGTATATGTGGCTTTACTATTATTTTTGCCATGAAGTCTGTTAATTTAAATATTTATGGCCATGTGCCCCTTTTTTGTTGAAAAATGAAATTTGTTTAGATACTAAGGTGTGGATATTATAATACTCAGTCTTCGAAAGAGCTGTATTTAAGATGGTTTATAAAAATGTCCAATTTATTTCATAAAAGTATTGTCTGATTACTTTATGGTGCTAAACATCACAGGAAATGTTACCTCAAGCTCGGGTTGTATATTGCTCAGCCACAGGCGCATCTGAACCTCGAAATTTAGGTTATATGGTTCGGCTTGGTCTCTGGGGAGATCGAACGCCATTTCAGAATTTTCACCAATTCCTAGGTTAATTCTAATTCTTTTATTCCTTTTTTTTTTCTGTTCTTTGTCCATGCTTAATCCTATGCATGCTTTGCTTCCACACCAGTGGTGATTGATATATTTGCCGAGGAGCAAGTACAGGACTTATTCCCAATGCTGAGCCATCCATTATGTCTTCTCACTTCTCAGTATATTAAGGCAGGAGTACTAATTTGTAGCTTGTCCCGATAAAAATAGGTTTATTATAGAACATATGATCCTTTGAGGTCAGTTTCCATTTAATTGTATATGAACTGGTTCTTAATCTGCAATTTCTCCTTGCTTGAATGATAGTTGTGGTTCTTTCTCTGCAATTTCTCCTTGCTTGAATGATAGTTGCGGTCCTTACTCTGCAATTCCTCCTTGCTTGAATGATAGTTGCAGCCCTACTTCTACTGTTTGTTTCACTGATAGGACATGCTCCTGACCACTAACCATGCCAGGATTTTCTCTCCTTTCTAGAGAAAACATACCATACCATTAGTTCTTTGCAGTAGCACTGGCATTAGTGCAAGGAACATATTTTCCATACCATTGATGGATCTGTCAACTTCAGGCATATATATTCCACAGTACTAGCCCCCTTTTGGTGCAAAAAAAAAAAAAGAACATAGGAATTTAGTTCAGTCCTATAGGAAACTTTCCTCTTATTTTTAAGGATATACATTATTATTGTGTTATATTATAAATATATATGCAAGAAAATTTTAAAAAAGACAGGAGTTATTTACAGAACTAAGCAGAAAATAAGAAACTAATTACTTCAAAGAATCTAACCAATCCGGCACTAAGATCCTATCTTCATGTTTTGGAGAAAAGAAGAAACTATTTACTTCAAAGAATCTAACCAATCTGGTTTGGGATGGCATGAATCCACAGAAATTTTGGAGAAAATTTACCATGTGGTTGGACCTCATAGTATTTAGTTTCACGCACCTAACCAGTTCACCCACAAGCATAAGCTAATGGGGAAAGGAGGGCAATCCACTCATACTCCCCCCCTCCCCCTCTCTCACTGCAGCCTCCTGCAGGGCGCAAACGTCAAATTTTGGAGCGGAGGACTTAAATTGCGGAACATTGTCTCTGCCAGGATTCGAACTCGAAACCTCTGCCTCTGATGCCATATTGAGTTTCATGCACCTAAGCAGTTCACCCAAAAGCCTAATCTGATGGGGAAACGAGGGCAACCCACTTATAGCCTTTGTGTCTGTGTCTGCCTCTCTCCTTAAAATCCTATGTTCTTCCTGTGTTGCATCCACCACTTGAATTCATGTACAATTGCAACTGGCATGCAACTAGAATCTTGCATTTTGTGATTCCTGTGTTCCAAAGAGAGAAGACCATTCCTTTGGTAGATTCATTAGTCTATGCTCAGTTGACTTGTAAATGGAACCTCTATTTTTTTTAAGGAATGAACCTCCAAAATTTGAAGTAGTAATAATGACTAATGCTATTGTTTACGCTTTACGAGAATTGCAGGGGCTCTTGAGAAAGGAGGTGTGGGTGCTCTTGAGCTTGTTGCAATGGACATGAAAGCCAGGTTGTGTTTCTGAACTATTCAATGAACGCATGTGTGCAACTGCACCTAATTGATATGAACAGCAAATACACAACTGATTGGCATATGTCTAATTTTCTGAGTTGTCTTGCTCTAGAGTTGCACATTCTGTGTTTTTGCATCACTAATCACTTTGTATCCTTTTGTTAAACTGTCCCAGGGGTATGTATGTTTGCCGTACTCTAAGTTACAAGGGTGTTGATTTTGATGTCCTGGAAGCACCTCTGGATGAAAAAATGACGGTAAATCGACATTTATCCATTTGCATTTTTGCATTGTTTATAGCATTAGTATTCTGAGTCTGTTTTTATTTGCACAATATGGACATTGGTATTAGACTGAGGTCACCCTAAAATTGCTTATTATGTCATGATGCAGAATATGTATAAAAAGGCAGCTGCAATTTGGGCTGAACTGCGTGTTGAACTCCTATCGGCCATTGAATATTATGCAGAAGATAAAAGCAATTCCGCTCATATATGGCGGCTCTACTGGGCTAGCCATCAGGTGTGGTTCTCTTTCATACTACGCAGCACTTATAACCATATGCTCTGACTCTATCCATATTGTTACTAACAATAATGAAATTACAGTTTGTATATATATTCTTTTTTTCAGCGTTTCTTTAGGCATGTGTGTATGTCTGCAAAGGTACCTGCTGTTGTGAGGTTGGCAAAAGAAGCCTTAGCAGAAGAGAAATGTGTAGTGATTGGTCTCCAGAGCACCGGGGAAGCTCGAACAGAGGAGGCTGTCACAAAATATGTATGTTTGTTGTCAATTAGTCTCTTGTCTTTTTTCTCCCTCTGGTCTTATGTTGTCTAGAACTTGGCAAAGATTGTTCATGCTCCGAGTTTTCATTTTCCTGATTTGAACATTAAAATTTCTGTGTTAGGGTGTTGAATTGGAAGATTTCATTTCTGGCCCCAGAGAGCTGCTTCTTAAGCTCATAGAAGATAATTATCCTTTGCCTCCAAAGCCTGATTGTTTTCAGCAAGGTTTGCATTTGAGAAGCTTACATGGTTTTTTTTTAAATAAAAACTCGTCCAAGAGGAACTAGGTTGTATTTTTTTATTAAGAAGAATTAGGCACCCAAATTTGTGTTGAAGAGGACTTGAACCTGGGTGGTCAGGGTGTGGATTTACCCTTAACCAACTGAGCTTATCTCAGTTCCTGCTTACTTGGATCAGAAGGCTTATGCTCTACTATTCTACAAGTTGTTCACCAGTCTCGAACAAAAGAGCTTATAATTTGTACTAGCTTCTTTGCATCATCCTGGTACTGCTTATGCCAATTGGCAACTCAATTGATGTGCCTTTTTTTTTTTGCATTCATAAAACATAATATATAATGTAACTGTAGGCACTCTACTAGACTACTACAGAGTGGTATTGACGTGGACTCATGTAACTTTGTGCAACAAACACAAATGAATAGACAGTAGAGTCCCCAATTGAGAGGTTAGTCTGTGGAGTGGCACCATGCTTTCATTTCCTGATTTGAACATTCAAGTAACCTCTTTTAAAAATTTAATTCATATTTATAATGGATTCACACTTTTGTTGGGTATGAAAAAAAAGAAGTGAAAAATGAAACTTTTAAATAGGAGTAACTAGCCCAATTTTTTCTGGACATTTTCATATTAACTTTGTGGTAAAACCAAAATCAATAACCCGAATGGTGTATGGCTCTACCCACTAGGCCGCTACATAATAACATGGTATATGTATGCTACTTTATGCACTCCTACTTCCTGATATATGTATGCTACTATAGGTGAAGAAATGGCCATGGAGTTCCAGCGTAAGCGGCATTTTGGACCTGATGTATCCTTGACTAGCCAAGTTGGTAAACTTGCTAAAATGGATGATGTGTGTGATGGAACTGATGAAATTTCTCCACGTAAGTTCGCTTTTTTCTACAAAATTGTTGTGAGTGATGGATAACTGTGGTACCGCCGTGCCAAAGGTGCTTCTACTTCTGACACTGACTACATGGAAGCATCCTTTTGGAGGATCAAATATGAATGCAGTTGGAAAAGATCCCCGTGTCCATGAGTCCGTCTAGGCGTCTAGATTCCACAGGGCAGCACCATGTAAAATTGGTCCTTTAGTGACTGATCTCTACCACTCCAATCTTGAGCTAGTTAACCACATAAAATGTGACCAATGGTCATGGTCAATCTATAGCTTCTTATTGTCAAAATGATACTCCTTGTTGCATCGTGTGGAATAGTGCGGTTACCATAAGAAATTACTGAAATAATTTTTTGGTTCTTTCATACTTAAAAGGTGAAAAGTGATGAATAAAAACAGAGTATTGTTTTTATGTAATTTTTCTGATCCCTTTTTCCATATTCCTAGTGAGAGGGGATCATAACTTCAGGGATCACGATCCCCTTTGTTATCTCCCAATATAAAGATGCATGGCCTAGTTAGTTTACATGGTATGATTGCTTAAAGCAGAAATTATATATTTTATATTTTTGTTGTGAGTATAAAGAAGAACTGTTGTCTGTTATGCTGAGTGTGAGATCATGCTCCACACAGGTGTCATGCTATACTTGAACTTATTACTTTGGTGAAATGACACTTCTGGTCTCTGAAATGTAAAAGTAATGACATATCGTAATGTATAGTGTCTGAATTATGAATTGATGTTTTTTATCATTGATTTCTGCTAGACTAATTATGGTTTTTTTTCCTAATAACTTCTTGATTGATTATTGATCTGTCTATATATAATGTAGCAGCAGAGTCGGACCATGAATCATCAGAATCTGATGAGGATTTTCATGCGTGTCAGATCTGCAATACTGAAGAGGTAACTTATTTCTAACACTACGCATTTTGTCCTACCTTTGATGTAATTAGGCATCTGACATTTAGGGTGGTTATAACACTGTTCTGTCACCCGAGTAAATTTACCCCTGAGCTTGAAAACTGTTTTAATCAGAAATCCAGACACATGTCAGTACTGGTTTGCCAGTCAGTTTTAAACTGATTTTCAAATTCGAACCTTGATTTATATTAGAACATTACCATCAAGTGCAGTGCAGTGCATGAAACTGACAGTGCAAGTCAGAAATCGCTTCAGGCACCGTGTATAGATAGGAAGGGATTTTCCCAAATCCCTTGGTTAACAGGAAATTTGTTTCATGTTAACTTCTGATTCAAGGAGATTGGGCCTAATCTCTCCATCCAAACGAGCTTGGTTTTCTTCGAATTGGAAGTATGAAGAGATTAAAGAACGCAAGGGGAGTTCATGGCATGGAATCAGCACTATGTATTTTTTGTTGCAGTTCTTGGGAGCTTTAATTTTAGCCAGATGCCTACATGTGATGGAATAATCATATCAATATATGTTCATCTCTTGAACCCATTTTTTAAGCTGTATCTGCCACCAAGTAATGCCACCCATCCACATTCGGATTGCAAGGGTACTTGATAGTAGGCTACAGCTTGTATCTGTTTGTATCTTCCGTCCTGTGCAAAGATTCTATTTCTTTTTTTTTTTTTCCAAGATCTGTAGATTTTCTCATCCTGGCATATTTTTAGCTCCCTTCCCTATCCAAACAGATATAAAGGTTCTACCCATCCATATGTTTCATTCATTTTTGGATTAAATAAGTCAGTTAAAAGTTGATTGGTTACTCCAAGAGCTGCTATTTTAGTCAGCTAGGCTGTAATCTTTTCTAGCATACCCACTTCTTTTTTATTTCTATTATATTTGTGCAACTTCATATTCGTTGTTTGTGGTTGGAAATGTGAAATGATATATGTGCTATTGTACCAAAGGCAAACATTGCCCTGAGTGCTTGCATAAGTGTGCGATATCTTCTGGAACTTGAAGAGCTAATTTGTTTTCTTATTGTTTTCTTTATTAGATTGTATTCACTCATTTCCATGTCATTTCAGGAGACAAGACTGTTACTTCGCTGCTCTGTTTGTGCTACACATGTTCACCCTGGTTGCCTAACTCCACCTTTGACTGGAATGGTGATTAATGATTGGTCATGTTATGGTTGCAAGGACAAAGTTGAAGGATACTTCAGAGAAAGTGATGCTTACTTGACTGAACTTTCAAAGAGGTACCTATCTGAACCAATAACGGTCAACTAACTTCACATGGTTGTATGGGCCCAGTTCATAAACTTGTTACCTGGTAAATTACTGTCAGATATGATGCTGCAGTGGAGAGAAAGTCGAAGATTTTGGACATTATCCGCTCCTTGGATTTACCTAATAATCCTCTAGATGATATCATTGATCAGGTATTATTAAAAGCTGACATGTAGCTAGAGATTGTTAAAATTGTATTGGAAAAGCTGGGGCATGTTTGTTTGCCTCGATTGGGTGGGTCTGATTGTAGCTAGTCCTATGCTAATTTAGTAAAATTGCAAGGCAAAAGATGAGAAGATTGTTTGGGATGAATGGTGAGATACTACAATCTGTTTAATTTGGTCATCATTCTTTACCGTTTACCGTTTCCGCTGCGCGCCAAGATTGGTGGAGGACTAGCAAGAGAGCGCTAAAGGATTAGCGGAAAGGTGTAAATACCCTCCTCATTCTGGGCGCCGGGATGCTATGGAAACACCAGAATGCATATATCTTTGAGGGTGCTGCCCTAGCGTGTCAACAGTTCTAAGGAATCTGAAGATGAAGCTCGCCTATGGGTTATGGTCGGAGCTACAAAGCTCCAGGCCTTAATCTAGGTCAGCTGAAGCAGTAGTATGGGTTGAGATGGGTTGAGTCTGTTTTTTTTTTCTCGAACATGGGTTGAGTCTGTTTTAGTCAGGTCGTTTCTTTGTTTCCAGTTAGTTTACTTGTCACCGCGAACCTGGTTCGATGGGTTCAGGGGATGGGTTCGCGGGACATGGTACGACGTCGGACAAAAAATAGGTTCGAAGGGGGTGTACCTCTGCAGGACGAACTTACAGGGTCGGTGAACCATCCCGAATCGGGACAGCAACCCCGAACGACCTTGAATCCGAATCGGGGACGACGATTCCGGTTCGGGGTACGCAGCACCGAACCCGAATCTGATGACTCTCTCTTACCTTTTTTCAGGTATGAGGGATTGCTGTATGTACCTTTCTTTTTTTTTCCTATAATCAAAGATATGCAGCTCTCCAGTGTGTTGAAGAAAAAAAATAGACATAAATGAGTGATGAAGATTGCTATCTTATCTTCCCTTAAAAATGCATCCATCATGAACTCTTGAACTGCTTATTTAGTCAGCAGTCATTACACCTTATTTTTTGTATTTTTATAGCTCGGTGGCCCTGAAAATGTCACAGAAATAACTGGACGCCGTGGTATGCTAATAAGAGCGTCAGACGGAAAAAGTGTTGTTTACCAGTCACGGAACACGTGAGTGAACATTATTATGATGACTTTTTTTTTATCTTTTCTACTTCACTCATTTGTCTGATACTATGGCAGGGGTGTGTGTGGTTATGCCATTTCATTAGCACAAAATTGGTCTAGTGCCAAGCATGCCCTCTCTAATCAATTTTTCCATTTGAATTATACCATTTGTAGTAAAGAAGTTGCATTGGACATGGTCAATATGCATGAAAAACAGCAGTTTATGGATGGAGAAAAGCATATTGCAATAATATCAGAAGCAGGATCAGCTGGCGTTTCTCTACATGCAGAGCGAAGAGCTAAAAATCAGGTTTGGTTTTACTGTTCATGCATTCGATTCTCCAAGACATTTGTCTGTAGTAGTGCTCCTTATCCTTCTTGTAACTACTCAATGCCAGAGGAGAAGAGTACACATAACACTTGAGCTTCCTTGGAGTGCAGACCGTGCAATTCAGCAATTTGGGAGAACCCATCGCTCTAATCAATCTTCTGCACCTGAGTACAGGTACTATATTATTATGTAATTTCCTTTGCTTATCTATACTACTAGGCTAATACCGGCGCGTTGCTACGGTTACTTTTAACTTTCTACTAAATTGATTTTATATTACAAAGCACATATATATAACATTAATTATATTCATCTATTACTCAATCAAAAAAGTCTAGGAGCAGAGAGGTTAGGCCGACCATCACCATCACCAACTAAGGTTTTTAAGCGTAGTATTAGGGAGTTGAGGTCGAATTATTGATGATCGTTATGATTGTGAAACCCCATAACTTGGCTAACTTTTGCCAAAGAGAGCGAATTGCACGTGTTGGAGCTAAATAACCACTTTTTAAATTATTGATGAATTATTTTTGAAGCATTAATTCCTGAAGTGCCAATTTAGGCTTCTTTTTACAAACCTTGGAGGTGAAAAGCGATTTGCATCAATTGTGGCAAAGAGATTGGAATCTCTTGGAGCTTTAACACAAGGGGATCGAAGGTTCTTTTCTTATTTTTTTCTAGTTTAAAACAGTCTGGGCCAATTGTAACTCTAATGTTAAATGTCTTTGACAATTTTCCCGTATGATCTTACTCTTTTAGGGCTGGACCATCACTTAGCGCCTTTAATTATGACAGTAATTATGGAAAGAAAGCACTGGCAATGATGTACAGAGGAATAATGGAGCAGGTTAGTGATCAACAGCCTGTTCAATCTAACTTTTAGGAATGGAGGATGGGTTACTTCAGAATTTATGCTTCATTCTGAATCTCAAGCATACTTCATGTTACCAGGATGCATTTCCGGTTGTACCTTCAGGATGCTCTGAGAATCAAGCTACTCTCCAAGACTTCATAACTACAGCCAAAGCTGCTTTAGTGGCAATTGGAGTTGTTAGGGATCCTGTGATGTGTAAGTTTTCTTACAAGCTAATTTTAGGGGAAAATTATTTTATTATGCCTGGTAAAACATATTTGATCGCTCGAGATTCTGTTGAAATGTTTTTGGATCAGACTTGGGTATTGTGTTTTGTTTGTTTTGCTACCTACTCCCTCTGTCCTTGAAAGAATGATGTTCTACGGTTCAAAATATGTCCACAAAAGAATGACATTTTGGCACTGTAGCACGTGGGCCCGTGCCTACTGCAAGACTGCAACCACGTGATGCTCCTCCGGTTTCCTCTGTAGCTGCTCCATGCGGCGTCGTAGTAAGGAGGCAGGCTCAGTCGAAAGCAGGGAAAATGCTAAGGCTGATAGGGGCAGCATGGCCTTATCGCAGAAAAAGAAATGGCCTTTTCGCATGCGGCTTGGTTTCATTCCAACTTTCCAAAACGTCATTCTTTCATGGACGGAGGGAGTAGTGAGTAGTAGTAGTATTAATTTGGGCAGTTTCTTTTTGCCTCTAAAAAAACTATAGCGACGCCTGCTAGGCCAACAGTAGCGCCGCTGCTTGGTTTCCCTCCCTCCCATCTCCGGCATTTGCCGGCGATTAGAGGGAGCGGGGACCCCTTCTTCCTAGTAGTTTAATGAGATTGAGTCTTAGGTTTAATTGGAGTCCTCTCCATGCCAAGTTTTTTGGTATTGCAATTTGGTTCCTCTTCCTATCCAGCAATGGTGAGGAGGTAGGGTGGATTTGGTCTCTCCGTGGTGGTTCCAATGAAGAACTACTCCGATATTTTATTATTGATGTCAGCTAGTTCAATCAGAGGTAGTATATTCCAAATTGAAAAAATGGTTATAATACCCCTTAGGTTTCCCTTTTTTTTTTAGTGTGTAGCAGAAATGCTCAAGAACTTTTTTTATAATGTATGTTATTTTATTTCAACTATTGAGTCAGAGGTTGTGATTGGCAATTGTCATTGCAGGCAATGGAAAAAATGGAGGAAAGCTTACTGGCAGGATTGTTGATTCTGATATGCATAATGTGGCTCGTTTCCTCAATCGGATTCTGGGACTGCCTCCAAACATCCAGAATAGGCAAAGTTCTTTTCAACACAACTTTCCTTATCATATATCTGCGGCCATTCAGTACCTCAATCCCATACTTAAATTGACAGGTTATTTGATCTTTTCTCAAGCGTACTTGATATAGTCATTCAGAATGCTCGAAATGAAGGGCAACTTGATTCTGGTATTGTTGATATCAAAGCAAAAAGTGTTGAAATGAAAGAGTCACCGAAGGTTGTGTTCGTTTCTGGTAAAGTTTGTTTTAGGAGCAGTACTTCAAGTAGTTATAATCCAGGTTTGTATGTGCAGACTGTTCATGTTGATAGTTTATCTGGTGCTTCTACGGTATTGTTTACTTTTACTATTGACCGTGGAGTTAACTGGGAGGTAAGCAATGTTTTGAAATTTTTTTTAGATTTAATGTGATGCGAGAGTGCAGTACACTTATATTTCAGTTCAGTTCTCTGCCGGTTTTATGCCCGCAGTCTCTTGATACAAGTCTTTGTATCTTCATTCACATATGTTTTAGTTGGCAAATTCTATGCTTGAAGAAAGGCTGAAAGATGAGCCATATTCGCCTAGCGATGGATTCTACGAGTCCAGAAGAGAATGGATGGGGAGAAGACACTGGCTGCTAGCTTTTGAAGGGTATGATGTTGGTGGATGAGTATGCGGTAGTTATGTTTACATTCCTTTGCAAGATGTCTGTCATAATTATAAGAATGTTCTTAAAAATTTAAAAAGAAACAGAAACGGAGTGACTACTAAATACCACAAGAATATTGTTGATAAACTAATCTCCATGAAGTAAAATGATTGTAAAACTATTGCAGCACCTGATGATGGTATGATTGAGCAAACGATGAACCATTATGGAATTTGATTGCACTTCAGACACATTTTGATATACTGGTGAGAAATAGTGCATTGCCAGGTTGCTGCAATTTTTTTTTCTAATTCTAGAATAAAATAAGGGGAAAAAATAAACTCAATCGTGAAAGATGAAACACTTCTGTCAAGAAGGTATGTATTGCAAGTGATGAAAGCTATTTGGTATGGGTGTATTATGTTTATAATTATTGTTCAATTATTTGGTTGTCAACAAAGAAAATGCTACAATGCAACTGCTGTAACGCTTTGTTCCAGTGCAATGAATTACCTAAATCATTGTAAGTACTCTCGCTTTGCCTTTAACAGCTCAACCGAAGGCATGTACAAAGTAATTCGTCCTGCTGTTGGGGAGGCTTCAAGGTACTTGATTCATTTTTTTTATTTTTAAATAATTTATATTTCCGAAATCTTTTGTGCTTACTAACTCTGCCTTGTACTATTTGTGATTGGTTCAATTTTAAAATTATCATTGTCTTATATTTAGGGAGATGCCTTTGGTTGAACTTAAAAGCAAGTATAGGAATGTCTCGTCGATGGACAAAGTCAGCAAAGGTTGGCAAGAAGAGTATGATGCGTCATCCAAGCAGGTACTATTTTCTTCTTGTTTTCTCGAACGTGCAAGAGAATTACACTACTAGGTATATATGGAAACAGAGAAGTCCACACATTAGCCCCTCATGCTAGGACCAGGCAAGAGGGAGCAGTAACATGCACAACAACAACAGCAACCAAACGCCTTTTAGTCCCAAACAAGTTGGGGTAGGCTAAGGGAGCAGTAAAACACACACACACACACACACACACACACACACACACAAATAAAGGAACTCACAGCACAGTGCAAAGGGCATTGGCTATGGCTGGTATGCTCCCACCCAGGGCTTGGGTGCTGCACCTTACACTCTCGGGGTCTCCCTTGAGTTATTTAAATCAAAAGAAATTAACCCACACAAAAGAAGAAATGACCAAAGGGCAGCACTACGTAGCCTTAGCTCTTCAGCCTTCCTAGACCTAGCTCCTTGCCTCAAGCACCAGCGGAACATAGTTGTGCTTCAAGTATCAAGTTGCTCAAATCAGTTTGGACATTATTATTGTATTTGGGGTTTTGCAATCAACTGAAGTGTAATCTCTCTACGAAGTACTGTAATTATTAGTTTCTTTTTTGTTTCATTGCTGTCAAAATGATGTTCTCTAGGCGATCCTACAAATTATTCTTTTAAGAAAAAAGTCCAACTTACTCCCTAATACAATTTGAACTAAATGGCATTCTTTGAGGGGTAAACTGAACCAAATAATACTTTAGGGGGTTGTCAGATTTTGGCAATAATTGAAGGGAGTAGGTTAGACTTTTTCCTTCTTTGTGAATGGTGATACGATTAATCTTCACCCTTACAGTCTGCTTGCTTGATCCATTGTTTATATTTGAACCTCCAAACAAATTAATTTAGGTTTTAGAATCAAGTGTTTCTTTTATGCTTCTTTTACCTGCATCTGGTCATTTTGAGTGCGGACTTGATTGACTATTTTTCTCCACTTTAACCAGTTGGTTTAGGTCACTTTCATCTTTGATTTTGTCTTGACTTTATTTCAGTGTATGCATGGGCCTAAATGCAAACTTGGAAGTAATTGCACAGTGGGCAGAAGGTTACAAGAGATTAATATATTGGGTGGTCTAATACTTCCTGTGTGGGATGTAATTGAAAATGCCCTAACTAAGCAGGTTATATTTATTCTTATTTTTTGCTTAATTATCTCTTAGCACAAGCAGCTGTCAGTCAATCTGTTGTCTCCAACGCCATAGTAGTCAGCATATTTTAATGAACTTATGGTGTATGGTTGATGCTAACATTTCTTTGATTGGCAATTGTTTTACTGACATAATGAAATAGGCCCGACGTGTTCACAAGAGAATACGTATTGCCCGCTTGGAGACAACAAATGACAACAAACGTTTTGTTGGGCTTATCATTCCAAATGCAGCAGTGGAATCGGTACTAGAAGGTCAGATCCTGTCTTTCACTTTCCACCAATTTCTATGTCTATATTTTCTTATGGTCTGTGTCAATCTTTTCCACCTTTCCTTAATTCCTGCATCCAGAGCAAAAACAACATATAGTGAGGGACGGATGGAATACTTGTTATGTAGTGTTCAGTTTGATGTTATTTGTACGTTCATCTGAGCTTGCTGGCAAAGCATAGTTTGCTTTTCCGCAATGTTAGTTCAAAATTGGAGATATGAGCAATTAGTTTTTCCTGGGTTTATATCGTTATCATCTCCCAAAGCAGAATAATTAATTAGTTTCTTTTCTTTGAAGCCAAGGATTGCTGCCAGTAGTTTACCTTTGAGTGTGAAATCCTTATCAAACCCATATATCACTGGCTTACAAGTTGTCTTCAATGGTTTTTAATCTTCTTGTCATGTGGTAGCAAGATATTTTCCCTATGTTGCTTACTTTCGCATTCTAGTTAGAGGAATTAGTCACTTCAACGACCTTTGATGGTTATAAGGGTATTCAACATACAAACCTGATGGTTGTTTGACCTTACTTTGTCCTGTGTCAGGTTTGCAATGGGTCCAAGATATTGACGACTGACCTGAGAAAGTTTTGTTTTCACATTTCTTTGTTGGTATGGTGAACCAAATCTGTGAAGTTGACGAAGACGCACCCTGAAACCTTGTTTATATATCTGGGTGATAGTATTCAGATTGGTGACTGAGAAGTAAATACGGTGTTTTCTGGGGTCCAGAAAGTGTGAATTTAATCTAAGGTCCAATCCAATTGGCCGCTGGCCTGTTGCTGATGTCAGGTAGCATCCACATGCCAATGTATCTGATGTGTGTTGTGGTAACTTATTGTGTAGTAGTATGCCGCAGTCAATGGTGGGTTCGTTGACTTGCAGTCACGTTGGTGAATTCTGAGGGACGATTTCCCCCTCTTTTTGTTATGGGCGGTAAAAATGGGCTTTTGTAGGCTGGTGTGGTATTGTAGCAACAGCTTTTGTAGGCTTTTGAAGGGTAAAAATTCCCCCTCGAACTATCTTGTCAATTCCTTCCCCTAATCCTATCTGTATAACTTTCCCTACGTCTCCTACTTGTATTGTTGCCAGTAACTATAGCCCCTCATTCACCACATGCCCACGTTCTTGAACCGGTAGCTTGGACCCTGTTCAGAGTTTCTAGATTAGTGAAAATTGGTTTCTTGGATGATTTTCAAAATTGGTTTTTAAGGAATAAAAGAGGAAGTAATACTCCCTTCATTTCTTAAATATTATCATCATATCATCATTGACTTCTATTATCAACTTTAATCATTTGTTTTGTTCAAATTTCACCTCTTTGTTAATTCAATTTAGTGCTTTTACAATTTCCACCTCTTAACTAATTCTTGCCCTTTATTCACCATGATGGAGATAATCAATGTACAAAACTGCCTATGGATCCTCTTTTAGGTGGGATAGGTGGAGGACTGGAGGCATGCAATTTCCATGCTTGGACATGAATATTATAGGAAGGATTTTACACAAAGTCAAGCTGAAAACTTTGACTCGGTCTTGGTCGACGACCACAAGTATTTGTTATTTGTTCTTACGGCAAAAGCTTAGCTGGATAGGTTCTTTTTTACGGAAACAACACCCGACTTCATACTGTTACAACTAATTATTCCCTGGACTACATTCTCATGGACAACAAGATGTATGTAGTGACTTCAATAATCTCAAGATCAACTGGCCTACTCTCTTGTTTATGCTCATATTAATAAACTAATACTGTAGTTGTGTATGTCAGTCAGACATGCTGCTAGTCATGCAGTTGCCCTCTTGCTAACCTTTTTTTTGAGAAAAAAAGAATATATTTCAATATTACAACCTTGAATCAATCCAATGCATATAGTTATCCAGTATTACAATCAGAAGCAACCGGTAGTTGTAAGGATTAAACATATAATAATCAAATGGCATTGTTCAATGTTTTATTTTGTTTTTTGTGATACATTGTTCAATGTTTAATAACTGATTTTTATTTACTAAAATTCCACCTATTGTTGACAAAATTTGGTGGTCTCAAACACACAGCATTCTCACTTTATTTGAGGTCTTCCTCCTTTTACAATAGTGGCCAAATTGAAAGCAAATTCACTCTTGTTGTTTCTATACAACGTTTTTTTTTTTCCAAAATTAGCCATATTATTCTATTGTCATAAATTAGAAACAAGTTTTTGCAATTATAGTAGTAGCATTTTATGTCAAAACGATTTTTTTTCCTCAAATGAAAACACACGCCGCCCAGCGTGCCCATGCCGTTAAGCCCAAGGAACAAAGAAAAATAAATGAAGGGAAAAAGAGATTCAGGCGAAAGGACAACCAGACAAAGCCAAGCCAGGGTGAGGAAGCACGAGAAAACCGAGGAGACCCACCCCCTCCGGCGGCGGTCATGATCGGCGGGCAGCACGCGGCAGACGGGCAACCACTCTCGGCGTCCTGCTCATCCTCTTCCTCCTCTTCCTCGCCGTCGACCCCGCCGGCCGGGCCCAGGCGCCAGCACCGCGCCAAGAGGCATCACGACATCCTCAGCATCCTGCGGGTAAGAAACATGCTTCATATGTTCTCCCTTCAGCTTTCTCGACGCTGGCGAGCTCTGGCTGGTTCGCCTGGTCTCTCCGACGTGCAATAAGAATCTTAAAATTATCAAGCCAAGCCAAGCCTGCTGTTGTTGTTACTTTGGATTCTGGGTGCTAATTAGATTGAATTCTGCTATGCATGCTCAATCGTCTTGGAGAAATCGTAGTTTTAAGAAACATACAAGATTTTATTGGGTTTCCCGAAACGTAAGCGTGGGGATTGATAATTTGCTTGGTGATGACTGATGAGGTCGATGGTCCGTAGAGAGGCCCTGATGGGTGTGGATTGTGAGTCCCGTGCCCAGGGCCCTGGCTAGCGTGGTTGATACAAGACGTCAACTGAACTTAGCGACGGTGCCTGTATCCATATATACGGTGTTGTAAAAAGCGTGTGCTGCAAGGGGGACTTTTACACCCATTAGTTGACCTGGGTTCCAGGTGTAGTACATCATAATTAACCATTCAGCTGGTGAGTGCTAATGTGCTGGATGAATTGTTGTAGTTCTATATTTTCATCAACCTTTCAGGGATCGTGGAATTGAAATTTGAGTGGTTCCCTTTTGACTGTGTGCATAAGTACCTCTTAATTGTGTCTTTAGATCTTTGAATTGAACTATGTTTATTTTAGTATTGACCTATTTGGTTTAATTAAAGTATGATGGGTGATTTAGATAGATCCCGCGTAGGATGTGGTGTCGTTAGTGTCTGCTACCAATCTTTAATTAAAATGAAGTTATTGATATAATTTGTTTTTTTATTCCATTCTATATGTATTGAGAAGAATGCAGCATGTCTCAATTCAGCATCCGCTGATACTGGAAAAGGACAAAGTAAGTTGTCAAGCAACAAAGTAACACATGGATTTCACTTGGTTGAAGGAAGGTCTGGACATGATATGGAAGATTACCATGTAGCAGAGTATAGATATGAAAAGGATCACGAACTTGGTCTGTTTGCTATTTATGATGGCCATTTGGGTGATAGCGTGGCCAGTTATTTGAAAGCTAATCTTTTTAACAACATACTGAAAGAGGTTAGCTTATTTTGTTGTCTCCCCTTTCTGTCCCTGTAAAACATGAAATTTATCACTGGCACATCAAACATGCTTGTTTCAGTAGCATCACATTTATGATATGCTCTAAAAGGATCATCAATTTCCTTTTTGTGGCCTTTGCAGCCTCTCTTTTGGTCAGATCCTCATGAAGCTATTAGAAACGCATACGGCTCCACAAACAAATTTATTCTGGAAAACTCTAAACAACTAGGACCAGGTGGCTCAACCGCGGTGACTGCTATTGTAGTTGATGGTGTAGATATGTGGATAGCTAATATAGGTGATTCAAGAGCAGTTGTCTGTGAAAGGGGTACAGCTAATCAACTTACGGTTGATCATGAGCCCAATACTACTAATGAACGAAAGAGAATAGAAAAGCATGGTGGTTTTGTTTCTACTTTCCCCGGTAAGTGTTTAGTTTCCTAATTCTCTTGTCAATTATTGTACTTGCCACGTAGTTAAATTGTCTGAATGCATTTTAGTTGCTGATAGGTGATGTTCCTCGTGTAAATGGCCAACTGGCGGTTGCTAGGGCATTTGGTGATCAGAGCCTCAAAGCGCACTTGAGCTCAGAACCTGATATTAAGCATATACAAATAAACTCAAGTATAGAATTTGTCATACTTGCCAGTGATGGGTTATGGAAGGTATGTGTTATCTCCTCACCAATATCTTGGTCACCTACTTTGGTACAAGATTTGTAGCCATTTATACTGGAAGTTACATTGGGGCATCCGGTTCAATTTTCCTTTCTTCTATTTTTTTCTCCCCTAATTTATATTTGCTTTTTCTCCCGTGTAAGATGTCTTTCTAGTACTGATTTGACTAGTCTGCCACTTGATTAAATGGTCCAAGTTGACTTATATTTGCCTATACCTAGAGTTCAGTTGTTGTTGTTGGCCTCTACCACTATATTAAGGGGCTAGTGACAGTAGTTTCCTGAAGAAGTTATATCAGGCATCCTTGAAAGCACTATAACCTCGACACTTTGCGCCATTTGTTGGTCGAGCACTTTTTCTGCTTATTAATCAATTCTTTGCCACATTGTTTGCTTGGTAAAGGTAATGAAGAACCAAGAAGCTGTTGATCTGGTGAAGTCAACCAAGGACCCTCGAACAGCAGCAAAGAGATTAACATCTGAGGCCCTTGCCAGGATGAGCAAAGACGATATTTCGTGCATTGTCATCCGTTTTCGATGCTGAGTTTCAAATGTTTCGTTGTCAGGCTCTGGATTTTCCTCTTGAGCGGTTGCCATGCATTCAATTATATGATTTGCTCCAGCAGTCCAGAACTCTGTAAATTGTGGCTGGTGGCATCTGGACCTACAGTATTAGATCTTAGCGAACAAGATCTGGAAATCCTGGGCCTCGGTTATGTCAGTGTGCGAAGGATGTTTTTTTTTCCTGTGCATATTTACACGAAGTGTTATATTGTTGAACTGGAGAGAAGTGACAACATGTTGACAAAAACAGCGGTGCATCAGTTTGTATAATGTTATAATCGCATGGTGATGATCTTAGCACCTGTTATGTTTGGAGTGAATGCTTCTGTGTACAATAGACTATATATATATATATATATATATATATATATATATACTGGAGATGTAAAAGGTTGTTCCATTAACTTCACTCGTACTGGAAAGAATGAAAGACACTTGACTAATGAATATTTTTTTTCCCTCCTAACTCCAATGGAGGCATTTTTATTTTCTTTTATTTTTTCAATTGGCCATGCATACATTTGATAATACTCTGGTTCTGGTTCATAGGTCTTTGATTCTGTTTTCTGACCAAAAGAAGCTACACGAGAACTCGATCAGAGGTCGATCAATTGACGTACAAAATTGTTGCTTCAGTTAAACTCACCATACGACAATACTTGTGTACGGTAGCGCCGTACTCCATAGGTTTTTTTTGGGAGAGGAAGGCTTACATGGGCTCCACTGATAATAAAGTGGGTGTCATTGGATTATTCTTGTGGTCTGTTTCTACTGTGTTTTTGTTCGATTGGCATCTTAGAAAATGTTGTTGGCATATATCGTTTAGTCTTGTTTCTCTAAATATTAAACACATACTTTGTTAATGTATGCTGATTTCATCTTTCAAAAGCGTAAAAAAGAACTTATATATACTGTCTAAGTTTATCTCTAAACACACGAATATTATGTTCTAAAATTATTGTGTCGCTATTGACATCTAAACTCAATTTTGATCATTCATCTCTAAACTCAACACTGATCATTCATCTGACTTAAAAAAATAATAATTAGGTATATAAAATTATAAGTTAAGATTTAAATATCATTTTTTTAATAAAATGAATGATAAAAGTTTTGACATTAAAAATCAACTGCGACAATAGTACATCTCCTTTACAACCCCAAATCCTATGGAATTTTGAATCACTATTGATTTTTTTTTTCAAATTCTAGTAAATGTGAGATCACTAATGCTACCTTTTCTTCAAATCCTACGACATCAACAGCAGCAACCTACTAGATAGCTGCTTAATCCCCCTTTTTGGAACATGCTTGTGAATCGAATCGGCTAGCGACCGATTGATACAGACAGAGCAAGACAGCACGTCAGCCATCATTCGATCAACTTGTGGAGCCAACGGACGGATCTCGCCCGTTCTCGTCCCCGATCCCGATCCAACGGCTGCTGTTCAAGGAAACAACGAGTGGAGAAATGCAGGGGGAGGGGCGTAATCTGGTTTGTGGGACCCGCCTCCGAACCCGGCACAAAAGCGAGAGCGAATCCCGGGAGGGAGGGAGCGGAACAGACAGACCGGCGCTGCTGCTGCTGCTCCGTTGACGAGGCCAGCGCCGCCGCCACCACCATCACCACCACCTGGAGGTAAGGATAACCTCGTTCCTCGCAGTGCGCGGGAGACCTCGCGCCGCTTTCTCGGATTACTCTAGTATACTAGTCGGTAGCCTTGCTGGTCGGTCCAGGAAATCGGCTTCTCTGTCTGTGGGAGGCGGCAGCAGTCCTGGGGATTGCTGCCGGTTCGATTCAATTGTTGCGGGAACAGATGAGGACGCTCGACTGGCGGTGGGCATCTCCCAGCCGAATCGCTCGGTCCTTTGTTACCGCCTATTCTCAGCGAGGGCTACCTTCTTCTGTTGAATTCGAATTCGAAATGGAAATCAACTTTGCTTACGGTACTGCCATAGGAAGTGATCAAATAGACACGATTCTTCGGATCTTATGGTAAAACGGCTTGTAATCCTTCCGGCTCAGGCGACTGTGTTTATCACCCCAGAAAACTGAAGTGTGCTCATTCTGTTCTGTTTTTTTCTGGGGCAAGTCCGTCACGGCTTAAGGAGTGAAAACAGTGTCGTCACTGTTGATGGTATTATATTTGGATACGTTTTTGTCCTAAATTTTGGATGTTGGCAGGCAATTGACATCCTTATGCCATTAGTTTATCTGTGGATGTCAAAACAGAGTTGTATTATTGCCTGTAAGAGTGTAAGTCATGTGTTTGGTATCAGTAACATTTTTTGTTCAGAGTTTCAGTCAATCTGTTTCTGTTAATGTCAGTCAAGGTTAGGGGCCACAGCGTCGTGGGTTGAAGGTTAGGAGGCCACTGTGGCCCTGATCTGGTTCTATATGAACCCCTACTTAGTTTGTTTAATCTGTTATTTAATAAAGAATTAAAAGTAGAACGGAAAATGCTGCAGCTTTATCAACATGAAACATCCTGTGTTTTTGAGAGCTTGTGAGTTGAATGCACTTGCCTGTTTGCCAACATGTATTAATATATGTTTTTTTTAATCGAAAAAACATAACTACTTGCCGACATGCAAGAACATGTATTATTATGTTCTTGATACGTTTTTGCTTTTGCCCGTTTTTAGTTGGGTTATATGTTCTTTGGTGACGTACCTACTTCCCTGAACCATGCATGTTTTCTTGACATTGTTTGATTTCCTGCTTGGAGTAGGAGTGCAGAAGAAATAAATAACTGAAATCACACAAAAGGACAGGGAAGTGTGCACTAGTTTGAATGGCGGCTACAAAGCTTCAGGCACTTTGGAACCATCCCGCTGGCCCCAAAACTAGTCAGTTTTCTTTTTGGCCTTTAATTGTTACAATCATCTTTTTTACAACAATGAATGGCTGGATCCGTATTTTGCTGTAATTCTTTATTCAACATTGGTCTTCACCTTTGCGTTTCATCTTGCTCTATGACAGACTGTATAATGACTGACACAGATGTTTTTCTATTTTGTGCATATTTTGTGATATGCATTCGTAATAATATTGACAACATATTAACTTGTCCTTACTATCCTGACCTTTTTTCTGGGCACAATGTAATCATTGCATTGGTAGATGGTACTACAGAGTACCAACTTAAATGGGCCATACTTTTTGCAACTCATTCGTAGGATAATGTTATTTATGCACTTAAGAAACATACTCATACCACCCATGACTCGAATTTTGACCATAACTTCAGTCCACTTCTGGGCGCCAACATTCAAATGGGGTATCAGCATTGCAAACATTGCTGACTTTGCCAAGCCGCCTGAAAAGATATCTTATCCTCAGCAACTTGGTAACTTAAGTTGTCCATTCAGTTCTATCAGTGCATTCTTGTGTAATTCTGGCATGCTTATTGTTTTGTATGGTGTGCAGCTGTTACTTTCACTGGACTCATTTGGTCAAGGTACAGCTTGGTTATAACACCGGTAAGCCATCCATATTTCCATGTTCATTATATGAACCCAAACACACACGGTCATCTGAGTCTTATGTAAAATGTACTTCACTCAATATTTAACTTTTCTTGCTGTTGAAATTCTGCTGTAATTTTTGTTAGGCATCAAAAGAGAATTTCTCTGAGACCATGCGTTGCTCCCACTCTGTTCTGTTTTCTCAGTTTAGTTACCGCTTATGCTTATTTTGTTGACTTGTTTCTAACTTCATGTTGTTGCAGAAAAACTGGAACCTTTTCAGCGTTAACGTGGCAATGGCTGGTACAGGCCTGTATCAGCTTTCACGGAAGATAAGGTTTGTAAAGAAGCTAAGCATGTCCCCTCGTACTCTTTTGACATTTGGTAATAGACGATGCCATGGTTTATGGTGATCTTCTGTGCAGGCAAGATTACTTATCTGATGAGAAGGAAGCTACCGCGCAACTTGAAGGGTAGGGGGCAACAGGAAAGAATAACCGACAGCCTTGCGTGCAAGGACAGGAGTCTGTCATCTATTTTCTTGTTCTGCAGATATCAATGTGGAAAATTTCTGCCAAAAGTAATCCACACAATAATCTTTTGTTCGTTTGTGAAAGAAGATATGTAAATACTTCTTCTAATGTTTGGGTTTTCTGGTCAATCCTCTTTGTTGGGACTTCGGACGTTTTAATTCCCTTCACCGTATGAAGGTGCTATCGTTATGATCACGACGAAGCTGAATTGCAGTTGCCCGATGGTACACATACACGTATACGGTGCTTTTCGAGCTGGGAGATAAATATAAAATGCAGCAGAAGCTCTCTTTTTTCAGAAAAGGGAATATATTTATATTGCAACCTATGAAAGTTATTAATCCATCCTTAAATGTTTGGCATTAAGACAAAAAATAATAATTTAAATTAAACCGCAGAATCTGTCGTAACGTCAAACAAATGAAAATGGAGGGAGTAGAAGAAAAGGTTTCATTCCAAATTGCACGTATGCTAGGAAAAAGGAGCATAACATAAAGAAAACCAAAGATCAGGACGGCACCATTCTTCTTTTCTCTCATAGGCAAGTTCCATCAAACTTAGGCCCTATTTGGATCTAACTGACTAATTGTTAGCTGGCTAAAAATTAGTCTTTATTTAGATCTTCAAACAGGCTGGCTAATTTAAAAACTAATAATTAATCAACCTCCTATCTAATAAAAAATTATTAGTCCCTTCCACCTTGCTAATAGAGGTTAATTGTTAGCTAGGAGCAAAACTAATTCTATATATCAATAATTAGTCAGGACTCCAAACAACTATAAGACTAATTGACAGTTAAAAATTAGTCAGAGACTAACAATTAGCCACCTAGATCCAAACAGGGTGAGAATGCATGCTCATTCGGATGAGAACATTATGTTGTGGAAGGCACCTACCGAATTCCCAAAAAAAATCACAAATCATGTTTGTACAGACATGACATCCAAACAAAATATGGGGAATTCATTTCAAATTTAAACACTTGCTGCATACTTTTTCTCTCGTTACTCAGCCGCTGGCAATTGCATTGCATGCATGCTGTTCCTGTGATCAAGCAAAGACAGGGACACAACGACTGAACACAAGGGCCCTGTCTGGATTCGCATGAGCACGCGCATACATAAGCCATTTCCCCGGGTTCTCAGCTCCCAAGCAAGCACCGTCGTGCACGACATTGGGATCTGTGGCACATCGCACAACTCTGAGACTTGCTCATGGCTTCTGTGTGATATCCCCAGGGAATAAATAGAGGCATCTCCGGCGACATGATATTTTGAACTTCCTCGCCCAGTCTTGGACTGTGAACTGAACAGTTCATGCTTGTGCTTGTTGAGACTAACGATCCACTGGTTGATTCAGTTCATCACTGAGCGATGATTGCACCTGGAAAAAAGGATAGGACCGAGATTATTCTGTAAGTGTTGTGCTTTTATGCGATGAATTAATTTGCATGCATTTCTACTTCAAAATTCAAATAAGTCTTCTGCATGCCTTTTTGCTCTATCATAGATTCATACTTCTATACAAAAACAATGTAGTGTAGCAGAGTAAGGTCAAATAATCCAGAGATAGAAGAAGATAATAGATATGTAAAAACGTCATCCACTGAGCCAGTAGCACTGAAAGTTAATAGTATTGTCAGGCGACAGGGTGTCAAAACATGTTAATTTTGCCAAATCACTTTATCTACAACTAGTATGTTCCATTTTCCTCCTTCATTCCCAGCAGATAAGCCTTAAGAGAAGAAGCAGAGGTATTTATTTCCAACTCAAACATATGTGGAAGCTCAAGATTGCCGAAGGTGGACCATGGCTCAAGAGTGGCAACAATCATATTGGAAGAGAAACATGGGAGTTTGACCCAAATTTTGGATCAAATGAAGAGAAGGAGACTGTTGACTCCGTGCTGGAGGAATTCCAAAAGAATAGATTCAGAACGAGACATAGCTCTGATATTTTGGCTCGCATGCAGGTATGATGCAGTTGTATTAACTGAAATTATTGCATTGAATTTGAGCTAGATATGAACATGGCATCAGATCCCAACTGAATATATGGGGCTTAAAAGAAAAATATAACTACCTTTCGAAGATTTGATTTATAAGCTAGGTGTGATGTAATGCGACCGTGAACGAATTCTAAAACATGAACCTAGTGTTGCTGATGTAGAGTGCAAAACAAAACAGTACTGTGATGTAACATCCTTAAACATCACTCTTTCTTTCAGCTAGCAAAGGGGAACAACTTCTCTCTTGATCTACATAAAGCACAAGATGGAACTTCAGTAGATATAAACCAAAACACGGTGTCAGAAAAACTGAGAAAGGCACTCAATTACTTCTCGGCAATACAAGCCCATGATGGACACTGGCCTGGGGATTTTCCAGGGCCATTGTTTACCACAGCAACCATGGTATGATACAAATTAAGGCCAATGTTTCTTGAAATTATCGCTATCAAGTGAGTTTCAACCATTCTTAAATTGTTTATGCTTCCAACTGCAGATTATAGTTCTATATGTCACAGAATCACTGAATATTGTACTATCATCAGAACATGTCAAGGAGATCTGTCGTTACTTGTACAACCGTCAGGTAAGCTGCATTATAACCTGGAAATCATGCATAATTTTATTGATCTAATGGACCTAGAGTATCGCATTTCGTTGAGAAAACTGACTAATCAATCTTGTGGATCAGAATGTAGATGGAGGATGGGGCCTACATGCGGAAGGTGAAAGTTCGATGCTCAGCACAGCTCTCAACTATACTGCCCTGAGATTACTTGGTGAAAGTGTTGATGATGGGCCTGATATGTCCATGCCTAAAGCAAGAAAATGGATACATGATCACAGTGGTGCAACAATGATACCTATATTGGGAAAAGTGTGGCTCTCGGTAAAAATCTTATCAGGCATTGTTCCTAACCTGTCTTAAGAATGACTTAAAAGCCCTACGCCATATAAAGAAAATAAAGATTGACGGTAATCATTTAAGCAGTTATTTCAAAACATAAAAGAATTGTGAAACAGTTTTAAGCATCGAAATAATACTTGGAACCAAAACACCAATTATGAGAATCAAATTTAACAAATAAATCCACAACAATAAAAATAGCAACCAAGCTACTTAGTCCCAAATAGGTTGGGGTAGGCTAATATAACAAATAAATCTAACATAAATAATTTGACAAACTAACCTGTTTTCTATCTTCATTGTAAACTGTATTCTCGGTATTGCAGGTTCTTGGAGTTTTTGAATGGTCTGGAGTAAATCCAATCCCCCCAGAGTTTTTTCTTCTTCCGTCATTGGTTCCGATTCAACCAGGTCAATTTTATGTCCTGGTATATATAATTATATACATAGCACATTTTCTTTCTATTGCCAATTGAATGAATACACAACAATCGTGCACAGATCTGTCATTAAAAATTTTAGAACTTCATACGTAATTTGATAGTGCAACAGTGCAGAAGTTCATTATTTTGTATGAGAATAATGATCTATCATATCCATGTCCCTTCCATGTTGATACTCATATGTCACTTCATTACTTTATGATAATGCAATTGTGTCCATAAAGTACTTGTGGAAATTATAAAAATAGGGTAACAGATCATATTTTGGTGTATTTTACTTTCAAATGCAGGCCGCTTGTGGAGTCACTTCAGAATGGCTTTCATTCCCATGTGCTACCTGTATGGCAAGAAGTTCGTGGGGCCCATGACAAGATTGGTTGTATCATTAAGGGAAGAGCTACATATACATCCCTATAAAAAGATTGACTGGAAGCAAGCACGCAAATTATGTGCAAAGGTCAGTATATAGACAGTTAACACATACCAGCAAGCATTTATATGATTCACATTGATGCAATCAGTAGCATGTTTACGTATAATAGATTGCTAATGATATTTTATGTCACAGCAAATACCACATGCTTTACCTCTGTAGATGTGACATTGTACCCAATTTCCTCAGAAAAACAAAGGCATCAAGGCCAACTAACATGAAAATCTGTTGTCAATATAGTATTTCCTTTTCATGTGTTAATTGTTCTATTAGTATCAGTATACTAAATTATATTTCAAATGCAGGAAGATGTGTATAATCCACATACATGGCTACAAGAGTGTCTATCTGACTGTCTTTACAATTTTGGCGAACCTTTTCTCACATGTTGGCCAATTTCCTACATGAGAAATAAAGCCCTAAGGCAAATCGCTGAGTTCTTAAAATATGAAGATGAGAATTCACAGTATATTTGCATTGGTGCTGCGCAGAAGGTAAGGTCTCTTGTTTTTCCCTTCTAACGTGAGAAACTTGAAGTAACTAAATTCATTCAACTGGGAAGAAAGGCAGAAAAAAGCTCGAGCACAGTAGTACTGTTAGAGTTACTAATTGGATGCCCTCTTTTGGACAAAACTGGCAATTTTTGTTACTAATAAACAAAGAAATTGAAATACTTATGTACACTAAGCACAAAACAAAAGGAACATGATCGCACATAAAATTCTGCAAGAACTGCATTTCCTGTACAACCATCTTTTACGTAGTTGTACAGCACCCATGGGTGCTGAGCAATAAAATTAAAGAACAAGAGCAAACCAAAAGGTTAAAAAGTTGATAGTAAAAGACACGAATTTGCTGATTTTGCAGGAACTTTTTACATTCAATTGCATGAACTATGTTTTGTTCACTTTTCATAATGGCTTAAAAATTAAGTTCAGTATTTTTCTTATTTAAATTAGAGAAATGGTACACAATAGTTGGTCCGGTAACATGGTTGACTTTATGGCTTTACTTTGGACACATATTTTTGAACAAAGATTTTCAGTGTACTTTCTTTTTACTAGTAATATATACTAAAAAAGATCCCATGAGATCATGTATCAACTATCAAAAAGAAAGCATAGGAAGAATATATTTGTATCATTGGACGTTCAGAATTATAGACTGAATTATTGAACACTGTTTCATATCCTTAGCAAGTATAAATGTTGCAGGCATTGTCCATGTTGTGCTGTTGGATTGAAAATCCCAGTTCAGATGCATTCAAGCGTCATTTGGCTAGAGTTGCTGATTTCCTATGGGTTGGTGAAGATGGCATGAAAGTGCGGGTAAATAAAAAAGTTTCTTTCAAATTCTGCTTACATAAGACAGAAGATCACATCCTTTTATACATACTCTATCAAGCTGTAACAGTTTGTGTACTCAAACTTGAAATTTGTGTACTACTTTTTATCCAAAGGTCTGTGCTGGTCAATTATGGGATGTTGCTTTTGCTGTCAGAGCAATATTAGCATGTAATACTGCAGAAGAATATGGAAGTACCCTCAAGAAAGCACATGATTTTATAAAAGCTTCCCAGGTATCATAGTCCAGAATTGAAGTTAGTAGGTTATATTTCTTTTGACTTGCTTAACTCTACTAAATTCAATTTTTAGATCATGGACAACCCTTCTGGTAACTTTGGTAGAAAGTACCGTCATGTATCTAAAGGAGGATGGGCCTTCCAAGTTGCAGATCAGGGATGGCAAGTTTCAGATTGCACAGCAGAGGCTCTTAAGGTGTGCCTACTGAACGCCTGAAAAAAGTCAAACAAACAGCAAACCATATGTACTTATGCTAAAACCAAACAGAGAAAAGAATAAATAAGAGAGGAGCGCATCTCATAATATTTTTGTTAAGCAATAAGGTATGGGATCAGTATCTTCACACAATCCCAGTAAAGGAAACAGTTGATTCACCATAAAATGGTCAATATCTGCAGTCAGTATTCTTACAGTATACGACCATTTCCAGACTCAAATATGCATAATAAAATAAAATTATAAACACATAGTAATACAACTTTGTTTTGCTTGTTTCAGGCTTTGTTAATGCTGTCAAAGTTTTCAACAGACATTGCAGGTGATCAGATGGAAACATGTCGCTTCCATGATGCGGTGAACGTTTTATTATCCTTACAGGCATGTAACTACACATTTTACTTGATTTCATATATTACTTCAGCCATTATAAATGGACATCATAGTTGCAGAAATAAAAATATAATGGCAGAAACGTACAGTTTAATGACAATATGTCCTGGTGAACTGCATTTTTCTTTTTTTGATGGTAAAGGTGAATTTAATCTATTGTCTGATTATGAGCATCATGAGTGTAAACAGAAAAAAAAAAACTAACGAATATGCAGATTTTTTTCTTTGGCTAATGATTCTTATGTGCTTTGAAAGCATAATAAACCCACTAACTTTGAACATTACACTATAAAATAAAAGTCAAATGATATTTTTAAGATTCTCAAAATGAGAACTGTATAATCATCAAACATTAGTAGAATAAATGAGCATGTTAATACAGATGTTTGAATTAAGAAACAGCATCCCGGTTCATATCAACTTCGAAGTTCAACCATAGTATAGATAACTATGTTTTGATCATTACAGAATCCAAATGGTGGCTATGGAACGTGGGAGTTAGCTCGCACATATCCATGGATGGAGGTACTCTTCAGTTGTCTCTGAATCATCATTGCATCATGATAGCATACACGCTTTTGTGTAAATTAGTTTAGACCATTCAATTTAGCACATGCATCTCATGCTATTATAGTCCCGCAAAACCTAAAACAAATGTCTGTTCAGAATTTCTAATTCTAGGAGCATAGTAAATGAGCAGTAGTGGATTTATTGTTTGTCTGCAAATCAGAAAGGCATGTTATTAAAGATTGTTAAGGAAAAATAAGGCTATTCCACTGAACGGAATTATACTTTGCCAGCTTAAAGAAATTTTAATTTTCTGGATCACAATCATTCTACATGAATATAAGAGTAAAGATGTTATTGAAGGAGGCAGAAATACCAAGGTGGCATTATTAGCTACTTAATCAACAGTTCCAGTATAATTTAATATAATGCTAAACAAAACGCTTAGTTCTGATATAAATCTCAAAGTGATCATTACTGAGGAGAATTTCCTGGGTAGCTACATAGATAAAATACTAGAGATAACAATAAGGACAAAGTCCAATCACTACCCTCAAGTATAGCCCAAGTCTGGATAACCCCCTAAACTAATTGTTGGTTTACTTTACTCCTAAAATTATGTCATTTGGTTTAGTTTACCCCCTAGTAGAATTTGTCTCTTTTTGTTTCTCCATACACAAATTGAATTTGAATTTAAATTTTTATAGGTTAGTAGTGGACATCATAATGTATTTTAAAAAATATTTCAAAATTGTAAAAATTATTTTTCATATAATTTTGTATCATAATGATTTTTTTACTATTAAATATCCTTGTATATCAAAATGATGATAACAAATTTGAAAAGTATTTTTTCTAACGTGTGTCATGATGTCAATCATCATCACGTAAAATTTTAAATCAAAACACAACTTGTGTGTGCAGAAATAAAAAAAGACAAATTTTACTAGGGGGTAAATTAGACCAAATGACATAATTTTAGGAGTAAAGTAAACCAGGTTTAGGAGGCTATCTAGACTTTGACTATACTTGAGGGGAGTGAATTGAACTTTTTCCTAACAATAACTAATAGATGCACTTAGAGCACTGAATAGTGGGGACTTCTATTTTTGCATGGCAGATTTTCAATATGACAGAGATATATGCAGACATTATGGTGGAGCATCAGTAAGATGTTTACAACCTTTCTTATAAATATATAGTTCCTGAGACTATAAATCATAACAAGCACACATAGTGCAGGTACGTCGAGTGTACCTCATCTGTCATTCAAGCATTGGTATTATTTCGGGAGAAGTACCCTGACCATCGGAAAGACGAAATAGATCAGTGCATCAGGAGGGCAACAGAATTCATTGAGAAGTTACAGAATGATGATGGCTCATGGTCAGTACCATTAACCCATTACCAGAGAACATAGGAGTACTAATTCAATCTATTCAAAAGGTGACAGTGTTATTGTTTTGTCATACTTCGCCAATTTAAAATACGATGAAGAAAACAAAAAAAAAAGATATAATACGCTATCCAAATATTTAGGAACATCAGTTCCTACACACATTAACCGTGTTTCAACCTTATATAAAAAGATCAAAATAGACTATATCATGGTTATAAAAAATCAAAATCATGTTATTAACTGGATTTGAAACATTACAACAAGCATCGTATAACCTAGATGGGTAACTGAGAGGTCTTCTCAACAATAATCTAATAATAACTTGCTTGCAGGTTTGGATCATGGGGTATTTGTTTCACATATGGCACATGGTTTGCTATAGAAGGTCTTTCTGCCGTTGGCAAGAATTATAGTAATAGTACAAGAATTAGGAAAGCCTGTAAATTTTTGTTATCAAAGCAGCTAAGGAATGGTGGATGGGGTGAGAGCCATCTTTCATCCAGGACAAAGGTAATCATCTCTGAAATGCTTTGTTACATTGACAGGGCACAATTTACAAATACATGAAATAAGTCCTGATATCCGTGGATGCAATTGAATGGACCATCAACTGCAGTGTCTCTTCAACAATTTTATATGCACCTTGGAAAGCAGAAAATGAAAAAGCTGAACATAAACTGGCTAGAGGCACTAGGCATTTTCTGCTTAATTTAAGCAAATTACATCATGCATCATGCTACTATTTACACTGAAGATTTGTGTCATAGATGCTATCGCATCTTGCTGTATCTTTGATTTGCAAGCTGGTGTTCGAACCTAAACAGGCATACACAAACCTGGACGGGGGGAAGTCACACATCGTGAACACTGCATGGGCAATGTTGGCACTCATGAAAGCTGGACAGGTGAGTAGTTATTTGATACTGTTATGGAGTTGAGGTGTCGTATGGAAACGGCATTCTTGGGTCCCGAATAATTCAACAGTCAAAGGTTCAGATTCTAGTTCATTTTTCTTTTTCAAACTATTGAATACTCTGTGCTCTCCACCATTTGTACTATTTGCAGATGGAAAGAGATTCTACACCACTGCACAAAGCAGCAAGATTAATCATGAGCATGCAGCTTGGTAACGGTGACTTTCCACAGGAGGTGACTGATAAAGCATTTTATATCATAAATATCAGCTTTCAGTTTTCACTTTCCATGCTATAATTATGTTAACGCAATCAAGCAATCAGGATGCTCGGGTGAGGAACATGGGTGATTTTTTAAATTAGGAAAAAAAAAACAAAGGAGTTAGCCTCCAAAATACCTATGCAAGAACTAAGAAATACACAGAAATAATCCACTTATTGGGAGTTATCTCCTTGTCGTGAACCACTGGTTGGAAGTCTTCATTATAAAACTTGGAACTGCCGGTGTGATATGTGCATGGCAGTTTCCGTTTCGGCTCATTCTAGGTGCTACCCAATGGCTAGCCATCAAATCACCTTCATCCAAATATTCACTGTTTCTTAGCAGTCAAAAAGTCATTTATTAATAGTTTGTTTATTGTGCTGCAGGAAATGATTGGAAGTTTCTTGAAAAATGGTCCCTTGTGCTACATGGTTTATCGCAATATATTTCCTATATGGGCTCTTGGACAGTACCAGAAATTAGTACTTCACTGAGTCTCAACCTTCCAGCCGAAAGCCATCAATACAGCTCCAGTCTGCTGATAGTGCTACTCTGCAAAATTGGGCAAGCATGGTGCCATCTCGAGTTGATTAGGGAAGTGGCAAGTTTTATATGTCCAGTGGAATTAATAAAAGTGGTGTGTATATGTAAAAATAGAACAAAATTCCAATTCCACATTCATGATTTGTTGAAAAACTGTTAATTCTAAGACCTTCCTATGAATATGTGCATTCTTTACTTCTTATATAGTTATATGCAAGAGAGATGCACAAAATAACAATGTTTCTTGTATCCAAGATAACTCTTGCATGATACTGAAAGTCAATGCACTCTATAACCAAGAATTTCATAAATCACAATTATTGTAACACACTTTGCAATAAAGAACATGATCTGTAAATACGTCTGATTTGCAACAAGCGAAGGCAAGTCAGATAAAGGGGTCAAGTTGTCGGAAAATTAGTGAAGCATCAACGCCATCATTAGTGAAGCTTTACTTCACAGTGTGAACTTAATCATGGTAACAAGTGCAACATTCAAGGGAAAACTTCCATACCATTCCTTGTGTGCACTTCTTGGGAAGATCACAAACTTGGCCTTGTAGGTCTCGAGCCTCTGGACATTGGCCTGAAGACCTTCCAGTGAGTGGTTGCTATGGTTCTTGCAGCGATGATCCAAATGCCAATGGCTGGGGAAAGCTTCTTGGGAATTCCAGCAGCCTGAAACATGTAATATTTTAGATGAAACTCAGGTGAAAGGGGAATAATAAACAGGTACCGATGGTAGGACAATAGAGCTGCAAGCCAGCAGTATTGCTGGAATGCTGGTTTCATACTAAAATGAGCAATCAACTTTAGCTTCAGCTCTTCAAGCGTAAAGCCCCTCCCAACTCTAGACTTCAAATTGTACTTGAGTGTCTGGCACTGAACAATGGGATGAAGTGGTCCAGCAGTGGGAGGCGGGAATATCTTCACGGCCTTCTTTTGTCTATCTGTAAAACAACAAAAACAAAGACTCAGCTCAAACAAAAGGAATCTGAAGAAGCATTTTTTGAAGCCAAACATAAATAATTCAAGAATGAAACAGGTATATTTAACTTCATCGTGCAAGTATGCCGACAGAAAATAAACATTTGTTCAAAACAGCACACAGCATGCGACACAAACTTTAAGCCATAAAGAACCAGAGCACTCACTAACAGTTTGGTATTACAAATAGCTCATGTATAAGGTTAGACACTAAACAGAACCCGAAGGAAACATCACATTTAACAGGTGCCACTTACACTAAGTTTTCAGGACATAACCTATGCTCGTACTCACCAAAAGTCAAATTACATGTAACTCTGTCAGATTGACTTTTAAAATAGATTCTTTCTTACTAAGAAGAATATAAACAAAAGTAAACATATGCATGGCGAAACAGCACGACACTTACACTAAGTTTCTATAACTGAATCTATGGTAGGACTCATTTGGTTACACGTGTAACTCGTGTCAAATTCAGTTCTATAAGTACATAACATACTGTTAAACTGGAACAAGAAAGAAACCCAACACACATCAATTGATAACCACTGCTGTACAAAACAAGTATTACTACCAAGTTTTACATGCATTATGAGTTACTCCCAGTCTCATGCATATACAAGACTAAGAAACTGGAACAGGCGAGTGCACACCAAGCCTCATTCTGAATGGTAGGTCGTCCACAATGTTCCCTAATAAAACTTTTTAAACTTTTGATGAGCCACGCATGAATAGGTTAGCAACTTCCCCACACAGAGACCAGCAGAGTTGTTTTTTCTTTTATGGAACTCCTCCCAGTATGGCTGCTGCTTTAGTTCAAGCTGGAGAAGAGCAGCGGCAATTATGGATGATGGCCAGGGCAAAGGAAATTTTTTCTTAACTACCCCCGCCCCGCCAGACACACACGTCTGGACTCGAGTTTAGGTTTTTTCATCTGGTACTGGTAGGATCATTGTTGTGTCCTAAAAGCTGTGAACGTAAACTGAAACAAAGGATGTGTGCGTGTGTGGTGTATGTTATAATATAATGATGCACAGCTCTGCTGCATGTTCAAGGAAAAAAATACAGAGAGAGATCGGCTAACCGGCATGGTGCAGAGAAGAAATAGTAGGGCATAGTCTAATTACCAATGTGGATGTGGTGCCTCTGCTTTAGGCTGGTTGATCCAGGCCTGATTTGAGTTCTAACTGTCAATCCAACTATAGCCAGGATTCTTTGCAATTTTTCTTTCATGCATCATACCCCTAATTTCTGCTGATTTAACCCAATCCCCTTGAGCTGCGAGCATGCTAGACAGCTGCACATACAGACTAGAATGAGGTGACAATTCCATCTCCAATGCTTTTTTTGCCACCTTCTGCAGAAGAGCCTCATTACCATGGGCTTTGCACCCTCCGACAACTGAAGTCCAGCTGAGTGTATCAGCTTTGAAAGGCATGCTCTCAATGAAATCAACTGCTTCATATAGCCGACCAGCACGAACGAACAGGTCAATCACACATGCATAATGCTCAGCTGATGGACTCACACCAAAATCCTCCTGCATCTGGTGGAACCATCTCAATCCTTCTTCCACAAGCCCAGAGTGGCAGCATGCAGAAAGAACAGCAACAAATGTTCGTTCACTTGGTTTTATACCCCTACTTTGCATCAACTTCAAAAGCTCCAGCGCCTCATGTCCATACCCGTTAGAAGCATAACCAAAGAACATTGAGTTCCACAAGACTTCGTCATGCTTACCAATTCCATCAAAGATCTTGCATCCAATGGCTAAGTTGCCACATTTGCAGTACAGATCAATGAGTGAAGAGGTTACAACATGGTCAGACTGTAGTCCAAGAACAGTAGCAAGAGCAAACATCTGCTCCCCAAAACTTATACAGCAGATGCTGCTCGATGCACTCAGAGCACTAGCTATAGCAACCTTGTCAAGCCGCAAACCAAGACGATGCATCTCACGGAACAGCTGCATTGCATCAAGGGCATGCCCATTTTGACTCAACCCAACAATCATAGAATTCCACGAGATAACAGTTTTGTTTGCGATCATACCAAAAACTCTTCGAGCCTCATCTATCCGCCCACAGTTTGAGTACACAGTGATCATTGAGTTCAGAACAATAGTGTCATAAAACCTAAGCTCACTGAGAACTCGGCAGGCATCCTCCCAGAGGCTACATTTTGAATAGAAATAAATGAGAGAGCTTGCAGCTACTAAATCACTGTTAGCCCCACTCTTTAGAGCATGCCCATGCATCTGTTGACCAGGCCTCAACATGCCTAAAAAGCCACACACATTGAGAACACTGGTATATGTTGAATAATCAGGCAACACATTTGATCGTATCATTCTTACGAAAAGATCAAAAGCACCATCGCCATTACAGGCAGACACACAACCACTGATAAAAGAATTCCATAACACTACGCTGGGGTTCTCCACCTTGCCAAAAAGGCATAACGCCTCATGCCAATGTCCACGAGAAGCATAGCCATATAGGAGAGAAGAGATTGAGAAGTCATCAACATGTTTTAATCCATCATGGACATATCGAGCAAATTCCAAATCACCACACTTGCAATACATGTTAATCAGTGCGCAACCCAGTACCGAATCAATTTCTGTCTTGGCAACAACCATTCGAGCATGAGCCTGCCTCCCGAAATCATACTTCATCCAGTCAGCACAAGCGCCAACGACTGTGGTGAGCACGAAGGGATCATTCCAGGGTGAGGAGGTCACTTCAGAGTTGTGTTGCGGACCCATTCGCCTGATCAAAGCAAATGCCTCATCCATCCGCCCGCACCGGACATACCTATGCAACACTGCATTGCATGCCACGCTGTCCTTGGCCGGCATTCCGTCGAGCAGGTCACGGGCCGTGTCAAGATCGCCAGCAGCTACGACCCCGGTTATTACCATGTTCCACGAGAAGGTGTTCCTTTCAGGCATGGAATGGAACATGCGGAGGGCCGCAGCATGGTCTCCAGAGTTAAACAAGGCAGCGATGAGGGAGTTATAGGAAAAGCAGTTCTTCGTGGGCATTTCGTCGAACAGGCGGCGGGCGTCGCGGGAGTGGAGAGCAGGGGTGCATCGCGAATACATGAGGAGGACGGAGTTGGTGGCCGGGAGGGAGCATGGAACGTGGCCGGACTTGATCAGGAGCTGGTGAAGCTGTCGGCCGGTGGCAGCGCCACAGGAGCGGAGGAGCTGGATGCAGCCGTGGACGTCGACGGTGATGGTCATGACACCGCAAGTCTAGTGTGGGGAGAAGAAAGGGAGGGGAGCTGCGGTCCTCCGCCGCCCTCGATGGTGGTGCTGCCCGCAGCCCGACCTTAGATGGTGGCGGTGCCGCTGCTTTGGCTCTGGTGGCACCGCCCCGTTGCTCGGTGCTACGAACGACGGCAACTTGTCCGGCGAGGCAAAGGGGCCGTCATCAGGACAAGCGTATCCGCAAGCCCAAGGTCCGGAGTGGGCCTAGATCTGCCGCCTGCGTATCCGAATACACCTCCAAATATTTTTTTTTTTCCTTTTCCGACTGACTACCAAATCGTACAGTATCTATCTTGTACCCTAAAATCTGATACCAAAAAATTTATACGATATATATACAACCTTTTTTGACCAACATGTTTGGACACGCTTTTCTTTTAGAGAAGGGATAATTTGTTGTATATTATTGTAAACTCTCTTAATATGATATCTATCATCATAAAAAATTTAGTATAGTGTATGTTATTGTTTTTGTAAACCTTAATATTTTATGTCATTGCAAAGAGACTGTCATTAGGCAGGATGTGACGGTCATATGGAATGACCACTACAGCCAAATAAATACTCAGATTTTAGAATATTGTATATGCAGCTTGTATTTATAAATATTTTCATATTATTTGATATGTAAATAAATATTATGACATCTTTAATATGTAAACATATTAAGGACAATGTCTGTTTACGTGTAAAACAATATAAAAATTTTATCAATATAAATGGGATACATAATATTACAAAATCTAATCATGATTCGACTGTGTTGGTCGGCTGTCATGCCCTGGCTAACGATCTATTCACAATAATGACAAAAAATATTAAGGTTTGCAAAAATGATGATATATATCATATTTTTCTTTTTGCAATGGTAGATACCAAATTCTACGAATTTGCAATGGCACGTAAAAAATTAGCCCTTTAGAGAAAGAGTAAGGCCCCATTATTTCTTTCCAGATTGTAGATTCAAAATATTTTAATGAAATAATTCTTTAATATCTTTATTATATTTTCTTCAATCCTATATTTATTATTTTTCATGATCTATATTTATCATTATGTTTTATATTTTAGTGAGACATATGAACTCTACTTATCTTAGTAACAACTCTGTAGTATCATACGTAGAGTGTAAAGTTGTTCCATATATCCATCGTCTACGTAAGGCACTCAAAACCTTTCACCTTTGTCCACAAATATCAGCATTCAAACGTGAGAAGTCTTTGTTTCTCTACGCCATACTCTTATCCAACCTTATTTATCTTTCATATACACTAGACTTTATATCCTGCTTCTACGGTGGCTCAACTAGACACTTCGCAAATCTCGAGCGAGGCATATGAGATGGACACCGTTCATCGCCGTTGCTACCTATCCCGAGCCATATAATAGCCTACTCAATATTGACAGTGTGCGGTCCACAATCTCCTTCTATGCTTCCCATTTATATGACTCTAACCGAGCTCATATACAGCGGCAACTACGGCCCACGGGAGCTGCTCTTGTAGGCGCGTGCTAGATAGACGAAATCTCCAACGTCCTCTACTCATCCTTATATGATTGAAGTTGACGGATACAGAGAATGCACGTAGTAGACAATAATGACGAGTATTCTAGTTTTTTTTTTCCCTTTCTTTTTAGTGTTAGCACAAAGAGAAGCATGGAATGCCAACATAAATGGACGAAGTGACGAATCTTGAAATGGCAATATAAATTCTGCCTCTTTCGAAAAATATAGGAACAGAAAAAATTATAAAATTAGACTTATATGTTATGCCTAATCGTATGAGATTTTAAAAGATAAAAAAAATTTCATACAAAGCATTTGGATACCATACAGGAAAAACATAGAACGAGGATAGAGACTCGAAGAAATTTTCTGATGTTGTACCTCATGTTAGAAATCCTGAAAGAAACTATCCAGTCTAAATTTCAGATTAAAATTTTAATCTGAAATTTTTATATTTTTCTTTGTTCAAAAAGACCGGAGTGAGAATATTACAATCGTGGTTGAATGGTAGCATCCCTTTCTTGTTACTAGTACAACTATAGTCTATATCACATCAGCATGCATGACACACCTACGACTAGTCTAATCGCCCCTGACACGTCGTTAATCCCGCAGTTAATGACCCTAGTCACCTGCTTTACTCACAACTCCACTCTCTCTCTCTCCATCTCTCGTCTTCTCGCTTTTGATCTATCCTTTCCCCCTTCCCCTTCCCCCACCCACCGGTCACCGCTACCACCTCCGTCCACCTGGCCGGCGAGGCATCCACGCCCTTCCCATCTGCGGCTCCCACCGGCCCCCGATCGGCCGGAACCTGCGCTGCGAGCGCAGGCGGACGGGCGGGGATTGAGTTAATCGGCGGAGGGGCGAGGCGTGCTCCGGGAGCGATCGAAAAGGTGAGCGCTTTCCGCTCCGCGCTTCTGGGCTCCTCACGGTGGCGGTGGTGCGAGTTGGGGAGGTCGATTTGGTGGCGGGTTCGTTTGATTTGGGCTGCTCTTGAGGTTCCCGGGGTCGATTTGGTTCTTCAACGGTTGGCTGGTTCGCTGCTGCAGTTCTTGATGCCAAATTTACCTTTTTGTGACGTTGCTTTTTTGGGGTTCCTTCGTGTTGGAGGCTGTGGAAATGATATTTCTTGTCGCGGACGGTGCGATCCGTGTAGTATATACCTGTTGTATCAGTATGCTTATTTGTAGGTTGCATTTGTGGGGTTGGGATCCCCAAGTACAAAATTCTTAGATGATGCTATGCTTCCAACACGTTGTTTATGGAAATATATCCTCTTATAGAAAGGACACTAATTGGATAGTATTAATTAATGTGCTGTTCCTTGTTTGTAATCCCTGTTCGGTTTGTTGTTCACAGGTAAAGCCTCTTTCAGGGAGCTGTGTGTTTGGGTGGAGGGACTGTGCAGTAATTGTGGAAACCAAGGTTCTAATTGTTTGAGATGGCACAAGGCGCCAAATTCCCTGCATTCATCGGCGCCGTGGGTGGTCATGATGGCGGCAACTTTGGTGCCAACTTCTGCGACATGGCCTTCTACCAGAAGCTAGAGGAGGGATCCAACATGTCAATCGACAGCCTCAACAGCATGCAGACCAGCATGCACGGCGGTTCCATAATGTCTGTGGACAACATCAGTGTCGGGTCCAACAGCGACTCTCGGACTGGGATGCTTGGTCATCCTGGGCTCAAAGGACCTGTCATAGTGGGAAGTTACTCTGTCGGAAACAGCATTTTCCGACCTGGGCGGGTTTCACATGCCTTGAGTGAGGACGCGTTGGCACAGGCGTTGATGGATAGAAGGTTTCCAACTGAGACGCTCAAAGACTATGAGGAGTGGACCATTGATTTGGGGAAGCTGAACATAGGTATGCCATTCGCACAGGGTGCCTTTGGGAAGCTCTACAGGGGAACATACAATGGTATGGACGTTGCCATTAAGCTTTTGGAGCGACCAGAGGCTGACCCCGAGAAGGCTCAATTGTTGGAACAGCAGTTTGTGCAAGAAGTTATGATGCTTGCTACATTGAGGCACCCCAATATAGTTAAGTTCGTTGGTGCATGCAGGAAGCCCATGGTTTGGTGTATTGTAACCGAGTATGCTAAAGGTGGATCTCTCAAGAATTTCTTGAGTAAGAGGCAGAACAGATCTGTTCCCCTGAAGCTGGCAGTGAAGCAGGCGTTAGATGTGGCACATGGCATGGCCTATGTTCATGGCCTTGGATTCATCCATAGAGATCTTAAGTCAGATAACCTTCTAATATCAGGTGACAAGTCGATCAAGATTGCTGATTTTGGAGTGGCAAGGATTGAAGTGAAGACTGAGGGCATGACTCCTGAAACAGGAACATATCGTTGGATGGCTCCGTAAGTTCAACAGAAACTCTTTGCCTTACTTATTGATTATCAATTATCAATTATATTTCTAGACAATAATATCTGTTTTGTTTCATGCTATAGCTTGGAATTATGTATGGAGCAGTTCCTTTGCTGTTGCTTATACCGTTTGCCTGTAACATGTTCATGGAAGCTAGTGTAGATTATTGTTACATGCAATCATGCATTGCTCCTATATTATACTCAATTTAATATACTGCAGGATCAACCATGGGTTATTTTCATAGAGCCGTTTCTCCAAACTTGATTTGATTTTATCATTTCCTGGCATGCACTTCTTGTCAAAATCATGTTTCAATTTATCTATAAATTTCTTTGCTGCTGTTGTCCAGAACCATCAACTTATAACTGCTAGAGATTTTTCTTAAATGCCTGACCAACCTGGGCTCTAATATTTCTTAAGATGCCGTTATAGAAATCAAGATGCTTCTTTACATAAACTATTGCTATGTAAGGTATTGGATGCAACTGTTGCAGTGCAGCCATCCTTTCAAAATCATCTATGCTGACTTGATTGATCTGCCAATAGGTCCATCAATGATTGCCATCGTACATGTGTTTGTTTGAATGGTGGATCCATTATGCTATTTTAGTACCTAGTTGTATGCAGAAGTTATATTTTCTGCTATTTGGTGGCTCAGCAAATCAGTTGGCTATACATCTTCGTAACATTTGAATCTGTTCACCTTCATACGAATATTTGTAGTATTAATAATATGTATCCATAACACAATTTCTGGTTGTTATTCTTTTCTTACTTTAACATTATGATTCATTTTAAGCAATCATATCATGCATGATTTTATATGTTCTTGTTAAAGCTAACACCGGGTTAATGGAGTGTTGGTGAAGGGCAATTTTATTTCACTCCATGTAGACTTGGTATTTAATCTTTACTATATCTGTAATGTTTTATTTGGCTTGTCTCAGTTTCTTTAGGTTACTATATGATCGGTCTGCCCTTCTTAGTTGAATAATGTTAAGTTAGCTTCAGTATGCAAATGTAAGCTTTAGGAATAGTGGTGATTAACAATTTCAGGTCACTAGTGTTTGTTAGAATTCTGTATAAGAGGAAGTTATTTATCGTATTATGAAATGCTTGTTTGGTTCTCAGAGGTTTCATCTCTAGTCTACCCCAACTTGTTTGGGACTAAATGGCTTGGTTGTATTTATCATATTATAACCCATCCTACTGTCCATTTTTTTTTTTGAGAAAATCCTACTGTCCATATTTAGGACCCTGTCTGAAGTGTTGTATTATTTTGCAAATGAAATTTGGTTTGCAATATCTTTCAATAGTGTTTGACGATCTTTTGCGCTTTGTCTTTCACCTTTTTTTTTTCGCCAAAACCAAGAATCATTATGAACTGGAACAAAATATAGGGCCATAGTGGTGACGGTGTTGGCTTAATCGTCCAAGAAATAGTTGATATATATTAAGACAAAAATCTGGACCTTCTTGCATTGGTAGTTATCTGAGTTCTCTCGGCAGTAGAGATTTACATCCAACAAAATACTTGGTATAAGTAGCTGTTTGGGTGGGCAGTTAAGGTTGTGGCAGAGTAGTTACACACAGAATAAATGGAGCAACATTGGAGAGAGGAGGCTTAGTTTTTTCCCTTGTGCATCTTTTCTTGGCTGAGTGGACCTCTGATATTAAATTAATGGGTTGGTTTCCCCTTTTCTCTCCTTATCATATTCCTACCCTCTCTGTGTGTGGGGGGTGGGGGGGGGGGGGGGGTGATATTTCATGCCTATTATGATGCACATGGCACGTGATCCTAGTTTCATCTTTGCATGTCCCATCCAAGCCACAATACTCCTAGCCTTAATTGACATGACCACTTCTCATTGAACATCCATTGATATGTCACACTTGTATGCCTCTTATTTGACGTTAGAAGAGCCAACTCGGCTCCATAAGGCAAGAACACATCAGCAACACAAATAAAAGATGAGCCACATTTGTAAGTTCCTCCTCCTTAAATCATTCGCCATCTAATGTGGGGAAGCTTAATTTTTCATTTGTTCTGAAATTCAAAGCGATAGATGCACATATGATATTTGTTAGATAAACACGGTAAGTCACTCATCAATTCGATAAGTATAATTCGCCAACTAAGGCATCAGTACCATCAATTTAATGTGCAGGCGAGTCAAATCCTACACTTTCGGAGGTTCAGAGTCACAGTTTATTAGATAAATCTGAAAACAAGTTGTCTCGGTAATGATTATGATACTTGTCTAGGTAATTACTATGAAACATATCAAACCAAATTGAATCCAAACTAGCCAAATATTGCATAAAAATATGGATGACATGACATGCACATGTGATGCTTTTTACCTGGACAATAGTAAGAGGCAGAAATGGAAATTTCACCAGTTCACCAGGCCACAACAACTGTGATACTGAAAACAAGAATTCTATTTTCGGTTACTGATAGCACAAAGATATCAAAGGTGGTGGTATTCCAATATGTTGAGTATTCCGAATTTTTCTAGCAAAAAGGTTTGAATTATTTGCCTCTATATACTACTTCCCACCTCTGACTCGAAGCTGTTAAGATATCCAACTTCAGTTCTGAATTGAACTGATATTCGAGGGCTTCCCAAATCCGTCAGGAACATGATAAATGAATAGCATGGAAATTGTCTGATCTGCACCTCCATGATAAGAGATACTCTTGGCCAGCTGAATCAGAACCAAAATAAGTTAGATGTCACCATCGATACCCCAAGCTAGACTTCCATTTTCTCCCATCACTGGTTGAGTGTGCCACTGTCAATCATTAAGTGACTTTAAACACGGTTCAATGCCTTTCAAGCAATTCAATGATTGTGGGTTCTTAGTTCCTGATGGAAGTGACTTTAAACTCCACAAACTTATTGATGTTGAGTAGCTAAACAAATAGTCCTGGTTATACAAGATATGGTTTACATGGAGTCATGGACAACTGCTCTTTCTACTAAATATTGTTCTAATGCTTGTTTTTGTCATTCAGTGCGTAATGGACTACAAGCGAGACGAATGATGAAAGCAAATCCGCTAGAGATTAAATAAAAAAAAAAGTTCCATAGTCTAAATAGGCAACTTTGCTCTTGGTTAGTCTAAAATAAGGATGACATGAAATGTGTTGCATGCCATTTCTTTTTTCCCCTTTTTCTTCCCAAAATGTTAGTGGATGGTCAATAAACTACTAGGATGAATATTGCTTATGCCCATCAGTATTAAAATTCTAAATATAAATAATAGTATGACTGTATATTACAAAATCCCACAAATGCTACAGTCGTAAAAGGTTCAAATTTACAGCTACTAGAGAAATCCATTCTATTTTATAACCGTAGCTTCTGATGTACGGATGTATTGGTCTGAATTATCTATTCTTTACCAGACAACTCAAATGATATCTAAACCAATTGGAGAAGTGTCAAAGCTGATTTTCCCTATCCTTTTATTAGTGAATAAAAGACTTTGTGAATAAACAAGGACAAGGAAGGATGATTGCCACTCATGTTTACCATCATATATTTTGCTGAGTGGCAACTTTGTAAACTACATTGGATGTGGGAAGTAGGAAAATACCTTGAGTTTTCATTTGTTCATAGGACATTTATTTAATGCTTATACGAGTCATCAGGTTGGGCCATTCTGTTTCATCAACAAAATATACGTGTTGATTAGTGTTGTGATGGTATTTACTATTTAGATTCATTGCATGTAACTATGTGACTTTGTCCCATGTGTGTCTGAACACTTAATGTCTTGCACACTTAAACCATGTGTGTATGTTTTGGACATCTTAGGCATTTCAACCACGTGCAAATTTATGTCTTGGACACTTCAACCACATGCAAGTTTATGTCTTGGGACACTTCAACCTTGTGCAAATTTATGTCTTGGACACTTCAACCATGTGTGATTTACGCTTCAACTTGTAATGCATGTCTTTTACACTTACTATTCAACTATGTTCTTCCCTTGTAACTTTGTACAATACTAGAATTGGACCCACTGCTGATTGTATTATACTGTTTCTATTTATTTCTGATGTGCTAACTTTTTTTCACTTTCAGCGAAATGATCCAGCACAGGCCGTACAACCAAAAGGTTGACGTCTACAGTTTTGGCATCGTCTTGTGGGAGCTAGTTACTGGGAGCGTTCCTTTTGCAAACATGACCGCAGTGCAAGCTGCCTTTGCTGTGGTGAACAAGGGTGTTCGTCCAACCATACCCCATGACTGCCTCCCTGCTCTTGGGGAGATCATGACCAGATGCTGGGATGCAAACCCAGAAGTGCGGCCCCCCTTCTCTGAGATCGTAAGGATGTTGGAACAGGTGGAGCAGGAGGTCATGAACACTGTCCGTAAGGCCAGATTCCGCTGCTGCATCTCCCAACCAATGACTCTGGACTGAGGCAAAATCCAGGATAATAGTAACCTGGATAGGCTGAATCTGTGTATTTATCATATTATTATAGACTTGTGCCTCAAGCACAACGCCCACCTGAGTGTCTTTGACACTTGATTGGAGCCTTTCTGTCTTTTGACATATTATCTTAGATTATAGTTAGTTTGTGTTGTCATCAGAATGATTGTATTAGAGGTAGCTAATCCTTAACTTCTTCCCCTTGTGTTTGTTTTAACATGTTCATGATCCTGCTGCACAGTTCGTGTGTATTCTTGTTGCAGCGAAATGTGTAAGATTTGATTCTTAAACGTATATAGTAGTATGTATAGTGAACTTTTGTTTTGCTCCTGCGTTTATTCTGGATGATTTTATCAGCATCAGTTTCCGCCAAGGAGCGAAACTTAAATACAGTTTTGTGCCTACATTTCTGCTGACTTTCTGACACCTGTATTTGCTAATTCTTGCAAATGATTTGAGTTTGTACGGTCCAGATTATGAAAACACAATGTTATTGCATTAAATTTAATTTCCTAGTTGCAAAGAGGAGGCTAATCCTGGCACACACAAAAAAAAAATGTGATTTCCAAAAGAGCTGAAGAGTACGCAGCATAATGGATGCATTAATTGCACAGTACAAGATCATAAAAGCTGAAGAGTAGAGTACGCAAGGAAGGATTTGCTCTGAAATCATAGAAAGGGGACAGACAAGATTAACATAATTCAACTGCACATTATGCCACAGCACATCTCTGCAGCTTTTTATGGCTAAACGACGAGATTGGACAGCATTTGATGCGACACGAGTAGAAGACAACTTAAAACAAAAAAAAGGGTAAAGATAACAGCGAACATGAATTTGGAAACTATGATATTGAAATTATAACCTAAAATGGAGATGAACAAAGCCTATGATGTTGTACAACTCAAGCAGCAGCCCCATATCTAACACCACAATCAACCTGCTCTTTTCCCCTTCCCACCATGTAGCACCATACTATTCACCTGCTCCCCCAAATGTAGCTGATAGGAGGCAGATATCAACTGCTTTTCTCCATGGAGCCTGTGTTCGAACTTGCATTGCCTTTTTCAACCTCTACAGTAGCAGCAGACCCGTTTTCAGCTGAGGGCAGCTCAGCTGTTGCTTTATTCCCATTGGTTTCTGTACCCTTCAACTGGACCGCCTGCGCAAATGCATCAGATATATGATCTATACCTGCCTTTGTATCTGCTGGCATGTGAGGTTCAGTGCTTGCAGGCTGCTGCTGGCGTCTGTTTTCCTGCAAGGCTTTCTCCCGTTGCTCATAAAAGTCAAAATCCTCAAGAATAGTCGTCTCGGCCTCATGGTTTTTAAAAATCGTTAACATCTGGAGGCCTTGTTCCAGTTTCACCTGCATGTTTTGTCCCTCAGGAATCAATAAATTATTCAGATCATATAACCATTCAACTAGAAAAAACCACCACAAATGTAAAATTGTACCTCCTGGGTGTCCCTGCTGTTTGTGACAGGTTTGTTTTCATTGTTCTCGAGAGTGATGTGTCGAAGGAGGTTGTTTGGTACGTCCTTAATTATGTGCCACTTTACAGGGAATTGGCCACTCCACTTGTCCTGCTGCCAGTAATCAACACTTTTGTCGAAATCAACAGGTCCAATCATCTCAGCCACGCCACAGAACTGACCACTTCCATTAACCTATAGGAAATGTGTTTAGGAAAGAATTTTAAAATAGCTAAGACCGGAATTACAAAACACTTAAACATATGCATATAACTAATACAATTTTTTCTACAAAAGAAAGGAAAATAAATAAAGGAATATGGTGGGTGCCGGTCTTACCGAGAAAAATAAGAAAACAGGACAATGCTCTTTTTTCTCTTTTGCCGCACGGTAAGCAGAATCCAACTTTCTATTCCCACTGACTGTGCTGGCCCAAACACCATACTTGATACTCCTATGTACATGGTCCTCAGTGTAGGACTTTATTACAAAGAATTTTGCATCCTTGTAATCAGTGACAAAATCAGTGCGATTGTACAGTTCGCTATCAATCAGCGGGACAGTTTTCTCACTTTTTTCATCACCTGAAGAGTTTTCTATTTCTTGTATCTTGGGTTTTGTAGCACGTGGCCCACGGTTTTGCTCATTCATAAACTCAAGAGAGCCATTGCTAGCAAATGGCATGCTTCCCCTTTGTTGATTGGCACTAAAGTCAAAGGTACCAAATCTACGATTAGCACCCCAACTTTGAGTATTGCCACCATATTTTCCACCTTGTTGGCGTGGCTTATAGGATCCAGGACCATACAGCGATCCATGATGCTGCAATGAAAAATTGTGTAAACATTGAGCAATAAAGGTATAGCAGGCAGAGGAGAAAAAAAAAAGAAACAAATTACAGTTCCCCTAATAACTGAACTATTTATTTCTAACCACACTTGACATTCTAATAAGAATAATGAAATACTATAATAAGCTAATTTATGCGCAAAAATCTACAAGTCAGCATACCATTCCAGAAGCCAGTGGTGCATTCCCCTGACCAAACAGTCCAGGAGCATTATTCGGTTGAGTTGATCCTGCAAAAAGGATAACAATTTTCAGTATGGCTCCCACAATCTGTGACATGATATTTATTTGCGGTCATCAAAATTCTGTCTGCAGCAAAACTTGAAATGGAAATGTCACCTCTGTCATATGAACTGAATGGATGATGGTACCCTGGTGTGGGTGAATACAGAATTCCGTCAGGAAGGAAATACTCTTGCTGCAACATAGTATCTCCTTGGGACATTCCAGTTGTAGAGTTGGAGTATCCAATGCTAGGTGAAGCCGGTGGTTGGTAGTAAGGACTTAAGGGAAAGTGCACAGGGAAGTATTGCTGCCCATCTCCAACAGTAGACACAGGAGAGTAAGCTCCATACATCATCTGGGGGTTGTTTGCATACCCAGGCGGTACCATGAGTGACTGGTTATCATTGTAGAGTCCCTTCAGAGAAAAAAGATACAAAATATAGATTTAGAAAAGTTCATTAAGAAAAATAAAATGAGTTCAGTAATCCAGCTACTTACAGGTGATACAGAATGGAGTCCTTCCATATTCACATAAAGAGGATATTCTTCCCATTGCCCTGAAGGATTCATGTACCCTACAAACAATGAGGAAAGCCAAACATTAATTGAAAGAAAGGCTCCATGAAAGTGAGCAAGATATATCCTTGTTTAAGAACCTTCAGTATCAAATAGTAACAGCATGGCCAGAACCAAAAGAATAGAGGCAATATTATCAAATAGGTGTGAAGAAAGCAGACTAATGAAAGTATGAAACCAATCACCAAACTAGTAAAAACTATTGTTGAGGGTCACAACAGAAACTAAATCACATTACATGCCACATAATGCACATAAAATGAAAATAATCTAACCTCCAGGATAGAGTGCTTGTGGCTGTGGTGCATACACATTGTGCTGGTAGCGAAAAGGTTGTTCTCCACCTTTTCCCACAGTGCTAGCCTTGTCCGTTGCACCTTTTGGTGATTTTAAGGAGCTAGCAGCACGTGCGTTACTCACAGCCATATTCTCTTTGCTAGAAAGAATCTGATGAAATAGCAATAAACCATAAGTAACATTCCATAAAACAAAGAGGCAAAAAAAAAAAAGAGAAAAAAAGTGTACCAGAACATACCTGCTCTTTGGTGTTTGCACTCTTTGACGGGTTATTCTCAAGTGCAGCTTCTGACTGCAGCGGAATCATGGTATCTGCAGAATGTACAGATTCATCCACCACAGGCATCATCAGAACGTTACATTTACTTTTACTCAAATCAAAACTAATAAAGAAATAAAGATTGTCAATGAGACAGACAAACCGTAACCGATATGTTTTGAGACAAAAATAAATAACACAGTGCAAAACTATAGACAGGATTGTTGTAAAACATGTTTTCTGGGCATTGGCGTTTTGCGGCATGCTATCCCCCTCGCAGCGCCTTGGTGTTGCAGCCAAGGGAACAAGGGTCGTAAAAGACGGCAAGCTGAACAACTTCCAAATCACACCCTCCATTCCGCATTCACTAGACATCTTTATCGATACGTGAGACCGTTACAATGCTCAGCATACGGCCAGCAAGCTCATCACTCAGTGCAGCAAGTTACTTGAATTCCTCCTATATGCAACAAGGGTTGAGAAACTGTACGCGCAAACCTTCTTTTAGTACACAGCTGGTACCTGCTTGAATCTTTACGGAGCCAGATAGTCTGAAATGTATCTTTCCCAAATCGCCTAGGAAATTAGAAAACGCTATTGCCCTTGCACGAGCGCCTGACGCAACGCAATCAGCACGACCAAATCTCCGCTCGACGGACACTTCCCCTCCACCACTCGACGCGAGCACCCAGCACCAACGAGGGAAATCACAGGTCCAGCGCTCTACCGAGCCCAGACGAATCGCGGCTCCCAAACCAATCTTAACCTAGAAACCCAAGGACGCGATTCCACCACCAACCCCGCGCAAAGATCACAGCCCCGGCGCGAATTCAACCCGAATTCGGCGCCCTCCAGCCCCACGCCCGAGGGAATTCGAGCAACCCCGACCCCGACGCCAATCATCAGCAGAGCTACGGCAGCAGCAGCAACCGCAAAGGATATATCCAGAAAAAGAAAAGTCAAACCCCAACGTCCCAAGCTACCAGAGCGAAGCGCTTACCGGCAGAGGCCTGTGCCTGCTTCGGCGCGGCGGCCATGGCGGAGATCCGGGCGCGGCGTCGGGATTGGTGTCCTTCCCGTCGAGGGTTTAAGCATCAAAAATTGGGGAAGGAGGATGGAAAAAAAAGAAAAAAGAATTCCCCCTTTTTATTGGACGCGAGGAGGAGAAGGGGGGAAACGACGAGCGGCTCTGCGCACCAATGATTTTATAGCGGCTTCGTGGAGAGGAAAAAAGGGCCCGGCCCGGCCCGGCCGGCCCAGATCTCTAGCGGAGCGGGTGCGCTGATCGTGGTGGTAGCGTTGGCAAGCGGGTTGGGACCCGGTTCAGTAGTGGTAGGTACGCAGATCTGGACCTGAATCCCAGCATCGCCACGTGGGGTATTAGGCTTTCTGGTGTACGGTCTTCGCTTGAACCTTTTGTCTAGTACAAGCACGTCACGCTACGTAAGACTTGCAGCATGGTCCCACCCGGAGATCTGTAGTACGTTGGCGTCCGTGTTGATGATGATGCTACTTACACTCTGATCAAGATAGTACATGTAATAACATAAGACATCTCTACTCCCTTTGATTTGTGGAGTTTAAATTTTTTCTTTTTCAAACAAAAGGATGTCTACTCAGTAGTCACTTTACCACCTCCAACTCAAATACTAGTAACTTAGACAAACCATACCATCCCCGTATTTCATAGCACCAAAGGCATGTAGGGGAGGACTTAAAAAAAAAAAGACACGTAGGGGAGAATTGTTTTTTAACATCGAAAGATTTCTATACAAAATTTATCATCAAACTTTTAAAGTTCATTTTAATATCAACAGAAGTTCCGACGTCACTCAAGGCTATAAATTGAAATAAAAGAGTGATGAAGATTTGGCTTTTAGAATGATGAAAAGCTAGCTTTTGAGAAATGAACTGAAAACTGAAAAGCTAACATAAAATTGTCTTTCTAATTTTCTTCTTGTTTCTAGAATCTGAATCTATCTAGACTGTCAAACGGTTTTAAAGTGATTTTGTTGCTGTTGACATTTCTAAGGAGAATTCAAAACGTTTCTGATTTTCGAAGAATCTGACAAAGTACTAAACACACCCTTAAGCTTTGTACATTAATGAAGGCGAACGAGGAGGGTTGAAGTTGAAGCCATAATAAGGGCCCATTCAGCTATAGGTGTATTGGGTGAGATTGAAGGGGATTAAGAGGTATTCAGTCCTCATCTAACTTGTTAGGGATTTAATCTCCTCCATTACTCCTCAATTCTCTTTGATAGGGAAAAAAAAAACAAACGGGCCCTAAGGTAGCTAGGGAATTAATCCCATCAATCCCTCCTCATGCTCATTCATAAGAAACCAAACGAGCCCATGTGTAGAGAAATGAAAATACTACAAAATCAAACCATGAGTTTTTCAACTAGCTAAGGAGGTCTTTGTTTCCACTATCAGAAGCTGGATTCCAGGTTTTGTAGTGGATTCGACGCTCCTCACACTATGTAGAATAGATCTGATGTCCCTCACATTAGCAAAAGCTGGAAGTCAACTTTTAGTAGTGGAAACAAAGACCCCCTATGAATTATCAAGCTAGCTCTGACCCTAACAAACATGCCATCATCCGTATCATTACTGAACGAGTCTGTGTCCCTAGCTAGTGTCTCCTTGAGGCTCGTTGTACATAATAGATTCAAAAAATAATACTCCTCTGTTTTACTGATTTATCGTTTAGATAAGAGATTTAGTTTAATATTGAACGACAAGTAAAATAAAAATGAAGGGAGTATGTATTTTTGCGTGCTGGCACTTATGCGTTTCTTCCTGATCCGGGAATGAAATAATACTACAAGTTCCCACTACAAATCTCACTGCCCTACCGTTGTGCCTCTGTTCGGTAGTCTATCAGGCTTGCTCTGACAATACTAACAACAATGAAATCACACGAATCTGGAAAATGGCCCACAAACCCCGGTTCCGATCAACGGTGGACCATTCTTCTTTTCCTAGTATACCTAAACGTAGGACATATGAGCACAATTCACAATTCGATCGATACACAACTTATTATCCTGAGATCAAGAAAAAGGGAGTATATTCGTCTCGAATCAAAGCGCAATTGATCCCCAAAACAACAACAACAACAACTAGAGACCGGAACAGCTAATTACATGTTCGATCATAATAAGCTACATACAGTAAAAGACAGACGCGACCGAGGATGAGCAGAGAGAACTCAGAACGCATGGAACATGAACATCAATACCAGATTGGCCGCCGCAATAATCACTGTGGCCGGCATGCCGCCGCCGCCTTTCGCAGCAGTGCGCGCCGCCCCTGCGGCGCTGCTTTCGACGTCGATCTCGACGATGAACCGGCACGTCCCAGCGGACGGGTCGACGTTGGTGGTGGTGGCGAGGCCGTCGAAGTTGCATGCGCGGTCGTCCTGGTCGTTGATCTGGTAGTAGCTGTTGTAGGCGTAGGAGACGTTGCCCCTGGCGTCGAGGCCGCTGCAGGAGGTCTTGTACCCGAGGCTGGTGCAGTCGGCGAGGCCGCACGCGTAGCTGACGCTGTCGCCGACCTTCTGGTCGTTGACGACGTCGGCGGACGGCTTGAGCACGCACCACTTCTTGTCGAGGTACTTGACGTCCCTGGCCGGCTTCATCATCGTCGTCGTGTCGCCGCCGCCGCCGTTGCCGTTGCCGCCGTTAAGGCTGAGCGGGTACTTGGGCTTGCCGTCGTAGTAGAAGATGCCCCAGTGGCGCTCGAAGTTCCCCGGCCGGACGCTCTTCTGGTCCTCGTCGAAGAGGCTGAAGAGGTACGCGTCGACGGGCGTCCCCGGGCGCAGCGGCGTGCCCTTCCCCGAGGCCACGTGCGAGAGGAACCCCTGGTTGAACCGGCGCGCGTAGTCGAGGTTGGCGTTCGCGTCGCCGTCCGTCGGCCACCCAACCTCGCCGACGACCACGGACACGTTGCCGAACCCGTTCCGGCGCAGCGCCGCCACCAGCGTGTCGTGGTTCGCGTCGAAGGTGTTCGTGTACGTGACCCCGCCGACGTCGACCACCGGCGCCGACGACGTGCCCTGGAAGAAGGCGTAGTCGAGCGGGAAGTTGGGGTCCGAGTACAGGCTGATGAACGGGTACACGTTCGCCACGAACGGCGCGCCCGTCGACGCCAGGAACTGCACGATCGTCAGCATCAGACCGTGGATGTCGCCGCGGAAGTCGCCGTCCGAGGGCTTCCCCGTCGCCGACTCGTACACGTCCGCGTTCAGAGGCACCGTCACCTTCACCCGGTCGCCCAGCCCGGCCTTCGCCAGCGCCGCCTGCACGTTCTGCATCGCCGGGAACGTCATGTTCAGGTACGTCCCGTTGAACGTCGTCAGGAACGGCTCGTTCCCCACAGCCACGTACCTAGTAATGATGAGTAAACAGTCACCATCATCAATTCATCATCATCATCACAGTGTTAGTACGAGTAAATACTACTAATTCAGTAGTAGACACTGCTACTGCTAGATACAGTATATCTTCATCATATCAAGTTAAGAAATTCATAGAAACCAAATATTGTTGCACACGTGGAATGGAAGCATAACAAAGTGACAATGATGATGCACGCTGAAAAACTCGACACCGATGAAAATCATGACGCTGAAGCTGAACTGAGATGATTTGTGGCATATGGTCCCATGTTTTTGTGACCGTCACGTTTAACGAATTTGTGGAGCTGTGAGGTCCCACAGTGGTCCATCAATCCAGGGTCTTCCCTTTGAATTAGGAGGGTGGTAATGTAATGTAATAAAGTCTCCGCTAAAGCATCGCTCAAAAAAAAAAAGTCTCCGCTAAAGCAGTGTGATGGTGGCATTTCCATTCCATCATCAAGAACATCCTAGATTTGTGGTATTTGCCATATGGGAGGACCGGAAGGACCTCGAAAGCCTGTAGAACACGAGACGAGACAGAGCTAAGGAAGCTAAGTAGCCGGAGAAGCGTGGTCGAGAAAAGACAGAGACTGTTAAAAGCCTTTTCGCAAAAAAAAAAAAGAAAGAAAGAAAGAAAGAAACAGCGAACGTGTCAGAGCCTCCGGAACTGAGATTCCATGATTGGGCGGGCCCTTTTCCTTTCTTTCCAGTGGACTGCCAACGGAATCAATTCATGTCCCAATCAAGGAGGACGCACTGCAAGTGGCGGAGCCAATACCGAGAGATTTTGTTGTACCACTAGCAGTAGCAGCAGCAGAGAAAAAGCTGCTCTTGCTCTGCCTCTGCTTATGACACTGAACAAAATAATAAAAAAAAAGCAGAAAAGGGGAGGGCGCGGCCTCAGCTTTCGCCTTTAAACTCGGGAGTTGGAGAATGGCAGATTGCTTGCAGCTGTGGACTTCCCTTCCCTTCCTCCCCCCCCCCTGAAGAACAGGGAACCTGCTACTACTAGTATCTACTAAAAACCACCAGAAACTAATGATTCCATGTGGTACTCACTTTGTTTCTATTTGGTTCATGTTGGTTAGTGCAAATTTACACTATTAATGTTAAAAAAAATACTGAGCTTAAAATTTTGACGTTTGCAGTTCAAAAAGAGAATGTCCTAATGTAAAGGAAAAAAAGAAATCCGAGGGAGTATTAGTACGTTTTTAAGAAAATGAACAAGATGCAGCTACGTTCAAGAAAAAAGAGAATGAGTGCTAACGATCTAGTATAGCATTTTCCCATTATTATAAGACGAGGAGAGGAGACAGGCATGATGAGTGAGTGAGTGACCGACCGACCGACCTGATGTCGACGCCGTCGTGTACGTGTCCGGTGACGTTCCTGGCGACCCAGTCCTCGGCGGCCTTAGCGCCGGCGGCGAGGTCGGCGAGCATGTCGTTGGGGATGCCGACCATCACCTGGATGCCCGAGTTGCGGAGCGCGCGCAGGACGCCGTCCTCCGCGTCGAACAGCTTCACACGGTCGAACCCGTTGTCCTGCAGCAGCCGCACCACCGTGCTCGGCGGAAGAGGGTGGCTCAGCTGCGTGCCCCAGTTCACGCCGATCGCCAGCGAACCGCGCGCCGTGATGACCATGCACCACCACAGCGCCGCCAGGGCGCGACACGACGCCGGCGCCATGACTGGCTGGTTGGACGATCGAAGAACTGCCTGGAGCTTTCTTTAGTTCTTGGTGACCGTGGACGGACTGACGATTGTAAAATAAGGCAAAAGATCGAACAGGGAAAAGCCTCTTCCGATCAACGACTCAAGAACCAGAGGACGGACACACAAGCGACGACAGAGACAGGGGAGGGGCACATATAAATAGGTAAGTCCGGGCTGCAAACAAAAACCCAACCAAAAGGAGGAACACGGATGCAAAGAGGAGCTAGAGACTGGATGCAATCGTTTTTATATACAAAAATAATAATAATGGAAGAACAGGTGGGTGTTCTATACGCCTGGACCGAGAGAGAGAGAGAGAGAGAGAGAGAGAGAGAGAGAGAGAGAGAGAGAGAGAGAGAGAGATGAACTGGAGCCTCGTCTAGTCGCCTATGGTTATTAAGCTAGAGGAAGGTCGCGAGAGCAAGCAATGGCCGGCCACTTTATCTGGCACAAGAGAAGGAAGAAGAGACGGCAAAGGATGTGTAAAAAACAAACAATGGTTGAGGAGAAGAAAGATGTAGAGAGGAGGAGGTTCGCCAGGCCAGGTGTGGCAAAAAGAGCGCCGCGAGTAAAGGCCGGCGTGGTGGTGCAGGGCAGGTCATGAGATGAGAGAGCGAGCAGTGCTGGTTATTAGTGCTGAGAAAAGACGCAGATTACAAAGGACGGTCGATGTGATATGTATGGAACAGTTAAAAGAGATGGTGACCCTCCTTGATAACCTTAGTGTTTCAGCCTCGCTTTACTGCTGTAAAACAAAAAAAAAAACGGTTTGTGCAAGAAACAACAAATAAAAATCCATGGTTCAGAGATCCGGGCACTTGTAAAATGTTCAGTTCTTGCTTGCAGAAGCAGAGCCAGAGTTCATCAGTAAATTAACGCAGAAGACCTGGCACTGGCAGGTTGAGTGAATATTTATTTAGGTTGGGGAAGGAACTGATTCTAGAGTGGCATGGAAGCCCAAGTATCTATCTGCCATGGTCGTCTGCCTTTTGCCAAACCATATAGTAGTACTATAGTAAATCACATGAATAACACAGCAAAAGAGCATCACTAATCTGTCTGTCCATCAGATTCTTGCCTTGGAGACGGGAGAGGAGTATCAAGGTTGAGGGCCCAAGGAGCAGTGGAGTGGCAACGAGCTGTTTTCAGCTGGAAAGTGTCATAATTTGTGTTTAAACATAGAGTATTAATTTTTTTCTCAAAATAAAAACGTAGGGTATTAACTATAATTACGGTTCTCAGCGTATATGGTATGATCATATCATGCCGTACCATTATAAGCTCTAATGAATAAATTTATTTAATTTAAGGCATGAATTGAAACACTATTGAAAAAAAAATGTTAGGCTTAATTACATAAACCCATCCATAAGCTCACTCTATTTTGACATCTGCCTCATAAGATGATTTGTAGCAAAAACCCACCCACCCATAATTTTTAGGCAAAATCTTCCCCCACTCACCCATCCCACATGGCACACATCGTATTTAGTAGATCTCAAATTTTTATGGTATAATTCAAAATATTTTACTAGAAAAAATGTTTAACATGTTTATTAGATTTTAAAATCTAAAAGAACATTTGTTTTTATGAGGAAACTAAAAATATTTAAATTCAAATTTGAATAGTTTTGTAATAAACATTCTAATAATAAAATTTGAAACTCTGGGATTCAAAATATTTTGAAATGTTTTTAATAAATACTCAGATTTGAATATTGATTTTCATGAAACATTTCCAATTTTGAATTTTGAATAATTGAATTGTCCAAAAAATCATGTTCCAGTAGATTCGAAATCAATTAAATATTTTGAATTGTCCATAGAAACTTCTATTAAATTATTAGAAAAATATGATTTGTGCCATGTGGGATGGGTGAGTAGGGGGGGGGGGGGGAGATATTTTTGGAGGTGGGTGATTTTCGTCATAAATCATCTTACGAGGAAAAATATCAAACTAGAATGAGTTTATACAATTAAGCAAAATGTTATATATATATATATATATATATATAACAAACTAATAACATTTGTTATATATATATATATATATATATATATATATATATATATATATATAACAAACTAATAACATTTGTTTGATAACTTTTGAACCATATTCGATTTATGATGCATTTTCCTATCGTTTAGCTCTATATGATTATCCATGACATAACTGATGGACACTGAATCTATATCTATCTATAGCTGAGTTATGGATCTATTAGAGAATATGGAATAAGTTTAGAGACCAATGTCTTATCGAACTTAAGATATGGATCTAGATGAGAACACACTATAAGTTTACGGATCATCCATGCATTTCATTTCAAAAACTATCTACTTCTAATGGTATAATCATTGTTATTTAAAGTTCATCTTTTCAATTTATGATAATTTGATGGTGTGATGATCATTAGTTGCCGCAACACCCTGACTTGTTTTTTTTTCTGTGTTTGATGATTTGAACCTCTCTCATGATTTATGGATGGCTTTGCACGTCCGCTAAAATAAACCTATATATTTTTACACCGTGGTAGAGGCTCATTGTACATGTGGTGGAGTGGATCTTGCGGAGCACACAACTAGGTGTATGGTAATAGAGTTGTATACTCATTCATTTTCCTATTGACTTCGTTCTGACATGCATTTACAATTCTTTGCTAGTTTATTTTCCTGCTCAAAACATTATGAATAAATAGCTGGAGGAGTACTTTCAATAAATTATTAAAATTTATAATTGATATGAATGATGGAAACTCTATTTGTAGAATGCTAAATATTTCTACTTGAAAAATCGATCTTTTTTCAGACATTTCAGAGTTTTAGCCTTGTTTGGTTGAGCTATAGCTGTAGAAATTTTGCCTGGATGTGGCTGTGGGAAAAGCGGCTGTGAACTCTGAACTGTGATGAAAATAGAAAGTCGTTTGATTGAAACAGCTGTAACTGTAGCTTTAATAAGAAAATTTCTATAATGCACCTACATCTGTCGACCTCGATTGGTATTTGTGAGGGATTCGAGAGAAGAGAGCGAGAGAGTGCGGTATGTTTCATATTCGATGACCGTGCTGAGTAAAGAGTTCGATCGAGATTCGACAAAAGCTGTTCACCTGCGTTCGATCAAAGCTGTCGTGAAGTGAGACTCCTTTTGGTTGGTTTTTGGACTTTTAAAAAAAACTGCAGCTCTAAAAGTCACAACCAAACAGGGATTTAATTGATTAGCTACTTTTTTCGAATTAACTAACTCTGTTCCTCCTGTATTACAGACTTGCATTAAAATATCAATTTTTTTCTGGGCATTTCCTAGTTTTTTTAACTAGTTTTGATTGATCCGCTATACTTTTTGCTTACGTAGTACTACTTCCTGGTAGTAGATAGATAACCGTCAATGCGGCACGTGTGTACTACGCATGGGAAAGAAATCAAGGGCCGTGCTTGGCTCTTGTTCGAACAAGTAGTCCAGTTCCGCTGAAGCTAATATCCATCCCACACAAATCTCTTCTTCCCTATCCAATCCATTCCGGCGTCGTCTTCCCTTCGCCGCAACCCGGGGATAGCTCCACGACAACAGCCAGCGCATCCCTTCCTGCTGCTCTCTTCCCTCCCCCCCTACAGCCGAGCTCCCTGCCCTTGGGCAGCCGCCCGAGAGCAGCCTGCCTGCCAGGCCAACCAACATTTGTAAGCTGACGGTGGCGACCCGGGTAAGCGGCCATCAGTTCCCCCCATTTTCTTGCTCAATCAGTTCTTGCTGGAACGAAATCCTTTGCCTACATCTACATGTGTGCTTATAGTGCCTCTTGGTTTCTAGATGCGGGGTTCGCTGCGTTGTCATGATACGGCGTCTCGGAACTAGGGGGAATGCTGATGACATGAGCCTCTGGTTAATCCTAGACCATTTGCCATTGTGCTCAGAATATTGCTGGGGCTAGGAACATGTGGGCCCCGTTTCATGACCTTCATGAGCTGTTCTGCGGTCAGCTCTAGCGGCATTGCGCTCCGTCTTCTCGTAGAGGAGAGAATCAGGCGCCCGGGCGTCTGCACATGTGAGATGCTCGCTCTCGGTTCCCAGAGGAGGAGGAGGAGGGTGAGGCTCCCGGTGGTTTTTGCGAAAAAGAAGCGGCGGCGCAAGAGTTGGGAGCGTCCTTGGTGGAAAACATTCTTCTCGGATTGGAACGATGACGATGAGAGTTTGTCGGGATGGAGGGAGGATGATGAGTTGTTTGAGGAGATCGCCAGTTACAACGACATGACGGAGAACGAGAAGTTTGAGACATGGAAGAGGAAGGCCGAGGCTATTGTCGAGCTGAGGGAAGCCCAGGATGCTGTGAATGCTGAGGACCGGTCGTGGGAGGATTGGATCAGTGGGGCCAGTATGTCTGGAGGCGGTGATTGGGGTGGGGATGTGGATGTATTGAATCAGATAACTGATGATCCTGCAGAGATAATTAGAGATAAAGGCGTTATCGAAGCTTTCAGAGATTCTAGCGATGAAGATTATGATGACATGTTATTCGAAGACCGAGTTTTCATGTACGCCTCAACAAAGTCGGTGCGTTCTTTACTAAGTTGTTTGTGTCACCAAGTGTTATAGTCCCATATCTTTAGTTATGCTGCAACCACCCCCCCCCCCCCCCCCCTCCCCACAAAAAAAAAAAAAGATAGTCACGATGCATTATTATTTACTATTGCTCATCTTGACTACTATTAACTGTGCACTTCGTTTTTCTAAAATCTAGTGGGATGTAATAAAACGAAAGTTCCATAGTTTAGCATGCATAAGATTACTATATCAAGGCCTTCAGAATTTAGAATTAACAAAAGGGATGTATACTTTACAGGCCAAGTTTCTGGCATTACTGATTCTGGTGCCATGGGTGATAGATTTTCTAGTTCATGACTATGTTATGATGCCCTTTCTAGAAAGGTAATTCATCTTATGTTCTTGAGTTTGTTCAATATCTTTCCTTTTTCTTCGTTTGGTCAGTGAAGTAGCAAGCACTGATAATATTCACTCGAATTTGCTTGTCAGTACATGCAACCATGTATGCTAAATGCAGAATTTATTACATGGAACATTACCCAAAAACAGGTATGTCCAGAAGGTGCCACTTGCTGCGGAGTTACTTGATGTAAGACGCAGCCAGAAGCTCAAGATGGTTCATGACCTAAATATTGAGAAGGCAAGATACCGGTTTGAAGTAGAGATTGGTAAATCTCCCCGACTATCTGATGACGAGGTCTGGTCCGAGTTGCGGGAAAAAGCGTGAGTGAAATGCTGACTGCTATGCTTTGTTGCTTATAAAATGCAGCAGTCACCAAAAGGCTTGTTCGTTGTTAGTATAATAGTTCAATCTGTTTCTTAAAGTTTCTTAAAGGACTCTCTCCTCTATTTTATCAGGATAGAGTTGAGAGATGACTGGAGGTTAGAAAACAGGAAAGCTTTTGCAAATGTATGGTCAGATATGATTTATGGGATCACATTATTCCTTATTATCTGCTTCAATCAGAGCAAAGTAAGTTTCTAGTAGAAAACATCTCGTTTTTCCAGTTACTATACATTGTCAATTGTTTTCTCATCAATCTCTTTAGCGTTTGCAGCGTGCATATTAAGACATCATTTTCTTTTCATTTATATGGTTCTGCAGAGAATTAGAAATTTTCCCTGTGCAACTGCGGCCCCCCCCCCCCCCCCCCCCCCTAAAAATGTCAAAAGTGTTAATAACTTCATAATGTGAAATTCAAGAATGTGACCCAAATGTTTCCTCGTTCTCTTTGTATTGCTATATTATACTAGTAGTTTTGTGCTAAGATAGTGCTGCTAGCATTACTTTAATTTCAATAAGATTTAGTTTACTACTCTCTCCAATCTCTTTTACTTGTTTTCAGGAATCTATATCGTCTCCAATACTGAAATTTGATTATTATCCTTGCAAACTATGTTTAGAGAGATGATTAAACAAACATTACAGTTTTGCTTTTGGTGTTTAAAATACAGAATTCATCTCCATATGCTGAATGTAACTCTACATTTATGGTCAAAACTTTAAAAGTTGACTGCATGCTTCTAGGGTACCATCAAATTTGGACGAGATATAGTTTCATTCACTTATGTCAACCATCTAATCGTTACAGGAATGTCTTGGTCTGTTTCTATTTTTCTTGGGAGTTACAAATAGCTCATTCATTGTCATGACATTTTGTTTCTTCTTCAAATGAACATATAGAGTTATCCTTTTATTATACATCTCACTCTCCCTTCCTTGTATGGTTTCAGGTTGCAATGCTGAAGTTCACTGGATATAAGTTGCTAAATAACATTTCGGACAGTGGGAAGGCCTTTCTTATTATTCTAGTGTCAGACATCCTTCTAGGGTATGTAATACGTGTTCTTCTTCTATTTAAAAGAACAATTATGTTTAGGATGCGGTTTTGATGACGTAATCACTTTTATGCATTAATGGCATTTTCTAGAAATGTATTCATCCCACTGTTACCAATTTACCATCATTGATAATCCTGGAACAGAATGTAAACATCCCTTTGCACATTTGCTTATCACGACTACTTCTGGTGATCACTTATATGCATTAATGGCATTTCTTAGAAATGTATTCATCATACTATTACCGTCAGTAATAATTCGGGCACAGTACATAAACATCCCTTTGCACAATGCGTTTGCTTATCATGGTATTACTGCCAGACATCTTCTTTCATTTCTATCTTCACATAGATTTTTCTTTTTCATATGGAAACATCTGTTTACAATCTCTCTCTGCAGAATACTGAATGAGTGGTAGATTGTTTCCTCTCTTGGTTTTGTACACAAGCTGAATTGCCAGGAGTAAATTTAATCGCTGTTAGTTTTATGTTCTTAGCTTCTTGTTTTTGAGACATTTGCTTCTTCAAGCAACTAAAAAATAACCTTGTTCATTTTTTCCTCTTGGAGTAATATCATTTCAATTCTTCCTTTTGCTGTTTATAAATGTTTGTTGGCTGTTTCTTACCAAGGGTGTTAAAGTCCACTAGCTGCATTTTAACAGGTATCATTCAGAATCAGGTTGGCACACTATGGTAGAAGTCATTCTTGAGCACTATGGGCTTGAAGCTGATGAAGCTGCAGTCACTTTTTTTGTTTGTCTGGTTCCAGTTGCCTTGGATGTATTGATAAAGTTCTGGGTACGTTTCTAATTATTTTTCATTGTTTTTAAAAAATAACTGGGACATAGAATAGATAATTTGAGCTAAGCAACATGTTTTGTCTGCTGGAACCACTTAACTATGTTAAAAGTTTAAACCTAGAGAACTAATATCTGCATTCACATCTGCGCAAATTTGATGTGCTTTTTGATACAGTAAAAAAAATGATTCTTTCTTTGAAGGAAAACAAAATCAGTGAAGTAAAAATATAACTCTTCAGTTATTGGTTGCTTTTATGGCTGTAATACCATCTTCCCGTACTACATTTCATGATTTCATTAAAAAGTTCATGTTATAATCTGAATGAGGTAAACATACCTATATTCATATGATGCAGGTTTACAAGTACCTTCCAAGACTATCCCCCACTGTGGTAAACGTTTTGGATGAAGTAAAGCGCCACTAGTAATTTCTTTTTATCAGGTTTCAGTTCTTTTCATTAGGAAAGCACTTGGACAATGTAACTTTCCAGGTATATTCTCTTGCACTTTTGAATTTTTTATTTGCATACCAAGGGTCTGTTTTCAGTGCTCTTTTGCACTGTGGAATCTTTTTTTTTGCGATGAGCACTGTGGATCTTTTTTTTCTTCCTTTTTTGTTTTTGTGAAGAGAGCACTGTGGAATCTAGTTAGAGGAAAATATGCTCCTATGTAACAATAGCAACAAAAATAGCAAAAATATTCTCTCAAAAATGGAAACAAGTAGCACTTTTGGAAAGTCACTGCAATGGCAAACGGAGCTAATGGGGAATTTATTCACTAAGTGTTGTTCTAGGTTAATAAAACAAATTAATCACTGAACAATAGGAATGCACATTTTCTGCATGTTTAAGTTATATTGACAGTTCCCTTGCAAAAAAAAAAAAGTTATATTGACAGTTCATTTTCATATATAAATCGGAAATCAAGTTGGAAAATTGCATTGAACCTTTTTTTATGACGCACTCAACTTAGTCTTTTCTGATTCATGCATGACATCATGAATATGTGGGAAATTATTCTAAAGATCAATTTTTGCCAATGCCAAACAGCCACAATTTTGCTTGCCTTGATATTCCTGCACTGCACTGAGTGGGACCAAAATATTTATTGCAGGTAATACAGAAGAGTAGAATACAATTTTTAAGAGGTGAATACCATTATTGATTTTCAAATTTGGAGCCCTCTTCTTCTGAACTTCCAATGCCTGTTTGCCATGACTGGCAATTTTAGAAGCAAGCTGAACAAGTTCTTACTCCAAAATATCACCTGGAAGATTATGTGCGGTTGTATGTAGCAGAGGAATGAACATAGAGGTTCTGCATCAGATGCACCCTACAGAGAAATTGTGGTTATTTTTACTCACAAATGGTCACATGTCCCTCGGAAAAAGAAGAGAAGAAGAAATGATCACATTGGAGCCATGTTCATTCAGTTTTGTGGTGTGCATCTCGTGAAGAAACTATTGTACATGTACAAACAATATGCGAATTTATAGTTTTTTTCTTTTAAATTTTGTGATGTGCAGCTGTTCTTCCTTGTGTCAGTGAAATTCCATTACAGGTTTTTCTTTAGTTTTATTATAGTTATAACATTCAATATATGGGAGTTGATTTGCTTAAAACGCGTCTCAGTTGTCTGAATCTATTATAGGGGATATTTTCAAAATTTCCAGTCTAGGTTGTTCAAATTGATTTCGTTGAAGGCTAAGGACTTACTCCATCTGGTCTTTTTTACTTGTCGGTATTTACTTTGACCGAAAACTTTGACTGTTCGTTTTATTCAAAAAATTAGTTTAAATATGTAAAATTAAATATTAGAATTTAAAAACCTTCAATAATAAATTAAATTATAACAAAATATTTAATATTTCTCATATTTTTTAAAATAAGACGAATGATTAAAGTTATTGATCAAATCAATGACGACACACTAAAAAAGAACGGAGGGAGTATTTGGGTGAGCTATGCTCTATAAAAACTACTCCCTCTGTCCTAAATTATTTATCTTTCTAACCTTTAACGTTTGTACCAAATTATTTATCTTTCTCGCTTCCCAATACACCTTTCTTTCCTCTCACTACATCTCTATCTTTATTTCTGTAACACCCTAATTCCAGGATTTAGAAGTTTAATAAAATCTTGTTAGACATAGCGGTGTGACCCATTTTATTTTAATTGCAAAAGATTATTTTCTAAATAATTTAAATTTGCTATAGAATATTAAGGTGTATGTGCATTCATGCTGAGTAGAATATTGCATTAGGGATTTTATTTATTTGTTAAGTGCTGCTTGTTAGATAATTGAGTGTGTAACTAAAAATGACCTAGGTTTATTAGGAAATAAAAAGAAAGAAACCTTTTTCCCTTTTACTAGGCCAGCCAGCCAGCCAGCGGCCCAACTAGCCGACCGGCCCGCCCAGCTCCCCCAGCCCCGCGCGCGCCCCGCTCAGCCCGCCTCGCGCCGCGCCGCTCGCGCGCGTCACGCCGAGCCGGCCCAGCCGGCCTGCCGCTCGGTCGGCCCAGCCCCGCGTGCTCGCTCGCTCACCCGCCTCAGCCCAGCGCCGCGTAGGCCAGCCGCCCCCGCCACTGTTCCTCTTCCCCCCCTAGGACCGAACGGCTTCCGAAACCGTCGCCGCCGTAACGCGTACCATTAGGTCCCCCTACCCCATTAAACGGGATCACCGCTTCTCCCTCTCGCTTTTCCTCCACATCGACGCCGCCTCGCGAGCACCGTATCGACAACGCGCCGCCACCGTAGCTCCACCGAACCGCACCATCGTCGCCGGCCGCCGTCGATCATCGCCGGCGACAACCGACCCCGTGCCGATCTTCCCGCTACCACGCCGCCTCCGTCGCGCTTCGGATCGACGCGGTTGGTGCTCGGAATCGTCCCCGACCCGTCGCCGAACCCTCGCCACCGCTCGTCGCCGTCGCCCGCCGCTACCGTCGACCGATCGCCGTCGTTAACCCCTCGGTGAGGACCCCCGTGCCCCGCTCTAGCTTTTAGTGCAACCTACGTTGAGAAGCATGAACCGTAGCAGTAGATCGTTGCGCGCCGTCCCCTCACCGGCCATGGCGCCGCCGCTCGCCGCCGCCCCGCCGCTGTCGCGCTGTCGCCGCGCGTACGCACCGTCGGATCTAGATCTGACGGCTGAAATTAGATCCACGCCGCTTCAGCCGCCGCGTATCGTCGGATCCACATCCGACGGCAGGGAATCAATCCCCACGCGCCGCGCCGTGAGCCGCGTCCACTGAACCGTGGGCCGTGCTCGTTACTATACCGTAGACCCGGCTCACAAAGTTTACAATATAAAACAATTCAGGAAAATCAGAAAATCATCCAGCCGTGTAGATTTTACAGTTAGGCCCCTGTAGTTAGTGGTATTTACAGAATAGTCCGTCAGTACTGTTTGTAGGGTTAGATTTAATTTTCTGTAATTATGAATAGGTCCCTGGTAGCTCTGTTTTTGACAGATTAACCCCCGCAGCTTTAGAAGGTCGTAACTTTTGATTCATAGCTTCGTTTTTAGCGGTTCTCGCGGCCACGTTCTCACCATTTCGAGTAGAATCTATTAGAATTGTTTGTTTACTATTTTGTACCTGTTTGATGTACTGTTTTTCCTAATTATTGACTGTGGCCTTGTTTGATGTATTGTCCGACGGTAGAAGGACAGTCCGACCAGCTGAATTTTCAAGACCAGGAGTTTGGGCAGTACATTCAGCAGCCGCCACCTCCGCAGGTCTACTTCCTGCAGCCGCCGTTTGACCAACAGCAGTATTTCCCTCCGCCACCTTTTCCACCGCAGTACTTTTACCAGACAGGAGAGCCAGGCAAGTGTCCTTGACCATAATGCGCCTATTCTTTCTATCTGTCATTTTAATGCATGCAAATTAATATGAATCCTATTGTCATGTCCTTCCTGATTTACCTTGTCGCCTGTGGTTGGGTATTATTATTGGGTAGTTCATGCTTAGTTCTGCTATAAATTGGGATGATTAAACAATGTACCTTATTGTTAATCTTGATTAATGCTTAAACTACAACTAAGAATCACCATGGGGATGGTAATCGTTAGCAACATGGCATAGGAGGTCCCGACAGATGGTTGTGGATGATGATGTGGGTTTACACAGGTGTTCTGTGTAGTATCCAGTGGGGGATTGTGGTTGGTTCCTGTTCGGGATCACTTTTACCGCTTTATGGAATGCGTAACCATGACAACAGCATAAATCACAAGTTGATTATGGAAAACTTGATTAAGTAGTTTGTTGATTCCTTGGTACCACTGCGATCAAGGGAAGGGTTCAGACAGGTAGTCCAGACCTAGGGGATGTGTAGGTGGGTAGCCTACACTACTCATGGCGCAAGAGGGGGTTGCCGTGGAAACAGGGAGTTTCTACGCCAGCGAAACCTTAGCGGGATTGCAGGCGGCCTAGGAGTCACTTTCGAAAGATCATGCGGTGGTCTCTTGGCTTCACACCTTAGGAAGTGTGGGGTAACACGGAGACATAGTCACTGACGGGTGACGAAATCACCGACTTGTGGGTACAGTTGTGCACCTCTGCAGAGTTATAAACTGTCTAGATAGCCGTGCTCACGGTCATGAGCGGCATGGACACTTCCATAATAGATAGCATGGTTTGGTTGGGATCTGGTGGGATACACAGGTCTGGGATAGTATTGATGGGTATATAGCACTAAGGTGCAGGCGGGTAGCCTGTGACTTGGTTTGAGACAGGGTAGCCTCATGGTTGACAAGTGGGTAACTTGTTAATGTGCATCGGTGTGCACATGGATATATTCATCTAGTAATAGGTTGCTAAAATATGAATTAGACATAGGTTGCTTCTTGCTTAAACCTATGTAAGCCTTCCTCTTTGTTGAGCCACTCATGTCATATTTTCCTACACTTTTATGCAAATAAATTGTACTCACCCTTGCCATACATAATTTTTGCTGTTCAGAGGATGCACCCGAGGCAGGCTTCTTCGGTGGAGACTCTTCTTCCTAGGCAGGCGCTTCCCCCGTTCGACTGCTGTGGCGTTGTGGGGCCTTCGTCCGCTAGCTCCGTCCGCTGTCGCATTTAGCCCTTGTGAGGCATTTTTGTACTTTTTGACTCGAACTATGTAATAAAGACGTGGAATACTTTGTACTACTTTATTTCTGTCTCTCGTGTGATAAAATTCCTAGGCACACTTGAGCTCGGTTTATTTTCATGAAACCGGGTGTGACAGAAGTGGTATCAGAGCCACGTCGAGCGTAGAACGCTAGACTAGGAGGTTTAGTCTTATTTCGAAGCCTATTTTCAAAACCTAGCTATTTTCCAACTATTGCAAAATGGTTTTATTAAACTGTCTCCTTCTCGTTCTTTCTTTTCTCTCCTAAGTTCCTATCTTCTCTCGCCTATTCACTACCTTTGTTGTAAACTTATTGAACTTTTTGAAATCTTTGCGAACGGTATAAAATTTTTGTAGAAGGAGCAACATCATTAGAGTGTGAGTTGGGTGTGGAGAGAGTAGACTGTTCCTTAGTCCTGGGGAGAGAGCTTCGCGCTGTAGTCCTTGTCGAGTCGATAGCGATTTTTGTTAACGTTAGCTGTTAGGCCGTGTGCTTTTGGTGTTAGCTGTAGGAGTGCTTGGTTGTTGACTGGTGCTATGCTTGATTTGGATTTTCTGCTTGGCGATGCTATGTGAGACTTGTCTTACAGAAACATCTTTGTTAGCTATTTAATAGCGGGAGGGTTATCTTCCTTTTATCGTTTATTCCTTCGCTTGTCCTTTATCTATATTCTTATCATGTCATCTGTCTTTTCATATCGTTGTCATTGCTTAACCTATCATTTATCTTGTCCTTTGCCTCTATTACCGTGATTAGATCTTATGCTATTCTTGTTCAATCATTACTTAACCTATCATTTTCATATCGAACAGATGGCTGGAGGAAAAGGAGCTCGTCATGACGAACCACCACCACCACCTCCTGCTCCCACGCCCCAGGAACAGATGATGACCCAGATCCTTGCGGGTTTGACTCAGAACATGACCCAGCTCCAGCAGTTAGTTCAGCGGAACATGGCGGCACCACCACCACCACCTCCTCCACCGCCGCCACCAGCAAGGAACAAGCTGTTGGACTTTCAGGCCACCAAGCCTCCCAGTTTTTCTCATTGTGTGGAACCAATGGATGCAGAGGACTGGTTGAGGACCATTGATAAAAAGTTGCAGGTGAGCCAGAATTATTCAAGTTGTTCACTCACTATTTCTCCTTGAATCCTTTCGTCCAATATGAAAACCACTCTATCTAAACTATCTCTCCACCATTAACGCAGGTGGTCCAGTGCTCTGACAGAGAGAAGGTCCTCTTTGCCTCTCATAAGCTGGAGGGAGTTGCTTCCGCATGGTGGGATGGTCTCGTGAAGAACCATGAGGCACCAGGTGATATCACTTGGCAGGACTTCCAGGATGCCTTCAGGTCCAACTTCGTACGAGTGGTCTGGTGAAGATGAAGCGCAGGGAATTCCAGGATCTGAAGCAGGGCTCAATGTCAGTTCGGGAATATGTGGCTAAGTTCACTCAGTTGGCATGCTATGCTCCGACTGAAGTGAGCACAGATGAAGACAAGCAGCAGCATTTCATCAAGGGGCTGCAGCTAGACCTAGCATATGCGGCAGAGTCTCGGGATCACTCCAGTTTTCAGAAGCTGGTGGATACAGTTCTTGTCTTGGAGAACTTACAGCATCAGATGGATCCGTCTCTAAAGCGCAAGGCTCAGCCTCAATTTCAGCAGGGAGGCAGCAGTTCTAGACCTTGCATGGGGCCCCCCGTCTCTGTGCCAGTGTACTATCACGGTCCGCAGTACCGTCAGGGCCAGCAGTACTACCAGGGCCCACAGTACTATCAGGGGCAGCAGTACCGCCAGGGCCAGTCAAGCCAGCAGGGTGTTCAGTGGAGGGCTCAACCTCCGCCACAGGGCTTCCAGACTCCACCCCGTCCTACACAGCGCCCTGGCAACCAGACTTCTCACTCTCCAGCAGCTCCACAGAAGTTTGGCTCTGGACAAGGACCTTCTACTGGTGGCTCTTGTTTTGGCTGTGGGCAGGTTGGGCACTATATCAACAAGTGTCCTCTGAAGCGTCAGGCTCAGTCCGCTGTTACTGCTCCGAGAAGTGGAGCGAATGCTACTCCTGTTGCAGGCAAGCAGAACCAGGTACGAGCTCATGTGAACCATGTGGCCTTGGATGATGCTCAGGAGGCAGCGGATGTTGTGATTGGTACGTTCCTCCTTAACGGGATTCCTGCAGTTGTTCTTTTTGATTCTGGTGCTTCTCATTCGTTTATATCTGCTGCATATGTCTCCAAGCATGGTATGATTGTTAATTCTCCTGGTGGAGAACTGAGAGCTAGGCATGTATGCCCTAAGGTGAATCTTAGCATAAAGGGGGTAGATCTTCTTGCAAACCTGATCGTCTTGGATTCTCGTGGCATCGATGTGATTCTTGGCATGGATTGGCTAAAGAAGTTCAAGGGGCTTATCTGTTGTGATAAGAAGGCTGTGAAGCTCACTCTGGAGGATGGCTCAGAATTGGAGTATGTGGCAGAACCTCTCATCACTAGCAAGGGGGCAGCAAATCCTATCATGTTGAATGCTCTAGTGGATGGCACTGTGGACGGTATTAGGGTGGTTAGTGAATTTCCAGATGTCTTCCCTGAGGAATTACCAGGTATGCCTCCAGACCGTGACATTGAATTTGTTATTGAGTTGGTTCCTGGTACTTCTCCTATATCAAAGAGGCCTTATAGGATGGATGCTAATCAATTAGCTGAACTTAAGGAGCAGTTGCAAGAGGTGCTAGAGAAGGGGTACATCCGCCCCAGTTCCTCTCCTTGGGGTGCTCCAGTTATCTTTGCGCCTAAGAAAGATGGCACTCAGCGTATGTGCGTGGATTATCGTGCACTAAATGATGCCACTATCAAAAACAAGTACCCTCTGCCAAGGATTGAGGACTTGTTCGACCAAATGAGAGGCGCTTGCGTCTTCTCCAAGATTGACCTCCGATCTGGATATCATCAATTGAAGATTAGAGCATCAGACATACCGAAGACTGCCTTCGTCTCTCGGTATGGATTGTATGAGTACACGGTTATGTCGTTTGGACTAACCAATGCTCCTGCTTACTTCATGTATTTGATGAACAAAGTGTTCATGGAGTATCTGGACAAGTTCGTAGTGGTGTTCATTGATGATATTCTGGTATTCTCGAAGAGTGACAAGGAGCATGAAGAGCATCTTCGCTTGATCTTACAGAAGCTGCGAGCCAACCAGCTCTACGCGAAACTCGAAAAGTGCGAATTCTGGCTGGACAAAGTTTCATTTCTAGGACACGTAATCTCAGCTGGTGGAGTGTCAGTGGACCCTGGAAAAGTCATTGAGGTGTTGAATTGGAATGCTCCAAAGAATGTCTTTGATGTCCGTAGTTTTCTGGGATTGGCAGGATACTACCGCCGTTTCATTGAGGGCTTCTCCAGGATTGCAAAGCCAATGACAGAACTATTGGCCAAAGACAAGGAGTTCAAGTGGACTCCTGCTTGTGAGTCAAGTTTTCTGGAGTTGAAGGATAGGCTGACGCGAGCTCCTGTACTCGTAATGCCTGATATGACTAAGCCTTTCTCTATTTATTGTGACGCGTCGCGTCGAGGCCTAGGATGTGTACTCATGCAGGAAGGTCACGTGGTAGCCTATGCATCTCGCCAGTTGAAAAGACATGAGTTGAACTACCCCACTCATGACTTAGAGTTGGCAGCTGTGGTTCATGCTCTTAAACTTTGGCGGCACTATCTCATTGGAAAACGCTGTGAGATCTATTCTGACCACAAAAGCCTCAAATATATATTCACTCAGCCAGATCAGAACCTTAGACAGCGCAGATAGTTGGAGCTGATCAAGGACTATGATTTGGGGATAAACTACCATCCTGGGAAGGCGAATGTCGTCGCGGATGCTTTGAGTAGGAAATCTCATGTGAGCATGTTATTGACTAGAGTAATGCCTTCTGAATTGTGCATGGAGTTTGAGCGGATGAACCTTGGTTGGGTTTCTAATACTGAGGTTGTGACTATGGAGATAGATTCCACTCTGGATCACGACATCAAGAAAGGTCAACTTAATGATGAGAAGATTCAGGAGTTCAAGCGGTTGATCAAGGTTGGTAAAGCCCCAGGATTCTTTGAGGATGATCAAGGGATTCTGTGGTACAAACAAAGGATCTGTGTGCCAGAGATTAAGGAGATTCGGGAGTTGATTCTGCGTGAGGCTCATGATTCATCATACTCCATTCATCCAGGAAGCACCAAGATGTATCAAGATCTCAAGACCCGCTATTGGTGGTATGGTATGAAGCGGGAAGTGGCTGAGTATGTGGCCTTGTGTGACACTTGTCAGAGGGTCAAAGGAGAACATCAAAGGCCCGCCGGTTTGCTTCAACCATTGAAAATACCAGAGTGGAAGTGGGAAGAAATTTCCATGGATTTCATTGTGGGGTTGCCTCGGACTCAGTCAGGCTACGATTCTATTTGGGTCATTGTTGATCGTTTGACTAAGGTGGCCCACTTCATTCCTGTCAAGACCTCCTACAATGGTGCAAAGTTGGCATAATTGTACATGTCCAGAATTGTCTGCCTACATGGTGTACCCAAGACGATAGTATCTGATCGTGGTACCCAGTTCACCTCTCGCTTCTGGGAGCAGTTGCAGATATCTTTGGGAACAAAGCTTAAATTCAGTTCAGCTTATCACCCTCAGACAGATGGGCAGACCGAGAGGGTGAATCAGATTTTGGAAGACATGTTAAGGGCATGTGCTTTGAGGAATAGCCAGAGTTGGGATAAGAATCTTCCATATGCAGAGTTCTCCTACAACAACAGTTACCAAGCTAGCTTGAAGATGTCACCCTATGAAGCTTTGTATGGAAGGAAGTGCAGGACTCCGTTGTTTTGGAGTGAGACCGGTGAAAGTAAAGTCTTTGGGCCAGAAATCTTGAGGGATGCAGAGAAACAAGTACAATTCATCAGGGACAACTTGAGGACAGCTCAGTCCAGGCAGAAGAGTTACGCTGATCATAGGCGTCGTGAGCTAGCCTTTAAAGTTGGTGACTTTGTCTATCTCAAGGTATCTCCTGTAAAGGGTCTCAAGCGGTTCAAAGTCAAAGGAAAGCTGGCACCAAGATACATTGGCCCGTTCAAAATTTTGGGCAAGCGTGGTGAGGTGGCATACAAGCTTGAGCTACCTTCTCAATTGGCCGATGTACATGATGTGTTCCATGTATCACAGTTGAAGAAGTGTCTTCGGATTACTGAGGAGCAGTTGCCTGTAGAGGAGCTGTATATCCGTGAAGATCTTACGTATCGGGAGCATCCAGTTAAGGTTCTTGAGACTGCGGAGAGGATCACTAGAAACCGGAAGATTTCGATGTGCAAGGTTCAATGGAGTCATCACACTGAAGACGAAGCCACTTGGGAGCACGAGGATTTTCTTAGAGCAGACTTTCCAGACTTCTTCTCCGAGCCGTCCGAATCTCGAGGGCGAGATTCCTCGTAAGGGGGGTAGGTTTTGTAACATCCTAATTCCAGGATTTAGAAGTTTAATAAAATCTTGTTAGACATAGCGGTGTGACCCATTTTATTTTAATTGCAAAAGATTATTTTCTAAATAATTTAAATTTGCTATAGAATATTAAGGTGTATGTGCATTCATGCCGAGTAGAATATTGCATTAGGGATTTTATTTATTTGTTAAGTGCTGCTTGTTAGATAATTGAGTGTGTAACTAAAAATGACCTAGGTTTATTAGGAAATAAAAAGAAAGAAACCTTTTTCCCTTTTACTAGGCCAGCCAGCCAGCCAGCGGCCCAACTAGCAGACCGGCCAGCCCAGCTCCCCCAGCCCCGCGCGCGCCCCGCTCAGCCCGCCTCGCGCCGCGCCGCTCGCGCGCGTCACGCCGAGCCGGCCCAGCCGGCCTGCCGCTCGGTCGGCCCAGCCCCGCGTGCTCGCTCGCTCACCCGCCTCAGCCCAGCGCCGCGTAGGCCAGCCGCCCCCGCCACTGTTCCTCTTCCCCCCCTAGGACCGAACGGCTTCCGGAACCGTCACCGCCGTAACGCGTACCATTAGGTCCCCCTACCCCATTAAACGGGATCACCGCTTCTCCCTCTCGCTTTTCCTCCACATCAACGCCGCCTCGCGAGCACCGTATCGACAACGCGCCGCCACCGTAGCTCCACCGAACCGCACCATCGTCGCCGGCCGCCGTCGGTCATTGCCGGCGACAACCGACCCCGTGCCGATCTTCTCGCTACCACGCCGCCTCCGTCGCGCTTCGGATCGACGCGGTTGGTGCTCGGAATCGTCCCCGACCCGTCGCCGAACCCTCGCCACCGCTCGTCGCCGTCGCCCGCCGCTACCGTCGACCGATCGCCGTCGTTAACCCCTCGGTGAGGACCCCCGTGCCCCGCTCTAGCTTTTAGTGCAACCTACGTTGAGAAGCATGAACCATAGCAGTAGATCGATGCGCGCCGTCCCCTCACCGGCCATGGCGCCGCCGCTCGCTGCCGCCCTGCCGCTGTCGCGCTGTCGCCGCGCGTACGCACCGTCGGATCTAGATCTGACGGCTGAAATTAGATCCACGCCGCTTCAGCCGCCGCGTACCGTCGGATCCACATCCGACGGCAGAGAATCAATCCCCACGCGCCGCGCCGTGAGCCGCGTCCACTGAACCGTGGGCCGTGCTCGTTACTGTACCGTAGACCCGGCTCACAAAGTTTACAATATAAAAACAATTCAGAAAAATCAGAAAATCATCCAGCCGTGTAGATTTTACAGTTAGGCCCCTGTAGTTAGTGGTATTTACAGAATAGTCCGTCAGTACTGTTTGTAGGGTTAGATTTAATTTTCTGTAATTACGAATAGGTCCCTGGTAGCTCTGTTTTTGGCAGATTAACCCCCGCAGCTTTAGAAGGTCGTAACTTTTGATTCATAGCTTCGTTTTTAGCGGTTCTCGCGGCCACGTTCTCACCATTTCGAGTAGAATCTATTAGAATTGTTTGTTTACTATTTTGTTCCTGTTTGATGTACTGTTTTTCCTAATTATTGACTGTGGCCTTGTTTGATGTATTGTTCGGCGGTAGAAGGACAGTCCGACCAGCTGAATTTTCAAGACCAGGAGTTTGGGCAGTACATTCAGCAGCCGCCACCTCCGCAGGTCTACTTCCTGCAGCCGCCGTTTGACCAACAGCAGTATTTCCCTCCGCCACCTTTTCCACCGCAGTACTTTTACCAGACAGGAGAGCCAGGCAAGTGTCCTTGACCATAATGCGCCTATTTTTTCTATCTGTCATTTTAATGCATGCAAATTAATATGAATCCTATTGTCATGTCCTTCCTGATTTACCTTGTCGCCTGTGGTTGGGTATTATTATTGGGTAGTTCATGCTTAGTTCTGCTATAAATTGGGATGATTAAACAATGTACCTTATTGTTAATCTTGATTAATGCTCAAACTACAACTAAGAATCACCATGGGGATGGTAATCGTTAGCAACATGGCATAGGAGGTCCCGACAGATGGTTGTGGATGATGATGTGGGTTTACACAGGTGTTCTGTGTAGTATCCAGTGGGGGATTGTGGTTGGTTCCTGTTCGGGATCAGTTTTACCGCTTTATGGAATGCGTAACCATGACAACAGCACAAATCACAAGTTGATTATGGAAAACTTGATTAAGTAGTTTGTTGATTCCTTGGTACCACTGCGATCAAGGGAAGGGTTCGGACAGTTAGTCCAGACCTAGGGGATGTGTAGGTAGGTAGCCTACACTACTCATGGCGCAAGAGGGGGTTGCCGTGGAAACAGGGAGTTTCTACGCCAGCGAAACCTTAGCGGGATTGCAGGCGGCCTAGGAGTCACTTTCGAAAGATCATGCGGTGGTCTCTTGGCTTAACACCTTAGGAAGTGTGGGGTAACACGGAGACATAGTCACTGACGGGTGACGAAATCACCGACTTGTGGGTACAGTTGTGCACCTCTGCA